>JAEOAD010000052.1:15917500-16517500 GCA_036365145.1 Orientallactaga sibirica | reverse complement strand
TGGAGTCTCAGGGTGGCCTTGAACTCAAGGCAATCCTCCTACCTCTGCCTCCTGGGTGCTGGGATTAAAGGCATACACCACCACACCAGCTTGGTGTATATATTTTGATAAGGATTGCATTGAGTCTTCAAAATACTTTTTTGTTTTAATATTGAAAATAAACTCCAGACACATGCTCCACTTTGTGCATCTGGCTTTACATGGGTACTGGGAAATTGAACCCAGGTCATTAGACTTTACAGACAAGCACCTTAACTGCTGAGCCCTCTCTCCAGCCGGAGTCTGCAGAATAATTTTGATCACATAGACATTTTTTTTTAGTTGTTTGAGGTAGGGACTTACTCTAGCTGAGACTGAGCTGGTATTCACTATGTAGTCTCAAGGTGGCCTTGAACTTATGGCAATCCTCCTACTTCTGCCCCTGAGTGCTAGGATTAGAGGTGAGCATTACTATGCCTGGCTGCTTTTTTTTTTTTTTTTTTTTTGAGGTAGGGTCTTGATCTAACCCAGGATGGCTTGGAATTCACTATGGTAGTCTCAGATTGGCATCAAACTCACAGTGATCCTCCTACCTCAGCCTTTTGAGTGTTATGATTAAAGGCATGCACCACCATGCCTGGCCATATAGACATTTATTTAGTTAGTTTTTAAATAGTTTATTATTTATTTATTTGTGAGAAAGAGAGGAGAGAGAGAGAGAGAGAGAGAGAGAGAGAGAGAGAGAGAGAGAGAGAGAATGGGCATGCCAGGGCCTCTAGCCCCTGCAAAAAAACTCCAGACACATGTACCACCTTGAGTATCTGGCTTATGTGAATCCTGGGGAATCAAACCTGGGTCCTTTGGCTTTGCAAGCAAGCACCTTAATGGCTAAGTCATCTGTCCAGCCCCGACATAGAAATTTTTAACAGTAATGAATCTTCCAGTGCACAAGTACAAGATGTCTTTCTGTTTGCTCTGTAGCCCAGGTTAGCCTTGAACTAGAGGTACTTCTGCCTCAGTCTCTCAAGTGCAGGAATTACAGATATGTGCCATTATACCTGGCTTAACTCCTAGTGTTTGCCGATTCTGATGAGAGGTGGCCAGTGTGGGTGTGCTTAGCATCTCTGTCTCCTGGCTCAGTTTCTGACCAAACTTCTACATGCACTTTTTAAGGAGTTAAAAATAAAGGATGACCAGTATGTGAAGGACTTGAAGAAACAGTCAGATGACATCTGCCTGCTTCTGGAGAGGATGGAAGAGCAGGTGAAGAATGTGATGAAAAACTTCCGTCAGGAGCTCTATCATATCGAGGTGAGGGGCTGTGAAAAGACCTGCCTTATGCATTTGGGAGGACCCAGGAGAAAGGCTGCACCTGACCCCAGAGCTCAAAGGTTTTCTTCTTTTTTTGGGCACATGTATGTTTTGTATGTATGTGTGCATGTGTCTGTGGAGTCTAAAGGTTGCTTATTCTTATTCTGGTCTCTCTTTGAACTTACTGATTCAGCTACACTAACTAGCCAGTAAGCCTTAGGGATTCCCTATTTTTGTCTCCCAAGCACTGAGAGTACAGGTATGTACTGCTATGCCCAGCATTTTACATGTGTGCAGGGGGATTTGAACTCAGGTCCTCATGCATGCTCACAAGACAAGACAAGCTCTTCACCAACTGAACTATCTTCCTAACTCCAACAGTTCTTTGATAACTGGTGGGACCTGCCCAGCTGAAGCAGATACAAGGCCCTTTATTTTTCCTTTCCTTTCCTTTCTTTTTTCTTTTTTTTTTTTTTGGTTTTTGCGAGGTAGGGTCTCACTCTGGTCCAGGCTGACCTGGAATTAACTATGTAGTCTCAGGGTGGCCTCGAACTCTCAGCGATCCTCCTACCTCTGCCTCCCGAGTGCTGGGATTAAAGGCGTGCGCCACCACGCCCGGCACTTTTTTCTTTTCTTTTCTTTTCTTTTCTTTTCTTTTCTTTTCTTTTCTTTTCTTTTCTTTTCTTTTCTTTTCTTTTCTTTTCTTTTTCCCCTTCTTTTTCCCTTCCCTTCCCTTTTCCTTCCCTTTTCCCTTTTTCCCTTCCCTTCCCTTCCCTTCCTTCCCTTCCCTTCCCTTCCTTCCCTTCCTTCCTTCCTTCCTTCTTTTCTTTTCTTTTCTTTTCTTTTCTTTTCTTTTCTTTTCTTTTCTTTTCTTTTCTTTTCTTTTCTTTTCTTTTCTTTTCTTTTCTTTTCTTTTCTTTTCTTTCTTTTTTGGTTTTTCATGGTAGGGTCTCACTCTAGCCCAAGCTGACCTGGAGTTTACTATGTAATCTCAGGGTGGCCTCATAGCGATCCTCCTACTTCTGCATCCCAAGTGCTGGGATTAAAGGCATGCACCACCACACCCAGTTTACAAGAGCCTTTTTGTATCTTGTTTATAGAAAGCCTTTGAGGCAGAACGACAAGAGTTGCTGACCAGTAATAAGAAGAAATGGGAGCGGGCCCTGCAAGCTCACAATGCTAAAGAGGTAAAGGGGTGGTGGGTGGGTGTGAGGGTATATAGGAAGGTCTGTAGATTCAAAGGTGACTTCAGCTGTGACTAAACTGCAAGCCTTTTGTACCTTGGAAAGAACTGTCATGGCTTATGTTCATTACTGTACTTTGTAGTTAGTGTGGTCTTGTAGACGGGGGTATTTCTGGTGAGTAAGTGCTACCTTTTCAGCTTGTTGTGGTTTCTATGATCCTGCCACTTTCTCCTTGGATATTCAAATATTCAGCCCATCCATGATAATTTATGGCTCCAAAAATAATTTGTTTTGGCAGGTTTTTGCTCTAGCCCAGCCTAACCTGGAACTCACTCTGTAGTCCAGGCTAGTCTCAAACTCAAGCAATCCTCCTACCTCAGCCTCCCAAGTGCTGGGATTAAAGGTGTGCTCCACCATGCCCAGCTTAAAAGTATTTTTCTTTTGAGACTAGATCTATCTCATGTAGTCCAAACTGGCCTCATTTTCTATCTCATTGGAAATGACCTTGAATTTCTCATCCTCCTGCCTTAATTTCTTGAGTGCAGGGATTATAGGTATGCAACACCTGTACCTATTTATGTAGAGCTGGGAATTGAACCCAGGACTCCTACATGCTAGGTAAACCCTCCAGTACATTCCTAGCCCAAGAGAGTAGTTTAAAAAATATTTTTATTCATTTTCAATCAGAGAGAGATAGAAGAGAAACAGAGAGAAATGACACTCTAGGGCCTCCAGCCACTGCAAATGTGCTCCAGATGCATGCACCATTTTGTGCATATGGATTTACATAGGTACTGGGGAATTGAACTTGGATTGTTAGACTCTGCAGGCAAGTGCCTTAACTGCTGAGCCATCTCTCCAGCCCACAAGAGAGTGTTTTAAGACACATTTTTAGGGCTAGAGAGATGGCTTATTGGTTAAAGGTCCTTGCTTGCAAGGCCTGATAGCCCATGTTTGATTCCTCATTCCCCACATAAAGCCACACACCCAAAGTGGCACATGGATGTGGAGTTTGTTTGTAGCAGCAAGAGGCATTGGCACACCCATACATACATACTCTCTCTCTTTTAAAAAAATTAAATATTTTGGGCTGTAGAGATGGCTTAGCAGTTAAGGCGCCTGCCTCCTAAGCCTAAGAATGCCGGTTCCAATCTCCAGGTCCCACATTTAGCCAGATGCAAAGTGACACAAGGGCGCAATGCTGCACTTGACCACAAGGGGGCGCACACCTCTGGACTTCATTCACAGCAGCTGAGAGGCTGCTGGTATGCTCATTCTCTATCTGTCTCCCTCTCCCTCTCTCTCTGTCTTTCTCTGTGTCTCTCTCCAAAAAATTAAATATTTTATTATTTGAGAGAGAGAAAAAGAGGCAGAGATAGATAGATAGATAGATAGATAGATAGATAGATAGATAGAGAGAGACAGAGAGACAGAGAGAGAGAGAGAGAGAGAGAGAATGGGTGCACCAGGGCATCTAGCCACTGCAAATGAACTCCAGACACATGCACCGCCTTGTGCATCTGGCTTATGTAGGTATTGGGGAATTGAATCTGGGTCTTTAGGCTTTGCAGGCAAGTGCCTTAACTGCTAAGCCATCTCTCCAGCCCTTTAAATTTTTTTTTTTTTTTTTTTTCGAGATAGGGTCTCACTGTAGCCCAGGCTGACCTGGAATTCACTATGTAGTCTCAGGGTGGCCTTGAACTCACGGTGATCCTCCTACCTCTGCCTCCCTAGTGCTGGGATTAAAGGCGTGTGCCACCACACCCAGCTCCCTTTAAAAATTAAAAAAAAATTATTTATTTATTTGATTGAAAAGAGAGAGAGAGAGAGAGAGAGAGAGAGAGAGAGAAAACAGGAGCACCAGGGCCTCCAGCCATTACAAACAAATACCAGATGTGTGCACCATGTGAGTACTGGGGAATCAAATCTGGTTCCTTAGGTTTCACAGGCAAGTGTCTTAACCACTAAGCAATCTCTCTAGCCCCTTCTCTCTTAAATTTTTTTTAAATGACACATTTAAATAAATAAGTTACTGTCTGTTTTTAAAAATTATATTTATTTATGAGAGAAAAGAGAGAGAGACAATAGAGAGAAAGAGAATGAGAATGAATGGGCAAGCCCTAACCACTGTAAATGAACTCTAGATACATGCACCACTATTTGCATCTAGCTTCTGTGGGTACTGGGGAACTGAACCTGGCTCCTTAGTTTTGCAGGCAAGCACCTTAACCGGTAAGCCACCTCTCCAACCCAATGTCGGTTTTGTTTTTGTTTTTTCAAGATAGGATCTCACTCTAGCCCAGGCTGACCTGGAACCTGGAATTCACTATATAGTCTCAAGGTGGCCTCAAACTCACAGCAATCCTCCTATGTCTGCCTCCCAAGTGCTGGGATTAAAAGTGTGTGCCTAGCTGGGCATGGTGGCGCATGCCTTTAATCCCAGCACTTGGGAGGCAGAGGTAGGAGGATTGCCGTGAGTTCAAGGCCATCCTGAGACTACATAGCTAATTCCAAGTCAGCCTGGACCAGAGTGAGACCCTACCTTGAAAAACAAAAACAAAAACAAAGTGTGTGCCACCATGCTCGGCTTCCGATGTCTGTTATTTATTTATTTATTTATTTATTTATTTATTCATTTTTATTGACAACTTCCTTAATTGTAGACAATATTCCATGATACTTCCCTCCCTGCCCCCACTTTCCCCTTTGCAATTCCACTCTCCATCATAAGCCCTCCCCCTCTCAATCAGTCTCTCTTTTAATTTTGATGTCACCATCTTTTCTGCCTATTATGATGGTCTTGTGTAGGTTGTTTCAGGCACTGTGAGGTCATGGATATCCAGGCCATTTTTTGTCTGGAGGAGCACATTGTAAGGAGTCTTACCCTTCCTTTGGCTCTTACATTATTTCTGCCAGCTCTTCCATAATGGACCCTGAGCCTTGGAAGGTGGGTTTGAGATGTTTCAGTGATGAGCACTCCTCTGTCCCTTCTTCTCAGCACCATGGTGCCTTCTGTGTCATCCCAAGGTCACCACCACCTGAAAAGAGAAGCTTCTCTAACCAAAAGTAAGAGTAGCATTAATATATGAGTGTGGACATTAAGAGAAGTGGGCAGTTTGGTGAGCATAGTATATATATTTAGTGAGACACCAGCAGACATTACAACCCTAGGGCTCATGACTACCCTTGTTATAGGTTTTCAACATTTGGCCAAATTTAAAGCTTGCAATGTCCACTGTTATGTATCTTCGTTGGTGTTTTCTCTCTCCCGTTGAACTGCATGCAGCATAGCTTTTTCCAGCTTTCTGTCAGCTGGTCCACATGGAGGAGGCTTTCAGCTCAGCTCCAGCAGGATTTCTCAGTGACCTTGCAGCCCAAGTATGTGGAGTCTTCAGCAACAGGGTCTTACCAACTATTCCTGGTGGGAAATCAAGGGCCTTGGCAATGGCCTATAATGTTTTGGGGGGTATCTGTGACCTCCCCGGCCAACAACTCATTGGAAGGTATCCCATCCCTGGCACTGAAAAGTTTCTAGTAACCATCTATGGCTTCTGAGTGTTCCATTGTCCAGAAAAATAGGTTTCTATATGACTTATTTATATCCTCTTAGATTTTGATTAGCCCTCCCTTCACCTTTCCTTTACACAATCTCTTCTCCTGACCTCACTTAGGCCTTTTCACCCTCATTAATTTGTTCTTCTACTTACATATATACAATATCATCCTATTAAGTCCCACTCCATCCCTTTCTATTCCCTTTGAATCCCCTTTCTAGCTTATGGCTTCTGCTACTGAGTTTTATTTTTACTCACATAGAAGTCCAATCATTTGTAGCTATGATCCACATATGAGAGAGAACATGTGACATTTGGCTTTCTGGGCCTGGGTTACCTCACTAAGTATAATCCTTTCCAGATCCATCCATTTTCCAGCAAATTTCAAAACTTCATTTCTCTTTACTGCTGAGTAGAACTCCATTGTGTAAATGTGCCACATCTTCATTATCCACTCATTAGTTGAGGGACATCTAGGCTGGTTCCATTTCCTAGCTATTGTGAATAGAGTGGCAATAAACATGGTTGAGCAAGAACCTCTAAGGTAGTGAGACAAGAACTTAGGATATATGCCTAGGAGTGGTATAGCTGGGTCATATGGTAGATCTATTTTTAGCTGTCTTAGGAACCTCCACACTGATTTCCACAATGGCTGGATCAGATTGCATTCCCACCAACAGTGTAGAAGGGTTCCTCTTTTTCCACATCCTTGCCAGCATTATGGTCATTTGTTTTCATGATAGTAGCCAATTTGACAGGAGTGAGATGGAATCTCTAAGTAGTTTTAATTTGCATTTCCCTGATGACTAGGGATATAGAACATTTTTTTTAGATGTTTATATGCCACCTGTGTTTCTTCTTCTGAGAACTCTCTATTTAGTTCCATAGCCCCCTTTTTTTGTTTGCTTTTGTAAGGTATGGTCTCACTCTATCCTTGAACATATGGTGATCCTCCTACCTCTCCCTCCCAAGTGCTAGGATTAAAGGCGTGTGCCACCATACCTAGCTCCATAGTCCATTTTTTAATTGTTTGATTTCTTATTATTTAATTTTTGAGTTCTTTATTAATCCTCTGTCAGATGTATAGATGGCAAAGATTTTCTCCCATTCTGTAGGTTGCCTCTTTGCTCTATTCACAGTGCCCTTAGCTGTACAAAAGCTTTGTAATTTCATGAGGTCCCAGTGGTTGATCTGTGGTTTTATTTTTTGAGCAAATGGGGTTATATTCAGAAAGTCTTGGCTAAGACCAATATGTTGAAGGGTTTCCCCTACTTTTTCCTCTAGCAGTTTCAGAGTTTCTGGTCTGATATTAAGGTCTTTGATCCATTTGGACTTAATTCTTGTGCACAGAGAGAGATAAGGATCTATTTTCATCCTTCTACAGATACATATCCAGTTTTCCCAGCACCATTTGCTGAAAAGGCTGTCTTTTCTCCAATGAGTATTTTTTGGCATTTTTGTCAAAGATCATGTGTCTATAGCAACTCAGATTTACATCAGGGTCCTTTATTCTGTTCCATTGATCTCCATGTCTCTTTTTGTGCCAGTACCATGCTGTTTTTGTTACCATGGCTCTGTAATATAGGTTAAAATCAGGTATGGTGATACCACCAGCCTTATTTTTGTTGCTCAAAATTGTTTTAGATATTCGAAGCTTTTTGTGCTTCCAAATGAATTTTTGGATTGTTTTTTCTATTTCAGCGAAGAATGCCATTGGAATTTTGATGGGGTTTGCATTAAATGTGTAGATTGCTTTTGGTAAGATTGCCATTTTCACAATATTGATTCTTCCAATCCAAGACCAAGGGATGTCTTTCCATTTCCTAATGTCTTCTGCAATGTCTCACTTGAATGTTTTAAAGTTTTCATTGTAGAGATTCATCACTTCCTTGGTTAGGTTTATCCCAAGGTACTTTATTTATTTATTTTTTGAAGCAATTGTGAATGGGAGTTATTCTCTGATTTCATCCTCTTTGTGTTTGTTGCTAACATATAGGAAGGTTACTGATTTCTGTGTGTTTATTTTGTACCCTGCTACATGGCTATAGGTGTTTATTAGCTCTAGCTGGTAGTCTTTAGGGTCCTTTATGTATAGAATCATGTCATCTGCAAATAATGATAATTTAATCTCTTTCTTTCCAATTTGTATCCCTTTCATGTGGGTCTCTTGCCTTATTGCTATGTCTAAGACTTCCAGTACTACATTAAATAAAAGTAGGGACAGTGGACACCCTTGTCTTGTTCCTGATTTTAGTGGAAAAGCGTCAAGTTTTTCTCCATTTAGTATTATGTTGGCTGTGGGTTTGTCATAAACAGCCTTTATTATGTTAAGATATGTTTCTTCTAGTCCCGGTCTCTGTAGGACTTTTATCATGAAGGGATGTTGGATTTTGTCAAATGCTTTTTCTGCATCTAATGAGATGATCATGTGATTTTTGTCCTTCAGTCCATTTATATAGTGTATTACATTTTTCAATTTGTGTATGTTGAGCCATCCTTGCATCTCTGGAATAAAGTGTACTTGGTCAGTCAATCTGTTTTTGAGTACTATGTGTAGCCCTGGCTTGCCTGGAACTCACTATGTGGACCAAGATGGCATTATATTGGCAATGATCTTCCTGCTTTTGCCTTTCAAGTGCTGGTATTACATGCGTGTGCCACCATGCCAAGCTTTAAGACACATTTTTAAATTTTTTTATAAATTCATTTGAGAGTAGCCAGGCGTGTGGTGCATGCCTTTAATCCCAGCACTTGGGAGGCTGAGGTAGGAGGATTGCTGTGAGTTCAAGGCCACCCTGAGATTACATAGTTAATTCCAGGTCAGCCTGAGCTAGAGTGAGACCCTACCTTGAAAAACCAAAAAAAAAAAAAAAAAGACAGGGAGGGAAGGAGGGAGGGAGGGAGGGAGGGAGGAGAGAGAGAGAGAGAGAGAGAGAGAGAGAGAGAGAGAGAGAATGGGCATGCCAGGGTCTTCAGCCACTGCAAATGAACTCCAGATGCATGCATCACTTTGTGCATCTGGCTTATGTGGGTCCTGGGAAACCACCTGGGAACTTGGGTCCTTTGGTTTTGTAGACAAGCATCTTAACAGCTAAGGCATCTCTCCAGCCCAAAACACATTTTAAAAGCAGTGTGAGAGTATTGAAGAGGTGTAAAGAACAAAGAAGTGTCTTCTCTAAGACACAGTTTTTTTTTTTAAGCAATGTAAAGGCCAGATAGCTCCCCCCTTCTTCCCCCAGGTGTCTTGTTTCTTTCTTTTTTTTATTGATAACTTCCATAATTATAGACAATAAACCATGATAATTTCCTCCCCTATCTCAGTTTCCCCTTTGCAACTCCATTCTTCATCATATCCCTAACCCCCTCTCAATCAGTCTCTCTTTTATTTTGATGTCATTATCTTTTCCTCCTGTTATGAGGGTCATGTGTAGGTAGTGCTAGGCACTGTGAGGTCATGGATACCCAGGCCATTTTGTGTCTGGAAGAGTGTATTACAAAGAGTCCTAGCCTTCCTTCGGCTACCTCTTCTGCAATGGACCCTGAGCCTTGGAAGGTGTGATAGAGATGTTTCAGTACTGAGCACTCCTCTGTCACTTCTCAGCACTATGGTGCCTTTTGAGTCATCCGGAGGTCACTTCCATCTGAAAAGAGAAGCTTCTTTAGCCAAACTGATAGCTCCTTTTTTTTTTTTTAATTTTATTTATTTATTTATTTGAGAGAGAGAGAGAGAAATAGGTAGAGAGAGAGAGAGAATGGGTGCACCAGGGCCCTCGGCCACTGCAAACTCCAGATGCATGTGCCCCCTTGTGCATCTGGCTTACATGGGTCCTGGGGAATCGAACCTGGGTCCTTTGGCTTTGCAGACAAGCACTTTAGCTGCTAAGCCATCTCTCCAGCCCAATAGCTCCTTTTTTTAATGGAACATGCCTCTACAAATTATGGAGTAAGGATGCTGCTAAGCTATATAAGCCATTATCTCTGAGCTCAAAGCTTTGGCACTCTGACTTTTGAAGGACACAAGATTTCTTTTTTTTTTTTTTTTTTTTTTGGTTTTGCGAGGTAGGGTCTCACTCTGGTCCAGGCTGTCCTGGAATTAACTATGTAGTCTCAGGGTGGCCTCGAACTCTCAACAATCCTCCTACCTCTGCCTCCCAAGTGCTGGGATTAAAGGCGTGCGCCACCACGCCCGGCTAGGACACAAGATTTCTCTAATCATGAGACTTCTATGCCTTCCATTGTGTCATGCTGGTCAGGCCACCTGAAGCACTGAGCCAGGCAATAGGTGGTCCCTAATTTCTCTGTCTCCCTGTTTCTGTAGCTGGAGTACCTGCTCAATCGCATGAAGAAAGTGGATGACTATGAGAAGCAACTGAACAAGCAGAGGATCTGGGACTGTGAAGAGTTTAATACCATCAAGATCAAGCTGGAGCGGGATGTGCAGGTGTGTGATTGCTCCCCATCCATGATTCTATGTGACTGGTAGTTGGTGAATGCCTCTGAGTGTCTCATCTTAGTCACTGCTAATAGTGTCACAGAGGCAGCTATTCACCATATAGTTACTACCTGCTTTCTTTGATTTTTTTTTTTTTTTTTTTTTTTTTTTTTTTTGCGATAGGGCCTCATGTAGCACATGCGGCCTTGAACTTGCTGTATAGCCAAAAATGACCTTGAACTCATATTCCTCTTGCCTCCAGCTTCCAAGTGCTGGAATTATAGACTTGACTATAATTTTATTTTATTTTTTGGCTGTAAATTTAAAATTATTTTTATTTATTTATTTTTGTTTTATTGAGGCAAAGTCTCACTCTCTCCCAGGCTGACTTGATGCTTATTTTTTGTCCAGGTTGGCCTTGAACTACCTTAACCTCTTGAATGCTGGGGCTATAGGCATAAGCTACCACCCGGCTTTTTTTTTTTTTTTTTCAGAGAGACAGAGGGAGAGGGAGACAGAGATGGGTGCACCAACAGTCTCTCAGCTATTGCGAACGAAATCCCTTGTGGGCAAGTGTGGCATTGCGCCCTTGTGTCACTGCATCTGGCTAAACGTGGGACCTGGAGATTGGAACTGACGTTCTTAAGCTTAGCGGGCAGGCGCCTTAACTGCTAAGCCATCTCCCCAGCCCCCAGCTATTTTTTATATTCTTCCATTCTCCATTTCTGTTCTTTCTCTTTCATTCTTTCTCCTTTGCTTGTTTGGTTTTTCTCTTCCTTTCCTTCCCCTTCTTCCCTTCCTCTCCATCCTTTTCTCTTTCTTCCTTTCTTCCTTCCTTTTTCTCTCTTTCTGTTTTTTAAATTTATTTATTTGAGAGAGAAAGAGGAAGAGAAAGAGAAAGAGAGAGAGAGAGAGAGAGAGAGAGAGAGAGAGAGAGAATGGGCATGCTAGGACCTTCAGTGGCTATAAATGAACTCCAGATACATGCACCACCTTGAGCATCTGGCTTTATGTGAGTACTGGGGAATCCAACCTAGGTCCTTTGGCTTTGCAGACAAGTGCCATAACTGCTAAATCATCTCTCTATCCCGTCTTTCTTTTTTTAATTAAAAATTTTGTTATTAGCAACTTCTACAATTATAGACAATAAACCATGATAGTCCCCCACACACTTTCCGCTTTGCAACTCCACTCTCCATCATATCCCCTTCCCCTCTCAATCAGTCTCTTTTATTTTGTTCTCATCATGTTTTCCTCCTATTATGATGGTCTTGTGTAGATAATGGCAGGCACTGCGAGGTCATGGATATCCAGGCCATTTTGTGTTGGGAAGAGTGCATTGTAAGGAGTCCTACCATTCCTTTGCTCTTACATTCTTTCCACCACCTCTTCTGCCCAGTCTTGCTTGCTTTTTTTTCTTCTTCTTCTTTCCTTAAGTAGGGTCTCGCTCTAGCTAAGGCTGACCTGGAATTCACTATGTAGTCTCAGGCTGCGCTTGAACTAATAGCAATCCTCCTATCTCTGTCTCCCAAGTGCTGAGATTAAAGGTGTGCACTACACTACTGGGCTGGAGAGATGGCTTAGCGGTTAAGGCGCTTGCCTGCAAAGCCAAAGGACCATGGTTTGATTCTCTCTCTTTCTCTCTCTGCCTCTTTCTCTCTCCTGTCAGCTTCCTGCCAAACTCCAAGCACTTTCTCTAGAGCCCATCCTGCATGATGCTCGGTGCTTGACAGGGCCCGGGGCAGTAAGGACTTGTACTCTTGGCCAGAGGGAACATAGACCATGAATTACTTTTTTTTTTTTTTTTGGTTTTCCAAGGTAGGGTCTCACTCTAGCTCAGGCTGACCTGGAATTCACCATGTAGTCTCAGGGTGACTCGAACTCATGGTGATCCTCTTACCTCTGCCTCCCGAGTGCTGGGATTAAAGGCATGAGCCACCATGTCCGGCTATGAATTACTTTTGAAAAGCCATTTACTGAGAACCTTTGGCCTAGTCATATCACAACAAAGAAACTAACTTAAGTAAACAGGGCTGGATATAGTTTAGTTAGAGATGAAGCAGACTGAGTAGCTGAGCCTTACCAAGCTGAGAATTTAAAGCACTATCCAGAAATCAATGGGGTGTCACTATGTTAAGCAGGTGTCTGTTTCCACAGACACCTCTCTCCCTTGCCTTCATGCCTTCAGATGTGTCATTTCCTCCCCCAAAACTGCTTGCTTAGCATGTGAGAAGGCCTCATTTCAGTCTCCAGTACTACAAGAGAAAAAAATATATTTGCCTAGTGTGGTGGCACTTTTCCTGTAATACCAGCACTTGGGAGTTGAGGCAGGAGGATTGCCACGAAATTGAGGAAATCTTGGGCTACATGGTGAGTTTGAGGCCAGCCTAGAATACAAGCTGGGTGTGATGGCGCATGTCTTTAATCCCAGCACTCGGGAGGCAGAGGTGAGTTCAAGGCCACCTTGAGACTACATAGTGAATTCCAGGTCAGCCTGGACTAGAGTGAGACCCTACCTTGAAAAAAGCTGGATGTGATGGCGCATGTCTTTAATCCCAGCACTCGGGAGGCAGAGGTGAGTTCAAGGCCACCCTGAGACTACACAGTTACTTCCAGGTCAGCCTGAGCCAGAGTGACACCCTACCTCGAAAAACCAAAACAAACAAACAAACAAACAAACAAACAAACAAAAACAAAAACAAAAACAAAAAACAAATATATATATATGCTACACAGTGAGATAGTGTCAAAATAAATAACTCCCAAAGTTTTCTATATAATTTATATGCTAACATTATTTTTAAATTTATTTTTATTAGATATGGACATGCTTAGTATGTAAACAACACATGTTGGTACTATCCTTTCCCTCATCCCTGCCCCTTTTCTGAAGAGGCCTTCCTTGTTGGGAATGCAGGTCATGCATTGTGGGGCTGCAGTCAGTTATGGGGGAGAGGCAATGTCTCTGTGCATAATGTCCCAACTTGTGGCTCCTACAATCTTTCTGCCTCCTCTTCTGCAAAATTCCCTGAGCCATGTTGGGTACATTTAAAGTCTACTTCAGAATGGGCTCTTAGGAGCCTCTGGATCTCTGCTTTGGTAGGTGTTGGGTGTCCTCAGTGTTTATCTCCATCACCCTTGTGCTAATATCAGGTTCACTGAGAAAGCAGCACTCTTGCTCATTTCCATAATTCCTCTGTGGTTTCATCTGGGGCAGGGTGAAGTGCACTGGGTCAGGTCCCACTTCCATCTGAAAAAGAGAAGCAGAATCTCCAATGGAGAGTGAAGTCACCACCCGTTAAATGGGATAACAATTATTAATTTAGAGAGAATTTAAAGGGTGTAGACCCTTTTCTAGCCCAAGATTAGTGGGAGTTTGACATTGGAAAGCAAAATCATTGTCTGCATATGATTCAGACTTGTTTTCCAGTTCTAGATATGGTTTCCTTCCCACTGAGTGGATCTGTTAGCCAATCCCAGAGCAGTTGGTTATCCACCATGGCTGTGTGACACTATTGCACTGTGTGAGCATCATGTCAGGTTGTTTGCTTCTGAGTAGCTTAGACTTTGAGTTCTAGCACTATTTTATAATAGCAAAAAGTATTAAAACAACATGAGTATACAACTATAAGGAATTGATAACATAATGCTATATGATAAATATTTTATATATGATAATATATAACAGTAGGGTCTCACTCTATCTCAGGCTGATGTGGAATTCACTATGTAGTCTCAGGATAGCCTTGAACTCATAGTGATCCTCCTACCTTGGCTTCCAAAATGTTGGGATTAAAGGCATGCACCACCACACCTGGACATGAGACAATTTTTGTTGTTATTGAGAATAGGCCTTGATGTGTAGACCAGGCTGAGCCAAAACTTTCTTCTAGTCTCCTGTCTCTTCCTCCTCTGTATCACCTCCTAGCCAGTTTTCTTTGAGGATGACCCTGAGGGGGTATATGTAAGAGGTGCTTAAAATCACTTCATCTGTGGATTCCTTGACAAGAGTTTGTAGCCTAGAGGAGGAGGAATACTTCCTAAAGGAAGAAAGCTTGTGAGAGATCTACATTGCTATCTTCCACTCAGAAAAGGCAGAAGCATGCTAGCAGGTATGTTTCCCCTACCTTCAGCCTTATTGGTATCTATAATCTTTGAAAAAATGAATTAGTGGGGGCTGGAAAGATTGCTTACTGGTTACGGCATTTGCCTGTGAAGCCTAAAGACCCAGGTTTGATTCCCCAGTACCCATGTAAAGCAGATGCACAAAGTGGTGCATGCAGTGTTTGCAATGATAAGTGGCTCTGGCACACCCAGTCCCTCGTCACTCCTCATAAATAAATAAAGTATTTTGGGGGCCTAGAGAAATGGGTCATCAGTTAAAGCACTTGCTTGTAAAACCTAATGACCCAGATTTGATTCACCAGTACCCATGTAAACCAGATGCACAAGGTGGTGCATGCATCTGGAGTTTGTAGTGACTAGATGCCCTGGCACTCCCATACTCACTCTCTCTCTCTCTGTCTCTCTCTTTCTCTCTGTGTCTATATCTTTCTGATTACAAGTATGTAAATAAAATATATTTTAAAAATTAATTAATTAGTTAATTTATATTGAGGATCTCACTATATAGTTTAGGTTGGTCTAGAACTCACAATCCTCCCACCTCAGCCTCTTAAGTACTGAGATTACAGGTATGTGTTCCCAACCTCTCTAATTGTTTTTCTTCTTCTTTTTTTCTAATATATTTTATTTATTTATTTGAGAGAGATAAAAAGGCAGTGGTGGTGGTGGGGGAGAATGGGTGCGCCAGAGCCTCCAGCCACTGCAGATGAACTCCAGATATATGTGCCCCTTGTGCATCTGGCTTATGTGGGTCCTGGAGAGTAGAGCCGGGATCCTTTGGCTTTGCAGGCAAACGCCTTCACCACTAAGCAATCTTTCCAGTCCATCTAGTTGTTTTTGTATGAGTTGTTAGAGTGACCTTTCTACACAGGGTTTGTATTAATCATTTTCCTTCCCTGCTTAACACCTTTAGTGAAACCCCACTGACTTCTGGATAGTACTTTAAATTCCCAGCTTGATAAGGCCCTGCTGCTAATTCAGTCTCATCTCTAACCATTCTTGCCTTGTGTCTCCCATCTAAACTGATGTATTTTCCCCAGACACCTTTCTGCCTTGCCTCTATGTCTTCCTATATACCATTTCCTCTCCCCAGAAATATCTCTGCTCATTGTCGCCTGATTAACTCTTATCCATCCACATCTCAGGTGGAAAAGCTGATGTTATCCCTTCAGATGTGCCTTCCCTGGTCTCCCAAGGTCAAGGCCTTCTGCTTAAAGAAGAAAAAATGTTCTTGTTATTGGTTTTATAGCACCCTGTGCTTATTTTGGTCTTTCCTTATATCACTGGTACTTGCTTATCTGTCTCTGACCTAGACAGAGATTATGACTTTTCAGTAGTTTTTTTCCAGCAGCATCTACAAAAATGCCTGACATATATTAGTCACTCAATAAATACTT
Organism: Orientallactaga sibirica; assembly: GCA_036365145.1. NCBI lineage: Eukaryota > Metazoa > Chordata > Mammalia > Rodentia > Dipodidae > Orientallactaga > Orientallactaga sibirica. Next base: position 16,501,518 of record JAEOAD010000052.1, on the reverse strand, counting down.
GCTGAATGAATACAGTTAGTGGAATTTAAAAGTAAGATTCTTGTCCATTTAAATGAACATGAGCTGCTTAATACTAATACTGTCATTCTGGAAGAGACAAAAGATGAGAAATTCCAAGTATTTATAGTAATAATATTATTATTTATTATTATTACTATTAATGTGTGTGTAAGTGGTCCTGAGGACAACCTTGGGTGCTGCTCTTCAGGAATACTATACACCACTTTTTTGGGGGTGTTTTTCAAGGTAGGGTCTCACTCTAGCCCAGGCTGACGTGGAATTTACTCTGTAGTCTCAGGGTGACCACAAATTCATAGTGATCCTCCTACTTCTACTTCCTGAGAGCTGGGATTAAAGGTGTGTGCCACCACAACTGGCTCCAGTTTTTGTTTTGAGAAAGGGTCTCTTGTTGGCATGGAACACAATCAATCAGGGTATACTATCTGGCCAGTGAGCCCCATGGTTCCTCCTCCTGCTTCTGTCTTCCTAGCACTGGGATTTCAGAATCAGGTGTGGTTGCCCATGCCTATAATCTCAGTACTCAGGAGGTAGAGTAATATCATCATGAATTCAAGGCCAACCTGGGCTACAGATAGAATTCCAGGTCAGCTTGGGCTACAGTGAGAACCTGCCTAAAAAATATTTTTAAATAAAAGAATTTTAACCCCCCCATCTAAAAAAAAACAAAAACAAAATAGTACTACCCTGTGCTGAGCTTTCTTTCTTTCTTTCTTTGTTTTTTTTGAGGTATGGTCTCACTGTAGCTCAGGCTGACCTGGAATTCACTATGTAATCTCAGGGAGGTCTCGAACTCACGACAATCCTCCTACCTCTGCCTCCTGAATGCTGTGATTAAAGGCATGTGCCACCATGCCCGGCTACCATGCTGAGCTTTTTTAAAAAGAATTTTTATTTTATTTATTTGCAAGCAGACAGAGACAGAGAGAAGAGAGACAGACAGAGAATGGGTGCACCAGGGCCTCTAACTGCTGTAAACTCCAGATGCATGTACCACTTTGTGCTTCTGCCTCTATGTGGTACTGGAGAATCAAACTCGGATTGTTAGGCTTTGCAGACAAGCACCTTAACTGCTGAGCCATTTTTCCAGCCCCATGCTGAGCTTTTAAATGTGGGTTCTGGTGACCAATTCAGTTCCTCATTCTGTAAGGCAACCACTTTACTGACTGAGTTATCTCCTCAGCTCCTAATATTATCTTTAGAGGATCTGTTCCTATCTTTAAAGGGTTTGGTGCAAAGTCCTAGGGTTTGTTGCACTTGAAAACTCTTTGTGGGTGCCTTTTTTTTTTTTTTGAGCCAGGGTCTCATATAGCTGATATAGGCTCATATAGCCTAAAACTTGTTAGGTAGCTGAGGCTGGGCTTGAACTTCTGATCTTTCTGCTTCTACCTCCCAAGTGCTGGGCTCGCAGGTGTGCACTACCATGTCTACCTTTACTTGGTAACTTCTACAACACTCTTTGGTTTCAGCATCCAGATGATTGACTTGTATTTTATCTAATTGGCCTTTAATTTGCCTCTACTGATAAAATTTCTAAGAATCCAGGCTGAGGCCACTGTACTTGAGGTTTTGCTGGCATGACTTGAACAAACCATCCAGGTCATCAGGGACCATAAATTATAACCAGAGTCAATTAGATATTTTTTTAAACTTCAGATTCTTGAGCAACAACTTCAGCAAATGAAAGCCACTTATCAGCTGAACCAAGAAAAGTTAGAGTACAACTTCCAGGTGCTGAAAAAGAGAGATGAAGAGAGTACAGTGATCAAATCCCAGCAGAAGAGGAAGCTCAACCGGTGAGTTAGCCTTCCTTCTGGGCCCTTCTGTCACGGGAATAGGTATGGGTATGTACTTTTCTCACCCAAAGGGAAAGAAGCTCATTATGGGTATGGTCAATTCTTGGGAGGCAGAGGTAGGAGGATTGCTGAGAGTTTGAGGCCAGTATGGGAATACAGAGTGAGATCTAGGTCAGCCTGGGCTAGAGTGAGACTCTACCTCAAAAAAAACAAAAACAGGGGCTGGAGAGATGGCTTAGTGGTTAAGGCATTTGCCTGTGAAGCCTAAGGACCCCAGTTCAATTCTCTAGCACCCATGTAAACCAGATGCACAAGGGGGCGCATGCATCTGGAGTTCATTTGCAATAGCTAGAGGCCCTGGTGCACCCATTCTCCCTCTCTCTCTCTCTCTTTCCCTCTAACAAATAAATAAAAATAAAATCTTTAAAAAAACACTAAAAACAGGGCTGGAGAGATAGCTTAGCGGTTAAGGCGCCTGCCTGCAAAGCCTAAGAACACCCATTTGAATTTCCAGGTCCCACGTTTAGCCAGATGCAAAAGTGACACAGGCATGCAATGTTGCACATGCACACAAGGAGGCACACACATCTGGAGTTTGTTCACAGCAGCTGAGAGGCTGCTGGCACACCCAATATCTTTCTCTGTCTTTCTAGCTCAGGCTGACCTGGAATTTACTATGTAGTGTCAGGCAGGCCTCGAACTCATTGCGATCCTCCTACCTCTGCCTCCTGAGTGCTGGGATTAAAGGAGTGTGCCACCATGCCTGGCCCAATTTTTTTTTTGAAAAGACAACATATTCAAGTGGTTCTACTCATTCTCCAAAGAATCTTCAATAAACAGTCATTCCCCAAAAGCTTTTCTAATTTTTTTTGAGACGTTTCATTTCCACTTTTTAAAAATTTATTTTATTTATGAGAGAGAGAGTGAGAATTGGTGTGTCAGGGCCTCCAGTCACTGCAATCAAACTCCACATGCATGCACCATCTTGCATGTATGCATGACCTTAAGCATCTGGTTTATGTGGCTTCTGAGGAGTTGAACCTGACCCTTAAGGCTTCACAGGCAAGTGCCTCAACCACTAAGCCATCTCTCTGGCCCTCTAAAAATATTTTTTAATTTAAAAAAATTTATTTGTGAGCAGAGAGAAAGCAAGAGCAAAAGAAATAAAGAGAAAGTATGGGTGACCCAGGGTCTCTTGTCATTGCAAACATTCCAGACACAGGTGCCACTTTGTGCATCTGGCTTACATGGATACTGGCCTGGCAGACTTTGGAAAAAAGCATCTTCCCAGCTCCAACTTTTCCAAAAATTAAAAAATTTATTAATTTGCATATTTGTGTGTGTGTGTGTGTGTGTGTGTTTAGGTGCACCAGGGTCTCTTGCCAATGCATCTGAATGCCTGTCTGGCTTGATGTGTATGGTAGAGAATTGAACCCAGGCTAGCAGGCCTTGCAAACAAGTGCCTTAAATCACTGCGACATCTCCCCAGGCCCCTCCAATTTTTGGGGGGAAGGTTTCAAGGTAGGGTCTCACTCTAGCTCAGGCTGACCTGGAATTCACTCTGTAGTCTCAGGGTGGCCTTGAACTCAAGGCGATCCTCCTATCTCTGCCTCCCGAGCACTGGGATTAAAGGTGTGTACCACCATGCCTGGCTTTCCAATTTTTTTAAAACCTAATACAGTCTATTGTTACGACTTCTTCCCCCAAGAGAAAAGTGCTCAACACAGTATTGCTTCCCTTTCCTACCTCTGAAATAGTTGTTTCTTCTCTTTTTTTTTTTTTTCTTTTTTTGTTCATTTGTTTCTTCCAGAATTGTTTATGCATGTACAAACACAAGTAAATGTTCTCATTCTTCATCTGCTTTTACACAGTGATGACTTTGTATAAGCACTGCTCTATATCTCAAAGAACGTTCATTTTAGCTAGGTCTGGTGGTACTGGTCTGTAATATCAGCTACTTGGAAGACTGAGGCAGGAAGATTTCAAGAGCAAGTCCTGACTGGGCTACAAAGTGAGTTCAAGGCCAGCCTGGGTAGCTTTGTGATTCTCTGTCACAAAATATAATAATAATAAATTATATATATATATATATATAATAAAAGGGCTGAGGATGTACAGGACTGGTAGAATGCTTGCCTAGCTTGTGCGAAACCCTAGTTTCAATCTCCAGTATTGGAAAACAAATAAAAAAATCCCCAAACAAGCAAACAAAGAACTCACTTTTCATTATAGATCACGGAGTGTCTGGACATTATGAAGCTGTTTTAAGCTGGGCATGGTGGTACACACTGTGATTCCAACACTTGGGAGGTAGAGGCAGGAGGACCAGGAGCTCAAGGTCATCATTAATAACAAGCAATTCTGAGGCCAGTCTGGGCTACATGAGACCCTTTCTGAAGGAGGAGGAAAGGTTTAGTGTTCCACAGCATAAATGACAATGACTTTTTTTTTTTTTTTTTTTTTTTGTTTTTCGAGGTAGAATCTTGCTCTAGCCCAGGCTGACCTGGAATTTACTACGTAGTCTTAGGGTGGCCTCAAACTCATGGTAATCCTCCTGCCTCTGCCTCCAAGTGCTGGGATTATAAAGGCATGCTTTACCACTTCTGGATAACAAAGATTTATTTAAGCAGTCTCTACTGATGGATATATGCTGCTTCTAATTGTTTGCTGTTGTAAATAAAATACTCACATCAGTGAGTAATTTTCTTTTGTTTTGTTTTTCAAGGTAGGGTCTCACTCTAGCCCAGGCTGACCTGGAATTCACTATATAGTCTCAGGCTGAGCCTGAATTCACAGCAATTCTACCTGTGCCTCCCAGGTGCTGGGATTAAAGGTGTGCAACACCATGCCTGGCACAATCCATTTTTGTGCAGATAACATGGCTCACTAAAAGGTATCTGTTGCTCCAAATTTTTTACCCTTTTCTTCCTCTCCTCTTTTACCTTTTTCTTTCCTTCCATCACTCCTGTCTTTCTTCCTCTAAGAACTGTATTCAGAGAACTATGTGAGGCTGATATGAGACTGATATGCTGGCTACTGTGGTAAGGAGGCATCTTCAACATCTTTTAAATTTATTTTTATTTTTTTGGGGGGGTGGTTTTTGAGGTAGGGTCTCATTCTAGCCCCAGGCTGACCTGGAATTCACTATGTAGTCTCAGGGTGCCTCAAATTCACAGTGATCCTCCTACCTCAGCCTCATGAGTGCTAAGATTAAAGGTGTGCACCACTATGCCTAGCTAACATCTTTTTTAAAAAAATTTTCGAGAGAATGAGAGAGAGAGAGAGAGAGAGAGAGAGAGAGAGAGAGAGAGAGAGAGGAGAGAGAGAGGCACACCAGGGCCTCAACCACTGAAATCAAACTCCAGATGCTTGCGCCACCTAGTGGGCATGTGTGACCTTGTGCTTGCCTCACCTTTGTGTGTCTGGCTTATGTGGGATCTAGAGAGTTGAACATGGGTCCTTAGACTTTGCAGGCAAGCACCTTAACCACTAAGCCATCTCTCCAGCCCTGTTATTTTGATTTTTTGAAACTGGGTCTCATGTAACCCAGGCTGGCCTTGAACTTCTGATTCTTTTGCCTCAATCTTCATTACAGGCACAAGTATGCACCACCATACCCAGTTCTCTTTACTGTTATTAATGCTTATCTTTCACAAATATGTCCTTGTATTCATCTTTGAATTCCAACATATCTTTGGCTGAAAAGAATAATTTCATGTTAGATGAATCATTATATAAATGAATGAGTTTCTGGACCCATTTACAGTATCAGTTATTTGAGGATGGAGATTCATATAGCACAGGCTTGTGATGTGCAGTTTTAGTTCTTTGCTTATTTCAGAATTGAAATTAACATCAAATCATGACCATTAACTAGTTGGGATAGATTATTTAAACATGTGAGGGTGATACTAGCTACTGACACCATAACAAATAAATAGTTAAGGAAAGTTCACACATATTCTTGAGCTGGTGACTGCCCCTGGGTGGATCTGGGCTTCTGTACTGTTTGAATTCATTTTTTTAAAAAATATTTTTCTTTTTTAAACTTTTTTTAATTTTAGACAGAGAGAGAGAGAGAGAGAGAGAGAGCGAGACAGAGAGAGAGAGAGAGAGAGAGAGAGAGAGAGAGAGAGAAAATTGGCATGCCAGGGCCTCAGCCACTGAAATAGAACTCCGGATGCTTGTGCCACCTAGTGGGCATGTGCAACCTTGTTTTTGCCTAACCTTTGTGCATCTAGCTTACATGGGATCTGGAGAGTCAAACATGAGTCCTTAGGTGTGAAAGGCAAGTGCCTTAAACCACTAAGCCTTCTCTCCAGCCCTCATTTGTTTTGGAGAAGCTCTTTAGCCTCCTGTTACTTTTCTTTCCTGGATCATAGTGGGAACCAGGTTCTGGACGATTTGTGAGGGTTTTCTGCTTCTTTACCCAGCTCTGTCCTGGGGCTGAGTCAGATGGATGGAGGAATATACTTTACTCCTTGTTTAGCTACTGCTCCACTTTCCCCCTTCAATTAGCCTACACGACGTCCTGAACAACTTGAGATCAAAATACGTCAAGCAGATAAAGCAGTTTCATGAAGAGAACCAGGCTCTGACCTCTGACTACAAGCGGCTGGTCATGCAGTTCAAGGAGCTACAGAAAGCCATGAGGTATTTTAGGGACTTGAGTCCTAAGGTATCTGTTGTAGAGTAGAGATTACAGGTGAGGGGGGGAGGGAAGAAGGGAGAGTTGATGGTGGCATGATGGCAGTGATTTCATTAGATTTTAGATAACCAGCTATTTGGGGTTAGTCCAGGACACTGGAGACTCTTTCCTGTTTCTCTTGTCTTCTGCTTATGCTTCATGTGTCTTTTTTTTTCTTTTTCTTTTGTTTGTTTGAGACAGCCCAACTCAAGAACTCAGGCTGGCCTCAAACTTATGGCACTCTTTCTACCTTAGTCTTCTGAGTGTGATGACTTAAGGCATGAATCACCATACCTGGCTTCTCACTGGCTTGTTTCTTGTTGGGGTGGCTCACAGGTGGGATCTCGAGGTTGGGCCAGACCAGAAGTTTGAGGCTCTTCCTCAAGTTCTTACCCTGCTGCCAACTGGGGCCAGGCCTTGAGGTCAGCTGGCTCTACTGGGTCACTCTCCTTCACAGACACTTTGCTCTTATTGATGAGGAGCAGTTTCGGGAGATTTGGCTGATGAATGAAGAAGAGGCAAAAGGTCTAATAAGCAGAGCCTTTGATGTGGACCAGGTCATCAGTATCCAGCACCTGGGGCTTACCTGGACGATGCCTGACTTCTGGTTCCTGAAGAATGTGGGCCCTATTTTCCAACAACAGCAGAAGTCAGCCACACAGATCTTGGAGGAAGTGCTGTTGCAAACAGGTGACTTGAACAGATTCATAGAGCCTTAGAAGTGGAGCGGCCCTCTGAGAAAAGAGGTCAGCCCACATATTTTACAGATAAGAAAACTGGAGTCTAGGAGATCAATGATCAATTGATGTGACTTTTTTTGTTTGTTTGTTTTTTCGAGGTATGGTCTCACTCTAGCCCAGGCTAACCTGGAATTCATTATGTAGCCTCAGGGTGACCTCAAACTCATCCTTTGCCTCCCAAGTGCTGGGATTAAAGTTGTGCACCACCATGCCCATCTTGATGTGGCTTTTGAGTCTTCTCTCTATTCTACTATTCTACACTGTTAGCCAGACTTAGAAGCTTCGTCAAATGCAGTCCGATAATTCTGACCAGCAACAAGTCTCCAGAGTTCTAATTCTGCCCCTCCAGCTAGGCTACTCACAGTCCTGGAAAACTTCTTCCAGGGCAGGCAGTTTTCCTTGGCAGCCATTTCATGGTCCTGGCATCTCCACTGGGTCTCCACTGCAATCCACAGTTCATCCTGATGGCTCCATCAGGTTTCCATGCAGGCATCCAGCAAACCTGCTTCACACTACCCATGGCCGTTTCCAAAACACAAGACTGCATTGCAAACTCAATGACCCTCTTTTTCCTGCATTTGTTAAACTCCATTATATTAGATAGGCTGCCAATTTGTTAATCCAGGGTGGAATAAGCAGATTTTGAAGAATAAGACACTCCTTTGGCATTCAGGCCCCTTGAAAAGAGTCTGCATTCTTTCTGTTGTCCTAATGCAGGTCAGCTGGCCCAGTCTCAGTGTTATAAGCTCTTATATAATTACAGCTGAATGGGCAGCAGTTTCAGCCCAAAGATTTCATTTTTTTCCTTGTGTTATATCCCTCTGCTCATACCAGTCCATTTCTATGAAATGCAACCTTGCATAAGTTCTCAGGACATGAGCATAACAGCAAGCATCTCATATAAATTGCCTTTAGCCCAGTCCAGGCAAAGTTCTTTTTCATTCTCATAAGCCAAACCTCATAGTCCATAGTTCTTACTGCATTCCGGTCTTTCAACATTGACCAGAATAGTCCATCAAATCCTTCCACATTCCTCCTGCAAAACAGTTCCAAAAGGCCAAAGCCACAGAATCAGATTTCTCACAACAATGAACCCACTCCTGGTACCAACTTTATTGTTGCAGTCAGGTTCACATTGCTGCCAGAAAACACCCAACCAAGAGCAGCTTGTTGGAAAAAGGGGTTTATTTTGTCGTACAAACTTGATGGGAAGTTCCGTGATGGCAGGGGAAAACGATGGCATGAGTAGAGGATGCACATCACCTCCTGGCCAATATCAGGTGGACAATAGCAACAGCAGAGTGTGCTAAACACTGGCAAGGGGAAGCTGGCTATAACACCCATAAGCCCACCCCCAACAATACACTGTCTCCAGGAGGCTTTAATTCCAAAATCACCATCAGCTGAGAACCTATCATTCAGAATACCTAGTTTATGGGGGACACCTGAATCAAACCACCACATGAGGTATATTTAAGGAAACCTAGCTTTTATTTCTTTTCTTGTAGGTAGCTATTAAAATTTTTTAGTTTGTTTTTTCATTGCTTTAAAGATTATAAACACATACACAAATTTACTCATATCAATCAACCAATTTTACTGGTAAGCAAAAGAAAGAGAGGGACAGAGAATTGATGTGTTAGGGCCTCAGTCACTGAGATCGAGCTCCAGACACTTGTGCCACCTAGTGGGCATGTGCGACCTTGCGCTTGCCTCACTTTTGTGCATCTGGCTTACACGGGATCTGGAGAGTCGAACATGGGTCTCGCTTCATAGGCAATCACCTTAGCCAATAAGCTATCTCCCCAGTCCTCTTTCTTCCCTCCCTCCTTCTCTTCCTCCCTCTCTCACTCCCTTGCTCTCTCCCTCCCTCCCTCCTTTCTCTCTTTCTTTCTTCTTCTTCTTTTTTTTTTTTTTTTTTTTTTTTTGGGTTTCACTCTGGTCCAGGCTGACCTGGAATTCACTATGTAGTCTCAGGGTGGCCTTGAACTCACGGTGATCCTCCTACCTCTGCCTCCCAAGTGCTGGGATTAAAGGCGTGTACCACCACACCCGGCTCTCTTTCTTCTTTTGATTCCCAGGGCCTCACTCATACTAGGCAAGCAATGAAGCACTGTGCTACATCCACAGCCTTGCTTTGTGTCTTTACTCATAGTATAATTGGAGGGTCTTTATTGTAGCAAAAAAAAAGCCTCTTTCTTTTTTCACATGGAATGCTATCGTGTCTGTGCCATAATATATTCAAATCCTCGGCTCTTTTTTAATTTTCATTTTTATTTTATTTGTATTTATTTGTTTGTTTGTTTGTTTGTTTGTTTTCAGAGTAGGATGCTCTAGCCCAGGCTGACCTGGAATTGACTTTGTAGATTCAGGATGGCCTTGAACTCATAACTATCCTCCTACCTCAGCCTATTGAATGTTGAGATTAAGGGTGGGTACCACCGCACTTGGCTCTCATTTTTATTTTTAAAGAAATATTTATTTATTCATTTATTTGAGAGACAGACAAGAGAGAAACAGAGAGAGTAAGTAGGGGTGCTCCAGGGCCTCTAGCCACTATAAACTATCTCTAAGTACATGTGTCACTTTGTGTATCTGGCTTTACATGGATACTGGGGACTCAAACCCAGGCTGTCAGGCGTTGCAAGCAAGCACCTTTAACCACTGAGCAATCTCTCCAGCCCCAAGTACTCCACTCTTGATTATCATTTGAATATTTCTAGTTTTTTTTTATGATAAGCATTGCTACAACAAATGGCTTTGTTCACTTGCCTTTTCATATTGTTCCTGGCAACTTGTTGGGCTAGATTCCTAGAAGTAAGATCAATAGAACAAAGGGAAATGCCTTAACTGCTAAGCCATCTCTCTAGCCCATACTATAGGCTTTTGATTAGGTTTTTCAGTACCAGGCATGTATTCCCTCCTGTAGATCAGTCCTCCAGTCCAATTAGAGAGCAGCTGGTTTCCCCCAGAGCAGACATGCCACTATTGCACGTGTTTGGTCATTTGGCCTGTCTGGCCAAACTTGAGGTTCCCAGTGTCGACTGTTTACACTGCTGATGACTTCTGTCTCCCATAGGGCTGCATGCAGTGCAGCTTTTTCCAGCTTTCAGTTGGCTCATCTACAGGGAGAAGATTTTCTGCTAAGCACCAGCTTGATTTCTCAGTGACCTTGCCACTCAGGCAAGTGAAGTCTCCAGCAATAGGATCTTACCATCTGTTTCTTAAGGGAAACCAAGGGCCTTGCCAATAGCCTGTAATGTTTTGGAGGCAACAGGGATCTCCCTGGCCAACAACTCACTGGAAGGTATCCCATCCCTGGCACTGAAAATTTTCTAGTAACAATCTATGGCTTCTGGATGTACCATTATTCACAAAAGTAGGTTTACATATGTCTTATTTGGGATATCTTGAATTTTGATTGACCCCCCCCCACCCTTCTTTTACACATTTTCTTTCTCTGGCCTCACTTAGGCCTTTTCCCTCCCTGTAATCTGTTATTCTACTTACATACCATCCCCTTAAATCCTTCTGTCTCCTCCCTCCCTTATAGCCTTTTTCTAGCTTACTGGCCTCTGCTACCAATTTTTGGTTCCAGCTCATCCATAATTCTATACATTTGTAGCTAGGATCCATATATGAGAGAGACCATGCAATGCTTGGCTTTCTGGGTAGGGTCTTGGTCTAGCTCAGGCTGACCTGGAATTCACTATGTAGTCTCAGGGTGGCCTCAAACTCATGGCGATCCTCCTTCCTCTGCCTCCTGAGTGCTGAGATTAAAGGTGTGTGTCACCATGCCCAACAGGTGCTTACATTCTTTCTGCCACCTCTTCTGCAATGGACCCTGAGCCTTGGAAAGTGGAATATAGATGTTTCAGTGTTGAACACTCCTCCATTACTTCTCAGCAGTATGGTGCCTTTTGGGTCATCCCAGTGGTCACCACCATTTGCAAAGAGAAGCTTCTCTAACCAAAAGTGAGAGTAGCATTAACATATGGGTATAAACATTAAGTAAAGTGCTTATAGGGCAGTTTGGTGGGCATAATATATGCATTTAGCCAGACAAAAGCAGGTGTTACACTCTGTAGTAGTTTGAATAAATGGCCCTCAATATATTCAGTGTTTTATTAGTTTGTAGTTTGCATCTACAGCCACCTGCTGGAGGCAGTGTCACTGGATGGATCTTAAGGTGTGGTGGTGGGTTTGAGATTTCAATCTAAATATATGCAAAGTATGCCTAGCTGGAGTTCCTAAAGTGCACTGTGTTATATAGCTTTTGGTTGGCTTTCTCTTTCCCTTGCCTGGTCCTGTAAGAGCAGTTGCCAGCTTCTTCTGCCATTATGGAACTTTCCCTGGATCTGTAAGCTTTGCGAAGGCAAATTGCTTCTGGTGGTCCTTATGGACAAGAATGGAGAAGAAGGCATTGGCAAGATCAATAGCTGCATACCAGGTACCAGGAGATTTGTTAATCTGCTGAAGAAATCACATCTGGTACAGCAGCTGCAATTGGAGTCACCACCTGATTAAGTTTCCAATAATCCACTGTCATTCTCCAGGATCTGTCTGTCTTTTGAACAGGCCAAATAGGAGAATTAAAGGGAGATGTGGTGGGAACCACCACCCCTGCATCCTTCAAGACCTTTATAGTGGCATTAATTTCTACAATTCCTCCAGGGATGCGATACTGTTTCTGGTTCACTATTTTCCCTGATGGAGGGCGCTCGAATGGCTTCCATTTGGCCTTTCCAACCATAATAGCCCTCACTCCACAAGTCAGGGAACCAATGTGGGGGTTCTGCCAACTCCTAAGTATATCTATCCCAATTATGCATTCTGGGACTGGGGAAATAAGCAAAGGATGAGTTCAGGGACCCACTGTCAGTCTAACATTTGCCAAAACTCCATTAATCACCTGACCTCCATAAGCACCTACTTTAACTGGAGGGCCACAATGCTGTTGGGGTCTACTGGAATCAATGTCAATTCAGAGCCAGTGTCCAGTAAGCCCCGAAAAGTCTGATTATTCCCCATGTACAGTTACCCTAGCAAAAGGCTGCAGGTCCTGCTGAGGAAGGATAGGACTAAGCTTAATATTGAAACTTTTGGATATTGTGGGAGGATCCTTCAATCAAGGGGCTCAGGATCTGTAAACTGGCTCAAATTTGGAAACTGGTTAAGAGGCCTTGATTCTCGGTTGCTATAATTCAAAGTGGCCTTTCGGTCCTTTGCTCTGGAACATTTCTGCTTATGCAGATCAAGCAGGAACTTAGTAGGCTTTTTATCTATTTCACTTCTGGGAACACCATGATTAATCAGCCAGTACCAAAGGTCTACACAAGTCATACTGTTATGAGCATTGTTTTGCCTACACTTTCCATTACAGTAAACATGCTCACCTTGCCTTTGGTGATTCAGTGCTGATACTTGGCCCTTGTTACCCCGAGATCCAGTTAGACCCATTGCATCTAAGTCACCTAATGCATCAACTGCAGCTCCCACTGTGATGTCTTCTTTACATATTATGGCACCTACTGGCAACTTTAAGTATGCTGAGGCTCCCTTCACAAACCTGTTTCTTATAGTCTTAGTGAAGGGCACATCTTCTGGATGCTCCCATTGTGGGCATAAAAATGAGTGTACATAGCAAATCCACTCAAGCATTCCAAGTTCTGAGCCTTTTAATCCCTTAATTAACATTAAGTCAAGGGATATCAGGTAGCTTGAGCTTGTTCACAGTAGGCCATCTTTGGATCCATACTTCAGCCAACCAATCAAATAAACTTGGCATCTTTTCCACCTGCATGAGCTGCAGTGTTAAATCTAAAATCTCTGCTCAGTGGGCCCATTTCAATAAATTCAGTCTGATCTAATCTTGTATTCCTTCTGCCATCATCTCACACTTTTAAAATCCATTCCCACACATGTTCTGACTGTACAAGTTAGAAAACTCCTGAAGTTCTTTATGGGTATACTTCACTTCCTCTTAAGTCATACTTTCTATCTCACCTTTAGGGGCATGCCTAGCCTAATGCCTTGTTATAGGCCTCGAGGCAAAGATGGGTGGGCACTGAGAAGCATCAGCACCTCATGCAGGGAGCGTCATTGCTGGTTCCTCAGTCAAAGGAGTGATTCCCTCAGGCAGGGGTGGAGAGGGCAATACTTTAGGTTCTGAGGGTGGGGATGCAACTGCCCCTAAAGGAGGGGAAGCCACATTCTCATGCACAACAACTTCTTCAGAATCTGAGAGTTCAATGTCCCCAGATTCTTCAGGGTCTTCCCACACATCCCCATCCCAAGTCATAGGATCCCACTCTTTTCCAATCAGTGCCCTCACTTTAACTTCTGATAGCTTGTGAGGCTGGGAATTGAGCTTACACTGCAAGTTAGCCAATCTTACAAATGAGAGCTTGAGTTTGGTTTTCTGCAATTTGAGCCCTGTTCTGGCTGGAGAGGAGACTCTCCTCCAGGGCACCCTTAGAAACCTTCAGATCATGTATGTGGGTCTTAAGCTTGGAAATTTCCTTTCTGAGCTTCTGCTTTTCTCTCAATAGTTTATCCAGAGATGCTAGAAGAAACCATCCAGCATCACCATTTGTCTTACTTTTCCAAAAATATTCAAAAGTTCTAGCTACAGAGTAACTAAATTCCTTGCTCCTCACAAGATATGACTCAGGATCACCAAATACATCTATCTCATGGAGTTCTTTAAATAGTGCACACCATGGATTATTAGTGCCCTACTTATTACCAGTAAATGTTCTCTCCTTATTACCAGTAGAGCCTTTAGTGGCACTGAAGTTGGAGAACCAACTCCAGAGAGCACCAAACCCACTAGAGAAATCCATCCTTACAGTTCTGTTTCTTTAGAACCACTCCTGGTACCACAATCTGTATTAGTCAGGGTTCTCTAGAGGAACAGAACCGATAGGATGAATTGTATTAAAAGGGAATTTATTGGATTAGCTTACACAGTCCAGCAATAGCAGGTTGCAGACTGGAGAGTCAAGGAACCCGGTAGCTGCTCAATCCACGAGGCTGGAGGCCTCAGCAGTCCCAATCTGGCAATGAAGGCCTGGAGGTGTCCTGAAGAGATGCTGCTCTTCAGTCCACACTGGAAAACAGCAAGCAGCAAGCAGAGAACAGCGAGCAGCACCCCCAGCCAGGTGGGAGGAGGGAGACTTTCCTTCCCAGAGCTTGTTTAGATAAATCAGCCCCTCCTCTGAGAGGGGCCACCCACTCTGAGGGAAGGGCTCATCCTGGGGGAAAGATTCTTCCTTTAGTTAATCCTTCCTAGAAGCAACCTCAGAGACCCACTTATGAGGAATGTCTGTGGATTCCTAAACAGATCAAGCTGACACAAACTTAACCATCACACACTTCTAAGGCTCATGACCTCCCCCACCATAGGCTTTTGACTAGGTTTTCAGTACCAGGCATACATTCCCTCCCATAGAGCAGGCCTCTAGTCCAGTTAGAGGGCAGTTACTTTCTCCCATAACAGACATGCAACTATTGCCCCTGTTTGGTCATTTGGCCTGGCTGGCCAAACTTGAGGCATCCAGTGTCCACTGTTTTCATCACTGATGTCTTCTGTCTCCAATAGGGCTGCATACAGTGCAGCTTTTTCCAGCTTTTTGTCAGCTGGTCTACAAGGAGGAGGTTTTCAGCTTAGCTCCAGTTTGATTTCTCAGTGACCTTGCAGCACTGGCATGTGGAGTCTTCAGCAATAGGGTCTCACTGTTTATTCTTGGTAGGAAACCAAGAGCCTTAGCAATAGCCTGTAATGTTTTGGGAGCATCAGGGACCTCCCTGGCCAACAACTCACTGGAAAGTATCCCATCTGTTGCAGTCAGGTTCGCATTGCTGCCAGAAAACACTTGACCAAGAGCAACTTGTGGGGAAAAAAGGGTTTATTTTGGCTTACCTGCTTGAGGGGAAGCTCCACGATGGCAGGGGAAAACGAGGGTGGACATCACCCCTTGGTGATGGATAATAGAAACAGGAGAGTGTGCCAAACACTGACATGGGGAAACTGGCTATAACACCTATAAGCCTGCCCCCAACACTGCCTCCAGGAGGCATTAATTCCCAAATCTCCATCAACTGGGAACCTAGCATTTAGAACACCTATTTATAGGGGACACCTGAATCAAGCCACCACATTCCGCCCCTGGCCCCCATAATTATTAATCATCAGTGATGTAAAATACAGTGCATCCAGTACAACTTTCAAAACCTTCACATTTTTTATCAATCCTAATGATGTTCAAACACCCCATAATCTAAGGTCTTTTAACTGAGCCAGAATAGCAAAAGAAAAAAAAATCCCCCCCAAACCCATAATGGCACAGAATAAACATTCACACTGCAGAAGATGGCACTGGGCATAGAAAAGAAACATTCAACCAATTCAAGATTTAAAACAACCAGGGCAAACATCAAACTCTATAGCTCCAAGACCAACAACTCTAGCCAGTGACAAATTTCTAAGTCTGATAATCCTAACCAGCAGCAAGTCTCTGGAGTTCTAATTCCACCCCTCCAGCTAGGCTACTCACAGTCCTGGAAAACTTCATCCATGTCTGGCAGCTCTCCTTGGCAGCCATCTCATGGTCCTGGCATCTCCACTAGGTCTCCACTGCAATCCACGGTCCATCCTCATAGCTCCACTGGGTCTCCATTCAGGCATCCAGAAAACCTGCTTCACACTGCCCATGGCTATTTCCAAAACACAAGACTGCATTTCAAACTCAATGACCCTGTCTTTCTTATTTCTTATCCATAATACCAGGTGGGGTGCCAATTTGTTAATCCAGGGGGGAATAAAGCAGACTTTGAAGAACAGGACACTCTTTAGCACTCAGGCTCCTTCAACAATACACTGCGTCCAGGAGGCGTTAATTCCCAAATCTCCATCAGCTGGGAACCTAGCTTCAGAACACCTATTTATAGGGGACATCTGAATCAAACTGCCACACCATTCTTGGCACTGAAGTTTTTCTAGTAACAGTCTCAGGCTTCTGGGTGTGCCACTATCCAAAAAAGTAGGTTTTCATATGGTTTATTCACAGTACCTGAATTTTTTTTTAACTTTTTGTTTTGTTTTGTTTTTTGAGGCACAGTTTTGCTCTAGTCCAGGAAGACCTGCAATTCACTATGTAGTCTTGGGTGGCCTCGAACTCATGGTGATCCTCCTACCTCTGCCTCCCAAGTGCTGGGATTAAAGGTGTGCGCCACCATGTCTGGCTTTAACTTTTTTTTTTTTTTTTTTTGATAGCTTCCATACTTATAGACAATAAACCATGATAATTCCCTCCCCTCCCCCACTTTCCCCTTCACAAATCCACACTCCCATCATATCCCCTCCCTCTCTCCATTAGTCTCTCTTTTATTTCAATGTCCTTATTTTTTCCTCCTGTTATGAGGGTCTTGTGAAGGTAGTGCTAGGCACTGTGAGATCCAGGATATCAAGGCCAATTTCTGTCTGAATGATTGCATTGTAAGCAGTCCTACTCTTCCTTTGGCTTTATATTCGTTCTGCCGCCTTTTCCACAATGGACCCTGAGCCTTGGAAGGTGTGATATAGATGTTTCAGTGATGAACACTCCTCTGTCCCTTCTTCTCAGCACTATGGTGCTTTTGGGTCATCCCAGTCATCACCGCCATCTGAAAAGAGAAGCTTCTCTAGCCAAAAGTGAGAGTAGCATTAATATATGGGTATGAACATTAAGTAAAGTGCTTACAGGACAGTTTAGTGGGCATAATATATGCATTTAGCCAGATAAGAGCAGGCATAACACTCCCAAGGCTCATGACCTCCACCATACAGTTTTGACCAGGTTTTCAGTAGCAAGCATGTATTCCCTCCCATAGAGCAGACCTCCAGTACAATTAGAGAGCAGTGGTTCCCCCCATAGACATGTCACTATTGCACCTGTTGGCTCATTTGGCCTGCTTTTCCAAACTTGAGGTTTCCAGTGTCCACTGTTTTCACCACTGATGACTTCTGTCTCCCATAGAGCTGCATGCAGTGCAGCTTTTTCCAGCTTTCTGTCAGCTGGTCTACAGGGAGCAGGTTTTCAGCTAAACTCGTTTGATTTCTCGGTGACCTTGCCACCCAGGCATGTGGAGTCTTCAGCAATAGAGTCTTACCATCTGTTTCTGGTGGGAAACCAAGAGCCTTGGCAATGGCCTGTAATGTTTTGGGTGCATCAGGGACCTCCCTGGCCAACAACTCTCTAGAAGGTATCCTATCCCTGGCTCTGAAACTTTTCTACTAACAGTCTATGGCTTCTGGGTGTGCCGTTATCCAAAAACGTAGGTGATAATGTGGCTTCTTCACAATATGGTGAATTTTGATTAACCATCCCCCACACCTCTTTTACTCAGCTCTTCCCCCAGGAATTCCACCCCCAATAATCTGTCTACTTACATATATACAATACCATACCCTTAAGTCCTCCCATCTCCTCCCTCTCTTATAGCCCTTTTTTAGCTTACTGGCCTCTGCTGCTGACTTTTACTCCAACTCACACACAAGACTGAACATTTGTAGCTAGTATCCACATATAAGAGAGAACATACAATGTTTGAATTTCTGGATCTGGGTTACCTCACTCAGTATAATCCTTTCCAGATCCATTGATTTCTCTGCAAATTTCATAATTTTATTTTTATTTACCGCTGAATAGAACTCCATTATATAAATGTACCACATCTTCATTATCCACTCATCAGTTGGGGACATTTAGGCTCATTCCATTTCCCAGCTACTGTGAATAGAGCAGCAATAAACATGGTTGTACAAGTATCTCTAAGGTAGTAAGAAGAGTCTTGAGGGTATATGCCTAGGAGTGGTATAGCTGGGTCATATGGTAAATATATTTTTAGCTGTCTCAGGAACCTTCACACTGAATTTCACATTGGATATACCAGATTACAACAGTGTAGAAGGGCTCCTCTTTTTTCCATTTCTTTACCAACATTTATTGTCATTTGTTTTCTAGATGGTAGCCACTCTGACAGGAGTGAGATAGAATTTCAAAGTAGTTTTAATTTGTATTTCCCTGATGGCTAAGCATGTAGAAGGTTTAAAGCATTTTAATTTTAGATTTTTTTCTCTTTTTAAAATTAATTTACGTGTGTGCATGTGTGCTTGCATGTGTGTGTGTATGGGTGTGCCAGGGTCTTTTGCCATTGCAAATGGAATGCCTGATGCTTGTACCACTTTTTGCGTCAGGCTTTACATGGGTAGTTGGGAAATTGAACCCAGGCTGGCAGGCTTTGCAAGCAAGCACCTTTAAGCACTGAGCCATCCCCCATCTCATGTGTGTGTATGTGTGTGTGTTTTAATTTTGTTAAGAAAAGTTTTTGCTCTTGCTGTTAGCTGTTAAGTCTTGGTGACAATGATCCTTTGTGTGGAAGACATTTTGCCCCTTTTGATTGTATGCTTCTCTTTTCTGTAGGTTTAGAAATCATGTAACATACTTGCTGGATTGTCTTCAGAGCAAGAAGCAATAGCCTTACACTTTTCCTTCCACCTCCTATCTCATGTTTAGTTTGAATATGAGGCCTACAGGTGGATGCAATTTGGGCAAGCAAGTTGTACAGGCTGGCTAACAATGGCTGAATTCTTCAGACAGCCTTTTATTCCAACCCCCAGCTCCTGGTTCCCCACATCATTGGCTTTTTTCAGCATTCAAAGGCATGATCATCCATAGATAAGGTTTAAGAGGTACATTTTCCTATCATGACTCCACAGTGACTGCTGGTACCTCACTTCAGGGGGATGGGAGCAAGGGAAAGGGGCCATAAGAGGATAACCTGATAGGAACACAACCAGTTTTTAATATGTTCATGTATTAAAGTTCCTAATAAAATTCAAATTAAATAAGAGTAGTAGAGATTGGTCACTCATGGAGTCCTCATATAATGCTCTGTGTAATAGAAATAACTAGCCTGTGCTAAAAAAAACTTTTAAAAAAATATTTTTATTTATTTATTTGAGGGAGAGACAGAAGGAGAGAGAGAGAGAGAGAGAGAATGGGCATGCCAGGTCATCCAGCCACTGCAAATGAACTCCAGATGAATGCGTCCTCTTATGCATCTGGCTTACATGGGTCCTGGAGAATTGAACCGGGGTCCTTTGGCTTTGCAGGCAAATGCCCTAACCCCTAAGCCATCTCTCCAGCCCTAAAAAAACTTTTTTAAAAAAGAGGTACATTTTTCCCAAGGAAAGCCATCTATTTCTCAGAGTTCACAAGGCCAAGAAATTACCTTCTTTTTCTCGTTCTCTCTTTATCTGCAGAGGAGGAGGGGGCAGAAGCAGCCACCCCAGATACAGAGCCTTACCTGGATCTGCCCAAGCAAATTTCAGCAAAAACAACGAAAAAGATCCTGATGCTTCTGTGCGATGAGTCGGTGAGGTTTCTGTTGGACCCTATGTGACCTGGAGCCCTTTCTTGATCATGCCCAGACTGAGGACCTGAGAAGTATATTTGTAAGATAGTCCTTAGAGAGGCCCATCTTGCAGTGGCTGTCTTCATAGTGGGTCAGTGAGACATAGTCCAGGAGATCTGATGGCTCCTGCTGAGAACAGTGCCTATTGAGAGCACATGTTCATGTCCATGCACCTATCTGTCAGTTGATGTGGCTATGCTCACTGTGGCCTTTCTTTCATTGTGTTAGGCTTTGAGTGTCTGCATTATGTACTAGAAAAAAAAGATTGGTAAAGGCATGTTAGAGCTGGCTTAGCTGGAGTTGGGTTGTTACCAAACATCATGAGTGTTTCTTTTCTTTCTTTTTCTCTTTCTTTCTTTTCTTTTCTTTTCTTTTCTTTTTTTTTTTTTTTTTTTTTTGAGGTAGGATCTCGCTCTAGCCCAGGCTGACCTGGAATTCACTATGTAGTCTCAAGGTGGCCTTGAACTCTCAGTGATCTTCCTACCTCTGCCTCCCGAGTGTTGAGATTAAAGGCGTGTGCCACCACGCTCAGCCATGAGTGTTTCTTTAGAGGTCAGGGTTTGAGGCGGGAGAAGGAGCTAGAGTCAGGGTCACCAGCCTCAGTTCCTATGGGATGGACAAGTTAGTTTTCTTTGGTGCAAAGGCTGCCTTCTGCTGAAGGAGTTATCTGGCAGATCCTCCCTCTCATTTGGTGGCTAGATGCTACCACTATCTCCTCAAAGAGCCCTTCTCAGGCTTTTTAGCTCAGTGTGGATACTTTTTTTCCTTTCCCTATCCATGTCACATGAAGTACGTTCTGATGTGGTTCACCCTTCCTCCATGCCTTCCCCTCTTCTCAGGGCCTACTATTGTGTTCTTCAGATATTTGGAAACTATGGGTAAAGTGAACATTGAGACTGAGTCTGGTTTGGACTGCTATGGAGAGATGCAGGTGCTTGTTCAATGGCTTGTGGGTGAGGTGATAAGCACATTTTTAAATTTTTTTTCAAAATATATATTTATTTATTTATTTGAGAGACAGAGAAGGAGGGAGAGGGAGAGAGAGAGAAAGAGAGAGAGAGAGATAATGGAGAGAGAATGGACACACTAGGGCCTCCAGCCACTGCAAACAAACTCCAGATGCATGCGCCACTTTGTGCATCTGGCTTACGTGGGTACTGGAGAATTGAACTGGGATCCTTTGGCTTTGCAGGCAAATGCCTTAACCACTAAGTCATCTCTCCAGCCCAATAAGCACTTTTTTGAGGTGGAGGACAGGACAGTCTAAACCCATGATGGAGACTGGCTTTATCCCTGGTCTTATTTCCTGGGACTGACTTATGACCCACTGCCAAAGTCTTGCTACTGGGAGTTCTGCTTTATAAAGTTGTCCCTGGGGAGTCACACAGTGGGTGCTGCCAATGCTGCACCTCATTCTGGAAACTGTTCTTTGACTAGGCATGCCATCTGCCTTCTCCTCAGGGTTTCCTCATAGAGAGCAAGCTGCTGAGCCTGCTTCTTCCCCTGGAGAAGAGTGAATGCTATTTGCTGAGGTTGGATGCCATCTTCTCGGTGAGTCCCACAGGGCAAGATGGGACATGGGGTGAGGAGTAGAGCATGTCTTCCCAACATTGCCTCAGTCCTGAAGTTATACCAGGGTGTCCCAAGCTTCTCAGGTTCACAGTCACCGCCTGCCCTAGATTTCCTTGCTACACAGCACATTGGGTTTGGTGTTGTTCAGATGTCTTCCATCTTGAGTCTTCCTTTTCTGCCTTCTCTCTCACGGCCCAGCTTTCAGGTTGTAGGTTCTTCCCTGTATGACAAGTCAGATCAGTGTTCCTTCCACTCACTTAGCACTCTCACACTCACCAGATGTGCTGACTTGGGCTTTGTTTTTCTTGTCTGATGGCCCAAGTTTCACTGCAGCTCTCCAACCCTGCACCAGTGCTGTCTGCTCTTGGCCATACCAGCCTCCAGGGATGCCAAAAGACACAAGCTGAATTTCCATTTCTGAGGAGCTGAGAGTCTATCAGTACTCTAAGCTCATGGCCTCTTTTCTGAGGTATCTGAGCAGTTATTCTGTTTTCTCTACAGGCCTTGGGAATCGAAAACGAAGATGATTTGTACAAGCTGGTGAACTTCTTCCTTAAATACCGAGCCCATCACTTATCCTCCACCCAGGTAAGCTGAGGTGCAGCTGGAGAGAGCAAGCCCCTAGAGGGCATTTCTGTCTTGGAATAATAGTAATAACATTTTCCTAATTATTACTTTTTTTTTTCTATTTGTACATGGAATGGCTAGGTGGGGTGGTGGTGAGATGCTGTTCTCATATTGAAGCCTGAGGAGTGTTTTCTTAGGCCTTCCTCAAAGCTAAGCCTCAGCTACTTGAAATCTAGTATCACATTCTGCAGTTTTTGATCCTTAGCAATTTCCTGCAAAGCAGGGCTCCTTTGCATACTGTATGTATGTATTTATTGTAAATAATTTCAGTATGAGACTCAAGCATCAATTATTTTGGAGAGTCATGTTTAAAAATTACAAACTTTTTGTTTAAAAACTAGAATTAAAAATATTTTATTACTGTTAGTCCCAGGGTAAGTATCCTGATAGACCTTCAGAAAGCAAGTAGACAGAACTGAGAAACCACAGGGGAAAATAAAAGATACATGTGATTACATTAAAACAAATTCTGGGGCTGGGGAGATGGTTCAGTGGTTAAAGTGCTTATCACACAAGCCTGACAACAAGAGTTCAAATCCCCAATACATACACAAAATGACACACATCTGTAATCTTAGTGTGTCTATGGCAATGGGAGGTGGAGTCAGAATCCCAAAGTTCTCAGGCCAGCTAGTCTTTGCCTTCTCAGCAGCAAAAAACGACAAGAAAGACCTTGTCTCAAATCAAGGTGGAAGGAGATGACCAAAATCCCAAGGTTGTTCTCTGACCTCAACACATGAACCATGTGGCCCCCATACACACATACAATTTTAAAAGTTTCAAATTCTATAGGGAAAAAGTCACTCTAACCAGAATTAAAAGAAAAATGATAGCCAGGAATGGATATTTTCAACTTATATCATAATTATATATATATATATATATATATGGAACTCTAATAAGTCAACATGAAAAAGACCAACAACTTAATGAAACAGTAAATAAATATGAAACAATACCTAGAAGAGGCAATATAGGGTACTTATTTTCTGTTATTCTTTAGATTTTCATGACAGGATCTCAATATATAACCCAGGGTGGTGTTGAACTCATAGTAATCCTCCTGCTTCAGTCTCTTGTGTGTTGGGATTATGAATGCACCACCACACCTGGGTTAGTACAAATAATTTAAACATATGATAAGATAACCAGGCTTCCTTGTAAGAATATTAGCTTAATAGAAAGCTGAACATTGGTAATACATACTGGAACTGTCATGTTCCAAACAGGCACATTCAAAAGTTCTGGTTGGAGTGCAAACTATGGTCATCGTTAGTAAGGACAATTAGATAGTATCAATCACCAACTATTCATATGTTATAATTCTTCCAGGATTTTCTTCCTAGAAAGAATATATGTATGGCTTAATATAGTCTTTTACAAAACATTTATTTGAGGAGGCGGCCATGGCGCCTCCTCAAATAAATATGAACCCCCAGTAGCCTCCCATGCTCACACTGGGACTGCCCTTGGGCGGCAGGTGGGGCCCGGGGCAGAGGGCACTGCTTGAAGCACAGCACTTGGTTAAGGGGCCACAGGTTGCTGGTCTGTGGTTCTCTTGGGGGGTGGGGGGCAGGGGTCCCTCTGGATCTGGGCCCTGTGGGAGGAAGGGGAGGCCAGGATATGACAAAGGCAACAGAGCCCTCAGCTTGGTCTGGAGTGCCCATCCATGTAACCCCTGGGTGGAAATTCCTGAAGAATCGGTCTTCCCGAAGGCTGAGCCAAGCCTGAGGGACATGGGCCAAGAAGGGGCAGGGAAAAAGAGAAGAGGTAAGGTCCTTCCAAAACAAGGCCCATCAAGGCCTTTCCCTCGCCTCCCCTCGTCTTTCCAAGGGGATCGGGAGCCACCTTTACCTCACCCACTGTGACCCGCTGCTTCCCTATCAGCCTGGGACCAGTCTCTCTAGGTTACACTAGCTCAGCTCTGAGCTTGCTCCTGTGAGGCAGAGAGCCCGACTCTGGCTTCCAGAGCATTGACTTCCTCTTCCTAGACTTGGGGCTTTTCCCTAGCTTTCCTCCTTTGCCCTTGCAGTAGCCACTGGTGCTGGCACAAATTGACCTGGCCCCTGTAGTCATAGGTGTGACCCACATGTGGGAGTCAGCCTCCTGTCTACTTCCCATTGAGGAATACCCAGCAGGTCTGGCTCCTCAGAAAATTAACTGGTCATCATGGAGTTTATCATGCCTGGGGGTAGATGGGTGTTGGGCGACAGTGGAGGGCAGGGGGCAAGGAAAATTGCTACCTGATTTGTTGAAGATTTTTCCTCTTGCCTTATACTTGGAGGTTCTGGGAAGCCTCTTGCAGAACTTCACACAATCCTCTAAGCCACACCCACCCAAAATCAAACCAAAGGAGTGCTGTGGCTCCCCTTGCCCTGCCACCCGTCACCCCTAGTCTTTTGTAGATTGCACTAATTTACATCCCAGCAAGAATCAACACTGTATCAGTCCACAGACCTGCTGAGCTGCAGCCACCACTCTAGGAGCTAGGGACCTGCATTTTCTGTTTGTTCCTATTGCCCAGAGACTGTTTTCATCTCATGCTGCCCTCCAGAGTAGGTTGATTAGGAGGCTCATCCCCCTGTTGTCCTTGCCAGGACTGGGCCTGGCTGTCTAAGGGACTGGAGGCCTGATTATTTCCTGTTTGTACCAAAGAGGAGCATGGGGAAGGAGGTGCAGTGTGACTGAGCCTGCTGGCTGAGCACTTCCACAAGGGCATGCCCTGGGGCAGGAGCCAAGGAAGGCAGCACGGGGTCCTCCCTTAGGGGAAGCAGGCTGAGGAGGTGGCCCTGGGTGAGGACAGTTAGACATAGGCTACTATGGAAGGTGAGAATGATCCCTTGGGGTACCACCCTGGCAACCTCAGGTCCCTGTCCTGACCCTTAGAAGATGGGTTGTTTCTAACTGCTCGTTGGACTGGGTGAGGCCTGGTGGCTTCAGGTAGGAATTTGTGCTTTGGAAGCCTGATCCCAAACTTGAGGTCGTCTTGTATTGAATAAGCTGGAAGAAGGCATCAGTCTAGGTGGGCAGGCAGTAAGAGGTTGGTAGAGTGGCAGAGGAGCCCTGGAGAGCTTTGGAGCCTGCTTGTTCCCAGGATGCTGCCAAGGAGCCCAACCTCACCTGTAGAAGAGGAGATAAGGCCCTCCTCACGGGAGGCAGGGGCTTGCTACCCAGAACTTACACGATTTTGAAATCTCTTAGATGTGGAAATATTTTTTCGAACCTGAAAATGCAGCTGGTAGAATTTCGATGGAAGCATAATCCATGTAAAATATATTTTAGTTGATATTTTGTAAAATGCACTTTTTGTGTGTGTCGATCCTGGTTTCCCAGATCTGTATTTCAGTGTTTACAAGGGAGAGGGGGTACCTTTCCTCACCTCCCTTTTGGCAGAGATTAGAAGTACTTCTTTAAGAAAAATAAATAAATTTGAGAAGTTGTATTGATTTAGAAAAAAAAATATTGATTGATTGATTTTTGGCTCTGAGACAGAGTCTTTATGTAGCCCAGACTGGCTTCAAACTCTGTGCAATCAAGGATGACCTTGAACTCCTAATCCTCCTGCCGTTACGTCACAAGTGCTAGGATTTCAGGCCGATACCACCATACCCTGCTCAATACAGTTAAAATAATGCATTTATTGGAGTTTTTTTTTAAAAAAATAACAGCTTTATTTGCAAGCAAGTGCCTTTAACCACTGAGGCATCTTCCCTACCCTGAAGCATTATTTGAAGAGTGTGGTATGCCTACACAATGGCATACTATAAAACTATAAAAAATAACAAAGAACATGAAAGTTCTTTACATTTAAAAAATTATTTATTTGGGGCTGGAGAGATGGCTTAGCTGTTTAGGCACTTTCCTGTGAAGCCTAAGGACCTATGTTCAACTCTCCAGGTACCATGTAAGCCAGACACACAAAGTGACACAAGCGCACAAGGTGGCACATGTGTCTGGAGTTCAATTGCAGTGGCTGGAGGCCCTGGTGCACCAATTCTCTCTTTCTTGCAAAAAAAAATAAAAAAAATTATTTGATATATAGAGAAAAAGGCATATATAGAGAGAATAGGTATACCAGGGTCTCCAGCTACTGCAAACTAACTCCAGATGCATGCCCCGCCTTGTGCATCTGGCTTTACATGGGTACTGGGGAATCAAACCTGGGTCCTTAGACTTCACAGGCAAGCACCTTAACCATGAAGCCATCTCTTCAGCCCCCAGTTCTTTACATATTTATATACAAGAAACATTTATTAGCTCGAGAAGAAAGAGAAGTATAGAACTACATGTGTAGAAATATTTTTATGAAAATAGGAAGGAAAAGCATGTATGTATTTGCTTATATGCTATTTCTAGGTTAAGTGTAGTGGTACATACTTATAATCCTAGCTGAGGCAGAGTGGTTACAAGTTTGAGACCATCCGAAACATCATAATAAGATCTTGTCTCAGAAATATTTTTCCCCACTGAATGTGTTCTTTCTTTCTTTCTTTCTTTCTCTCTCTCTCTCTCTCTCTTTTTTCATGGTAGGGTCTCACTCTAGCTCAGGCTAACCTGGAATTCACTATGTCGTCTCAGGGTGGCCTCAAACTCACCACAATCCTCTTACCTCCGCCTCCCAAGTGCTGGGAGTAAAGGCGTGCACCACCACGCCTGGCTTGAATATACTATTACTTTGGAAGGATATGTATAAAGCCTGATAACATCAGTTTGCCCCTGGGAGATAAATTGAATGAATTGGGATGACAGAAGTAGAAGGAAGACTTTTTAAATTTAAAAAATTAAAACATTTGGGCCAGGCGTGGTGGTGCACCCTTTAATCCCAGCACTCGGGAGGCAGAGGATCGCCATGAGTTCAAGGCCACCCTGAGAATACAGAGTGAATTCCAGGTCAGCCTGAGCTAGAGTGAGACCCTACCTTGAAAAACCAAAAAAAAAAAAAAAAATTAAAACATTTGTGTTCAAAATGGTATTTATAACAGTCAAGCAATATGAATATTAGTACATTGAACACCTGTGAGCCAGATTTAGAATTAGAAAACTGCCATTGTTTTGCAGCCCCCATGTGCCACTCCCATCCATTTCTTTTTAATCTCTTCTTTTTCTTTGTGTAAATATTCCCCTCTGCAAATTCTCTGAAACTTTGCTCCATTTTCTTATCTCTCAAACATGTGCTTGTGTAATCCCAACCCATAGTTACCCTTGCATCTTTCTCCAGGTCAGCCCCTTCAATCAAGCCAACATAGAACAAACCAGCTTCATGACACTGGAGAACTTGAGTTTAATATCTTCATTGGACAGAAGGAGCCTGGTGTCAAAATCAGAGCAGGAGCCAGCAGAGCAGGAGCCGGCAGAGCAAGAGACCTTGGAGGGAGGCCAGGAGGGGAGAATTTTAGGCAGAGAGCCAGAAGAGAAAGAGGCCCCACTTTCACCCAGACTCATCCACCCCAATGATGTCCTGAAGGTTCTGGAGGCCTTTGTCATGGGGCTAAAAAAGCCCAAGTATGTTGTGGTGCTGAGCGCTTGCCGGGGACTGGACCCAGGGTATTGTTGTGTTGTGTTGTGGGGAAAGGAGAGCTGGAGCCAATCAGAGGCAAATAACTGGGCAGTGGCTTGGGACACCTTTAGACATGTTCATGAAAGAAGCAGGATGTAGAAGTCATTGATGCTTTTTTGGGTCAGCATTCATTAAAAAAAAAACAACAACACTCTTTGAGGGGGCTGGAGAGAAGGCTTAGTGGTTAAGACATTTGCCTGCAAAGCCAAAGGATCCCGGTTCAATTCTCCAGGAACTATGTAAGCCAGATGCACAAGGGGGTGCATGCGTCTGGAGTTCGTTTGCAGTGGTTGGAGGCCCTGGCACACCCATTCTCTCTCTCAAATAATAAATAAACAAATAAACAAACACTTTTTTAGGCTGGGGAGATTGCTCAGTGGTTAAATCACTTGCCTGCAAAGCCTAATGACCCAGGTTCAATTCCCCAGCCCCCACACAAAGCCAGATGCACAAAGTAGAGTATGCATCTGGAGTTCCTTTGCAGCAGCTGGAGGCCCTTCCACACCTATTCTCTCTGTCTTTCTTTTCTCTATCTCTTTCTGCTTGCAAATAAATAAATAAATAAATAAATAAATAAATAAATAAATAAATAAAAACACTCATTGATTATGTAGGGACTGGTATAGGGATAGATGTTAGGGTAACAGCTTGTGATCAGAATAACATTCAAATTACATTCAAAGCCTATTGGAGGTGTGCTATTGCTCAGAGGAGGAAATGGTCCTATTCATTTGGCATGGTATGGAGGGTCTAGGGGAGAAGGCATTCATCTGCCCTAGGTGGGCAAAGACATTACAGGATGTGACAGCTCAGTGAAAGGACTGATATATTTATTTATATGTATGTGCTTAGCATGCACAAAGCCCTGATTTGATCTTCATTATCATGTAAACTGGATATGGTATCACCCACCTGTAATTCCAGAATTTGGGAGATGGAGGCAGGAAGATCAGGAGTTCAGTGTTATTCTCAGCCACATACTGAGTTCAAGGCCAGCCTGGGCTATGTGAGACTTGTCTCCATCCCCCAAAAATCATTACTCATAGGGATGGCTGGAGAATCATGGACCTGGGTGGGGGGGGTGTCATAGACCTTTGGAGCCATGCCAGACCTTGGATAGCCTTGCCCAAGTACCTATGTTCTCTGTCTTTGCATTGATGGCTGGAGAGGAAAAGGATTTTATCTGTTTTTATATTTTATATTATTTTATTTTCATTTATTTATTTATTTTTCTCACATCACATTCATTTATTTTTATTTTTGGTTTTTTTCAAGGTAGGGCCTCACTCCTAAATTAAGGCTATCATAGAGGGGATGGAAAAAATGACAAAATTTGGGAGCTGTTTTAGATGCACTCATGAAAGAAAAGGGTGTAGTCATCAGCTTCACAAAGGTGACAATGACCTAAGAATCAGGAGCATGGGATAAGCAGGTGTACTTTCTGCCATAATTTAACATATTTGGATAGCTGAGTGGGAAGGTGACAAGAGGAAAAGCAGAAAGTGTATGACTGACTTCAGGAGCCATGGCTGGCACTGTTTGGGGTTGAGGTGTCAGGTTGAGATTGTGACACAATGCTCTTGACTTTCAGGGACTTTCGTCCACCACCAAGAATACAGAAAGATGAGCGAGATAACTCAAAGGATTCTGAATATTGGGAGGCCCTGACCACAGTTATCCCTTTGGCCAAGCTGAACCTCTGGGATGCACTGTACAAGGCCTTGGAGAAATACCAGTAAGTGACAAGATCAGGATGACCAGGGAGCCAACATGGCAGTGGGGTTGATCCTACTCAGAGCCGCATTTATCACCATTTCTGCCTCCCTATGTACCCTGGGGCATAGAAGTGGCCTTGAAGGTAGTATTATACAGCCCATACTCTGGTCTCACCCGCCTTGTTCAGTTCTGGTGAATCTGGGTAGAAGGGAGGTGCCCCTGGGTCTTTCCTTCCACTTGTAGCCAGAACAGAAACAGCAAGGTCTATTCTGACTCCAACTCTACAGAGGATGGAGGATTCAGTGACTCTCTGTCTAACATGTTCCCCAATCCTCCCTCAAGTCTTGTTCTGACCCAGAGGATCAAGCTACTGATGGAGAATGATACTCTGGAGCAGCAGAACACAGAGCTACAGTCACTGCTGCAGCAGTATCTACAATCCAAGGTGGGTAGATGGGAGGTCATGGCTTTGAGGAGGTGGGGTGCATGGGATGGGGGTTTCTGATGATGCTGTGGCAGCATTTCCCAGGTAGGTGTCTTTGGAAAGTAGGATACCACTCCCACAGGGGCGAGAGGACTGGAGATGTCATGCAAGACCAGCAGTTACATCTCATTTGAAGACAATTTTTGGGAAGGCAGTGGATATTGCCTTGGAGTCCCTTATAGGGCACATAGATTGTAACTATGTCCCTTTGATGTTCCTGGTTTTTTTTTTTTTGTACCATTCTGTAGCATCACTCTTCATTTTTTCTCTTTTCAGGAAGTTTTTGGGGTCTAAATTATTGAACCCAGGGTCTTGAACATGCTAGGCAAGTGCTCTACCACTAAAGTGTACCTAGGTCCTCTTTTTATTTGTTATTGTTGTTTGTGGTTGGGTTCACTCTAGCCCAAGCTAACCTGGATCTCATTCTGTAGCCCAGGCTTGTCTCAAATTCATGGTGATCTTCTTTCCTCGGTGGTGGGATTACAGAAGTGAGCCACCACACTTGGCCTCTTTTTAAAAAAATTTTTTTGAGACAGACTCTAACTCTGTAGCTTAGGCTTACCTTGGATTCATTCTATAGCCCAGGCTGAACTTGACTCATGGCAGTCTTCCTGTCTCAACCTCCCAAGTTCATGAACTATAACTCTTTTTATTTATTATTTATTGTTTTTTTTCGAGGTAGAGTCTCAGTCTAGCCTAGGCTGACCTAGAATTCACTATGCAGTCTCAGGGTGGCCATAAACTCATGGCAATCCTCCTACCTCTGCCTCCTGAGTGCTGGGACTAAAGGCATGTGCCACCACACCCGGCTATTATTTATTTATTTTTGGTTTTTATAACTCTTTTTAAACATCCATGTGCAATTTCTTCAAGTCTAACCACCAAAGTGTCAGGGAGCTAGACAGAAACTGTTCTTCGCATTTCATAAAAAAATCCAAAATTTGGGCTGGAGAGATGGCTTAGTGTTTAAGGCATTTGCCTACAAAGCCAAAGGATCCCAGTTCGACTCTCCAAGACCCACGTAAGCCAGATGCACAAAGGGGCGCATGCATCTGGAGTTTTTTTTTGCAGTGGCTAGAGGCCCTGGTGCACCCATTCTTTCCCTCTCTCTCTTTGCTTCTTTCTCTCTCAAATAAATAAATAAGTAAACAAATAAATAAAATATTTTAAAAATGTTTTTAAAAATCCAAAATTTGGGAGGCTGGAGGTATGGCTTGGAGGTTAAGGCATTTGCCTGCAAAGCCAAAGGACCCAGGTTTGATTCCCCAGGACCCACATTAGCCAGATGCATGGGGGGCGCATGGGTCTGGAGTTCTTTTGTAGTGGCTGGAGGCCCTGGTGCACCCATTGTATCTCTCTCTCTCTCCCTCTTTCTCTGTCAAATAAATAAATAAATAAATAAATAAATAATAAAAATATTTTTAAAATGCAAAATTTGGAGACATGGTGAGGAATCCAGAGCTCTGAGTTCCTTCTATTCTACCAACTGTCTTGGTCTGGGATATAATGGAGGGTCTTACTTAAGTGGAGAGTAGAGGCAGTGCTGGCAGATGTGCCACCTCCAGAGATAGCTGTAATAATTTCCCCATAGCTTGGCAAAAGGAGAAAGAAAAGTCCTAACCTGGCTGTATGCATTCTGTGGCTGGGGTGAGATCCTTCAGGTGGTGCTGAGCCATTGGTCAGGAGAGTCATGGCAATCCTCAACTATACATACGTGAGGTGACTGAGTCTGGCCCCATATCCAAGCACAAAGTACAGGCTCTGGCCTGTACTCAGACTTCAACCACATGTGGAAGGTTTATGCACTGAACTTTGGCATAATGATAGCCTCTTAGCTAGTGACAGGACTCAGACATTGAGAGCCATATGGCCGCTGCTTCTATATACAAGAAGATAAGAAGGAGGGGTAGGGGCAAGGCTAGACTAGGGGTATAGTCACAAATGAAGAGGGGAAGGGCTTTAAGGGAATGGATGAAAGGAAGATGAAGAATACTATCAGGGTCTCTAGCTGGATCTGTGCCAAATAGGAAGCCTTGGCTTGGCTTTAGAAGGAAGGCAAGGCCAGCCCTCCTCAGGCTTCCTTTGGTGTCACTGCTTAGAGGAAATGCTTGGAGAAATCTCAAGGCTCTGACAAAGCCAGCACAGACACTTGACTCCCCAGAAACCAAGAAGAGAGGGCCTGGGACAAGGAAATGACCTTCACTCTTTCTTTTCCAGGTAAACTCTGAACTACAGTTTCCTCCAGCTCAGGGCTCCTGGTTGCCCACAAAATAGAAGCAGAACTCCAAAGGCTGAGGTGTCCCAAGTTGGCACTGGGGCTGGTGTCAGAGTTAGCACCTGTCACCCAGGGATATGGGCCCATACTAAGTTTTCCAGAACTGTATGAACCTGTCAAAGTAAGGCAGCAGTTATTCCCCCAGTTCCAATTAAAGTCTTTTGAAAACTGAGGCTGGATGTCATTAAAGGGCCCAAGTCTAGTGAGACTAGGGGCCAAGCCTTATTTGTGTGGCATGAGGGAATTTTGTCACTGGGTTCAGACTGGTGTGTGGCAGGTGCCAAGACCAGTAGCATATGACCCTTTTCTTATTCTTGGGAACAGCTAGTTTCTATGGGTGGGTACTGGAGCTTTGGCATAGTAAGCTTTCAGATTGTCCCAAACTGACAGATTATCTCTGTGCCTTGGAGGGTGGGGGCTAATGTGCCTCTGGGCTGCGGAGGAAGGTTCTTCCTTTGGGCAGTCTGAGTAAGCAGCCCTGCTCCTGAGGCCTACCATGAATGTTGGGCCACAAAGAAGACACCACCCAAGAAGACAGAGTGACCCTGTGCTGCGTCCTGAAGACTCTCCTCTCACTGGACCAATGCAGACTTATTTCAGGATTTGATTTATTTGATTAAGAGAAAAATTACACTCAACAAAGGGAAGACAGCCAACTGAATCCCAGATGCAGGCAGGGGGTAGCATTGTAAATGCCAACTCCTGGCTATGGCTGCAAGGCAGGCAGGAGAGACTATCTCCAGGGTGGGTAGGGCATGGAGTTCGTTCTCAAGGCTCTTGTCCTGGCTTGCACACACTTGTCTGGGAAATGGTAGGAACCCCCAGGCTATGCAACTGCAGATAAGAGGATGCCTAGGGAAGAGGAGAACCAGGAGGAAAGCAAGGTGGAAGGGGCGGTGCCTCAGCCTCAGGGCTTGTGGGTAGGCTGCTCTGTGGGGCACAGACTGGTGGTGGTGTCTCTACTCACATTTTTGTGTCTTGCAAATGGGTGGTGATGGT
This sequence comes from Orientallactaga sibirica, assembly GCA_036365145.1. Classification (NCBI taxonomy): domain Eukaryota; kingdom Metazoa; phylum Chordata; class Mammalia; order Rodentia; family Dipodidae; genus Orientallactaga; species Orientallactaga sibirica. The sequence continues at coordinate 16,468,588 of JAEOAD010000052.1, read as the reverse complement.
TTTTGTTTGTTCATTCTTTTCAAAGTTCTAGGCACTGGCCCATGTTCCCTGGTTAATTTCATTAAAGCTTTAACCCAAGATTTGGAAGGTCAGGGGCACTGGGAAAGCTTCCACTAGAGCTGATCAGGAAGGAGGGTGGTGCTTCAGCAAGGTGGGGCAAAAGGGAACCTCCCAGTCCCCACCCTTTGCTTATGTGCCCCAACCCATAAGAAGGACTAAAGGGACAAGACCAGGCAAGCAATAGATGGTTGGGGAGAGAAGTGGAGCACAGGAGCTCAGCAGGCAGGAGGCAGTCTCCCTGCCCAAGGCTGACAGGGTGGGTGTAGTGCACTTGAGGCTCCCTGGGGTATTAGGAAAGAGTCCATCCAGGGAAGCAAATGAAGCAAGTTCTGGAGACTGCTAGGGTGGGCATTCATGCCCCTAGAAGTTTCTTGACCATGTAGCCAGGGAGGCTATAGAGGAAGAGGGCCAGCATGAGCAGCCCCAGCAGGGCCAGCACAATCTTGATGATGAGCCACTTGTACCGGGTGCAGATGAGGTACTTGATGGACTTGAGTGGGTTCAAGAACCAGACGAAGGCGGTGTCAGGCCGGCTAGGGAAGAAAGAGGATGGGAGGGGATGATCACACAGCAGGCACAAGCTGCCCCCACAGGGCTTCCATCCCTCTGTCCTTCCAGACCCCAGAGGATTTCTCATAGCCTCAGCCACAAATGCAGCAGAGTGGAACTAATACTAGGTTGCTTGATTCTCCATACTCTCTGCTGGACCTCTGCTGCCTATCTCTGCCCTGAGCCTACAAGACAATTTGGTAGGGAGCAGCTGTCTAGCCTCAACCTGAATGTTTGCACTCATGGGCAGCTCAAAAGAGGAAGTAATGGCCTTGGTACTGCAGCCTATACTAGTCATTCTTGAGTCCCTCAGTGCCTGTAGCAGATCATGGTGGAGGTTCCTGTCTCTCCACAGTCTCAGGAGATGAGAGTTGAACTTCTTCCTTTCTGATAAGTACAGACTTCTGCCTCAACCAAGCTGTGCCAGGTATCTGAGCAGCCACAAAGGGAGCACTGCTCTCCCTGACCTGCCCACCATTAGGGTGCCAACCCACTCTGCCTTCTACAGAGCTTTCTCACCAAGATGTGCTTGTCAACCTCTGCTATATGTAGTTTGTGTTATAAATTCAGCAGGTTCCATAAGATGTCAAGATATAAAATTAAAATGTTATATATACTTTTTTTTTTCAAAGTAATGCTCAATTAATTGAGAGGACTTGGGCTGAACCACCAGAAAGCTTAGTATAAGAGGACAATAGAGGAGGGACATGGACTCAAGGTGCTTAAGTTTTGAATCCCAGCTATGGTGTGCAAGTTAGGTATTTCTTCAAGCATCAATTTCTTCATTAATAAAATAGGGTAATAGGAATTTTTACTTACTGGGTTTGGGGATCTGATGAAGAAAGACTGGGTGGTGAAGCTTGGAGCCTGAAGTAAAGGGTACTCAGCCAATGAAGGCTATTGAATATTTGACTCAAGTGGAATGACTGTCCTCAAGAGCAGGACAATCTGCCCAGGGAGGCTTCCTCCTGGGAGAAACTGTTTCAGAGCAAGCCAAATCCTGCCCCATATTGCAACTTCTGCTGCCAATGGAACTGGCATAGAGTCTGCAAGGAATACTTCTAAGAGTGTAGGTGCTTTAGTTGAGGAACACTGGACTGGAAGTTTGGCATCTATGCTGGAGTCCTAGTGCTACCCTAATTTGCTGGGTGACTGACTGTAAGCAAGTTACTTCACTTTTTTGGTCTGATATGTAAAAACATAAAATGACCATTTCTAGTTCTGAGAATCTTATTATTTCATTTTGAAAGCTTGAAAATTGCTATGCATGTTTGGGTGCATATGTGTGCTTCTGTATGTGTATGCACTGTGTATGTACATGTATGTTCACATGAATTTGTGCAAAGCCAGGCATGGTAGTATATGCCTGTAATTCTAGCATCCAGGAAGTGCAGCAAGGAGGATCAGGAGTGCAAGACTGTTCCCAGATACATATCAAGTTTGAGGCAAGCCTGGGAAACATGTGATCTTGTTTCAAAAAAAAGCCTTGTACACATATGAACTTGTACATGCACAAACATGTCTCTCTGTATGTGTTTCTATGTGTTTCTCATGCTGGCCAGCCCTTGGTCCAGAGACAGAAGGAGGAAGTACCAGGCCCAGGAGGCTGTGAGGCTCAGGCCCTGAGAATCTTCTTGGCCAGGTAGCCAGGCAGAGAGCAGAGAAACAAGGCAAGCAGAAGTAGCAGCAGCAGAAGCAGCAGTAGTTTGAGGAACAGCCAGTGGGAAGTGTGCCACAGGAAGTAGTGGGCAGACTTAAGAGGGTTCAAGAACCAGATGAAGCTTGTGTTGGGCTGAGTAGAGGGAGTATGGAGAAAAGACAGGGTGTATTTGGGCAGTGCATGGTGAGAGACCTCCACTGATAGGAAAGCCCATGTATGCTGTATAGCAGAATTCTAGCAGAGTTCCCAACACCTGCTGGGCCACCAGTCACCATTGGAGCTGCTCGCCTTTGTCAGAAAAATAGGAAGAGCCTGTTTCTGCTGGATGGAGCCTTTTCTGGGAAAGGAATAATTTCCTATGTGGACAGCCCTGCTTCTGGTTCAGGGGGAGGAGATGAGATTCAGGGTTGAAGGAAGAATGGGTGCTTGAAGACTTGGGGAAAGAAGAATAGATTATGGCCCCTCCTTACTGTTTTGTCCCCATGAAGCAGTGTGGTGTGGCTGGGGGTTAAGCAGGCAGGGCACTCACTTGGGTTTCTCTAGTGGGTCAGGTTCATTACGGGCCAGGCCCACCGGATTCTTCTCTGCCTCCTCTGCTGTCAGTAAGTGTAGCTCAGCCTCCACTTTGCCCTGAAGGAGAGAACAGAAAGGTCTTTGCACCTGGGCCAGGTGCCAGACCCTTGGCATCCCAAACTGGCCATGCTTAGCCCACTCCCAAGCAGGAAACAGCACCCACCGTGAGCTCAAACTCGTCATTCTCATTGCGGGCTAGGAGGGGCCACCAGCCTTTGACACGCTTCTGCTTAAAGATGGAAACCAGAGGCACATCCACCTCCCCAGTAGCCATCTCCATGGTGCACTGCTTGGCCGTCTTTGCACCCCGTGGAAACCGGTTCAGGTCCAGCTCGATGGCCCCTGTGGCAACCTTGGAGTCAGCTCTGGGTGAATGTGGCAGAGGCAGGGGGCTCTGGCCTCCGGTTTGTTGAGCACGTATTGTCTCCTGCTTCTCTTCTCCCACCTGCTTTACTTAGGCCTTTACTTAGCCTAAAAGGGCTCATTCTTTTGGTGTCTGAGACCCCATCCTTCCTGTGCATCCGCTGTCAAAGCCCTGCTTAATTTACAGGATTGCCAATGCAGATAGAATTTAGGGGGGACTTTGATATGCAGAGGTCGATGGAAATCTGCTTCCCAGAGGGAATCTTGCTGACCTCATCAACATTTACTGCCTACCCCTGGTGTGCACACCCCTGGTGTGTGCCCAGAGCACCTTTTTAAAATAAATAAATAATTAATTTTTTTATTTGAGAGAGATAAAGAGCTAGAGAGATAGAGAGAAAGAGAATGGGTGCGCCAGTGGCCTCTCAGCCACTGTGAACAAACTCCAGATGGGTGCACTCCCTTGTGGGCAAGTGTGGCATTGCACCCTTGCATCACTTTTTGTGTCTGGCTAAATGTGGGACCAGTGTTCTTTAGGCTTGGCAGGCAGGCGCCTTAACCGCCAAGCCATCTCTCCAGCCCCAGAGCACCCTTTTGCCCCAGTTATGACACTGGGTGTGTGATTGGGTGTGATAGAGACTCAGAATTGGGCAAGTGGGCTCCATCCCCCCCCCATTGGGCTGAGCTTGTCTCATCTCCCACCCTTCAGTTTTGGATCCTAGGCCCCCTTGTCCTGCCTGTACCCAGGAAGTCATCAGCTGAGAAGTGGTCAGCATCCCAGATCTGCAGGGTGAGTCGTGCAGGAATCTTGTACTCTGTCTCATCCCAAGAAAACATGGACTCCTTCTTGGACATGACAATCTTCTCCTCGGCTGCCAGGTAGTCAAAGGGGAATAGGTAGCGCCAATTGAAGTTGCCCTCACCAGTGAGGGAGTGGTAGTGGACATCAGTGTCTTGCTTGTCCTCTTGTTGGCCTTTCAGCCACCTGCTGGTTGACACATACTCCAGCTCTGTGGCCATACCTCTGGCAGCCTCTTCCCACCTCTTAGCCCCCTTCTACTCTCTCCTGGACAGGGGTATGCCCAGCTAAGCCCCTCATGGCATGAAGACCTCTCACCCACCCCCGCACGAAAATGTCACTGGATTTCTCCCCGGTGAAGAAGTCGTCGTCCTCCAGGACCACCTCGTCTGTGTTCCACACAATAACCCGCAACTCGTACCTGGGAAAGGGCAGGAAGGCCCATGAGCAGCCTGGGGCAGGTGCAGCCAAGGTTCTGGGGCTAGGATAAGGCAGTGGGCAAAAGAAGCCCTGGAAACGTGGGTTGGCAGAAGGCTGGGAGAGTGGGTGGAGGTCAGAGGGAAGTCCCTGTCTAGTGGGGCCCAGGTGGGCTAGACTTCAGCCACACACAGGCTGCCCCTGTTAGGGAAGAGCCAGTTACCCTGAAGGGGAGAACTGAGCACATGCCTGGGCAGTGAAACTAGGACAGGAAGGATAGAGAGGGAGGTGGGCCCTTGGGTATGGCTGTGATTGCAGTGAGGCTGGATTACGAGTACTTTCTGCCTGTCTCTGGAAGCCAGAGCTTCACTTCAGTTCAATCAAGTGGCCTGCAATGGAAACCCATGGACTTTGGTTTCATTTTTGTCCTTGTCCTCAAAAGGGATATTGCCCTTGGTTTTTTTTCCCCCTGGAGTTTTAAGTGTAAATATAAATTAGGTGGTTATGTTTCAAACATTAAGAGTGAGGTTGGCCAGGCGTGGTGGTGCACACCTTTAATCCCATCACTCAGAGGTAGAAGGATTGCTGTGAGTTTGAGGCCACCCTGAGACTACATAATGAATTCCAGGTCAGCCTGAGCTAGTGAGACCCTACCTCAAAAAACCAAAAAAAAAAAAAAAAAAAAAAAAAAAAAAGAGTGAGGTGAGTTGGGTGTGACAGTACAAATCTTTAATCCCAGCCCTTGAGAGGCAGAGGCAGGAGGATTTCTGTGAGTTTGAAGCCAGCCTGAAACTACAAAGTGAGTTCCAAGTCAGCCTGGGCTAGAGTGAGACTCTATATGGGAAAAAAAAAAAAAAAAAAGAGAGAGAATGAGGTTGAGTTATCCACTAATGGATAGAAGTGTGGCTGCCTCTGGTGTTAGGGGAATAGAGTGCTGCCCTAGACTGCAGCCCAGGATAACCCATTGGGTTGGGTTACCCCCTTCAAGATAATTGTTGGAATAGCAGGACTCATAGCCTCGGATTTGGATGGCCAAAGCAAAATGGAAATAAAATTCAAATGGCAACATCAAGACATGAAAACAAGAAGAGAGCTTCATATATCTAGATAGCTGGCTCTGATTTCAGGCACTGAGGGTACTGAATTGCAGTGACTCTATCCTGTCCCTTTACAGAGGGAAAAATTGAGGACCAGAGGGGCAAAGTGGTATGTCCAGGATCTAAACTAGGAGAGGCTGGTGGCTGGGCTCCTTGGTGCTCTTTGCACTCCATCACATCCCCCCACAGCTCTTATTCCTGTCTACATCATTGGAGGCACCTGAGAGAAAAGCTGGTAGATCTTAGTGACAGGGATGCAGAGCAAGCTCTCAGAGGGTTGCTTCTTGTGTGTGTGAGCATGCTTATGGATATTTGTGGGAGAGATGTGTGAGCACAGGTGGGTGTGAGGAGTGTGTCTATGTTTGAATTTGTCTTTGTGAAGGGGTGGATGTTTGCTGAAGGGTACTGCAAAGTGCTGGAAGGTGTTGAGGTATGGCTTATCTCCTCTACTGCTGTCAGAGCAGAGGGTGTGTTGCTGCCTCAGCAGATGGAGACCTGCCCAGAACAGGCTTCAAAACTCATGAGTTGGTCTGTTTCTCCCAGGAAGACCTTGACACACCCAAGGCCCAGGGAACCACTCAGGCCATCTGGGTGTATGTCTTCACAGGAAGGACTGAGTAGAGTGGGGTGAATGGGAGAGGGTAGTGCCCACCCCCAGGCAGCTCACTTCTTGGGCTTCCTGGGGGAGATGTCCAGAGGCGTCCCAGGGGCTGGCATGTCCATGGGGAACATGTCCACCCACAGCTCCAGGCGGCCCTAAGGAAGAGAGGGATGTGGCAGTGTCCCAGGGACTTCTCCCTCTGCCTAGGAAGGTTCACTTTCCTGGCCATTTCAACTCACATCTGTCAATGGCCCATGTCATCAATATATCTTTGGATGCTAAGAATTCCTATGATATCACCAATGGTCATCACAGCTTCTGAGGGAGCTGGCTCCCTAATGCAGTTTTCACTCAGAATAGAGACACTTGACATTCAAGTTTGCCTTGGTGGGGAAGTGTGCCAGGTTGTCTGGCAAAAATGCAGTGGGGATACAGGGAATAGGATGAGGTCCATATCTATGGTCAACTCTATGGTCCCAGGTTGTGCTTCTCTAACCCCTGTTCCCGGCTAGGCAAGCATCACCTGCTCAATGCCTGGCTTGTCAGGGTTGAGCAGAGGCCTGGTCTCCACGTGTTCTGGTACCAGGCGGCAGCCCACTCGGGGGATGTCTTCCCAATGCCTCAGGGCAGACAGTGCCACATGCTCATCTGTGGGCTTCCTCTGACCTGTGGGTACCAGTGGATCAGCTGCACACACAGGCTTCCCTAAACCAGGGACCTGTGCTGGGGTGAAGGACTTAGGAGTATAAAGCCCTGAGTCATGAGCCTGCTTTACTGTTGGGGAGACTGAAGCACAGAGGGAAAAGTGGCTTGCCCAAGGTCTGGGCTGCTCTACAGGCCCCAGAGAGGCCTATGACTTTGGCATCTCAGGCTTGGGGAGACTGAGTAAAGAACACTGTTGGGCTTTGAAGGGACAAAGAGGGAAGAACCAGTTCCATTCCAACACCGTGGTTAGTGGCACAAGTCCTATAGCACAGGTACCTCTCAAGCTCCGGGAAACTGTCATGGACAGAAAGGAGTGGGGGAGGGGCACTTGGAGCCAGGGGCCTGGGTCTATGCTCTCATTATGTCTTAGGAAAGCCAACTGGCCTTGGGTAAGTCATCAAAGGGGAATTTGTTGAGTCTTAGTTTGCTTATCTACAGAATGGTGTACCTCCGCCCTTCCTCTTGGAGATGAGGTGGGAAGAAAGAGGACATTTGTAGGAAAGCACAGTGCAGGAAGGACTGGCAAGGCAGGCAGGAGTAAGCTCTGTGTGTGGAGCAGAGGGTCCTAAGTCTTAGTCTAAGGACACACAATAGTCTGGAGGTTCCCTATGGGGAGGTGTGGGTCCCTGCTGGCCTCTTAAGCCTCTGGAGCAAGACCAACTGGCTAAGCCATGTGCCTTTACCATTCTCATCCTCTATTTCAGAAGGCCCTGTGAAGACACGGTTGGCGACCTTCACTCTCCCAGGAGGCCCAAAGTGGGGACCGTCCACTTTGCCCTCTTTGCAAAGGCGGGTCAAAATCTGGCTGGGTTTCATGGGGTCCCTCCAGATGTTGTAGCCATGTCTATGAGAAGGAACACAAAGGCTTGAGACTCAGGCAGAGCCATCCCATATGGCAGCTCTTTCCTGCCAGTTCTCTACAATTGCTAGTCATCTATGTTAGCAGGAGGCCTGCTAGGGCTCCTGGTTTACCCAAGACCCTAAGGCTACTGGAGGCTGACACTTTTGTCTTAGCTTTGACCCACAAAACAATCACCCTACTGAACCAATTCTTCTGTAATCCCAAAGACTCCCATGAGGCAACTGATAAACAGACAAGAGACTTGACCAGGGTTATCCAGTCTGTAAGTGGAAGAGGCTGACCCAGATCCTCAGAAGACTCTTTCTGTCCTCCGCTGACCTGGATCCTATTTCTTTTTCTTTCTTTTTTTTTTTTTTTTTTTTTTTTTGGATTTTTGAGGTAGGGTCTCACTCTAGCTCAGGCTGACCTGGAATTCACTATGTAGTCTCAGGGTGGCCTTGAACTCACTGTGATCCTCCTACCTCTGCCTCCCAAGTGCTGGGATTAAAGGTGTGTGCCATCACACCAGGCTCCTGGATCCTACTTCTTTATTCCTCCTGCTTCCTCTGTCTAAGAATATCCCATCCCCTCTTTCCTTGCCCTGGAACATTCAGTCCTGGCCCTTAAAGTTTGTGCACCAAGCCTGTGGGGTAAGAACGTGACCCAGAGCAGAAATAATACATCTACCTTGCCAAACCACTACTTCAGGTGCAGCCGATGCCTCACCCTTTCCCTGGGAGACACCTCTCACCACGCCCCACCCCTCATCTTGCCCTCGCACATGGAATAGGTCTGTGCAATGCCACAGGTGGCACGATGCTTGCTGTAGAAGCGGTTCTCCAGGTCTATCTTGGTTTCTCCAATGAGGTCATCAGTGCCCACCAGATCCCAGTCATACACAGCCACTGTCAGCATGGATTCCATGGGGAAGGAGGCCTCGATGTCAAAGGACCTGGCAAGCAATTGTCAGGAATGGGGTTGCAGGTTGGAGTGGGCAGAGAATAGTCTGGGCTGGGATTCAGGGAGGGCACCGTGAGGCCTTACTTCCCAAAGACAGGATTGAGCTGTTTGGAGATGTAGTTCTCTTTGTCTCGGATGTCGGTCTTGCCTAGCCGGATGGCGATGTAGGGGTCAGCTTTGCCGTTGATGTCAGCAGGGTGCAGGTCTGTGGCCTGGGTGGGGTAAATGTGGCCTGAGCAGACTTCTGAGTGCACCTGCTCTGTCACTGAGGGTCTCATAATGTTGAAAAAAATGGGGACAGAGGCACTGGACCAGAAAAAAGAACCTTGCTTTGTGGTCCTAGGCAAGTCGCTGTCCTTTTCAGGAACCTGGCTTCCTCCTATAGCCAAGATGAGAACTGGACCAAAAAGACCTCTCTAGTATCTTTTAGCTGCTTCAGAATCTCTCAGGCAGGAGGACCAGGATATACTCAGGGAAGGGATGTTGAAAGAGACTTACCCTGACCACATAAACTCGGACCAGCACATTGATGGGGTCATTGCTTGGGATGCCTTGGAACATTCCATAGGTGGGGTCATAGCCAGCTTCTCGGGACACATCCTCTGGAAGTGGCACTTTGTACACACAGAGGGAGCCCTGGGGTAAGGCAAGGTGGGTCAGACTGCAGATTTGCCTGGACAAGGCAAAGGTAGTGTTCCAGCTTTCCACCAGTACTTTGTGTTCTGGACTCTGTGGTGAGGATCTTAACCCTTTATAAAGCTGCTAATAATGGGAGGCCTAGGGGTTCTGGAGGACAATAGTGGGGGTGCAGGGAGAGAACGTGAGATGATGGGGGTTCATCCACTGGGCCATGCTCCTCTCCTGACCTTGAACCGGCCCACAATGCGCTCCTCCTCTGTGGAGCCATCCTCATCGTCCCCTGTCTTGCCTCGCAGAAGGTTGAAGGTGTGCAGCCAGTCCTCAAAGTTGTCAAACTCTGACTCCAGCTCCTTGGGGTAAACCTGGCCAAACCATGCCTTTAAGCATGATATTAGCCCACTGATTCTTATCCTGCCCCACCTGCTACCTCCTATTCCATGCCCAGGCAGCGTATACTTCCATATCCTCACCTTAAGCTCATCAATCTTGGCTTTCTTCTTCTCGGGGGCCTCTGTCCCCTGACTAGGGCCAGGGCCAGGGCCAGGGCCAGGCCAGGGCTCTGGTTTCTCTTCTTCTTCTCCTCCTTGGCAGCCCTGGTCTTCTCCTTGCCCTTCATTGGCCCCTTCAAGCCTGGCCCAAAGAAGAAAAGAAGAGGTCCCATTCAGTTTAGATAGAGGTAGGGCAGAAATGGCCAGAGCATAAGGTCAGAATTCAAGATCCATCTTCACCACTCACTTTCTGTGTAACTTCTAAGACCCATCGCACTCCATGGGGTGATGCAGACAATGGGTCACTTTTGGGAATGGGGAAAAGAGACTGTTGTCTGCTCTTTGGCAGAACAAGTGGGGAAGGAGTTGGATCTGGAGTCTGAGGCCTGTCACTTCTTGTATCTGTTCCCTTTTCTCTCTAGCCACAGTCTACTTGTCCGTAGTATTGACAAGGTAGCTTTATATTATCATTCCTTAAACTGTATCTAGCAGAATACCAGGAATAAATGCTGTTGGCACACTTTAGAAGGAAGGGAGATAGGCTAGGGAGACTTCTCAATGATTAAAGGGACTTCCTCCACAAGCCTGCTGACCAAGTTCAATCCCTAGTCAACCCACAGTATGCTTGATGCAAAGTGGCCCCGTGTCTGTAATCCCAACACACATATGGCAATGGGAGACTGAGCCAGGAGAATCCCAAAGTTGATCTTTTCAGAGGCAAAAAGACAACATGAGAGTCTTATCTCAAAAACAAGGCATGGACTGGAGAGATTGTTCTTTGGTTAAGGTGCTTGCCTGCAAAGCCTAATAACCTGAGTTCAATTCCCTGGTACCCACATAGAAAAAGAAATCAGGGCTGGAGAGATGGCTCAGCAGTTAAGGTGCATGCTTGCAAAGCCTAAGGACCCCAGTTCGATTTTCCAGGTTTCACATAAGCCAGATGCACGAGGGGGTGCACATGTTTGGAGTTTGTTTGCAGTGGCACTCTCCCCCTCTCTCTGTCTCTAATAAATACATGAACAAATAATAATTAAATTAAAAACAAAACCTTTTAAAAAAGGAAGTATAGCGTATATATTCCTTTTAATAATTGATACGAACATTTGGATATGAACAAAGGAACCTGTGTGTGTATGTATGTGTGAGAAGGAGAAATAGTATGTGTGTGTGGTTGTGGTAGTTTAAAAAGATGGCCTCCAATATATTCAGTGTTTTATTAGTTTGTTGTTTGCATCTGCAGCCACCTGGCTGAAGGCAATGTCACTGGATAGATCTTAAGGTGTGGTGATTCCATTGTAAAGATGTAAAGATCTTAAAGTGAGATTCCATTGTAAAGATACGCAAAGTGTTCCTAGATGGAGTTCCTGAGGTGTGCTGTGCTATGTGGCTTTTGGCTTCTCTTTCTCTGCTTGGCCCTGTGAAGGCAGGCCAGCTTCTTCTGCCATTATGGAACTTCCCCTAGATCTGTAAGCTTCAATAAATATCCCTTCCTCCATAACTGTGCCTGGTCTAGAAGTTCATCTCAGCAAACCTGAAGCTGTCTGCTACAGTGGTGTATGCATGTGTGTAGATATACATGCCCATGTGCATGCATGACGAGGTCAGAGAAAGATATCATGTGTTCTTCTCTATTACTTTTCTGCCATATTTCCCTGAGACAGACTATCTTACTGAACCTGAAGCTCCCATTTTTTTGGTTAGAGTGGTTGGCCAGCAAGACTCAGTGATCCCTCCCGACCCTACCCCCACACAGTACTGGGATTACAGGCATGTGCAGTCATCTTTGGCTTTATACATGGGTTCTAGGGGATCAAAGTCAGGTCCTCATGCTTGCACAGCAAATGCTCTTCCTACCGAGCCACCTCCCTAGTCCCCAAAAGAACTTGTTCAAACCAGAATTTCCTAACTGATTTCATCACAGAATCTTCTCTTCCCTTCAGAATAGCCATTACTATTGTGATATGGAACAAGATTTTGGAAAATATTGGATGAGATGAGCTTGAAGGTCTTTTCCATATCTGATATGCTGTGGCTGTACATGTCTGCCAATTGCTGTAGTTGCTGAAATAGTCAAAGTGGAAAGTGCTCTAGGTGAAGGCCTTAGCTTGATCCTGGGAGCCCAGGCTGGGGCTGGGAGGGACATGAAGAGTGTCTGGGGCTCACCCTCAGTGGTGTCCATTTCCTCCTTCTCTTCTAAGTCAATTCCAGAGGGTTCTTGTTGTCTAAGTTTCTGCCAAAAGACAACATCCTTCCCTGATTCTCAGGCCTTGATTTGCCTCTGTTATCCCATGATATCTTAAGTATCTATTCACATGTGCATTCTGCTAGGTAGACTGAGGCTGCTCAGAGCACATTTGGCATCCTATCTTTGGGCTAAAGCACCTAGCAGTATCTGGGTTATCACATAGACACTAGAGATAGACACACAAATGAGGATAAAAGGAGACCAAGCTGGGAAGGAAGGTGAACTTGCTCATTAGCCTGGGGAAGGTGAGTTCTAGATGAAATTTCAAAGGTGTGGGACTAACAAGGCAGCTCTAGAGGGCAGGGAGAGGGCTGGAGAGGAAGATGTGGTGTGGGGCCAGGTCACTTCACTGCCCCATCCTTCTCACTCCTATCACATGCTGAGGCCTCACCTCCTTCATGGTGTCAATGGAAGCAAAGTACTTGGACCACCAGTCCAGCATGCTCTCATCTGGCTCCTCCTCCTCTAGCTCTTCCAAGGTGCCTTTCTTCTTCTTCTTCTTCTTCTTCTTCTCCTTCTCCTCCTCAGCCTGGAAGTTGGCAGGTCAACTGTCCAGCAAGTTTCCCTACTATCTGCCCTTTTCCACAACCGTTCACAATAAGGATGGCCCCCACCTTTGTTGGCCATCTGATCCCAGAAATCCCTGGACCCCATGATGCCTGTGGAACCAGCAATGCCACAGAGGCAGGGACTTGTTAGGTAGAGAAGGATGCCATGGCTCAGAGAGAGCCACAGGCCAAGTCAAGATGGGCATTCAGGGGCAAGGGATAGCTCATTTCCTGAGGTTGAATCTGCTGGTCTGACAGTTGATCCCAGAACCCACACTCACCACATCCACCTTGACAACAGCATCAGAAATCTGCAGGGAAACCAAGGAGATAGGACAGGATTAGCCACTGGGACCTGAAGGAGCAGGGAGTGGAACAGGGGCTAGCACAGGAAGAACAAGAAAAGAAGTCATGATGGTACATGCAGGAATGGATGCTTGGTATAAAGCCCTTGCCAGCAAGGCCAGCTTCACATTTACAAGAGCACACTGCCTGGAAAGGCTATTGTTCAAGGCTGCTTCTGATGTGTCTTCAGGCTTCCTAGAGCCCTGGATGTACCTTAGAATCACCTTAGAGCTTTGATCAATGAAGTACCACTCAGTCAGCATGGGATGGGAGTGGGGGCGGTGTGCTTGGCAACAGTATGCAGCAAGCTTTCCCAGTGACACCTGATAAGGCCTCTTCAAGCCCTTTCTCAAGCACCATGGAATATGGTGACTCCATCCACTGCCCAGACCCTCTCTAGTTAAGGACAACTGGTCAAAGGAAGATCATTCCAAAGCAGGCATCAGAAGCTAGGAGATGCCCTGGGCTTACTGAAGGAGATGAGGTGGGAAACATGAGGATGATAAGTGGCAGGAGGAAGCCTCCTTCTGGCCCTGAGCAGAGAGTGGACTTCATAGGGGTGGATGTCAGGCCAAGGTGCTTAGGTGTGGTGTGTCATTTGGCATGGACAAATTGGGGCCTCTGGACAGGATATGCTGCTATCACAAGTAGTCCATCACCTGGGGGTCATTTATAGAGTATACACCATTACAGGTTGTCACTTCCAGCTATTACTGCACTCTTTCAGACATATACATGTGCAACCCTCTCCTTCCACACACAGAAGGACAGTGCTAGAATTGTCTGTCCACATGATCAGGGGTGGCCCTTAACTACACTTAGAAAGAGGGGTGACTCAGGGCTGTGCTTTCAGGATGCGTCTGCCTGACTTATGGATAAACCACCCATAATTGTGTGCTCCAGGTTAGCATGGGGCTGGCCTCCTGCCTTACCGCATCCAGTTTCACCATGGTCTCCAACTTCTTGATGGGCACTTCGGGCTCCATGTTTACCACCACCTCCCCTGTAGGGTGAGAGGAGGGGCCCTCATTGCATAGCATGTGGCACCCCCGGAGAAGCCTGACTGGACACAGAGACAGACAGAAAAGGGGATTCAAGGAGCCAGGAAAAGCAGGACATGTAGCTGATTCTTGAGCTTTCGGAGGGAGAGGCAGGGCAGGGTAGCCACAGGAGCAAGATGTACATAGGGAGAGGAAGTGAGGTAGAGAGAAAGGTGAGCCATTGTGAGGTCAGACCACAGAATAGAGGCTAGGCCCAGAGGTTAGACTCAGGAAAGGATACCAGAGCTCCTCAATCATCCAGTGGAAGATACTATCTGCCCTCAGCTCTTCAAAGGCCTGTCAGTGCTGGCCTTGTCTGGCCCCAGAGTGATAGGCAGCCTGGGCAGTCTTCTCTGGCCCCGAGCATGGGTTCTGCTTTCCTCCCTTTCCCTGCTGCCCCAGAGATGCCCCAGGAGAAACTCTGGCAGCTCCTGGTGCTGCACTGTGAGCTGGAGCCCTTCCAGGGGCTGGATATAGCCATGGCCATACCCATGGTGTTCCAGTTGGGGGCTGAACGATCTGGGGGTCGGTAGATGAAGCGCCGCAGGGAGCTGACAGCATGGGAGCCCACCAGGGTGTAGCGACCAAAGGCCCGACAGTCTACTACTCGAATGTTCAAGGGTGGGTGTAGTAGTTCGTTCTCTGGGAGGTCCTAGAGGGGTGGTAACACACCACAGCCTGAGTGTCAGTCAAAGGGGCGGAGGAGCCCTGCCAAGGGGAGCCATATTGTCCACCCCCAGCTCTTCCCAGCTTTGCCAGAGCTGTGCTCACCACTTCAAACCACTTGACCAGGGTGTTAAAGTTGGGGTTCTTCTTATAATTGTGGATCAGGGATGACTGCACCCCCTTCCCTGCACACTCAATATCCACTCGTGGCCGGTCCACCTGGGCTAGGTTTACCCGCTTCAGGTCCCGCAGGCCCCAAAACAGCACCTGAGGGAAGGTGAAAGGTGACTCAGGGAGCCTGTGGTGGTTGGGTAGGGTACCTGAGAGAATCTGCAGCAGGGTGGGACAGTGAGAAGACAAATCCAGCGGGTGGGGCAATGCCAAGAGAATGTATGACGTTAGTGTCCTCAAAGGACTGAAGTGGAACCTTTGGATTGAGGGTAGACATGGAGGGGCAGGGGGCAAGAACAGGTAGGAAGGCTAGGAATGACCCTGGAGATGGTGGTGTGATTCTGTCAGTTAGGGGCCAGGCACTAGCCTGGGCTAGAAGCCTGGGCCTGCTGCTAACTCCTGGGAGTGTCCTTGGGCTAGTCATTTCCACTCTGGGGCCTCAATCTCCTTATCTGAGACTGAGGAATAGGCTGAGGGAGCCAAAGGGTTTGCTGGCCCACAACAGAATGTGTACACATGGCCCTTCATAGAGAGAAAGAAGGAGAACAGGAGGTCTGGACAGAGGCCAGGGACGGGGAGGCACATGGGTCTTCACACACCTCTACTCGGTACTTGCTGAGCACCGGCCGGATGCCCACGGGCACAGGCATGATGGGCCCTCGGTCCATGTCCACTGGGCCGTTGATGGGTGGCAGGTCAGCTTTCCCTGCTGGCCCAATCTGAGGAGTAGGGTCACAGTGGGAAGCCCAGGAAGAAGGGCCTTTCCCATGAGTTGTCTTGAAATCAGGGGAGACAGGCAGTCCAGAGGGCCCCAATTCCCTGAACTCCACCTTCAGCTCTGGTCCCATTCATTTGCCTTTTACAGAATGGGGAGGCAAGACCCTCCTCCTACCCACCAAGCCCAGGGCCCTCTTGCTTATGACCTACCTGCAGCAGCTCAAAGGCAGCCAGCAGATCTCCAGCTGTGGCATTGCCACGGTAGATCTGGTAGTACTCGAGCTGGGGTGGAAAGCGGGGTGGGCAATATGCCTCATCTGCCATCTTTACCAAAGGCTTGGCAAAGGTCCGGCCCATGAAGTCAGCCTTGCCCTGATACAACAAACAGCCCATGTGGCCTCTTGCACTGCTTTTTGCTGAACATGCTCATACCCATTATTGATTTGGTCCTTGCTATATAGCCCATGAGCTGTACAGAACAGATGTGAGCATCCCATTTTACAGATGAGGAAAATCAAGTCTCAGGGGCCACCAGAGGCTTGCTCAAGACCAGGTAGACAATGGAAGATGCATGATTCGGGACTAGAAATAAAGTCCTCCTGGAGGAAGAGACATTTTCTTCAGTGGTGCAGCTACTTGTAAGTGGTACATGCTCTGGTAAATAATCCCTGATTCAAGCTCACATAAGCAACCCTAATTAAACTCAGTGGAATGCCCCCCCCCAAATACATGAAAGTAGAGGAGGAGGCTAACTGGGAAAGAGAAGGGTTCAGTGGGAGGGGATAGGGTCAAAAGGAGGTAATGGGAGTGAATATAATCAAATTACAGTATATTCATGTATGAAATTATGAAAAAAAAATAAAATCTTCTCTTAACTGTAGTCCAGAGCTCCCTTGGGCATAACTAGGTTGGTTTGCAGGAAAAATTGGCAGCTAATTCAGGGCAGCGAATACTGATTCTTCCTTCCCACTCCAGAGTCTTCCATGAAAATTTCCAAGGTTGTGTGATATGTATGGGCAGGGTTTAAGGCCATAGGGTGGGAAGGATAGTGACAGTAGGACTTGCTGGCCAATCTCCTGAAGACACTAGCCTCAGCAAGTCTGCACTAGAAGCAGGACACCCTTGCTTGGCTCCTGAGATGCCAGAAGCCCATGGTGCTGGGAAAGGATCAGGTTATATAATGGCTGGGCAGGAAATGCTTGGAGGGCCTGGTCAGAGTTCAGATTACCAGCTTCTCAGCAATTGCCAGCTCAAGAGTGGGCTGGGGAGGCAGCCAGCATGGAGCTACAGTGCAGGTAGAATGTGGGAAGCCAAGGGAGGTGTGGTGTTGACCCATACCATGGTGTCCTGGTCATAGATTTCAATGACGATGATTGGGGGATCATCTCGCAACTCATGAGCTTCACCATATAGCTCCAGGTTGTCAAATACCAGCATCTGGTCCCAGGTGGGACACAGTGTCTCATTCAGCACCTGCAGAATGGCAGAGACCAATCTTATTCAGAAGTTCCAGGGAACCCTGGGAGCAAGAGTGTCATGATATTTGACTTTTTCAAACATTTGAAAATCAAGGCTAATATGAAGTCTGTTTCCAGTGCCCAGTCTTCTCTGCCTTGCCTTGCAGATAGAGCTCCAGACAAAGCTGTGGCTTCTTTCTGAGAAACTGGAGAACTCACAGACCTGTTGCTCTTACAGCCAGAAGCTCTGGCTTCCCAGGCCCTTACCTCTGTGCATTGGCTCTGATTGATGAAGAAGACACGAGCGAAGGGGTCAGAGAGCCCGCTGCTGTCAGCTGCAAAGAGGCTACGGGCCTGGTACATGTGAGCTCGGAGCTGGAAAGCTTGCTTCTCTGTGGGGAAAGAGTGGGGTGAGGTTCACAGCCTGTAGTCTCTGCAGCCCTCTGGGATGCAGGCTGGAATAGTGGCCCACCCAGGCTGAGGAGTTCTCACTCACTGGTGTAGACCAGGCTGATGGGTGGGAAAGAGTGTAGGCCCAGGCCTTGGGCTGCTTTGACCTCCTCAAAGCCACAGGGCAGGCCAGACAAGAAGTCTTTTCGCTGCTTGCTGAGGCCCAGCCACAGGTAGAGCTCCAGCTTGGCCTGCACTGTCCAGCCTGCTGAGCCGAAGCCCCGCTTCCCTGGCAGCTGAGGGTAGGCTTGGGGTCACCAGGAGTCTGACAAGCTGCCATAACTCATGGGGTGGGAGAAGGAAAGAGCCCTGGGCAAGAGATGCACCTGCCCCTTCACAGCCACCTTTCTGAGCTGGGCTGGAGGCGGGTTGAGGGGTTGGGCAGGTAGGGCAGGGTGGGCTCTAACTCTCAGAACACTTGCTAGTTGAAAGCTTTCACCCATCCACTCAGCCTGCCAGACTCAGGGGAACCCCTATAGGACCCAGCTCACCCCTGCCCATCTAGGCCTCTGTAGCACCTTGAGGAAGAGGGTCTTGACCTTTGCACAGTCCTTGCCCAGTTCCTCCTCCACGATGGAGAAGAGCAGGTCCTTGGAGGGCACCCGGGTGTAGGCTATACGTTTGTTATTGCTCATCATCCAGATGAACACATCTGGAATGCTGTGCTGGGGCTGCAGTGGGTCAAGAGTGCAGGTCAGGAATATCTGGCCTCTCCATAGTAGTCCCTATAGTCTGCAGCATTCCTAGGGGCCAGGCAAGGAAGGACCCCCCCCCCCATGCTTTGGTCTTCCTTCCCCTCCTACTGTGCATGCTCAATCTTGTCCCTAATGGCTATCTGAGCAGGAGGCAGCCAACCAGAGGATCTGATTAGTTGCTTTCTGAACTGTTCCTGCCCTCCTCACAGGCCACACACCTCATCCGCCAGGAAGCGCAGCTTCTGCAAGAAGTTCTGACACAGCCTCAGCTTGTCACGCACTGTGTGTCGTTTCACCTGAGCCCGCAGGCTCTTGGCTTGCTGCCCCATGCTCTCCTGTTGGAGAGGTGGTATAAAGGGTTCTCAGATGTTTGAGAGATCACTTGGGTCATGGTGGAGGGGCTATGACCTCAAGAGAAGATGCCCCCTTCAGCACCACACCCTTCCTCTCTCTCAGGTCTAGCTATGGCCTCACCAGCTCCCTCATGCAGGACTTGAGACGCTCCCGGTCTAGCCTGGTGCGGGATGAGCGGCTCTCGTCTTTATCCACCAGGGAAAGGAAGCGGCTATTGGAGGAAACAAGGGCTTAACTTGTAGCCACTTTTCTGCCCAGCTCTGGCTGAGGTGCCCCTGCTGGTCCCACCCTACCAACCCAAACTCACAGGCAGCCACCACTGAGCTCCTCCAGCACACCTCGCAGACGGCGCTCTGGGTAGGACTTCTCTGTTTTGATCATCTCTTGCACATCATTCAGCCCTTCCTCCTGTGAGTTGGTTCAAGAGCACACTGGACCACAACCCTCCTCTTTGGCATTACCACAAACCTCCTCCTCATTCAACAGGGGAAAGAGAGACCTAGTGATCTGGGACCTCTCACTAAACCCATTCCCTATTAATCACAAAGGAGCCATAAGTCCCCAGAGTGTGTTGTAAAACCGGGGACCCTGGTTATTTGTGGAATCTTCACGTACTAAAGGTAGAAGCACCTTGGCTGTGACCATGGCGGGCTGAGCAAGACTCAGGACCGGAGAAGGGCCTGGTGCAGGCCAGAGGCAGAGAGCCTTCTCAGCTGCCTCTGCAAGCCAGGGATGGAGCAGCAAACTCTTAGACTGTACTCGGGAGCTCCGGGATTTGGTGGGGCCCTCCCTTTCTACCTCCAGACAAGCCTCTGGACGGATGAGCCTGTGTGAGGTATGGCCCTCACATGCACCCACACCCCTAGATCCTTTCACTTGGCCCTGACCAGCTTGTCAGCAATGTGGTCCATGATGTTAGCATTGTAGAGGCGGCGGCGCTGGTCAGGCCACCAGCTCTTGATGTAGATGCAGGGCTTGCGCTCCAGGTAGGGCAAATGGAAGTAGTTCCTGGGTGAAATGCAGGGGGAGGGTGAGGTCTAGGGTCCTAGGAGGTGGGAGGACCAGAATGATGAAAACTGGGGCAATGAGTGGGGCTTACCTGTCAGTAATCTGGGGCCGCATGGGTGGAGTAGAGGACACTGAGGCCAGGTCCCCACCTTCATCACCCTCATCATCACTTGAATTCTGAATCAGGTCCACTTCTTCCTCGTCTCCAGGATCCTTCCGGGACCGAGGTCGCTGGGGCCGTGACAGGCCATCAACTTCATTGCCATAGTTACCTGGACAAAGACCAGCGTATCAGAGGCCTGCAAGGCCTTTCGCTACCCATTCCACTTGCCATCTCATCCCAATGTTTCTTAGGCAGCCAGAGAATGGGACTCAGACAGAACATCATCCAGGGAAATGTCTCCCAGCCCTATAAGAGACAGCCCTGATGATGGCTGGGCTCAGCCAGGGACATGGGCTGAATTTCCCCCCACTTCTCTACCCCCAAAGGCTTCTCCATTTTTTTTTTTTTTTTTTTAAGTTTCATTCCTAGCACAGCCCTAGGGGTGGAGCAATGGTTGACTTTTCTGGGGTCAAGTAGGGTCCCAGGCAAACATAGAGGTGCATTAGAGGACAGTTGGGGGAAAGAGCTCAGAGCTGCTCACATCTTGCAGCCTGGGATGCAGGTTCAACAATACAACCCCAAGGCCTAAAGACCCTCCCATGAGCCCATCACTCACCTATGGTGACCTCAAAGGTGATTGGTTTGTCCCCATTTTTCCGGTCAATCATTGAGGCCTCTAAGAAGGCTCCAAATAGAAAAAATTCTTCCATTTTTCCTGTGCAGCTCTGTAGGGGAGACAGTTCAAAGCAACCCTGAACTTCAGTAGGGTTATAGGACTGGGCCAGGCCTCCTATGTCATGGCTGAAGGTAAGGGGCACCCCATGCAGCTTTAGGACTATACCGCCTCCTGAAACTCTCAGCTTGGGTGTGCTCAGCTGATGGCCATGATAGGCTCTTTGGCCAGAGTATAAGTCAGCAGTAGATGAGGACTGAGGTCTTGCAGAGAGGCCAAATGAGAGCCTTTGCTTCCTGGAAAGGCCTTATTCTAGGATGTAGCCTCTTGAGTAGACAGGGCAGCAATGGGCAAAGCCAGAATTCAGCTGTTGGGGAGGGAGGGGTTGGGTTGGGGTGTTGCATAGCCCCCAGTCTCACCTCTGAGACAGGAGTGGCCTGCTCTACTTGCACCTCCGTGGAACTGGTGAGTTCAGGGTTGGAGGTATCCAGGATCTCCACAGCCAAGCCCAGCATCAGGCGGGCACGGAAGGACACACCCTCCCCCAGGCCCTCATTCAGGTCCTGGTGTTCATCCAGCAGAGTGTAGTTGCGTGTGGAGCCATACATGTTCACCCAGGCTGGGCCCAGTGTGGGCAGGAAACCTGCAGCAGTGGCGAGAGGCAAGAGTGCTAATGTCACATAAAGGGACCTACCTCTGTGGGGCCGCTGGCCTCTACCTCCTGGGTGCTAAGCCTAAGGCTTCCTGTCTGCTGGGTGCCAGGCAGGCACAGGAAAACTGTCCTACACTTGTGGGTTTATGATGTGCTTTCTTGCATCTGTTTATATTCTAGGGACTTCGTATGGATGTGGGAGAGAGAAAGCCAGGCTTCCTGCTTCTTGGTGCTTGGAGAAGAGGCTATCAACACTGTACCAGTAGCAAGCCAGCTTCTCCCACACACCTCAGCGTGGGTCTTACGCCCTTAGCTGCCTTTGTGGATGTAGGACTACTATATGTTTCCCCTGCTTAGGAGACCCTCTCTCCTCTCTGAGTAGGACTCTTTAGGCCTGATCACAAGTCACTTCTGTCAAGGTTGCAATATGCTTCATCTAACAAACTCTGCCTTGTGTGAATCTGATTCTGCCTTATGAACTTGTGGGGTTTTTTGTTCTTTGTTTTGTAAATACGTATATGTGTGCATGTTTGTATGTGTACAGGTGCACATATGCGTGTGTTTATGTGGAGGCCAGAGATCAATGTTGAGGGTTTTCCCCAGTTGCTATCCACCTTATTCTTTGAGACAGGCTCTCACATTGAACCTGAAATTCAAGGGATTCTCTGCCTCTGCCTCCCGGACCTGGGATTAGACATATCTTACCATGCTCAGCATCTTATGTGGGCAACTGGAGGTCCTAACTCAGGTCTTTGTCTGCGAGCAAGCACTTTCCCCACAGAACCATCTCCCCAACCCTATGTTCTTCTTTTTTTTTTTTTTTGAATGCTCTTATAGCGTTTTAAAACATTGGGATACAGCTCACATATAAAAAATTCCACATTTCAGTGGTTTTAGTATAATCACTATGTTGTTCATCCATCATCTTGTTCCAAAACATTTCTATAGCGCCCTCCCCCAACAAATTCCAAACTTCTTAGTGCTGGGGAAATGGCTCAGTGAGTATGAAGACCTAAGTTTGGATCCCCAGCACACATGTAAACACAGGATGTGGCATCACATGTCTGTAAATCTGGGACAAATTGGCTAGCTGGACTAGCTGAATTCGTGAGCTCTAAGTCCAGTGAGAGGTCCTGTCTTAATAAATAATGCGGAGAGCAATTGAGAAGGCACCTGGCATTGATCTCTGTCCTCCATGTGCATATACCTACACATGCACATTCACATACATGTGCACCCCCACACCCACTCACCAAAAAAGAAATCCCATGTCTCTGAGTAGATGCTCCCAACAATATTCATTTTGTTTCCTAGAAGCACAAATTCACTGTCTCTGGATTTCCCTATTTTCTATGTTTCTAATATGTGGAGTTATACATGTGACCTATCTTCTGCCTGATGCTTTGACCATCTGGAATTATATTTGTTTCTTTCTTTCTTTTTTTTTTTTTTTTGGTTTTTCGAGGTAGGGTCTCACTCTGGCCCAGGCTGACCTGGAATTAACTATGTAGTCTCAGGGTGGCCTTGAACTCACGGCAATCCTCCTACCTCTGCCTCCCGAGTGCTGGGATTAAAGGTGTGCGCCACCATGCCCGGCCCATATTTGTTTCTTAATACCCTAAGAGCATAGCAACAGGGGCAGCATTGCATCCCACTATATCCTAATGCCCAGCATAATGGACTGGATTCTTGGACAACATCAGTCCCCACAGGCCCTTAGGTAGATCTTACTGCTCTCATTAGATACTGATGTAGGCACTATGATTACACATACAGATTGTGTACACTGCAATTATGGCTATATCTGTATGGAAATTATATACTTTTTCATTTTGCAGATGAGAAAACAGGTGCAAAGGTCATACGGCTAACTGTCAAATCCAGTCAGCTCTGAGCTATGACTTCCTCCCTTTCTTTGAGGCAGGGGCTGCTGATAAGCCCTCTTGAGATCTCTGTCTGGCTGAAGTCCAGAGATGGTTGTAAGGTGGGGGTCTTGTTGACTTCTTCCCGTCATGATCCCACCTCCCAGTATGTCCATGCTGTGCTGCTGACCTTTGTCTCCATCATTGGAAATCTTGCGCAGGTCAATGAAATGGGTGCCAATGGCCACATCATTGACCTTATCAGAGTCCCGGATCTGCACCTTCATGCGTTTGCAGAGGGGGGGGAACAGATCTGTAAAGACAACCTGCTCATTCCACAGTGGCTCATAGCTGCTCTTCTGCACAGATGTCTTGCCCTGGTGGGATAAAGCAGGCTTAGGGTGTGTGTGTGCATGTGTGTGCATGTGCGTGCACACATTTGTCTTTCTCTTTGTTTGGTTTTTCTTTTTTTTATTATAGACAACTTCCATAATTATAGACAAGAAACCATGATAATTCCCTCCCCCCACTTTTCCCTCAGCAATTCCACTCTCCATTATATCCCCTCTCTTTTCTCTTTCTTGCCCCCCAACCTCTTCTCCCTTTATCCTCCCATCTCTCATCTCTTGTTTTTAGGACCCAGAAGGCAGGGAAACTGGTCCCTGGCTAATATGGTTCCCAGCCTAGCCTCATCTTCCCAGCCCCAGCTGGAGGCTTTTAACTTCTTATTTTCCTCAGACTCCTCACACCATCATTTGCACCCCATATACCCACTACCCCAAGCCCCAGACCTCTGTACCTCTCACCCAAGTACCTTCTGCCCAGCAAATAAGACTTGTACATAGGGGTCGACAAGGTCCTTATTCTCGCCAATGAAAGCCTTCTTCACATTGGCCATGAGGCTTGTGTTCATCCGAGGCAGCCCCTCTGCACGGTAAATTTTCACGTAGAACCGGGCCCACTGCCGTTCTGGAGGAACCCCTTCAGGAAGCAATAAGTTCCTGCCGGCACAGGCAACCAGGGCCATGGCAGCAGGCTCAGGGCTACCACTTCTCATCCTAGTATCTGAAACCCCCTGAAGCCTGACACAGTGAAGGATAAAAGATAAGGCCCAGACTTGGACTGAAGACCCTCAAAGTCATGACATCTCTTCACTTGTGGGATGTTAGGCAAAGCTCCCCATCTTGTCAGGCTTAAGATTCCCCTCTTAAGGTGACAGTAATAATACCCACCTCTCAGGAAAGCAGTAAAGGAGCTTCACATAGGCTACGGTATGTGGGACTTTGTAAGTTGTAGAGTGGAATGCTAATCTCAGTATTATCGACTTTCACAAATTGTGCCATTACCTTTGTCCACACAAAATCCTCTCTCGGAGTGGCCCTCTCTCCCTTACCCATGGAAGACCTGTCTCAGTGGATCCTAATAATGTCTCCGAAAGTGTCCAGACAATGTCCTAGAGTATTTCTTGACAGTCACTGTCTGTGGCCTAAGGTTGGCACACCCAAATCTCTACTGTCCTGAGTGCATGCTGTTGAGACCCTCAGGCTTGTAGCGTCTGGACTACTACTAACATCTTCTTTTCCTACTGACTTTCTCAGAGTTGGGAGTCTAAATGTCAAAGTCCTGTTCTCCATCAACACCATGACTGCCCTGCCTCAGGCCCTCTAGCAGAGTGGGTCAGAATGGAACACGAGAGAAAGGGACAAGAATAAGAGGGTAATGGATGGCAAGAGGCCTGGGCCTGGGCCAGGGGAAGGAAGACTTGCTAGGTACACGTTTCCAGACACGAGATAGGGCCTCACCCTTCAATGTCATCCTCATCTGTCTCATTGGCCTTGTGGGGTGTCTTGATGTTGTCTCCTTTGCCCACCACGGCGACGTCACACTTCACATAGCCCTTTAGACCAGCAGATATGTCATCCGGGTCTGACAGGATGGCCCACTTATGATGAAACTGGTGCTCTGCAGTGGTGAGGAAAGTACTGAATTTGCTGTTCCCACTCCAAGGAAGGTCGTAGGGCAAGACAAGCTGAGTGTTCTCTAGGACTAAGAGCCCACGATGAAGGTCCCTGAGACCTGGGGCCACAGCTCTGTCTGGATTCATGGTATACTTTGAATCACGTCTTAATCACTTTCTTAGCCTGAAGCCTCTCCTATGGTCCCCATTCCAGCTAGTTCAACACAGCTGGCAGGTAGGGTCTTCCAAGATGATGCTCTTCCTTACTACTTTCTCCCCATTTCCAACTCTTCTGAGTTCCTCAGTACATTGGGGTGAAACCCAAAGGCGTGGCATGGGGCTCCTGCTACCCACACACCTCCCCCACACTCCACTCTGCTCCTCAGGTGAAGTGCTTATTCCTTTCTGAGCTTGCACTGCTGAGCCAGCCTCCAGGTCATGTCTGCTCAAAATGCCCTCACCTTCTCTCCCCTCTTTGGTGAACTACTCATCCCCCCACCCCCAGGGTTTCTTCTTCCCGTCAGCCTTCCCCAGTTGCCTCAGAGGAGTGGGTCCTGGCCTCTTGGTGCTCTCAGGGCTCCCACCTCACCTCACTGTGATAATCTATATCTCACTGGAAGTGCCTCTCCAGTGTCCCTAGGACCTAGGTGATTTGTAGAAAGCACGAGTGTCAGGGATAAACCTAATGCACAGATGTAGGGTGGCAAAGAGTATCTTCTTCCAGTGTTTTCTTGTGGGCACTGAAATCTCTAGTAAACTTCCTCCTTTCCTCCCTCCTCTTTCACTTGTGCCCTCTAAGGCTCTGAACTCTGAGGTGGGGTCCAGTTAGATACAAAAAAATCCTTGTAGAGTCTGGTGGTCCAGCTGTGGGTCAGAAGAACTAATGTCACAGCAATGTGAAGAGAGGGCCAAGGGCAATAAGCCTCAGTGTGTGCAGTTGCTGGAGCCCCTCTGCTAAGCTGTCGGCCTCAGTAGGAGGGGGGCATGCCCTCAGCATCTACAGTATCTCGGTATGTGGCTTGAGCAGATGTGTGTAGTATGAACAGATGAAAAGTCAACCAGATGGCTGGTGGGGAGAAGGATAGGGGGTTGAGGATGGTCTGTCTGCTATCCCTATGGATGGATCAGTACATGTAGATATATGGATAGCAGGATCTATTGTTATATGGACAGAGAGGTTGATCTATGAGTGGATGGAGAGATCTGTGGATGTGGGGTGGGTAGATGGGCAGTTATGTACACGGTGAGCTTAAACTGGTGAAATTTAGCAAGGAAAGAACAAGACTCAGGAGTAATATGAAATTTGCCTTCCAACATACTGGAAGAGGGACCCTCCCCCCACAGTCCAAGAATAAAGATATGTAAACATGAGTGAAAGTTAAGGTGGTAGACTTTTTAAAAGTTTAATGTTTTAAAAAAATTATTTATTAGAGACAGAGAGAAAGAGAGAGGGAGAGAGAGAAAGAGACAGAAAGAGCGTGCCAGGGCCTCTAGCCACTGCAAACGAACACCAGACACATGCGCCACCATGTGCATCTGGCTTACATGGGATCTGGAGAATCAAACCTGAGTTCTTAGGCTTCGCAGGCAAGTGTCTTAATCGCTAAGCCATCTCTCCAGCCCAAGGTGGCAGATTTTTATCTGAGATATATGAAATGGAGTTTTCTAAAATTCAAGCTATTGAGTATTCTACTTATGGCTAAGTGACCATCAGGGGTAGTGCTGTGGGGCATCCCTCTGTGGGTACACAATGGACTGATGACCTCTAAGGACCTTTCAGTCCTGACACTGTGATCTCAGGTTACAGATGCAAGAACAACACAAACCTAAGCTCTATAGCTTCACTGGGGACCTAGTTCTGACACCTTTGGCCCTGGCTGGAGGCACTGGATAGCTGGAGCCACTAAGCTCCCTCTGTGATTACAAGCCACCTCCAGCAGAGGACAGCATCGAGTTAAGTTTCCTATGTCTGTGTTTGACAGTGCAGACCGCATGCTACTTCACCATCTTCCATCCACTTGACTGTGCTAACATTCACAAGAGTGTCCATGCTCCCTGTGTGCTGAGCCCAGGAACAGTCACTGCTAGAAAGGACTGCCTGTGCTGCTGCTGGAGCTATGTGCACCATGGCCAAACAACTCTTGCAGCGGGTTACTCACCAGGCTGGGAGTACACAGTCCCCACATCCATTTTGAAGGAGCCCACCAGGGTGCCGCTGCGCAGCAGGTTCTTGGAGTGAATCACCTTGCAGGCAGAAGCACCAGGAGCCAGTCAGGCCAGGCGGGGTGAGGTCTTGGGGGAAGGGGGCTGGGGCAGCGGTAGGACCCACCTCAGTCCTTCTGGGGCCCCAACTTCATAGTGAAATGAGGAGGCATTGCTTATGGGTGCCTCTCTAAGGCTCAGTAGCAGCCTCTCCTGCTCAATGTATGTGTTTTTTTTTTCTTTCTGGCTTCCACTTATGAGTGAATAGGATGTACACTCCACAGAGGCCAAAGGGACAACCAGGTGGTCAAAATCCAGCCTGTGCTCCTCATTACGTAGATATGTGTCCAGGCAGAAGGTTGCCTTGTTATAATTGATCCAGCTGAGGGGGCACCTTTCAAGGTTGTATCAAGGTTCAGTTTAAGTTATGGCCCTGCCTGCTGGTTGGGGCTGTTCCCCACTCACCGAGATCTTGATGATCTTGTCAAACATGACATCAGGGGAGACATGGAAGTCAAAGACGAAATACTGGAGGGGAAAAGACCCAGGCATCTGTCACTGGTGGCATGGCACCTCCTTCCTGTTACCCCACCATTCCCCTGAGCCCTAAGGTTCCGTTGAGTAGCAGTAGTGGCACATTGGTTTCTGAGAGACCAAGGAGGAGGTTGGAGAGGCCCTGGCCTGGCTCCTCTACTGAGTGCCCTGGTCAGGGAACCAGGAGGTACGGGTTCTACCCCTAGCCTTTCCCTTTTCTAGCTCTTGATCTATGATTCTTAGAGAGCTGTGGAATGGGAATATTTACATTCATCATAGTCTGTGAGCTACCAGAGCATGACACAAAATAAAAAATGCTACTGGCTATGAGGTACAAAGTGCTTTGAGGGCCACACAGATATTACCATTAAACCTCAGCACTACCTGGAAGATACATTATAAAATCTGGTGTTAGAATGGACACATTTCTTTGTGACAGGACACCTCCCTGGCTGAAAGAGCAAAACACTGTAGTGGGAACTCTCCTCTTCGGCTGTGGGTCACCACGCTCTGTTACAAGCTCCACTCTTGTCCCTTTGCTTGGGTGCAGGAGTCACGTCTAAGGGTGTGAGCAGTGAGCAGAGGGACCGTTGCTTTTGTGAATTTGTGGGCAGGGAAAGCGGGTGAATGTCCCAAGAGGAGGTGTTTCCTGACCCCATTCTTAAACTTTGTGGGTAGATTTTCTGTCTTTAAACTTAGCAACCTCTAGCTGTTACTATTGGGCCCGTCACTTCCTTTCCTAATCCTCAGTTTACCCTTGTTCTATGAGGGTAATGACATGAGGCAGCCATGTTGACCTATTCCAGGTGAATCATTCACATGCAACCTGACAGGTGTGGCTGTGAAGTAGATATGAAGGACCTTGGTCAGCACCATGACCCTAATGTGCTCCTGGTAAGAGCACACAAATGGTTAACTAGAATGTATGGGTAATAGGTAAAGGGGCTGCTGGCCCAGATCAGAGTCTGCAGCTCTGGAGAGGCAAGTAAGGTCTGGATTTGGGAACCATCAGCACATGTATGGTGACAGAAGCCATGAGAATGAAGGCAACACCTAAGAAGAGTGTTGGAGGGTTAGTTGGAGGAAGTGATGCCAAGCTAGGAAGCTGGGTGAGTTTAACTCCCTTGGGGATGTCTACCAATTTCTGGTAATATTTTTGGTTGCTACACCTAGGGGGCTTGCTATTGGTATCTTGTGGGTAAAGATCTGGCATAAATTCTATAGTGCACTGGACAATACAGAATGACTCACTACAAAATACCCAGGGGAGTGGGGAGGGCTACATTTGAGAAACCTTAGTTTAGAAGAAAGACAGAAACAAAATCAGAGCTACTTGGCTTTATGTAAAAGAGCACACACGTGACCAGGAACAAAGAGAAGATGGTCCAAAGATGAGCAGAGTATAGAAAGTGGTTTCCAGCAGTGGCTAACGGGTGACATGTGATAGCAGTCCAACACTGGCTATCTCTTCAGTTTCCACACTGCCCTGCATACTACAGCCTGGTGCTCAGCAGATGCTCAGTGCATATTGCTTACAGAGAAAGTGCTGATCTCTGACTCCAAAAGGGCAGGGAAAGAGGCTCAGTTTGAGGCAAAGAAATTTGAGTGGCCCTGTAAGGGAGAAGAGGAGTTTGCTGGGGAGCCACAGAGCTGGGAAACTACCTTGGATGAAACAAGAGATGTGTAGGTCTGGTGCAAAGTGAACTCGTGAGTCAAGCAAACGTAGCTATACCAGTGCCAAACAACCACAGAGTGTCATGAGGCCTGTGTCCATAGTCATCAGGGGAAGTGGACCCTTATCCGAGTGGAAGATCTTCCAGTCAGGAATGTGTCTTGATGTAAGGCCACAGATGCCGGCCCAGAGGTACCCCTAGTAGTGGTGTTCCGCCCTGGGGATCTGAGTGACGCCAGCTAGGAGAATAAGGTGCATCTGTGGTTACACACGAGAGTTCAGCCAGGCTTGGCTGAAGACCTGAGCTTTCTTCCTGTAGGTGCACAGATGGAGGCCTCACAGTTGCCAAAGGGTACCTTTGCCCCTCCCCACACTCCAGGGACAGGACACAGATGGAGCCAGTCTGGCCCTCCTTGATGCTAGAAGCCCCAGCAATAGACTAGGGTGTTTCCCTCCAGGATAGGAAGGCCCAAGGGCTCTAAGATTTTGGGTGTCTCATGTGCTCAGGTATCTGGAGAAGGCCTGGGCACCCCTCTCTAGAGTCACCACATTTAAAGCCTGGTGGTGAAGATGTGCTGGAGTGGGCAGCCAGACGTTCTGGGCCCTGCCCCGTCAGCAGTGCTCTGGGATGGTGGGAAAGCCTTTCTTTCTGGAAGCCGCAGTTTCCTCCTTTATCATGTGGGGGATAGGTAGCTGGGGGATGTCTCAGTCAGTGGAGTGCTTGCCATACAAGCATGAGGACCTGAGTTCAAATTCCTAACACCCACATATAAAACCAGGCATGTTGGAATGCACCTGTAATCCCAGTGCTGGGAAGATAGTGACAGGAGGATAGGAGAGATAGGAGGATCCACAGGGCTTTCTGGCTAGCTAGTTGAGCTGAATTGGCGAGTCAAAGATAAGCATAAGACCCTGTCTCAAGAAATATTAGGTGGATGGGGCTGGAGAAATGGTTAGCAGTTAAGGCGTTTGCCTGTGAAGCCAAAGGATCCTGATTTGATTCTCCAGGACCTGCGTAAGCCAGATGCACAAGGGGCACATGTATCTGGAGTTCGTTTGCAGTGGCTAGAGGCCCTGATGTGCCCATTCTCTCTGCCTCTCTTCTATCTCTCTCTCTCTCTGCTTGCAAATGAATAAATAAAAAGTTTAAAAAAAAGAAATATTAGATGGAGAGGGACTGAGGAAGACAGTGTCGAATTCTGGCTTTCACATGTACTTACACACACATGTAACCATACACATTCTCTCTCTTTCTCCCTCTCCTCCCCCCTCTCTCTCTCAAGATGAAGTGATCAAACTACTGTGTCTTTGAGGTTCCTTGCCTTCTGTGTGGCCTCAACTAGCTGGAAGGAATAAGAGGGGGCACCAGGTATTTTCTTTCTTACAGCGAAAGTCAAGGCCATGGTTTCAAAGGAAGTTTCTCAGAGCTCAGGTGACCATGAAGGCAGCTGGTCAAAGAGGGCAGGCACCCCAAAACCAAGCAGCAAGAGTGTTAGGGATTTGAACTCCAGGAGGCTCAGTGTCCTTGTGTATGCAGTGGCATACAGTAGCAATGACTGGCAGGTGTTAATGCACCTCATGGATTTCAGAGAGGCCCTGGTGCATGAGGAGAACTTATGCATGGTTCCAGTGGCACCTTGGGCTGGAATAGAGAAGCTGACCTGCTCCTGGACTCAGGCCTGGACAGCAGCTATGGCTGCTGGGGGGATTAGTTCTGGGAGCTGCATGGTTGGTCTGTGGTCAGAGAAGAGCCAGGTTGGGATCCAGACTGGTGGTACAGAGGGTATGGCACTGCCCATCAGAGTGCACAGGATGAGCAAAGGCCTGGGGGCTTGATGCGTATTTGTTCCCCAATTCCCCAGATGCTCCTGTGCACATGTCAGGAGGCCCTTTTCCCACCTTGGGCAATGAGGCCACTGACCTCATTGTAGTAGGGGCAGTTGGTGGACTCCTTCATGGATGTGTACTTCTTGTCATCACCCACTTCCACGCACACCACAGGGTCCATGTTTAAGCCTACCAGCTGCCGAGCTTCAATCACTGTAATGCTGACCTGTACGAGGGAGAAGAGGAGGTCAAATGGATAGCTGCATGCACTTTAGAATCTTGTGCCATCAGACTTTGGGGTTGGGTGGCAGGGCTGGAGGGCATAGGGGTCCAGCACTGGTTGGAGTCACAGCCTGAGGTCCACACTGACCATGGCCTCTGATATACTTTGCTAGGTGACCCTAGCTCCTGATCTGCATTAATAGTGGGGTGTGGTCTGGTGACCTCTAAGGCAGCATTTCCTAGAGACTCTTGGGAAAGGAGGCCTTAACAAACATTGGTGCTCAGGCCTTACTTGAATCCTGTCAGATGTGGAAGATGGGCTCAGCAGCAGTTTTCTTAAAGCCTTTAGGTGATTCCAGGGCTCTGGGTTTTCCATGGTGCCATGGCTCTGTCTGAGGAAGGATCACCAAACCCTCCTCACCCAAGAATTAAAATGTTGATGTCTTTGTGGTGATTTGAATGTGAAATTTCCCCTTGTAGTCTCATGTGTTTGAATACTTGTTTCATAGTTGTTGGTGGTGCTGTTTGGGAAGGTTATGGAGCCTTTGAGAGCTGAAGCATCTCTTGAGGAAGTCTGTCATTGGATGAGGACCTTGGGGTATTATAACCCAACCCTACTTGCCATATTCAGCTCACTTTGCTATTTCTTTCTGGCTAATGTTAAGATGTGGTGCTTGGATATCTGTCCCTGCCATGTTTTCCCTGCCAAGATGAACCCTCCCCTCAAAACTGTAAGCCAAAAATGAACCTTTCCCTCTCACAAGCTGCTTCTAGTTAAGTATTTTGTTCCAGAAACAAGAAAGCAACTGCTATGGTCCTCATGATTTGCCTTTGATCTTCTATTCTAGGCTTTCTTGTTTCAGCCTGCCAACCTCTGATATGTCCTTGACTTCTTAATGTTGGCCCCTTTCCATATTTCTATTCCTTCCGTCTCTTTTTTTATTTCATTTCTTTTTTGAGGTAGGGTCTCACTCTAGCCCAGGCTGACCTGAAATTCACTCTAGCCTCAGGCTGGCCTTGAACTCCTCCCTCTGCCTTCTGAGTTAAAGGATTAAAGGTATGCACCACTACTAGCAGGGGGGAATTTGGTGCCCACTGAATTAACTTTTTTTTTGAAAGAGTCAGAGAGAGAGAGAGAGAGAGAAAGAGGGAGGGATGAGGGACGAATAGAGAATGGGTGCGCCAGCAGCCTCTCAGCTGCTGTGAATGAACTCTAGATACATGTGCCTCCTTGTGGGCAAGTGCAGCATTATGCCCTTACATCACTTTGCATCTAGCTAAACGTGGGACCTGGAAAATTGAACCGACATTCTTAGGCTTAGCAGGCAGGCGCCTAAACCACCAAGCCATCTCTCCAGCCCTGGATTACCTTTTCATGCCTTGTAATGGTATGTTGTATATGTTCTGCTGAGTCCTTTCTGATGTAGCATTTATTTTTCCTGAACCTTCATTTCAAGTTATTAGTTACTGCTTTGGATTTGGAGGCAAAATAGAAGGAAGTATAGACTTGGAGTTGTGGGATTTAGTATTGAGTTCCAACCTGGCATACCAACAGGTATGAGTATGGGCGCACTGAGGTGCAATTTTCTCAGCTCCCTACCATACTGTGTGAGGGTCAAGTGAGATAACAAATGTCAAGGGTATCATGATGTGGAAACCCTATGAAAAGAGGGCCACTGGTATAAACGGCTTCTTAGATTAGCAGTGATCATCTCTCAAGTAGGGATGGTATGATGCTTTAGATTGCTCCATGGGCATTGTAACACCAGGCCTCCCTTAGCTGCTGTCAGCATTTCCCACTAGCTAATATGGCGGCAAGGGGTCCTCTTGGTGTAACTCATCTTGGAGATCTGGTATTTTAGTTGCTGTCTTTGATACAACTTCTAAATATGATTTTACTCAGAATAATTATTCTACCTTTTTATATAACAAGAATCACCACTAAAAGTATTATTCACTGTGTGCTTCAAGGTCTTATAAATAGTCTGAAGTCCAAGAAAAATTCACACATCAGAAATGATGTTAGGAAAATAGCAGCCTCAATGCCAAGGAGACCATTGCCAGGAAAGCACAGAAACAGACAACCGGCTGCACATTGAAGTAACACTTGAACTATGAAAGTAAACGTTTCTATTTTGGAGTTTGAAAAGTCAAAGGTGCTGGGGTTTAGAATCCATGAGTTCCAGTAATCACCATTTCTTCAGGGAGCGAAAAAGAAAACAGGGCTAATTAACTTAGCTCTTAGAAGTTTACTGTGAAGACACACTAGAAGGCCTTCTGGAATATTCTTTGCACAACAGTGTATAGAGTTTTAATTTCCACAAACCCTTATGCAAAAGGGTCTAAAAATTCTATTTTTTCCCTATAACTAGCACCTTCCCTTCTCAAAAAAGGGCTTTCTGTAACTCCAGACCAGGGCATAGCTGGGCATGGTTTTGGCTTTTCCACAGGCAGTATAGCTAGAGGGTATACAAGCTAGGGTTAATTTTCATGTCTTTCATCTTGAAGCCTGATCATAATGATAGTCTTTTGTTCTTTCTCCTCTGTCAGGTTTCATAAATTTTCACCTTTCTGGAACATAGCCAGCAATGGCAACCAGGGTCAGAAGCTGACACTGAAGGTGAGAGAGTGGCACAGAGAAGAAGGATGGGAGAGGGTTGAAAGGAGCAAAGAGAGAATCAGGGGACATGCTGTATTGACTAAGGTTGTCCCCTGGGAAAGCCTGGGAGTGCAGGAGAGGCATAGAGCATGGCAATGGAGGAAGAGAAGGCCATTCCTACAGCCTTCTAGCCTCTGCCTCAGACTTAAAGACAGCCTTTGAAATTAAAAAGAAAAATAATTGGGCTGGATAGATGATTTAATGGTTAAGGGACTTGTCTGCAAAGCCTATGCACCTAAGTTCAATTCCCTAGTATCCACATAAGCCAGATGCACAAGGTACCACATGCATCTGGAGTTCGTTTGTACTGGCTAGAGAGCTATTTGGAGGTGACAACTTGTTAAGTCCTGGAGTCAGAAAGAGAGGGCAGGGAAGAGACTCAAGACCCACCAAGCAGAGCATCTCTACTGTGGACCATTGCTCATGCTGGTGGAGAAGCTGCATGTTCTTGGGCTCAACATCGTCTCGTCCCCTTCAGACCTCCAATTAGTGGTTCTGGCCCTCAGGATCCTTCCTGGGCCTGAGCCTTCCTGAGACTGAGTTATGCTAGGTCCCCTTCTCTCACCAGTTGCAAATGCTTCCTGAGGATTTAAAGAAATATATTTTATTTATTTATTTGAGAAAGAGAGAGGGAGGGAGAAAGAGAGAGAGAGAGAGAGAGAGAGAGAGAGAGAGAGAGAGAGAGAGAGATTGAGAAAGAGAGAGAAGGGACATGTCAGGGCCTCCAGCCACTGCAAATGCATGTGTCACCCAGTGCATCTAGCTTACATGGGTCCTGGGCAATCGAAACTGGGTCCTTAGGCTTCACAGCAAGTGCCTTAACCATTAAGCCATCTCTCCAGCCCTGAGGACTTTTCTAATTTATCAGAGCCAAGATCTCCAAGGGAGAGGTCCCTGCTGATTTTATCGCTTTGTTCACCATATTTATTGGAGGTAAAAATATTTCAATTTGCATTCTCTTAGCTCTCTCTTATCAAGGCAATAAACACTTGTGGGTGAGTTGTGAATGGATCTACCAGGACATCCATCTACCAGGCTGCCAGATGCAATACCATAACTGTTTTGTTCAACTCAGGTGTATAAAGGTTTTGTAGGGAAACTGTCTGGCCTAGGTAATAAAAGTAATAAAAGTCCGGGAAGGAAGCAGTTTGAAAAGAATCAGAAATTAGTGAGTGAAGGTGAACGACAGACCGGAAGGGAACAACTATCCAGAAAACTGTATTATAGAGAAAGAGTAGCTCTGACTCTCACCGTTGGGTTTGAACTAGCTGTAACCTTGATTACCTATGGCCTGAGGTAGTAAGATAACTTCTTTGGTTTCATTTCTTTCTATAAAATATAGTAACAACTATATTTGGGTGGTTTTCAATAATTATATTTTTATTTTTTATTTATTTTATTTTATTTTTTGAGGTATGGTTTTGCTTTAGCCCAGGCTGACCTGGAATTCACTATGTAGTCTCAGGGTGGCCTCGAACTCAAAGCAAACCTACTTTTGCCTCCAAAGTGCTGGCATTAAAGGCATGTATCACCACGCCTGGCTGTAAGAATTATATTAACTTTGATGGAAACACATATTTAGCTCCTATACGGTATCTGGCATATAATAAACTTTTAAAAAATAAATTACAGGGCTGGAGGAATGGCTTAGTGGTTAAGGCATTTGACTGCAAAGCCAAAAGACCCAGGTTACATTCCCTAGAACCCATGTTAGCCAGATCATGCATCTGGAGTTCGTTTGCAGTGGCTGGAGGCCCTGGTGCACCCATTCTCTCTCTCTCCCTCTTTCTCTGTCAAATAAATAAATAAAATATTTAAAAAATAAATTACATTAACAACTTCATTTTTGGTGTGTTATATGTGATTATAAGTGTGTATTATATATATAGTATATGCATGTTCAGATGCCTTATGTGCACATGTGCACATGTGCAGACTCCAGAGTAGACCATCAGGTGTCCTTTATCATTCTACTTGAGGTAGAATCTCACACTGAGTTTGAAGCTACTTGCTTGCTTGCCTGCTTGTATGCTTGCTTGCTTGCATGCTTTTCTTCTTTCTTTCCATCTTTCTTTCTCTCTTTCTTTCTTCTTTCTTCCTTTCTCTCTCTCTCTTTCTTTCTTTCTTTCTTTCTTTCTTTCTTTCTTTCTTTCTTTCTTTCTTTCTTTCTTTCTTTCTTTCTTTCTTTCTTGGTAAGGACTACGATAGCCCAGGCTGATCTGGAATTCACTACATAGTGTCAGACTGACCTTAAACTCACAGCAATCCTCTTACCTACCTCTGCCTAGGATTAAAGACATGAGCCATCATGTTCAGCTTTCCTTTTCCCCCTTCCTTTCTTTCCTCCTTCCTTCCCTTCCTCCCTTCCTTCTTCCCTCCCTCTCTTCTTTCCTTCCTTCTTTCCTCCCTCCCTCCCTCCTTTTCTTTCTTTCTTTCTTTCTTTCTTTCTTTCTTTCTTTCTTTCTTTCTTTCTTCTTTCTTTCTTTCTTTCTTTCCTCTTTCTTTCTTCTTTCTTTCTTTCTCTTTCTTTCTTTCTTTCTTTCTTTCTTTCTTTCTTTCTTTCTTCTTTCTTTCTTCTTTCTTCTTTTTCTTTCTTTAAGTCAAACTGGCTAACCAGCAAGCTGCAGTGATTCTCCCTCACAAGATGGGGTTTATAGGCATGCGTGGCCATGCCCAGCCTTTTACAAGTGGGTGCTGGGGTTTGAACTCAGGCCATTTCAGGCCTTCATACTTGCATAGGAAGTACTCTTACCTGTGGAGCCATCTCCCCAGCCCAATAACTTCATTTTTGATGTGCTTTTATTTTTCTATCTGTTTTTTTTTTAATTTTTTTTTGAGGTAGGGTCTCACTCTAGCCCAGACCAACCTGGAACTCATACTGTAGTCCCAGGCTGGACTCAAACTCATGGAGCTCCTTCTATCTCTGTCTCTCAAGTGCTATGGTTAAAGGCATGCACCACCATGCCTGGTTTGATGTGCTTTATTGAGCAGGCCAATAGCAGGGTATCTGAGTTTGGTCTATGGAATTTTCCTGATATCAGCACATAGAAGCAATAACCTGTGCTCTCAGAAGCCTCAAAACATTATTTTTCAGGTCTATGTGTGTGCTTGTGTGTCTGAATGCATGATCATATGCGTATGGGCACACACGTGCAGGCATGTGAGGGTTTGACATCAGGTGTCTTCTTCAACCACTCTTCACCCTATTCCTTATTTTCAAAGACAGGGTCTCTCACTGAATCCAGAGTTCACTGATTGGACTAGACTAGCAAGCAAGCAAAGCCCTTAGGGTCCTGTCCCCCTGGTGGTGAGATGATAGGCACATGTCACCATGCCTGACTTTTATATGGGTCCTCATGCTTGTGCGGCAAGCACTTTACCAACCAAGCCTTATCTCCAGCCTCAGATGTTTGGGTTTTAGCAGAAAAGTGAGAGGTACTGGGCTTGGTGGCGCATGACTTTAATCCTAGCACTTGAAATGCTGACATAGGATGACCACTGAGAGTTCGAGGCCAGAGTGAGTTCCAGTCAGTCTAGGCTAGAGTGAGACCCTACCTTGAGAAAAAAGGAAAAAGAAACAAACTACAAGTTAGTAGGGAAATGGATAGGCACCATTCCCAAACCTCCAAGAGGCTCAGAGGCTTCAGGTTGTCTAAAACCACAGGGTAGCACCGTTTGCCACTACCTGAGGCTATTTTGGGCACTTCCGAAGATGGTCACTGAGAGTACAAAAAACAACTGACGCCATGGAGGGTCCCTAGGTGCATCCTGAAAGATGTCTCCTCCTTTCTTGCTTTCACTTTGTAAGTAAGGGCTGGGTGATTGTACACCTGTCTGTCTGAGTTGTGTTAGTACAATTCTATTCCAACAGCCAGAAGTAAAGCTTGTCTCTCATTCTGTCTGCACTATGGCCACATTCACAACCGTATAGCTATAAGCCCCTCCAAGTCACAGCTATTTTGTCTCTAGTTTTAGACACATACAAAAAAAATTGTGTCAGGCTCAGGTGATGGCTGAGTGAATGAAGCACTTACAGTGCAACACTGAGTGTTTGAATTCAGATTCTCAGACCCCATGAAAAATCCGAACGCTGTGGAGGGCTTCAGTAATACCAGGGTATCTACAATAAGAAGGGAGGCAGAGATAGGAAAATTTCCAGAAGCTCATGGACTAGCTAGCCTATGGAATGCAGCAGTGAACAATGAGAGATCCTGCCTCAAGGTGGAAGGCAAGGACTGAAAGTTGTTTTCTAATTTCTAAACAGGTGCCATGGCATGTGTACACCTACACTCATACACACACACACACCAAATTAATTAATTAAGTAAGTTTTGAAGTGTTAATCTTAGAAAATACAGAGATGCAAAAAGAAGAAAAAATTTATCCAACTCACATTATCCAGAGATAATAGATTACCCCTGCCATTAAAATAATATAGAACAATTAAAAATATACTTCAAATTTCTTCAAAGGCTCATATTTGAAATATCTTGAATATCTCTGTGTGTCTGTGTGCACGCACGTTCATGAACATGTATGACTGTGTGCAGTTCTCTTTATGGTTTTCCTAGGCCTCTCTTATTTTATAATACCAGCACTGGACACAGAAGCCTGGTGGGGCTTTGAACAGCATAAACAAGGATCTTAAGCTCCTCTTTGGGTTTGTTTATCTCTGATTTAATGCTTCTGATAAAAGCTTTGAGAATTTATACTCATCTTGTCATTCTCTATAACCCCCCGATTCACATCTCTGAATGTACACCAGGCTGGAAATGCCCCATTCTAGCGTAGTCTGTAAGGTTTGACGTCTCCAGGTGCCCACCTACCTGGTAATCCATGGGCCTCCCAGCACTTGGCTCCATCTTAATGTCTGGTTTAGATCTGAGGAGGAGATTATATTATTAGAGTTGGTGTGAGAGACCTGCTTACAGGAAGAAGGGCTATTGCCATTGTCAGATCCTACAGAAAAGGCAGAAGGACAGAATCATGGTCTGTAAATACTTAATGACTGCCAAGCAAGATAGGGGGCTAGTTATCTTCAGTGGCACTAATGGAAAGCCAAGGGCAGAAATACCAGGGGAACAGATATTAGGTGAGAAGAGTCACATATGAGCTGGGCAACTCAGCCTGCAGGGGCTCAATGATCTGATGCACTCTGCCTCTACAAGGAGAAAGTCAGGAAGACATCCAAGGACAAGGGGAAAGGAGCAGGTCTAGGAAGACGCTGCCCAAGGGCCCCATTCCTCTGCCCGAAATCCCAAATTTGGCGTGTCAGTTCTGCCTGACACAGAGAAGGCAGGTGGGGTGGCAAGGCTCGAACCACTCACCGCTTGTTGGAAACATTAGTGGTGAGAGCTGTCACAGAGGCCAGAGACACTGAGTCAGGATCCAGCCCATCCCCCAACCGGATGGCCAGGTGGTCAAGGTCCTCCATCTCCAGCACCGCTGGTTCATCTGGGGAAGAAGAAGGTCATAGTAGGTGAGTGGACACAGGGATAGGGAATATTTCCCCTTTAAAGTGGAGTCACATTTGAGGTATACTTGGTGGTGCCTGCTTAGAATGCTACAGTCTGTATACCTACATTTTTTTTTCTAATGCTGGTTTTTATTTTAATTGACATTATAACTAGTCTTGCCTTTTTATTTTAGTTGCATGTAATTATTTTATTAAACACTATTTACTAAAGCAGTGAATAGCTTTTGTGGAAGAAGATAGGAAATAAACAATCCATGCTTACATACCTCTCATGACAATAGCTACTTATTTATTTATTTACTTATTTATTTGAGAGTGACAGAGAGAGAGAGAGACAGAGAGAGAGGGAGAGGGAGAGAGAGAAGGGGGGGGGAGAGAACAGGTGCACCAGGGCCTCCAGCCACTGCAAACTAACTCCAGATACGTGTGCCACCTTGTGCATCTGGCTTACGTGGATACTGGGGAATTGAGCCTTGAACCAGGGTCCTTAGGCTTCACAGGCAAGTGCTTAACTGCTAAACCATCTCTCCAGGAGGGAGGGAAGTACCATGGGATATGTCTACAATTAAAGAAGTTGTCAATAAAAATAAATAAATAAGAAAAAAATTAAATTGTTATATTTATTGAGGGAAGTACGGAGCCAAGGAAAGGCACCCACGTAGCAAGAGAGCCCACGTGAAGGGCCTGGGAAAACTGTGGAAAGAAAAGAGATAAAAGGGGACTGGAGAGATATCTTAGTGGTTAAGGCATTTGTCTGTGAAGCTTGAGGACCCTGGTTCGATTCTCTAGGTCCCACATAAGCCAGATGCACATGGTGGCACATGCGTCTGGAGTTCATTTGCAGTGGCTAGAGGCTCTGGCATGCCCATTCTCACTCTCTCTTTTTCTCTCCCCCTCTCTCTGTCTCTAATAAATAAATTAAAATAAAATCTTTAAAAAAAAGAAAAAAGAAAAGAGATAAAAGAAAGTTCAAAGAGCTCCTGCCATGTGGGGAGCTGGAAGGGATAAAGAACCCACGTGGAGAGTAAAGGCTAGGGGACTTTGTCCTTGACTTAGCTGAGGAAAACTCACCAGTAGGTGGAAGTTCCCAAGTGGTCAGGCGGCTCAGAGAGCCTTCCCTCCCCTTGCAAAAGTATTTATAACCTTATGATGGTGAACCCTGACTTCTGGCTCAGGTGAACCAGAGGGACAGCTGGTTGGTTAAGGCTAGGGGCTGTCTCAAGAAGAGGCTAGCCCTGATGCCAAGTTCTGCACACCAGGAGGAGTCCAGGTTGCTTGTGGAAAAACAGGTCTAGGTAAGAGATAAAAATTCTAGCAAGTGCAGACCACCCTGCCTGCCCTTTTACTTTTAGGGGCCCAGTCACCCTAACTGCCTACGCCCTCTCATTCCCCACTCTCTTAAGAAGATAGTCTAACTGATGTTAGAGGAAAGAGGACAATGACTGGTCATACTTTAACTGCTTCCAGCTGAATGGGGGCATAGAAATATGGCAGTTAGAGAGACTCTCCCAGAGAGGGGACTATTCTAAAGGACCCGGAAGCGTAGACACTAGCTACTTTTAACTGGTTCTCTAGGTGCCAGGCACGATGCCAAGCACTTTGCACACAAATCTCTAGTTCTTATTGCCAAGAACTGCCAAAATGGATATTATTGCGTTGTCACAGATAGGGAAACTGAGGCTTGAGAAGTCACTCACCTATGTAAGTTATGATAGAATGCAGGACTTAACCTTATACAGTGTATGAATCCAGTGGGATGAAAAATGATTTGGAAAAGCCACCCAGAAATGGTGGGTTTGAGTTCAGCTAGTAGCTGAACTCTCCATCTAAGGAGAAAAGCACAATTGGAATTGGCATGGGTAGAAAGAGAGAGAAAGCCACACAGGGGACGCTTAAGAGGGAAGCCTGGAGCCCTGATGGTGACAGATGGTTTACACATAGCTCCAGTCTCCATTG
Organism: Orientallactaga sibirica; assembly: GCA_036365145.1. Lineage (NCBI taxonomy): Eukaryota > Metazoa > Chordata > Mammalia > Rodentia > Dipodidae > Orientallactaga > Orientallactaga sibirica. Next base: position 16,427,345 of record JAEOAD010000052.1, on the reverse strand, counting down.
CACTTCTTTCCTTGTCTTTTATCCCTTTTAAACAGGTGTCAGACCCCCTTCCCAGCCTGTTGCCGGAGAAACAAAGTGCCATAGGCCATTCTAGCCTTCCAGGTCCAGTGAAACCTCCAGGGTCTGCCAGTAGAGGCCAGCTGTAGCCTGTTTTTATTTTTTTGTTGTTTATCTTTGTAATCCATTTTCTAATTAAAAACCTCTGGGCTTCTGTGTAAAGAATATGCCATGATGGGAGGAAGAACCGATTCATTTGGCACAGGCTCACTACCCTGTTCTTTATTAGCCCTGATGCTGCTCATCCTTGGCTCCAATAGACGGTGAGGTCTGTCTCCAAGGCCACTAATAGGGATCCAGGCCCCTCACATGGCACTGGCTGACCGTAGGCTAGGGGAGGAGGGCTGTTTGAGACCTGTCTGGGTGGGACTTAATGGTTATAAAGTGCAAAGAAATGGCCACAGGGACTGACTAAGCCATGGGAGGGCCACATGGCTGGCCTACCTTGTCTTTGGAGCTCCTCCTTGTGGGGCCTGGCCTTGCCGAGCTTCATGGCAGAGAACACGCTCCTTCCGGCTCTGTGAGTGAGCAGGGGGCGGGAGGGGCAGCAGAATGAGGTGGAGGGAAATGGATGCATATTGCAACGCACAAACACACAAAAGCCAAAGCCTGGGGAACAAGGAGCAGAGAAAAGGACATTCCCCTTCCCCGGCCAGTGCCCTTCACCTAGTGTTCTCAAAATATAGGTTAAGGACTTAACTTCCCTAATGAGGAGCTATGGGGGACGTGCACCACTTTCCATGGTCAAAGAGGTAGCCCGGAACTTGGAAAGAGGCAGTACTTGGAGTGCCTCTGGATTTTTTCTTTCCAGCCCCATATCCACCCCTCTATACAAAGCTTTTCAGGGTTTCAAGCTTGGCAATGTCCCTGAGCTCATTCTCTCATCCCTGTACCCTCCTTGAGCAGGTTGGAAAGAAAGCCAGATGCCAGGAGACATCGTCAGAATGGAAGGGCAGGTCTGGGGACTCCAAGGATTAGAAGTTGAGGCTGAGGACGAGGTCGAGTCACAGTGGCCCTGCTGCACAAAGTATGCCATGCCTTTCTCCAGCCTTTCTGTGTCCTGGGAGTCTCCTTGGTGCCAAGTGATGAGCCTTTTCCCACTACCTCATCCTGGTTTCCCCTCTTCTGCCTGTCTGCCTTCATAGCAGAATCCCACTTTCCCACTGGAACTTAATTCCTGAGTCCATAGTTCCTACCTCTTCCTCTGGCCGTGAGCCCCAGGTCAAGAGCCTTGTAGTCAGGGGATTGAGGGACGGGGGCTGGGTTCCTCCCTGCCCTTCAGTGATGGCTCTGCAGCCGAGCTGAGGTCCCCGGAGCCAGGAGGGTTAGGGAGCAGGATCAGTGGGGGGTAAGATACAGTATTCCATTACCCCATCCATATTGCATGAGCAGGACACCTGACTCCCTCTGCTTCCCATTCTCCTCTTCCTGAGTGTGGCTCACTCTGAAAGATCCCATGGGGGTAGGTATAGGACCACCCCTAACCTGCTTCCAGCAGAGCCCACTGACTTTGGGTCTGCATCTCCCTGCAGAGATTCAATGATGGTTTCCAAACCCCAGGTCCCTGCTCTTCTTGCTATATATTGTGAGGCCTGGGAAACTGCCCTTTTTTGTGGAAATGTCCTAGAAAACTCTAACTCATTAACCTTGGATTAAAGAGCCATCTCATCCTCCAAACCCAGCCCTATCCTAAATCCAGAATGTTACTGTTCAGAAACAGGGCAAGGCATGAGCAGATAAGAACCACCACTTTAATGTTGTGTCAGCTCACTGACATATTCAGTGATTTCCTAAAAAGATGAAAGAAGATTGATATGAAGTGTCTGTCCTCCAAAATATCAAGGATATAAAAAGTGGGAAGAAAAGGGTTCTACAAAAGAAAAACTGATATCTTTGGAATTATATTATTAGTTGTCTCAGTATCTTTATTGTTCTCTGTATTCTCTCAACTGATATTCTTATTTTTGTGGTTTTAACTATTGATTCTAAACACAGAATAGATGTGGAGATGATCTTATTCCAAGAAATGTTCATTTTTTCCCATCTGTCTGTTACTTTATTTTTTGAAAACTGGAATTCTTTTTCACTTTCTTTCATTTATTTATTTTATTTATTTGAGAGAGAGAGACAGAGAAAGGAAGAGGCAGAGACAGAGGGAGAGAATGGGCATGCTAGGGCCTTCAACTGCTTCAAACGAACTCCAGACATGTGTCACCATGTGTATCTGGCTTATTTGAGTCCTAGGGAATCAAACCTGGGTCCTTTGGCTTTGCAGGCAAGTGCCTTAACTGCTAAGCCATCTCTCCAGCCCACTTTATTTACTTTCATTTGTTTTTGATAGAGGGTTTCATGTAGCTAAGGCTGGCCTTGGATTCCTGATCTTTCTACCTATACCTCCCACGTGCTGGGATTGCAGGCATACACTGTCATGCCCCATTCCTGGTGGTTGAACCCAGGACATTGCACTGGCTGCCCCTGAGATACAGCCCCAGATTTTCCTTTATTTAAAAAAAGTTAAAGGGAAGTAAGTTATATTAACATACATAAAACATATATAAAATGGACAAAATGAGATTACAACTCTTGAGCAACTACTGTGGACCAGTGGCATTTCCAGATGTTTACTCATTTCATCTTGCTAGCAATTGTGAGGGACATATGCATCTCTTCATTCAATCAGTGAAAAACTGAGGCTCCAAAATAAGAAAATAATCTCAGTGCTCCATGATGTGGAGTATTTTCATTGAAGCATGATGCACATGTCTCATAGGCCTGCAGGATTCCCACTCTATCCTAGCTGCATTATCTCCATGCTTTGAACTGCTCTGAGCATGAATCCATCCCAACCACTAGGAACTTTGGCAAAAGGCTTCAAGGGCTGTTGTAAGTATGGCTGTGTCTCATGTGTCAGCATCATTTGCAGACTGGGATATCATTTGTGAAGAGTTTTATAGAGAAAGTGGTCATTCAAAAATGACACAAGCATCAACACATTTGGGACGAGACTGTGATAAATGCTAAATTCCTGCTGACATAACACTGAATAGATAGTGAACTCATTAGAAACTGTTGTGTGGTGTTGGGAAATGAGCCATCCTGCCTGGCTTAGTCTGTGCCCCCTGGGGCCTGTTCCCTCAACTGGTGGCATAACAAGCAGGACTCCAGCTGCACTCTAACTCCTGCAATAGGGTTAGCCTCAGGAAGCATGGCTCATGCAAGCCCCCATTCTATGTTATTATGCCAGCCTGTCTCAACCTTTAGGGTTTCTTTTTGCCCAGCCTCACTACTTTACTACTTCTCTCTTGAATTATCAGTACTTTCCTAGAATGCTCAGCATTTGCCTTTACACAATTTCTTCTAGGCCATTCCTAGAGTCCCAGCCCCACTCCATGTGTGACCTACCCAATGCCATCACCATGGCAGCATGCTCCAGCTAGTCTCCCCATCTCTGCCAGAAGCATCCTGAGATGGCAGATCCAAATGCTGTGTAGGTCAGAAGAGGCTCTGCTTGGAGCAGCCAGCTGCTTGGCACCCTGGGATTGAATTGGGCCCTGCTGCCTGAGGCCCATAGGGACTGCTAAGTAGCTGGACACAGGAGCTTTCTGGTGCTAATCCCACACAGTCATTCACTTAGGTCCTGGGACACCCTTTGAGCAGTTATCACCCTTGATTTTGAGAGTCACTTTAATTCCTTAAAATAAATATTTTTGGAAGTAAATAGTGAGAATTTTAAAAAGTCTATACTTATATCCAGTCATCTCTCTACAGCCTGAAATAATTCACAGGCAAAACCTTCTCCTAACCCTGTATCATTTACCACTTGCACTAACAGCCTCATTAGTAGTACTCTTGTGTGCCTGGGGATATTTCAAAATGATATGCTTGTCTCTTGATGACAAATGCAGATGTGTATAGTGATGACTATCATTCCCACAATTTCTACTGTAGGCTCCATGTTGCACTCACTCTTCAGTTTGTTTGCACTGTGGGTAGCAAAAGATGCTGTCATTGCTACCATTGCCTTTGTGATCTTCTGATCAAGGACACATCATGGGTTCACTATTAAAAAAGTCCTTTCTACAAAGGGCAAAGAGCAAAGGGCAAAGGGAAATATATATATTTTTTGTTTCAGACAAGGTCTTACTCAAGCCAGGCTGGCCTCTAACTCACAGAAATCCTACCTAAGCCTACTGAATGCTGGACTAGAGGTGAGAGAAACCACACCTATCTATTTTTGAGAGAGAGTCTTATGTAGACCAGGTTCCCTCATACTCAATATATAGCTGAGGCTGGCCTTGAACTCCTGATCCTTCTGCCTCTACTTCTCAAGGGCTAGGAACACAGGCAACCACCACCATGCTTGGCAAGAACAGGTAATTTTGTAATTATAAGTATATTTAAATTTTTTTCTTTTCTTTGGTTTTTCAAGGTAGGGTCTCACTCTAGTCCAGGCTGACCTGGAATTCACTATGCAGTCTCATGGTGGCCTCCAACTCATGGCCATACTCCTACCTCTGCCTCCTGAGTGCTGGGATTGAAGGCATGCGCTACCACGCCTGGCTAAAAATATTTTATATTTCAGTTCTGACTTTTTAAATCTATCTGTCTGTCTCTCTCTGTCTCTCTCTCTCTCTCTCTCTATCTATCATCTATCTATATCTATGTATGATCTATCTATGAGTTTTATGATTCTGGGCATTAAGCCTCCTACATGCTAGGCATGGGATCTACTACTGAGTTATATTTCCAGCTCAGATTGACACTTAATGCAAGGACAATCTTGTCTTCAGCTGATCAATTATACATGCATTCCTATTATACCAGAGCTTTTGAAGACCCTTAACTGCTCATCCTGACTCTAGGAGTGCCCGGGAAGCTGGCTCTTCAGTTGTCTTTTGTGTCCCAGTCTTTTGCAAAGCTCGAGCAACTAGCATCATGGAAACACATTTCCTATCTCCCTAAAGCAACTTAGCCTAGAGTCCCATGGATTCCTGGGAGCATGTATTCTTTCCTAGGTCAAATCTTAAGTTTCCCCACTGCAATTTACATCTGCTTGCATTGATCTTCTTTCAGGGGAGATAGAAACCAATCAGTTTTGCATCACTGCCTGTCAGACTTCAGGCTCTTCCCATTGTTTTCTCTTTCCAGGCTAAAAAGTTTCAATTTGCTCAATCTCTTCTTAGAAATCCCATTTCTCGAGTCTTTCAATAGCCCTATTCCTCCACGTATCAAAATGATCATACATGTTATCTTGTTTAATCTCATCTGGCAAGAAATTAGGATCGTGTAGGGCAAAAGAACCTGCATGGATTGCAGATTTGCCATGTGCTTGAACTGTGAGGTCCCTCTTACCCCACCCGTAGTCATAGGAATCAGGCCAGTCTGCCAGAGCGGGGAGCTGGACATCAAGCAGATGTTTCTTTTTTTTTTTTTTTTTGAGAGAGAGACAGACAGAGAGAGGGAGGGAGAGGAAGACAGATAGAGATGGGCACGCCAGCAGCCTCTCAGCCGCTGCGAACGAAATCCAGATGCGTGCGCCCCCTTATGGTCAAGTGCGGCATTGCGCCCTTGCGTCACTGCATCTGGCTAAACGTGGGACCTGGAGATTGGAACCAGCGTTCTTAGGCTTAGGAGGCAGGCGCCTTAACCACTGAACCATCTCTCCAGCCCCAAGCAGGTGTTTTGAGTATGGTGATTTCAGATAGAGAGCCTGGGATGAGCAGATAGGAGGCTTGTGCTCATAGGTAAGCACTGACATCTAAGTAGCCACAGAAGCCTAGACCCTAAAGCTCCCTCCCTAAGAGAAGTTCTAGCTTAGCATCCTCATCATCTCCCACTCATCCTAGGATTTACCTTCCTGGCTCCCTCTCCAGCCTTGCCACACCCTCTACCTGAGGCTTCTAGCCTTACTCAGAACCTAGCAAATGTTTCTATCCCTCAGGTCTCTGCATGGAGCTCTCCTCTCACAGTACATTGCCTCCATTATTACATGGTCATGGCTTTTGCTTGTGTGTAACAAGCATGATTGGAATTCAATGCTTTGGGTAAAGCAATGAATGAAGCCATGATTTTTTTTAAGGCAGGGTCTAGAACTCACTCTGTAGTCCCAGGCTGGCCTTAAACTCAAAGTGCTCCTCTTACCTTTGCCTCCTCAATGCTGGGATTAAAAGTGTATGCCACAATGCACAGCAGCTTTTATTTTGTTACCTTTTACTTTTATTTTTTTGTACTGGCAGGGATTGAACATGGAAACATGGAACCTCCCACATGGCTAGGCAAATGCTTTACCATTAGGCCAAATCCCCAGCCCTGATTTTTATTTATTTACCCACTCATTCAAACTAGGATTGAACCTAGGACCTCACACATGCTGGACAGGTGCTCCACCATTAAGCTGTAGCTCCAGTCCCTGGATGAAGCTATGAATTACCTGGAATCTTAACAGATCCTCCTCCTCCACTTGTACCCAGTGCCAATTAGTTTAGATTCTTTAGACACAATCATGAACTAATTTTTTTTTTTTTTTTTTTTTTTTTGAGGTAGGGTTTCACTCTGGTCCAGGCTGACCCGGAATTAACTATGTAGTCTCAGGGTGGCCTCAAACTCATGGCGATGCTCCTACCTCTGCCTCCCAAATGCTGGGATTAAAGGTGTGCACCACCACGCCCAGCATGAACTAATTTTTAATATATTGGAGCCATAGTTTTGAGAAGATCTCAATATTTTTTAAAAAATTATTATTTATTTACTTTATTTGAGAGAGAGAGCATGGTAGGGCCTCTAGCCACTGCAAACGAACTCCATGTGCATGTGCCAATTTGTGCATCTGGCTTATGTGGGTACTGGGGAATTGAGCCTGGATCCTTAGGCTTTGCAGGCAAGTACCTCAATTGCTAAGCCATCTCTCCAGCCCTCTCTTAACATTTTTTTTTTTGGAGACAGAGAGAGACAGAGAGAGAGGGAGAGGGAGACAGATAGAGATGGGCGCACCAGCAGCCTCTCAGCTGCTGTGAACAAAATCCAGATGCATGTGCCCCCTTGTGGTCAAGTGTGGCATTGCACCCCTTTGCATCTGGCTAAATGTGGGACCTGGGGATTGGAACCACTGGAGACTGGAACCAGCGTTCTTAGGCTTAGGAGGCAGGCGCCTTAACCGCTAAGTCATCTCTCCAGCCCTCTCTTAACATTTTTGAGGCTCAGTTTCCACATCTGGAAAATAGAGACTACAACCCTGACTTTTCAACTCTCCTTGATGTGTTTGGTGTTTGGAGAATTAATTGGCTTCCATTGTGAGCTCTGGGTAGGAAGCCAGACTCCCTACTCCCTTCTTTTTGGCTTTTCAAGGTAGAGTCTTGCTCTAGCCTAGGCTGACCTGGAATTCACTATGTAGTCAGGATGGCCAGCTCTGCTACCCCTGTTCTCTGGAACTCAGATTTGTCATCTGTTTAAAAGGCAGTTGGCCAGAGGCTCCCAGTAGTGTGGTCAGCTTTAGTAAAGATCCTTGTGATGCTAGATGCTTTGGATAACAGTGTGACTCTAGGGAACTATGAGCCCATGACAACCTCAGACCACCAGCCTTGATAGCTTCTTGTGGCCTGCTGCACTCTCATCAGTCCCCTCCTCCTCTAGGAAGCCTTTTGGGGACTGGAGATTGTGAAGGCCAACAGAATGTTGTCATTTTACTTTAGCTCTCTGGGACTTTATGCTCTGACCATATCCTATAGCCGCAGAGTGCCTTGAAGCCCATCCTCCTTGGGCCCTCAGGGCTGTTTGTTCAATTGCTCACATCTTTTCTTTTTAAATATTTTATTTTTATTTATTTATTTGAGAGCTAGTGAGAGAGTGAGGGAGAGAGAATGGGCACGCCAGGGCCTCCAGCCACTGCAAACGAACTCTAGCTGCAGGCGTTAGCATGTGCATCTGGCTTATATGGGTATTGGGGAATCAAACCTGGGTCCTTAGGCTTCACAGGCAAATGCTTTAACCGCTAAGCCATCTATCAAGCCGCCCCCTCCCCCAATGCCCATTTCTGTTTACCTGTAGGAGGCCACTGGCTTCTTATGCCCTCTGCTCTTTGCTTTTAGCGATACTTTCCCTCAAAGGGAAGCTTAAGGGCCTGATCTACAGGCATAGGGTGTTAATAGGGCAGTGGAGGAGGAACAAGACACTGAAAGGAAGGAGGGTCACCCCCAAGAGCCCAGCATACAAACAGAAAGTCCAGGCATCTCCTGCTCCCGCCCATTCCCTCACACCTTTCATCTTCTCCCCCGTGGTCTGATGGAAAGACTTCCCTCACCCTGCCATGCCCCCTGCTGCTCTACCATGATAGCCCCTCCCAGTCCCTCTCAGACAGCCCAGCCCACCCTCTCCATCTCATTCATAGCCCTGAGGTGGGGGTGCCAGCACCACTGGCTCTGCCTGGGCCTGGGACACCTACTTGTGCTCTACACCTCTGCAGCCCTTGGTCTTCTCTCTGCCTTTGCTGAGTAGGGAGAAGAAATGAGGAGACGAGGGGATGCAAGTGAGGGGCATGTCCCAGAGACCCTCACAACCTCAGATCCTGGCTCTGCTGAGCCTCACACTCCTCCCTGGGGGCCTGTCCCACAGATTCTTTATCCCATATGCTCAAGTCCGCTGGGTAGGGATGCCATGGCCGCAGGTCCACTTTATCTCCTTTTTCCCAGGCAAAGGTCTGGAGATTCCAGAAAGTGGATTCTAGGTTCCCCAGGGCCTTCTCCCATACTTCCTCCCTTGATCCCCTCTAAGGGGTGGTAACTCCCAGGCTATAGGGACCCCCAGGGAAACGGTGGGGTGAGCTTGCTTTGAGAGGAGAGGGGCCTAGAGTTCTCAAGACATTCAGCCACTGAGAACAAAGGTGTGGAGGAGGTGTGGGTGTCAGGAGGGCAGTAAGTAAGCCACCACTCCATGGCTAAAAGCAGGGAAAGAATGATATTCTTCTCTCTCTTTAGAGAATTTCCAGTAACTGGAACGCTCTGGGATATTCTCTTAAAACCTTCTCAATACTGTGGCAATGCAGATGAAACGTGAATAACCATTACGAATTTTTACTTTTCCTCACATATTGTCCTGGTTTGGACCTTGCCCAGGTAGACTTGATGCCATACCCCGAGAGCTCAGGCCCAAAGGCTTCTATGTATAGTTAAAATCCAGCTTCAGCAAGTGGGTCAGAGTTGTAGTTTGAAAAGGCCAACATTGGCCATATTTCTGGCTTCCCATATCAGCCTGGAAAAATGGGCAAAAAAATAGCTCATGGCAGAGAAGGGAAGAACCTCTCAGCTGCCCTGCTCTAGCCTAGCCCAGCTGGTTTCAGAGCCCATGTTAGGAATCTCTGAGGGCCACTGGAGCATGCTGTGATGGAGCAAGGGTTCCAGTGAGACATTAGGGAATTGAAAGTAAATGGAAAATTTCTGGTCCCCACTCTCACATTCATCTGAGAATTGCTATTATTTATTTATTTATTTTAAAAGCAGGTTTTTATTCTAGCCCAGGCTGGCCTGAAACTCACTCTGCAGCCCAGATGGTCTCAAACTCATGGCAATCCTTCTACCTCAGCCTCCCAGCTGCTGGGATTAAAGGTGTGTGCCACCACACCTGGCTGAATATTGCTTATTTTTCTGAATAATCAACCAAGGTTCTGAAGGAAGGGTTTTGTTTCTGCTTTTGTTTTTTAATATTTTATTTATTTCTTTATTAGAGATAGATAGATAGAGAGGCAGATATAGAGAGAGAATGGGCATGCCAGGGCCTCTAGCCCCAGACACATGTGCCATTTTGTGCATATGTCTTATGTGAGTCCTAGGGAATCAAACCTGGGTCCTTTGGCTTTGCAGACACGTGCCTTACCGCTAAGACATCTCTGTAGTCTTGCTTTTGTTTTTGAAAAAAAAAACAACATTGTGACTCTAAAAAATCTGGCAATCCTTGCAATATAGTACAAAGAAGAGGTTTATCACTTGAGTTTGGGCAAGGGTGAGCAGGCATGTACTCACCAATACCCTAGGGCACTTTCTCCCTTTCCCTTTGGGTTTTGCTCTGAAGTCAGACAGATGCTGGGCACATCTGGGGGTTAGGTAACTTTTGCCCAGGCCCATCCTCACACCCTCCATTCCCAGGAGCCATAAAAATGCATGCACAGTCTTTCTGCCTCCTCTTCTGAAACACCCTTCCACCACAATGAGTGACTGCTGCTCTCACAAACCATGGGAATACCAGTAATCCTACTGAGGAGGGCCCTCAGTGGAATGGGGGCAGGGAGGTGGGGAATGGTGGTACCAATACATGACATGTCCATACAAAATTTCTACTTAATAAAAAAATTTTATATTTAATAAATAAATAAATAAATAAATAAGGGCTGGAGAGCTGGCTTAGTGGTTAAGGCATTTGCCTGCAAAGCCAAAGGATCCCAGTTCAACTATCCAGGACCCACATTAGCCAGATTCACAAGGGGGCACAAGGAAGTTTGTTTGCAATGGCTGGAGGCTCTGGCGTGCCCATTCTCTCTCTCTCTCTTTCTCTGCCTCTTTCGTTCTCTTAACTAAATAAAATATATTTAAAAATTTTTAACTAACATAAAATCATAAAAAAAATATACACACATAGGCTCATACACTCTGAGAGCAGAAATGGAGAAGGGGGAGGCTATTTCTTTTTGTTTGTTTGTTTGTTTTGTTTTGTGGGAGCAGGGTCTCGCTGTAGCCCAGGCTGACCTGGAATTTACTATATAGTCTCAGGCTAGCTTCAACACAGTGATCCTCCTACCTCTGCCTCCCAAGTGCTGGGCTTAAAGGAATGTGCTACCACTCCTGGCCAAGGCTCACCTGCTCTTCCTCCCTCCCTTCCTTCCTTCCTTTCTTTCTTTCTTTCTTTCTTTCTTTCTTTCTTTCTTTCTTTCTATCTTTCTCTTTTTTTTGAGAGAGACACAGAGAGAGACAGAGAGAGAGGGAGAGGAAGATAGAGAATGGGCGCACCAGCAGCCTCTCAGCCACTGCGAATGAACTCCAGACGCATGAGCCCCCTTGTGGTCAAGTGTGGCATTGCGCCCTTGTGTCACTTTGCATCTGCCTAAATGTGGGACCTGGAGATTGGAACTGACGTTCTTAGGCTTATAGCAGGCAGGTGCCTTAACTGCTAAGCCATCTCTCCAGCCCCAAGGTTATTTCTTTTTGCTTTTTTTTTTTTTTTTTTCAAAATAGGGTCTCACTCTGGCCTAGGCTAACCTGGAATTCACTATGTAGTCTCAGGGTAGCCTTAAATTTATGGTGATCTTTCTATCTCTGCCTCCCAAGTGCTGGGATTAAAGGTGTATGCCACCACACCCAGCTAAGGCTATTTCTTTCTATGAAGAAAAATATACACTTGTGATTTTACTACAATCCTGGTTTACTGTTACTACCATTAATAACAACTGCAAGGCCCTGGACTTAGATTTTTTTTAAAAAAAAAATCTTTTTATACATTTATTTGTAAGGAGAGAGAGAGAGGATAGAGAGAGAGAGAGAGAGAGAGAGAGAGAGAGAATAGGTGCCCCAGGGCCTCTAGCTGCTCCAGATGCATGTGCCCATGTGTCACTTTATGCATCTGCTTTATATGGGTACTGGGGAATTGAACCCAGGTCATAAAGCTTTGCCGGCAAGTGCTTAACTAACTGCTGAGCCATCTCCAGCCCTGGAATTAGATCTTTAGAAGGCCCTGCAATGGTTAATCCATTATCTTAGGAAGTGGACATCCTCCTAATACCTTTTTCCAAGGGAGCCTGTGGCATCTCAGGTTGCCTCAGTCACTACCCAGCAAGCAATGACCTCACTTTCTGCCGGCACTGCCACAGATCTCCTGGAAGGCTTCAGGTGAGCCTGAATTTCAGCCTAGACCTCATGTTTGTGCTTTTGGTATCTTTTCATGTCAGGGTTAGTTCGGTTTCTCAGCCAGTGTTCTCTCTGGGAACCAGCTCTCAACCTCAGTTTAGCTCCTCTTCCTTGGTTCCCAACTTCATCACTCCTTGCACTATTAAAAGTGACCACACAGCAGGAGGAGCAACACAGAAATCTTCTGGGAATGCTAGGGCCTGCTAGAACCTAAACACTTTCCAACATCAGGCCTTAATTGATCCCTCAGCTCTGGGCTAGTGTAGGATCCTCAACCTTAGGTGGAGTGGTTGGGCTGGAAAGAAATATGCTAAAACCTATTTCACCCCCAAATCCCAGAGTGGCTGGCTGACCCTGGCTCCTCCGAGCTGCCATAGGAGTCATCATAGCTATGGCTCTCCACCTGTTGCAGGGCACAGAGAACAATTTTCTAGCTCTTTGTAGACCTTGGGAGCCAATGAAGTAGCCTTTGCTATGAAGCAGAGTATACTATTCCATGTACACACACTTATGCACACCACTTAGCACACATGTGCATCTCTCTTTCAAAGCCCCCACCATGTCCACATGGCCAGCTTCCTTTTGTCCTAAAATAGGGCTCTCAGAGAGACAGTGTCAGCAGAAGAAGCTGGCATTCAGTCGTGTCTGCAGCTCCCTCATATCACACAGAGAATACATGTATGCAAATATATGGAAACAAAGACGTGTGTGTGTGTGTGTGTGTGTGTGTGTGTGTGTGTGTGTGTGTGATAGAGACAGGTAGAGGCCACTGTGTTAGCATCCCTTCATGCCCCATCTGGTCTCTCCCCTTCCCCTGGCCATTTCTAACTCCATTTTTTTTTTTTTTTTTTTTTGGTTTTTGAGGTAGGGTCTCACTCTGGTCCAGGCTGCCCTGGAATTAACTATACAGTCTCAGGGTGGCCTCGAACTCTCGGCGATCCTCCTGCCTCTGCCTCCCGAGTGCTGGGATTAAAGGCGTGCGCCACCACGCCCAGCTTCTAACTCCATTTCTGATGTTTGGTACTGTCCAGGATGAAGAATCTGTTGCCACTAGCCCTTCCATGGGCAGTACTTGGCTCCTTCCTTAAGAGATGCTCTCCCAACAACAGAATGAGAGGGTCTCATGACTAAGGCACCCACTTTACAAGTGAAGGAATTGGATCAGAGAAATATGTGACTTGTTGGAACTCAGGGGCTGGGAGCACCTGCGGGGGGTCATGGATGGCTTGAAGTCCACAGTTCCGAGGTTTCAAATCTTGACTTTGGGTGAATGGGTTGAGAGGGTGAGAAGTGGTTCAAGGGCAAAGGAAAACATTTGTCCAAAAAAGCCCATAAATTCCATTACACTAACTGGGAACACGAGAACTTGTGTGTTTTTCAGCACAAGGGCTGAGTAAACCTTACCTGGAAAGGAAAGAGTGGAAGAAGAATGGAACGAGAAGCATCCAAAGGTATGTAGAAACCCTGCCCTCAAAAGATACTCCAGTCCTTTAGATGTAAAGCAACCTACATAGTGCTTCCAAAAACTTGGCATTTAGGGATATTTCTCTAGCCTGTACTCTGCCTCTCTGTGCTTTAAGAGTAATGCAATTGCATTTCATTTTGTTTGTTTTTGGCAAAGTACTGTGGGTGGCAGGAGCATGCCTAGACACAGCTCTCTGTCATCTGTAAGTGGCAGGACATTTGAAGGGTGTAAATTCTAGACACATTCTTTTCAACAGAGGAGAGGCCAGGTCCAAACCGAAACCATCGGCCTCACTCTGGAAAGAAGAGACCTTTCAGAGAGGTCTCTTCAGTGGGCCAGGGCAGAGGCCAGGTCGCCTGGGCCTGGTTGATAATTCTGGGGCTTGGACCAGAAAATCCAGGGTCTCCTCTGTCCCATTCTCCCATTTCCCAGGTAGGATGAGCGATGCAGCCCTTTCTCTCACATTGCAGCACTACCTCCTAGACCTTTTCTTTTCTTCTGACTTTTTTTCTGACTTGTGCCCTTTGCTGCCTCCCCAGAGGGTTCTTATATAGTTCTACAGCAACTCAGCCCTACACTATGAGTCCAGCCTGGCCTGAAGGGCTTTCTAAGGTCCTCCTCCCCATGTCTTTGGAGTCAGTGGGTAGCCTTTTACCTCCGGAAGCTCTTCTCGCCAGAAGGCCGGGAGCTGGGGCGGGAGCCGGGTAGCAATCCATCTGTCTCTTGGCTATCCTTCTCCTCCTCCTGAAGACACTCATCTCCAATGAAGTCCCCATCATCCCAGGAGCCCACCGCTCCATCTAAGGCCTGATAACGGACTTCCACGCACAGAGTGGTCTGTAGCAAGAGAGGGGCAATGAGCAGCTAGGGTGACAATAACAATCCCAGATCCCTGTAACTTCCAGTTTGTAGTATTTGAGAAACACTTTCATATCTAATTCACTGGAAAAGTTAGGTGGGATCTCTACTCTCCATTTTGCAGATGACAAAATGGGGGCAGAGAAAGAGTGATGTATGTGGTTTCAGCCAGTTCAATGGGACCAGGCACCAGGCCCTGCTCAGGAATGGCTAAGAGGTCTGAGGACCTGCTCGGAAAGGTGGTAAAACAAGCTAAGCATGTCTTCCAGGAGAGAACCCAGGTCCTGGGCTTCTTGCACATATGTGGAGTCAGCATTTCTTCTGGCGGATCTGACACCCTCTTTCTGACCCTGGAGAGGAGATGATCTTGGGCTTTTCTTCCAGAGAAACAATTTCTAAACATGGGCACAGACTCAGCAACTGAGAATCACAGTCTTAGGTGCCTTCTGTAGAGGTCTGGGATAACTTGCTTTCATGTTCCAACAGGCAGCCTACCCTGAGTGCTTGGTCTTTCTTGTGCCCAGACATGGGTTTTCCAAGGGAAGGGAAGGGTATACATTTTCTGAGCCTTCAGTGTGTAACTTCTACACTATATTCTTTTAATCCAGTTACTTTCACATAAACCCATGAATGTCTCAGTGCTTCAACCTGCCCTATCTGTCATTTCAGGAGGAATGTTACCTGCTTACAATTGAAGAACGAGTAAATACTGGGCCTGGGGTTTGAGCTCAGAACACCTCATTCTAAGACCATGTCTTTTCTCTTGAGCCAATGTGACTTCTCTGGTATGCCACCTGAATTTGGAAGCCATTGGTCCTAGAGCTACCTCTGTTGTTGACTGCTGTCTAATTGTGGAGTGATTCCCGACTGTCCTCGGACTGTCCATGGACTTCAGTATTCCCTCCCATAAAATGGGTGAAGTGGATGAGTGGGATGGTCTGCAAGTCCTCTTCCATGTGGAAATCCCAAGTGTGAATCTTTCCATACAGGTCTGGTTGTGCTGTCTGTGGCATCTGTCCACTTTCTAGTCCTTTGTCATTTCACCTTCCATACTGTATTCTCTGCTATGTTTGCCACTAAGTGCCAGAGGGATATACGTGGTTTCAGCCAGGTCACTGGGACCAGGCCCCAGGTGCTACTGCCCTGTGCTTATTCTACATTCTCTGTCCCATTGCTGAGTGGTTGAGACTCTAGCATCTCATTTCAAGAGCTCCTTGTTCTTGCAAGGAAGTGAATTAAAACACCAAGATGTATTAGGGATTTCGGTTCCACTTTGAGCATTCTGACCCTGAGGCTGAAGTCCTATTCCCTGAGGCTGATTCTGCCTGTTACTGTCTAGGGCATTTCATTTTGTAGGATTCTGGTGGTGGAGGGACCATGTACAGTAAAATCCCAATTATACATAGGCAAACTAAAATGATGAGATAATAGCCCTTATATATACACATTATTGAGCACTTAGCATGTATTTACCTATTCTAAGTACTTTCTTGGTTTTTCCCTTTGATTCTTCAGAACAATCTTGTGTGGTAGATAAACTTTTGCTCACATTTCAGATGCTATATAGCTTACCTAAATCACACAGTTTGTGGGTGGCCTAACCAAAAGTTATCCCCAGGGCCAGGCTCCCCTCACACTATGACAGCTGCTTGGTTGTGGTTGCAGAGGAGCTGGAGGGGACAAAGAAGGTGAAGCAGAGCCTAAGGACTGGGTATCTGAAGAAAGGAAGGCTTTCTTGCCTTCCTTGGCTGGGATATGCATTAACTGGACTGTATGTGTACCTGTGCTGAGATGTGAGAATTGGAGCAGAAAATAAGATTCTGACTCTGCTAGGACCTCTAGTCTTAGAGAAGAGCCATGTCATATGTGCAAGTGGAAGCCACACCCTGGAGGGATCAACAAAACACGTCTGGCCTTTAGATGGTATGAGATACCTCTTAGCTATTCCTGAGCAGAGTAAAAATGGAAGGACACATCAGTAAATAAGGGATGGCACCCTCCATCATCTTTTCTAGCACTATCACTATAGGAAGGTCTAGGTGTCCACCTGTGAGAAAAGACCCTACCATGCCACATGGGCTCTAGCACTGGCCATCAGACTGAGTGGCTCTGCCAGAATCTCCTCCTGCTGCCTCCCTTTGCCATTCAGACAGTACTTTCTAGACCATCCTCTACGTAGACATAAGGGGTGAGACAGGTCTCTAGGTTATCTGGTAATGAGAAAGTCCAAGGACTCCCTGTGTACACTCACCTTCATGACAGCATTGTTGTCATCTATCAGTGTGTCAGTCACATCCACATGGTTCTCCTCCACCACCTTCTGCAGTACCATGCAGAATGTCCCAATTAGTCTGTGAATGGGCATATGAACATTGGCAGTGAGGAGAAAGACTGATAACCCAGGGGCAGGAGCTAGCGGGTAAGCAGACAGGTGGACTTGTGAAAGTCCTAGGCTGGGATTGGGGATAGTAGACCGGGAACCAGGCTTAGCAGCATGACCATAAGGGTATCTGACCTCCTACAGATGGACTTTGTGTCAGGTCTTATAGAATGGGGTTGTAGCAGGGCCCTTCAGAACAGCTTCCGCATGCCCTAATGGCAGTTGACAAGGAAGCACCAAGTCTTCTAATGATTGTGGGTATATATGTTGATAGGGGACAAACAAACCCTCACATGTTAGGCAAATGCTGTACCACTGAGCTACAGCCCCAGCCCTAGGCTTCTGGATCCAGAAACAGCTCTTCCCCTCTACTTCCCTTACACTGATCAAGGCCTTCAGCCTCACTAACACTACTCTTTTATTCATACTGCAACTTGTAAACTTTCAGAGGGGTCAAGGATCCTGTGATTGCAGAATCCCAATATTTCAGCTGCACAGTGGGGGCAGACATGCAGAGTTGTGCTGGGAGCATAGTCTCCGCACCAGAGAGACTGGGTTTTACAACTCAGCTCTGACACTTACCAGGCACTTGCCCTGAGCAACTTATGTGAGCTTCCTCAGTCTCTGCTTTCTTCTAAGATGAGCTAATGGCCTTGATGACCTCATGAATAAGGTGCTTTGGTGATATTCTTGTAGGCCTCCAACATATGCTCACTCGTCCATGATGCTCCAGGCATTGCTTATGATTCTTTTATGCTGACTTTATCCAGGGAAGCTGCTGTTTTCTATGTCTAGCCTCTATTTGGAATTTCCTACACACTAGAGACCTCATTATCTGTTGGTTGAAGTAATGAGCAACAGTAATTGCTGACTTGAATTCCATTTCACCCTGTAGTGGAAAGCTGTTTCCTGGAAGGGAGAGGTGCTCAGAGAGTCGCTCTCACATAGTACTTCCACCTGGGCCCCTGAGAATGCACACACCATTTCTATTCAAGTGATTTGAATGCTGGCATGCCCGGTGTATTAGAGCTGTAACAGACCCTGAGGTCATCTGTACTGCTTATAGAAGGAGGAAGATGATCCCAAGAAAGGAAGAAGGGCCATACTTACCTCAGGACAAATCTGAGTGAGGTGAGCTATCAGATGAATTCTGACATGTTGTCATCGGTACCATACTAAAAGCCCTAGAAGATTAACTCTGATTTAACAAACACAAAATCCTCCCATCTGTGTGAGGAGGATATAGTAGGAGTAGACATGTTGGATGGATATAAAATGGAGGACATGGTGCGGTTCAGCCATGTTGGATGACTATGGTCCCTCCTGTGGTCGGAGTGCCACCGAGTCACCCTGCTTCCCTGAGGGTAACATTCCTCCACTCCAGCCTAACTAGGCTTCTAGTTTCTTCTCATAGAAGCTTGGAAGCTCCTGGTCCCATCCTGGCTCCTCCTTAGCTGGAGAGCTGCTCAGGGGGAAGTGCTGGGCTTAGGGTCAGGAGATCCCAAGCCACTTCTCTGAAGTCTTGGTTTTGTCTTTACAGAGAGAAGAAGGGCTTTTGGCTTCCTGTCCCTCAGAGACTTCCCAACAATAGACAATAGGCATGAAAGAGTTCACTGGCTTTGCTGAAACCTTACTTCTTTTGGCCTTAAATAATATCTCTCAAACTGCAGCATGAACAGAATCATCGGGAATGCTCTTACTCTCCATGAGTACGCTGGAAGTACTGATTCCTAGTGCTTGCTGACTTCTATGGTGTAAATATTCCTATCACATCCAATTTCAAAATTCTCATGGTGTAATTTTTGAACTCAGACTCTTCTAGCTCATGCCCCAGGCTGCATCTTGAGGGGCTAATTCAGCAGGTGGGAGTTGCCTTGCAATATGTCTGTGTGATGCTGATGGCGCTGCCTGGGGCATACATTGAGAGTCTCTGTTCTACTCTGAGCTTTTGCTGCTGGGCTCTCCAGGTCACTATCACTTTACTAGAACATGCCAGGGACTTGTTGAGTTCTGGAACTCAGACATGTGTGTCCTCATTCTTAGATGTCCCAAGAACAATCAAGAAAGGTCCCTAGGACAGAAGAGCTATTGCATTGTAACAAGACACCCCCAGGGGGCAGGAGGGAGCTATTCCTTTGTAAAGACTCAACTCAGAGAGTCTCCAATGTCTTCTAGGGCTTCACTTGCCTGAAAGTCTCATATCTTAGACTTGGGAGGAGCCTGAGAGGAGAACTTGTCGAAAACAAATCCCTGAAATGACCTTTCTAACAAGCTTGCAGGTCTTTTTTGTAGAGACACCACTGACTGTAATGACCAGTATTGCTAGCTGCTCCTACTACTATTTTACTCACCACTGTGCTCATCATAAAGTGATCTGATGTCAGCCTCCCAGAAAATCCCCCATTCCTTACTTCCTAGTCTAAGCTCTGTGCAATTGCCAACTGACTGCCTTCCTTCCAGCAGTGTAGCCAGTGCAAGAGAAAAGCTCTGGAATCTGACAGATGTGGTTTCACCCAATGGTACTTCAAGAGAATTTCCCTACCTGGAAAGCTATGTGATTCTGGCTAGTTTTGTAACCTGAGTGTTTCTTTCCTGGGGGGTGGCAGAGAGGTACTCACAGGAAGCACTGAATGCTGCAGCCCTCTGCATCAGTACCTCTTTCCTTCCTGCTGTTACATAGGGCTTGCCTCTGGAGGGCCAGCAAGTTCTAGTCCCCTCTGTATACAGGGATCTAGCAATAGATCCAGGTTGTCCCCAACCATCCCAGCTCTTCATAGCCTCATAGAACCATCCCCTGACCAAAGGGATCATGGAACTTGGACACTAGGATCTTGTACCCTTAAAGGAAAAAACTTGCCACACCCCAGGCAATGGCCGGGGGGAGGGTGTGAACTAATAACTCCTTTTCCTCAAATGAAAATGATAAAGATAAAAATAGTTAATATTGTTTGGAATGGGCAATTGATCTCATCTCAGTCTTATGTAAAGAAAAAAGAAGCTGGGCATGGTGACACATACCTTTAATCCCAGCACTCAGGAGACAGAGGTAGGAGGATTGCCATGAGTTCAAGGCCACTCTGAGACTACAAAGTGAATTCCAGGACAGCCTGAGCTACAGTGAGACCCTACCTCAAAAAAACAAAAACAAAACAAAATGAAATTTAAAATAAAAAAAAAAAAAAGAAAAGCCATTTTACAAAGCTTTGCTCTTCACACAGATACCATCTAAGCCAAAGCAGGGTGCTTTCCATGAAAACACAGCTTTGAAAGAAAGTCCTCAGCCATTTCTCTACAGATGCTCTTTGGGCAGGGAGTGGGGCAGGGTAGGTCTGGAAGTGCCTTGTTCTGTACTTGGTGTTAATTCCAGGGACACTTTGCCCATTCCAGCTGATTTTTGTATAGCCTGGCTGCAACACAGCAGGTCTCGCTTCTCTGGGTAGGTGAGCATGGGAGGGTGGCACTAAAGAAGGTGGGCTCACATGCCAGTCATACAACCGGGCTATTTCCACGATATGGAGATGTAAAGCCATTTGTTCTTTGAGAAGAAACACTGACCTAGGAGTCAGGAAGTCAATTGAGGACCTGGTGGTACGTGGAATCTGTTGTGGGACTGTGGACAAGGGCCTCAGTTTCCCCCAAGCTGACCCTCTGACAATACCAACGTAGCCTGAGTAGTTCACCCATAACACAGCAGTTGTCACTCACAGAGGACCTACAATCGCCTGAGCACTACTAGGAGTCTCAGGCAATTGGCCAGCAGGGGGAATATTAGGCGCAGATGGGCACACAGACTGGCCACAAAAGAGCAGCAACCAGGCACCAGAATCCTGTCAATAATTCATCACCTCCCCTTGTGAGCTGGTATCAAGTGCCCTGGGTTCGGCTAGGTCTCCACTGTGCTCCTGGCTCCTCAATTATTCAGGGAGCCTGGCATCCTTGGCAGCAAGAGGCAGATAGTTGGGTCAGGCATTGATCCTTAAAGTCCTGGATAGGCAGGGTGGGATGTATGAAGTCCTCCAATCCTAACATCTAGTTGTTACTTTTTATGATTTAAAGGAGTGTCAGGGGGTTCCCTGGAGAGAGAACCCCGTATTGATTTACTCTCAGCTTTAATTTAAGATTATCCATAGAAAACAATGGGATGCTATAGCCGAATCGACAGAATGTTAATAATTACCAACATATGGCAAATTACGAGTTTTCATCAGGAAATCTTTGGAGAAGCTGTGAGCTCCTGACTTCAAGATACTTCATCCAAGCTGCACAGCCTTCTGTGTCCTCAGGCTTTACTTGTGCAAAGATTATCCTGTCGTGAATTAGCTTGATGTCCATACCTCCCCAGTTTATCTAGATATCCATATCTCCCCTTTTCTTTTTCTTTTAAAAGTCATCTGACAAACCACACACCTAACATCTCGTTTTCATGAAAGCTCAAAGTTCCTAGAAGGAGGCCCTGGTTCCAAGCAGCTGAGCAGAAGTCTCTGGTCCCTGAACAGTATGCATCTTCCCTTTCTACCACAGCTCTATCTCGTAGCAGCCCCTAGCATCACTGGGTAAGGTCATGTGGACCAATATTTTTTTGGCCCTGACTCTGGGATGGGGAGCCCTGAGTCTTACCTGACTCCAAGCACCCAACCTCCACAAGTTGGTCCATGTCAGGATGGGCTGCATTTCTGCAAAGCCACCTCTTCCCCAACAGTAGCCTGGACATTTTCTATGTCCTCTCTCACTAGGTCTGGGCCACCTTGTGAGTTTCTTGGCTTTTCGAGGGTATTACAGGAAGGGAAGTAAGGGAAGATGAAGGGCAGAGTTCTTTCTTCTTCTTGGCATTTAACAATACCTAATTTGAACCCTAACTTTTCAGGATATTCACTACGTGATAGTCAGTCTCCCAAACAATTTCTCAAATACTTTGTTTTGTTTGTAGAGGTGTGTTGGTGTGTCAGGATTTCTAGCATTTCTGTGGCTGGTTTAGCAGCTTTCACTAAGTGATTTGGCTGCCTTTTTCAGGTCCTCGGTTTTCCTCCATTACTGCTCACATGCTCTGGTTTCTGGAAGGATTAGGAATGTGGAGATAGAAGACCTTTGTCCTAGCCCCAACTCTTCCACTATCTATACTCACCTGATCTCATGCCCTCTAAGCTGCAGTTTCCCCTCCTGCACACTGGAGGTTGTACTGCTGAGCTCCAAAGCTCCTGGATGCTCTGTCATCTATAGACATGTCTTAAATGAAATTCTTGGGGTGGTCTTCCTTGCTTCTGTCTCTCCAGCATATCCACTTGTTCTGTATTGGGCTGAACTGTCCCTGTTCTGTTCTGATGGGTCATGAGCTCTTACTCCAGGGAAGAAGGCCATTGTTTATCTTCGGGGCCTTTGGTAGGTTGCTTCTCATTAATGTTTCTTGTGGTACCAGAGGCAGCTGCCTGAGTTATGTAATTCCTTGACAGGCAAAGGGGAGGCCCCTGTATCTAAACATCTTCCCTGTGGCCCTGGAACCCCCTCTACAAGATGTCTGTCTACTCAGCTCACCTTTCACAGTGGTGGGAGCTTACTATATTCTGCGAGAAGGCAGAGGTTAGAGAATTCTGACTGTCTCTATCAGCTGTCTGTCCTCTTCTAGCAAAACGGCCTGGTCGTCATGTACTTCTCATCTTCCCATGGTAGAAACCTTCTTGCTGCCTGCCTAGGGACCCATACCTAGATATTCTCTATATATACATATTTTGTGATAGGGTCATGTAGCTCAGGCTGGCCTTGAACTCCTCATGTAGCTGAGGATGATCTTGAACTCCTGATGTGAAGTGCTGAAACTATAGGAGTGCATAATCACACCCAGCTTACAGGATGCTAGAGATCAAACTTAGGGATTCATACATGTCAGGCAAACACTCTACTGACAAAGCTGTATCTCTAGCCTATCAATCTTCCATTTAAGCAGCTTTTGGAAGTAGTACAAATTTTGCCTGTGCAGAATGTTTACTTAGAAGATATTTAATGAATAACTAAAAGGGTAGATGGAAAAATGGATGGATAGGTGAATTGAAGGATAATGGAAGAATAGATGGGTGGGTGAATGGATGAATATAAGAATGGGTGAGTACATGGATGAATAGATGTACAAACGGATAAATGACCCATTGACTCTCCCTTTAGGGTTGTATCTACTTGTTATAAGGCAAGACTAAGAGTCCCCTCAGGCAGCCAGCCAAAGGTGGAACCTACTGGAGTTCTCTGAAGCCAATATGAGACAAGTGGATCCTTCACCTCTCCTGTTCAGACTCTACTCCTACTACCAAGACCCAGAATTAAGTCAGCTTTTTTTTTTTTTTTTGGTCTATACTGTCTTTCCACTGTTGAGTCATATCATCGTCACTGAGCTAATGCCTCCATGCCTTTATGGACACCCTGCAGTTTGGCTATGACCTCCTCTAGCTTACATAAGAGCAACTAATGTTTGAATCAAAGGCAGTATTTTCTATTTCTTATACTTAGCTACCATTCCAGATCTTTCTCCATTATGTTCATCACCCAGAGAAAAGGATAGAGGCTACTTTGATTGAACATCTCATAGGATAACACTCATGTGATGGATGCATTGCATTCACAGAGTGAAAGCTCCATGTGCAGGCACCTTGCTCTCTGGCACCTAGTTCATGTGCCTGACATACAATAGGTATTTCATAAATATTTGTTGAATAAAAAATAAATACATCTCATTTCATTCTCGTAGTTGCCTCTTGAGGCAAATTCTTATCCTTTTCACACATGAATACATGCCTCCTAAACCACAGCATCAAGCAGCTTCTGTGGCAATTTCATGCTCAAGGCCAGATGGTCTGTAGCAGAATGTATCAGTTATTCTGCTTTTGGTGTCTGTGGTCGTTACTGTCTTCCAGCCTAGATGAGGATAAGCTTAAAGAAAAGGTGTGGGGCTGGAGAGATGGCTTAGCAGTTAAGGCACTTGCCTGCAAAGCCAAAGGACCCAGGTTCAATTCCCCAGGACCTACATAAGCCAAATGCAGAAGGTGGCGCATTCATCTGGAGTTCATTTGCAGTGGCTGGAGGCCCTGGCATACCCATTCTCTCTCTCTCTCTGTCTTCTTCCTCTTCTTCTTCTTTCTCCTCTCCCTCAAATAAATAAGTAAATAAAATATTTAAGGAAAAAAAGAAAAGGAGTGGAGTTTGATGGGGCTGGGGATGGAGGAGTGAAGTGTTCTTGGAGGTCAATGGTTGGGAGGGCCATGATATTCTGAGGACAGCACGAAGGAGCACGATGAGTAGCAAAGACCACCCAAAACTTCAGGCTAGGAGTACAATGATCTATTTTTTGACTTGCATGTGTGTGCATTGTACATGACTATGTGTATGCATGTCTGTGTGAACATGTGTGCATACATATATGGTGGCCACAAATATCAGGTGTCTCCCTCTATTGCTTTTCATTCTCCATTTTAAAAATATTTTTATTAGAGAAAGACAGAGAGAGAGAGAGAGAGGGAGAATGGGTATGCCAGGGCCTCCAGCCATTGCAAATGAACTCCAGATGCATGCACTCCCTTGTGCATCTGGCTTATGTGGGTTCTGGAAAACTGAACCAGGATCCTTTGGCTTTGCAGTCAAACACCTTAACACTGAGCCATCTCTCCAGCCCCATTCTCCATTTTATTTATTGAGACAGGGTCTCGTGTTGAGCCTGGAGCACACCAATTTGGCTAGTCTAGTTAGCCAGTGAACCCTAAGGGATTCCCTGTTTCCACTTCCCCGACACTGGGATTACAGTCGCTTGCCATGATGTCTGGAGTTTTACGTGTATTTTCGGCACCCAGACTAAAGCTTTCATATTTGCCATAGTAAGCACTTTACCAACGGAGCTGTATCCCCAGTCCATAGGTACCAATTTGAATCCCCAAAAGACAGTAGTTCAAGACTCAGGGCAGGTCCCCAGCCCCACTCCACACTTACTTGTTGCTAAAGACTTTGCTATAGTTGAAAATCTGAATCTCCAGCATCTCATTTCTATCAATGAGGCTGGCCACTGGCCACCGGAACATCTGGGGAGAGAGGAATAGCTATCACCTTGGGTAGAAATAACAGGTAGGTCCTGTCAGGGGGATGGGCTCATGCACCATTGTCACCTACTACTCTGCTTATGCGATACCAAGGTAATAGGGTAAGTAGAACAATCTAGGCTTAACCAGGACTTCTGACTCTCAGCTATTTTCTGTTTCCAATGCCTCCCAGCTCCTGGAAGGGTGGTGAAGATTGGTGCAACCAGAGTGTGGGGAGACCCCAAGGCAACTACAGACTATGTGGGTTGTGAGCTTGGCTTCAATGTATGCTAGTCAGCTCTCTCCCATTGATCATTGGGATCAATCCAGGCCTTGTCTTAATCATACCCCCATTATGAAAGTGGTAAAGTTGAGGACAGATTTTTAATTGTCAGTTGTTATGAGGGTTAGACCTACAGCCTGTGCCCAACTCATTGTTCCTAGATTCACATCCTTCCAGTCTTCCCTAAATCATTAATAATGACAAACACAAAATCCAGTAGAATTTTTTTCAATGAACTGGAAACGGCAATGAAGGCCTAACATAGAAGCTAAAAGATACCATTCTCAGTGAGAGACAATGATGGGCAGAGCCAGGCATCTTCTTGGGACTTCCTCAAAGGCTTTGCCACCCAAACCCTCATCCAGTTCTCCTAGAAAAATAAAGAATGAAGGGTAGAAAGAATTGCATTTTGGGTATGATGTTTTATGGCTCTTCCCAGAGAAAAAGCTTGAAGATCAGATTCTTTTTTTTTTTTTTAAGGTAGGGTCTCACTCTAGCCCAGGTTGACCTGCAATGCACTCTGTAGTCCCAGGCTGGCCTCAAACTCACAGGGATCCTCCTACCTCTGCCTCACAAGTGCTAGGATTAAAGGCATGCACCACCACACCCAGCTGAAATAGCTCAAAGAGAAGAGATTATGTACCTTCAACAAAGACAGTCTGGCATACAAGCTCCTAGGGGCACTTGCTAGCCAATGGTTGGGCGAGTCTGTTCCCTAACCTCCTGCCACTACAGCAGGGAGGGGGGCTGGCTCACTTCTGTTGAGGTTTATCTTCTGCAAGCCAACTGGAACAAAGCCAGCAGATGAGTCTCTCCAAGAGCTACCTGCCAGAGGAGGTTGTGGGGCTCAACCTTTAGTGGCAGGAACTGGGATTGGTAAAGCAGATCTCTAGGTTGGGATCCATACCATGAGGTGGGCCACTCAAGTCTGGCCCAGATCCCACTCCAGAGTAGGTACAAAGAATTTCATATTTTTAGGCCTACCATGCTGATCAAGCATGAGGGCAGAGGGAAGAACAAGCTGACATAGGTTAGGTTGGAGCCTATACCCTTCTGGGCTAGGATGGATTTTGTGTTGTTGTTGTTTTCTGTTCCTTGTTTTGAGACAAGGTCTCAGGTAGCCTAGGCTGGCCTTGAACTTGCTATGTAGCTGAGGATGACCTTGAACTTCTGATCCATCTGCTTCTGTTTTCTGAGTGCTGATATTACAGACATGTGCCACCATGCCTGGTCACTGCTAGGGACTCAAGCCCAGAGTCTCATGTATGCTAGGCAAGCACACCACTAACTGAGCTACATACCCATTGGGGCTGTACATGGATAAGAAAAATGACCCACCAATGTCTAGGGCTTCTCAGTATTGTTAAGAGATGGTATGAAGAATTTTGACAGGCTAGACAGAAAGCAGTGACTTTGTTTTTAGATTTTCTTTTTTTTTTTTCTTTTTTTTTTTTTCAAGGTAGGGTTTCATTAGGGTCTAGGCTGACCTGGAATTAACTATGAGTTTAGGGTGGCCTCGAACTCATGGCAATCCTCCTAACTCTGCCTCCCAAGTGCTGGGGTTAAAGGTGTGCTCCACCACGACCTGCTAGATTTTCTTTTTGTATTCTACCCAAATCAGACTGCTCAATAAGCCAGGAATAAATAATAGCAATGACAGTAATAGCAGTTACCAGTTCCTGTACATTATGCAGAGAGATCTTTACAATAGTCTGGGTTGGGGGCAATGATATCTTCTCTCTTTCATGGACAGAGGAGCAAGGGCTCCACGAAGTGACATGAGGCAGAGCTCTACTAGTGACTGAAAGGTCACCATTGTACGAAGTTTCTCAGAGCCTGCCTTGCAAGTTGAGCTCCCTCCTTCCAGACTGAAGATTCCGAGGGCCAGGGCTTATAATGCTAGCCTGACAGGTCACTAACCAGTGGTGTCACTTACTTTCCTGTCACCTCCCCTCAAGACTGGTTATGTCCCCGGGGAACCCTAATGTGTGCATGTGTGGCAGGAAGGCACAAAGCAGGGTGCGGATCCAAGGGTGGGTGAGGAGAAGATCTGAGTGAGGAAGGTAGACAAGGCCCTGTACACTCCTAGAGTGAGGCAGGCCTCATTATGCCACTTCAGCTCCTGTTGTCTAATGGCTATGGCAGCTCAGCACAGTAGACTATGTGGTTTTCTTAATGAAGTTGCTTGTTTGAGGCCTCAGGGAAATAAAGCCTCTCTGCCAAGGCCAACTCGTTAGCCATAGCCAAGGGCAGACTACTGGAGGCCCACCAAGACTGCGTTTCTTGGGATAAAGCAGGTAGGGTGCTTGATTCACCTGGGGGCTGTGGATGAGATTCGGCATTGGAAGTGAGGAGGACAGGAGATGACTGTGCAAGTGGCATCCTCAGAAGGGGGGAGTGCAGCCAGTGGCTCAATTAGGTGTACATAAGGGTGGCAACAATGTCATTGAGAGAAAAAGTAATGTACCAAGACCGGGGGCCCTGCAAAGGGAAGCTGCTGGGTCCTATTGGCCCCTTACTGGGATGCAATTTAGTGAGTCACAGTGGTTAACAGGACACACATACCAACCCTTGACACCAGCTTGTTAAGTGAGAGTAGGGGACTAGAAAGGGCTATGGGACAAGGAGGACCACCTCAGGAAGAAGATGTGGATGTTGGCTCCAGAGCCCTTTCAGGAACTTAAAGCCAAAGAGTACATTTGCAGGAAAAAGCCACACTAGGAGGAACATAAGGACAAAAATGCTGCGTGCACACATCACAGACCCAAGCCCTTCTGGGAGGTTTTCATGAAAAGGAAAAGATGAAGTCCTGTCACTGTGGGGCCTGTCCTGTCTCTGACTTCTTCCCCAATATACACAATCCCTTTTGTTGCTTTCTACTCCCCCATTTTCATCCACACTATACTTTCCCTCACTACTCTCCCATTTTTCCTGTCTCATTCCTCTACCTGTTCTTATCACAGAGTCTATTTTATCTTAAGTCAGTTTCTTGGTCTCTTCCTCTCTGACTTCACCTTTCTGTCTCTATCTTTTTCCCAATAGTTTCATTCCTGGCTGTCCATTAGAATCATTTCCAGAAGCTTCTCAAAGTCTTCAACCTTCCAGTCTTGGGACTGATTAAACCAGAATGTCTGTTTGGGGGTCCAGGCACAATATGGTGCTTGTTCTGCCTCATCATGTGATATCCTCCACTACATTGCTGTACAGCAAATAGGCCCCATCAGATGCCAAGCAGATGCTGGCTGGCACCATGCTCTTGGACCTCCTAATCTTCAGAATTATGATGCAAATAAACTTTTATTCTTTATAATTACCCTGCCTCAGACAGTTTGTAGTAGCAACAGAAAACAATCTAATATCAATGTCTACCTCACAGGAGGGGACGATTGCTTCATTTCATATTTCCCCTGGTGGCCCTGCACATGTCTGTAGCCAGCATATCTCCATGGCCCTTCCTCTGTCTCTGCTTCTCCCTCACTCCTTTCCCATGTCTTTTTTTTTCCTTTCTCCTCATTGTGATTTTATTTCTCATTGTCTTGTTTTTGCTATCACTTCCTTTCTGCCAGACAGACAGACAGACAGACAGACAGACAGACACACACACACACACACACACACACACACAGAGAGAGAGAGAGAGAGAGAGAGAGAGAGAATACAGCTAGACACAAGATGGGAGGGAGTTGAGGGGCTCGAGGGCTCCCAGGAGCCATGATTCACCACACTTCTCTTCCAGATGATGCCATTCAACGCCTGAAGCATCTGGCATCTGACTGAGGCAAAGGGACTTCTGAGGGAAGGTTTATAACTGGATAATGTTTCTCAGAGCACTGCTCACTAGTAATAAGGTTCCAGCAATGTGGTGAAGAGGCTTTTCTGCTGCAAGTGGGAAAGAGGTGGGATGAGAGTCGCCCAAGAGTGTACAGTGGTTGATAGTAGAGGCAGGATTTGAACTGCAATCTTCAGAGATTAGCTCAAGGCAAGGCTTACTTCATTACATTGGGCCCTCTCCTGAGCCAGGGATATCAGAGAAGGCTGCATTTCAGAGGAGCCCTGTGGCTCTGATTATCCTTCTAGATTGTCAGCAACAAAACACTTATGGGCTCAGGCAGTATGTCAGTTGGTAGAGTGCCTGCATAACATGCACAAAGTCCTGGGTTCAATCCCTAATGCTATATAAAGCTAGGCATGGTGGCACACTTCTGTAACCCCAGCACTTGAGGGGTGGAAGCAGGGGGATCCAAAGTTCAAGGTCATCCTCAGTTGTATATCGAGTTCAAGTCCAGCTGACAAAACAAAACAAATGAGGAAACAGGATTTGCTTAACATAGTAGTAATGTGGCTTACTAGTTAAGAGTCATAATGCTTCAGTTCAAATCTTCCTCCCATCACAAGATGGGTTCTGTTCCCCTCTCCTTGAATCTGGGCTGCCTCTATGGTTGCTTATCATCAGCAGAATGTGGCAGATGTGAAACTAGGTGACACCCAGATGTGACAACTTCTATTTCTCACTCTTTTGGAAGTCAATGGCATGTAAAGCAGCTCAGGCCATCCTGGCCGAGAGAGGCTACAGTGAGAGAAAGAGAGGCCTTGGGGGATATGACGCCATGAAGGGGAGATACAAAGTGCCTCAGATGATAGTCAGCACCAAATGCTTTCCAGCTACATGCAGAGGACACTCACTATATGCATCAGAACTGCCCACTGAGACAGCCAAGCTCAGAATCAGAAGCAACACCAAAGTGCTAATGGGGTGAGTCCCTGGGTTTGGGGTGGTTTGTTCCATAGCATTAGATAACTGCTGTGACATTATCTCATGCTACCATTGGTTCTCTCTGTCAAATTTGTGTCAAAGACACTTGTCACCAAAGGTGTTGGGCTTCATGTCTCAGGCCTGGTCTTCCCAAAAATCAGCTTTTGTGCTCCTCTCCTTCCCATTGGCTTCCAGAACTCCAGGAGCAGCCATTATCGCTGCCTTGAGACCTCTTAAGTCAGCCAAAGCAGGAGCAGAGCCCAGGTCCAGGTTTCTGGTTCACTGGGGTCTCCCAAGCACCCATGATAAGGCCTGGTACACAGTAGACACTTAGCAATTAGTTTTCAAACAATGGACCTAACTATAGGATAGCCCCTTATTAGCAGAGTTACCTGCATAGAACGCAGCACCTCTTTGTAAAGTGAGGGTGACAGAAGTAATGTGGACTTGTTGGGGTAATAATGAGAGTGGCCAAGCACAGCATACAGCTGGCACAGAAACTGCTTTGCCAATGGAGCTGTTTATCATATTGGTTGTTACCGTGATGGTGTTTGTTCCAGGGCTGAAGAGGCTCCTGGGGACACAGGGCATTTTTCCAGCCTGGGAACACCAGCATTATGATTTTTTCTGTGGCAAAACAGCTGATAGTATCTTCTGCTTTTGGGTGTGTCCCAAAAACTGGGCCAAGGAAGTCTAATTAACCATCTAAGACTGACTTCCTCTCAACCCCTAAACCTAGGGCTCCAGTACTGCTCAGCATAGCATCTAAGTCAAGCATTTCCATTCCAGATGACATGAGCCAGCGCCTCATTCAGGTCACGTTTGCTGAACACCTTCGGTGTGCCAAGCCTATGAACAGGGCTGTCTGGGGTGCAGGGATGCAGAGTGCTTCCCAGTCCTAAGGATGCTTCTGGATGGCTCTGGAGACAGACGTTGACCTCAAACAGCAGCCTGTGAGAGGAAAACTAACTGGTTCAGGAAGGTGGGTAACTAGAAGTAAGGCAGAGAAAGCGGATCTGTGTTAGGAAGGGTCTTGGGAGCTCTGTCAGTGTCAAGTTGTGACCCAGTTCGCCAGCTCCAGGCTTAGGATGACCTAGCCAGTGTTGGTCGGGGTGCAGTTTTCCACAGCCTATCAGCCCCAGGGATCTGGTATTCCACAGACAGAGTTCCCTGGATGCATATGGGAAAATGGCCTGGACAATGCTCAGTTTGACCACTGATTGGGCCTGAGACCATCCTCAGTCAGCAAGAGCAACCTTAAGGAATAGTCCTCTAAGCTTTGGCGGGAAAATTGAGAGTTTTCTGAGAGATTTGAGGTGTAATAGAAGGAGACAGTCTTGAGAACTGAAAGCCGTAGACTCAAGTTCCATGCTTATTCTTCTGCTAGAAGCTTTGGACACTGTTTCCTCTTCTAGGCCTGCTTTTCCCACTGTAAAACAAGGGGCTTAACTAAGTGACCTCTGAAAGCCCTTTAAGTGATCTTGTCTGTGCTACCTCTTATCTTGCAGAGCAAAGCTAAGAGTTTTACATTCTACTAGCTCTGCTGAGCACTCCAGACTTAGGCCCAAGCTTGCAGTGACATGACAGAATACTGGATGTTCAGTCTTTTATTCATGCTTTCACTAAGTCCCATGCTGGGTGTCGGGCCAACAAAAAAGAAACAGACATATTCTTGACTTTTTGGAACTCACGGCTCATGACTTCCAGGTATAAGCAGAAGGGGGCAGATAGTTCCAGTCCTCCCTGCTAAGCCACCACCAGGCTGGAGATGGCTTCCTCCCTGGGCTCAGAAGGCCCACAGTATAATTTTTTTTTTCAAGGTAGGGTCTCACTCTGGTCCAAGCTGACCTGGAATTCACTATGTAGTCTCAGGGTGGCCTCGAACTCATGGTGATCCTACTACCTCTGCCTCCCGAGTGCTGGGATTAAAGGCATGTGCCACCATGCCCAGCTCCACAGTATAATTTTGTATAGAGTCCCCAAGGACAGGATTGAATCTCTTATCTATCTTGCAAGTGGCCCCAGGTCCTGGAATTAAATAGAGTTGTGTTTAAATCCTGGCATGACTCTTTGTGTCCTGAAACAATGCCTTTCCAGCCCATTATGATGAGCAGCATGCTGGGGCAAAACTCAGCCCTTACTGCTGTATTTTAATTGCTTAGTAAACAGCACCAGGTCTTTGTATCATTACTCAAGCACTGTTGCTAGTTTGGTCTCTGGTCCATGTAGAGCAGGGCCTGTGTTAGCCTGACTCTAGGCACACTCAGTGTGTTTACCCTGCTCCCCAGTACCTTTCTCCCACCCTCAGCTTCACTAGAATTGTAGGATCAATGGGGGATCTCAGGTTCCCACCTCTAGGAAAGGAGACACCACAAAGGCTCTGTTTTCACTGCTGTTGTAGGAGCATTGTTTTTTTCTTTTCCTGGCCACCTCCTGTCCATTAAATTGTTTAGTCCTCATCAGCTCTCTCACCCATGTCCAAGAGAGGAGCAGGCTCCCTTGCTTGGACTTCTCGCCTCAATAGAGCAGGGAGGCACATTTGCGTTCTTGCCCCTCATTTTATTTTCTTAGCCTGTGACAGTTTTGCAAGGCAGCTAGTGCAAAGAGAATAACCCTGTTTTCCAAAAGAGGAGTCCAAGTCCTAGAAAGTTCCTTACAAGGGCTAAAGGCCAGCTCCCATGACTCCCAGGCTTCCAGACTATATAACTCTCAGTTGGGTAAAGTAATGGGACAAGACAAATTTCAGGAATATTAACAAGTATTTCTTTGCCGTGTTTGTTCTGGAATAGCTACTGGAAGGCAAGAGGTAGCCAGGAACTGATAGGCTATTCTTTTAAGGACTTGTCCACCTGGGGCAGGGGTGCAGCTCCAAGATCTCTTTGGGGATGGGAGGGTTGCCACCTGGGCTTGATATATACCAGTGGTAGTCAGACTGTGGGCCAATTCTCAGAAGGAGAAATGAAGAAAGAGCGCATATGGACAGCCAGGGCCTTGAAGCCCCGGGACAGCTTTCTATCACTGAACCCAGACAGGGCTTCAGATGTAGTTTCAGTGTATGCATCGAATGACTTGACCACTTTGCCCTGTCACTTAGTGAGGGATACTTACTCTGGGTCTGAGTGTCATCACCTATCATTATAATGGGGACTAGATGGAGGAGGGATAGATCAGAGAGCAGCACACTGGGATTCCTGAACATGGCAACTCTTTCAGCATTCCTGCTCTCCACATCTTTAGGTACTGGTGGGTCCTCATTATGACAACCTGGAACTTCCTGTTTTCTCCCAGTGGGTAGTTAGCATGTAAGTAAGCTTCTTTCCATCCAGTGGTGGCTCTCAGACCCTGTCCGTGCCTCTAGCATAGCTCTCTGGTTTCTACCCACTCCTGGTGGTCTCTAAACACTGTCCTAGAGGCAGCCTTATCTTAAGTCCTTATGAAGATCATCCTTCTCCCCCAGGCAGCCCTATCCCAGGCCTGGAACCCTTTAGAGGCTCGGAATGTATTCCATGAAGAAACTCTGGGTTTGTAGAGACAGTTTCCACCTGACCTGCATTGGGCAGCTCTGGAAAGAGGAAGGAAACAGAGACTAACTTTGAATGTCATATATATCTGTGGCTCGGGTTTCCCAGGTGCCAGTGCCCTTGGAAGGGGCATCATGTTGCTTACTGATTGGTACTTGGGCTGCCACGTCCCCTAGGAGTCTTGGAAAGAGGGTGTTGTGTGCTATGCTTTTCTGACTAGGGATGAAAGGACCAGGGAGGCAGGCCTGTGAGGAACTGGGTCAGGGCCTCTGAGTGAGGAAATGGGTGGGAAAGGGAGCTGACAGGGACAATGGTGCCAGGCTGAAAGCTCACAACAGCTTAGAATGCAGCAATATATACTCTATCACAATTACCTCTCATTTGATTCATCATTTTACAGAGTTTGTCATACCCATTCACAGTACCATTTGATCCATGTGGTAACTGAGACTAAATGGGAACAGAGAACCATCTAGCCAGAAGGTAGAGAAAGCAAGAGCAGAACCCCCTTAGCACTTGTGAGAGGTCTAGCTGCCCCAGGAGCAGTGAGAATGCATCTGGCTGTGTACCTAGCAAGGTTAGGGAGGACACATTATTGAAACGGTGATGATCTACGGCTGCTTCTGAGCCCAAGGCAGACAATAGAAACTTAGCTTCTTCTGCCTCCATCTCTGGGCCTGTATCCCAGGCTACCATGTAGTTTGGGCCTCTCAGCCTGGTAGTTCAAGTAGCCCTCAAGTTTGCTATGAGGTCCTCCACATCCTAAACAGAGCCAGACATAAAAAGTGAAGTTCTAGTTTGGACCTGGAATAACCTAGAATAGCTCTCAATAGTGTTTCTCCTCAAAGGTTCCAAGAGGAAACCTTGAGTCGGGTTACATTACATAATTCTGTGATGTCTGAAATTCCCTCGCTGGTATTCACTCTTACCCTTCTCTTCAAGACTCTACTTGCCCATTGGTCTGCCATAGACAGTGTCCTGCATAGAGAACTTGCATAGAGCAAAACAAAGATAGAGAGCACATCTCCTATGACAAAACATAGCACACCAAGAGTCACTGCCAAACACAGCAGGGTTAGCAGAGTAAATGGACCACCCAGAAATAGATTAACAATATGAAATGAGGACAAGAAACCATTAAAAAGAAAAAAATGGGGGGCTGGAGAGATGGCTTAGCAGTTAAGGCATTTGCCTGCAAAGTCAAAGGATCCAGGTTTGATTCTCCAGGACCCACATAAGCCATCAGATGCACAAGGGGACACATACATCTGGAGTTCGATTGCAGTGGCTGGAGGCCCTGGCATGCCTATTCTCTCTCTCTCTCTCTGCCTCTTTCTCTCTCATAAATAAATAAATAAATAAATAAATAAATAAATAAAATATATTTTAAAAAAGAACAAACTGTTAATTAGAAGATCAATTGGAAGAACCTTCTCAAAGACAGCAGGAATAAAACAAAGACAGCAGGAAGGGATTAAGAGAAAAACTGTAAAAGCCTGGAAATGTGTGGCAGCTGATGATACAAGTTGCACAGGAGAAGATGTTTCTGGAAGAAATATGGGAAAAATATTTGAACAAAATACTAGAGATAGAGTTTCCTATAGTAAATATAAGGTTAAAAACCATGGATTTAAGTGAAGGATCTCTACAATGAAAACCTTAAAACACTCAAGACAGAAATTGCAGAAGACACTAGGAAATGGAAAGACATCCCATGTGATTGGACTAGAAGAATCAATATTGTGAAAATGTCAATCTTACCAAAAGCAATCTACACATTTAATGCAATCCCCATCAAAATTCCAATGGCAATCTTCACGGAAATAGAAAAAGCAATCCTAAAATTCATTTGGACACACATAAAACCGTGAATATCCAAAACAATTTTGAGCAACAAACATAAGGCTGTTAGTATCACCATACCTGATTTTAACCTATATTACAGAGCCATAGTAACAAAAACAGCATGGTACTGGCACAAAATCAGACACGTAGGCCAATGGAACAGAATAGAAAGTCCAGATGTAAGTCTGGGCAGCTACAGCCACCTAATCTTTGACAAAAATGCCAAAAATACTTATTGGAGAAAAGACAGCCTCTTCAACAAATGGTACTGGGAAAACTGGATATCTATATGTAGACAGATGAAAATAGATCCTTATCAGTCTCCATGAATAAGAATCAAGTCCATGAGACCTTAATATCAGATCTGAAACTCTGAAATAGCTAGAGGAAAAAGTAGAGGAAACCCTTCAACATATTGGCATAGGCAATGACTTTCTGAATATAACCCCAGTTGCTCAGTAAATAAAACCACTAATCAACCTCTGGACCTCATGAAATTACAAAGCTGTTGTACAGCAAAGGACACTGTGAATAGAGCAAAGAGGCAACCTACAGAATGAGAGAAAAATCTTTGCCAGCTATACATCTGACAGAGGCTTAATATCTAGGATATACTTTCAAGTTGTTCAGTCAATATAAACCATGACAAAAAACAAGGTTTAAAATGATCTTTTCCCTACTTCTTAGTTCTAGATTCTTAGAGATATAACTCTCCTCAGCTGGGCTCAGATAAGGACCTCGAAAAATGTGCTTTACAAAACATGTAGCTTTATTAAACAATTATCCTACAATATTTATATTCACACACATACTCATACCTACATACATATCTTAACATTGGGTATACCAGGAATGATAATATTATGATTTGATAAGTTAAAATATAAAATAAGTTGGCTTCAGATATATCTACATAGTTATTTTTAGAGATTTTAGGAGACTGAAATTTATTTTCCTGAATAAAAAATTACTTGAAAAAATTAGAACACATATAAGATAATCAGATATGCCTCCAAAGAACAAACTTGGAACTTAATATTTCCTTATTTTCAGTATGTAATAAAACCCTACTAAAGGGTAAAAGGTCAAAGGTAAAAACTTCGCAGTTAAAATTAGTTTATTATGTTTTCCTGTTAAACAGTTAATCAATGGGAACACAGCTTTAAAATGGGAATTTTAAATAGAGTATGAGATTCCTTTACATTGTACTTTTAATACTAATTCTACTCACATTCATCATTTACTTTGTTATAAAATTTTGTTTTGCTTGGAGATAATAAAAGAATTACCAAAAAAAATAAACAAAATAAACCAAAATAAGCTGAGATTTATAATCTTTTCTTAATGATTTCTTTGTGTTTGAGACAGGTTCTTGCTATGTAACCCAGGCTGTCCTCAAACTTCTAAGCCTCATTTCCCCAGCTTTCCAGATGCTAGATTACATGTATGTGCCACAACACCCAACTAGCAATCTTAGTATCTGATAAAATCTCCATTAATGTAAAAACATTATAAAGAATGAGAAGGGATAATAAGCCTGTAAGTCGGAAAGAAGACAAGAAGATAAAGGCATTGTGAACATATGGGCAACTAATTATGCAGTTTCAAAATATATCAAGTCACAACTAAAAAAATAATGGGGAGAACTATATAAAACAACAGTTGTAATTACAGGATTTATTTCAACTTTCTGAAACTGATAGATTGAGCAGAGAAAATGAGGCAGAAAAATCAAAGAATTGAATAATATAATAAGCCTGAGATTATGTAAGCTATACTTTATACTGAGCTATTTATGCAACTCTATACTGAACATATTCCTTGTAAGCAGAAGGGATTCTTAAACCATGAATTACATTAGGTCATACTGGAAGCCTCAATGAGTTTCAAATGATCATTATTATACATACCAGCTTCTTTGTCCATATTCAATAAAACCAGAAATGAAGAAATGAGAGCTAAAAGAAAGTTATACATACTTGGAAACTAAATAAAACACTTCTATAGAATTCTTGGTTTATAAAAGTCAAGGAATATAAAAATATTCAAAAACTGATAATGAAGGGCTGGAGAGATGGCTTAGCAGTTAAGGCATTTGCCTGCAAAGCCTAAGAACCCAGGTTTGATTCCCCAGAACCATGTAAGCCAGATGCACATGGTAGCATGCGTGTCTACAGTTTGTTTGCAGTGGTTAGACATCCTGGTGTACCCATTCTGTCTCTCTCTGATAAATAAATAAAATAAAATATTTTAAAAAAACTAATAGTGAAAACATTACACATAAAATTCTGTAGGACACAGTAAAATATATGTACAGTGCAAAAATTATAGTTCTAAGTACATTTATAAAGAAATAAGAAAAGTTAGGGGCTGGAGATATGGCTTAGTGGTTAAGGCATTTGCCTGCAAAGCCAAATGACCCAGTTTGATTTCCCAGGACCCATGTAAGCCAGATGCACATGGTGGTGCACACGTCTGGAGTTCATTTGCAGCGGCCGAAGGCCCTTGCATGCCCATTCTCTCTCTCTCTCTCTCTCTCTTTTTTTTCTCTCTCAAACAAATAAAATAAAGTTTAAAAAATTTTTAAAAAGAAAGAAGAAAAGTTAAAACAAGCTTAGCACTCAACTCAAGAAAGAAAGAAAAAAAAAAAAGACCACAAAGAAAAGTAAAACAGAAGAGAAATGATCAAGGGAATAAATCAATGAAATGGAGATAGCATCATCAAAGGAGATTAATGGAAACAAAAGCTGGTTCTTTACAAAGAGAATAAAGATAAATAGATTAGTGGTAAGATTGAGCAAGAAAGACAAAAAGAAAATACAAATAAATGAAATATTAAAAAGGGCTATAATAAATTGATATAAGATTTTTTAAATAATTTCAAAATATTAGGATCATATATGTGCTAATAAATTTGAAAAAAACTAAATGAAATGTAAAAATTTCTAGAAGATATAAATGTCCCAAGTTAGTGCAAGAAAACAAAGAGAAAGGAAAAAGGGAGTCAAAGAGCTTCCCTTCCCCAGAAGTCCAGATTTGGCTATTTTTACATTTCAGCCCTCCAAAATATCAAAGAGTAGTAACTACTATCTTATAAATGTTATTCAAAAAAACTTTAAGCTGAAGAAGGGTGATTTTAAGTTTGAGGGCCATCTTGGCCACATTGGGAGGGTTCATCTGACAAAAATTTTTTATTTTTTATTTTTGAGGGGGGGGTGTTTTTCACTTTTCCTCTTTTTAACAAAAGAAAAATCCCAACTTTAAAAAAAAATTGACAACTTCCAAACATACACACATATACTATGGCCACAATCCCTTCCCACCTTCCTTTTCCCCCTCCACCAAATCCCTTACAACTCAGCTGTTTTTAGAAGTTAATAAAATTTAAAATTATTTGAAAGAAAAAGTTCACATATAGGTTAATTAAGCAAGAAAAATAAGGCTAAGAATGTAACTCCATGGTAGAGCACTTGCCCAGCATATACCAGGCTCTCAGTTTGATTCCTTGTACTGGATGGGGGAGGAGAAGAGAGAACTTGCCTCCC
The DNA here is from genome assembly GCA_036365145.1 of Orientallactaga sibirica. NCBI lineage: Eukaryota > Metazoa > Chordata > Mammalia > Rodentia > Dipodidae > Orientallactaga > Orientallactaga sibirica. The sequence continues at coordinate 16,388,705 of JAEOAD010000052.1, read as the reverse complement.
TAGATATATGCTAATACAAAAGAATCATATTCATAAGGACAAGTGTGGCAGGGCAGAGTAAATCATAGATTAATGGGATAAAGCAGAAGGCTGAAAGTTACATACCTCAATAGGCAGTAAGTGGTGAGAAGATAATATACATTGATTTTAGAAGTGGTTCCTCATATGAAGAAAATGAACTTGGATCCTTATCTAACATCAATGATGTTTGCAATAGACATAACTATAAAATCAAAAAATACTGTATACCTAGGGAAAAGGAAAGACCTCAACAAAACTTGAAAGCATCCATGGATTAAGGAATTTTGGCCAGTAAGGGTCACCATGGACCTGGTTCACAGAGATGACAGATGAGAGAAGGTATTTTCAATATCTAAAACCAACAAGGGTTGATACCTATAATATACAAATAAGATTTGTAAATTAATAAGAAAAAACCAGTCATCCAAACTGGGAAAAGGGCAGAGAATATGACAATTTACAAAACAGGAAATCATATCAAGAAATGTTTAAGTGGGGTCAGGGAAAGGAATACAGTAATGGAAGGGTGGGGAGGAGAGTTGATCAAAATTTAAGATGCTATGAATAAGCCATATGGAAACCTACTTCTTTGCTAGCCAGTAATATATATTTTAAAAAGAGAGAGAGTATGAGCAGAAATATCCTATGGACATGGCTAATGGTGTGCCCAGAAACCACAGACTTTTATTAGAAAAAATTCAATATCAGGGTGGGTGGTATACTTTCTAGTGAGTTGCTGGCCATGGAGGTCCCTGATGCCCCCCATATATTATAGGCCATTGCTAAGGTTCTTAGTTGCTCAACAGAACTAGATGTTGCTAAGGCCTTATTGCTGAAGACTCCACAATGCTTGGACTTCAGGTCACTGAGAAATCAAGCCAGACTTGAGCTGAAAACCTCTTCCATGTTGACTTCCAGGTGTCAGAAAGCTGGAAAGAGCGTGCATGCAGCCTTTTGGGAGAAAGACATCATCACTGGTGTTAAACAGAAGTGGACCCTGCAAGCCTTAAGAATGGCTAGCTAGGCCAAATGTGTCAACTGGTGCAATAGTGGCATGTCTGTTATGGGGAAAGCAATTGCTCTCTCATTAGACTGGTGACCCACTTCACAGGAGGGAATACATGCCTAGTAAAACCTAATCAAAAGCCTATGGGTGGGGCAATTATGAGGGGAGTAACACCTGCTGTTGTCCGGCTAAATGCATATATTATGCCCACCAAACTGCCCTCTAAATACTTTTTTATGTTTATACCCATATATTAATGCTCCTCTCACTTTAGGTTAGAGAAGCTTCTCTTTTCAGATGGCAGTGACCACTGGAGCAACTCAAAAGTCACCACAGTGCTGAGAAGTGACAAGTGGCATGTTCAGCACTGAGACATCTCTAATATACCTTCTAAGGTTCAGGGTCCATTGCTGAAGAGATGGTGGAAAGAATGTAAGCGTCAAAGGAAGGATAGGACTGCTTATTATGCAATCTTCTACTCACAAAATGGCCTGGATATTCATGATTTCACAATGTCTGACACTACCTAAACAAGACATTCATATTAGGAGGAAAAGATGATGACATCAAAATAGAAGAGAGGCTATTTGGAAAGAAGAATGGGTTCAAAGGAGGGTGGATTTAAGAGGGGGGAATAGGGTAGGGGAAAGAATTATGGTTTATTGTCTATACTTATGGAAGCTGTCAATAAAAAGCTTTTAAAAAGAAATTCTCTGCCAAAACCCTAAAACCAATCAAGAACCCCCAAGTACTGTTACTGTTCAAATTAGCCAATCATGTAGTTGCGTGGGTGATAGACCTCTCCCCCTTGCTCAAACCTCAATAAAAAGCCCGCTTGTCTGCTTCGTGGGGCTCTTGTACGGATCCACTGTGTTGGTGAAGGCAAGAGACCAAGCTTAAGCCCGAGTAAAGCTCTTTGCGTTTGCAAGAAAAAAAAAAAAAAATTCTCAGGGCTGGAGAGATGGTTTAATGGTTAAGGCATTTGCCTGCAAAGCCAAAGGACCCAGGTTCGATTCCCCAGGACCCATGTAAGCCAGATGCACAAGGGGGCTCATGCATCTGGAGTTCGTTTGCAGTGGCTGGAGGTCCTGGCATGTCCATTCTCTCCCCCCTCTACCTGCCTATTTCTGAATCTCTCTCTCACTCAAATAAAAATAAAATATTAAAACAAAAAATTATATAAAAAAGAAATTCTCAAGTCCATTAGTAATCAGAGAAATGTACATTAAAGAAACAATGAAATATGACCATTACATTAGTAAAAACCGGGAATCTGAAAAATATCAGCTGCAGATGAGGATATGGGCACAGGAACTTCACACAGTGCCAGTAAAAGCATGAACTATGACAGTGCTAGGTCACATTCAGTGTGCAAAAAACTTAAGAGATTCCCAATCCTTATGCTCACTCTAGAAATGCTCAGACAGGGGCCAGAGACATGCACAAGACTCTTCACTGCATTTCTAGTGGAGTGAGCTAGAGGACTCCTTATGCCCCTCCCTAGAGGAGAGGGCAGGTGACCAACTTGTCCTGGTTTGCCCAGCATTCCCCACTTTTAGCACTCGAACTCCCTCTATTCCAGGTAACTCTCACTTGGCCATGTCCCAAGCAGCATTACACAGCACAGACGGGGAACTTAAAAACAGTATATAGTGAAAAAATAGGAAAGAAAATATTTAACATGTTGCCATTTAAGTAAATAAACATATGCTTACAATAGTCCAAATCTGGAATAGACCAAAAGGCAGTCATTAACTATATTAGAATGGTGATATATGGAGAGAACGAATAGAAATAAAAGAGAAAACACATGTACATACATACCTAAAAACAAGAGTGGAGCCTTATAGGGGGCAATGAGACAATGAACCCCTAAGGCAAATTATTTAGACATTAAACCCTCTAAATCTACAGCTCAAAAGAAAAGTAAGTGTTTGGGGAACCAGTGTGTATGTGTGTGTATATGATGTATGTGTGTCCCTGTCTTCAAATGTCTCCATCTAGAAACTGAGTTGGAAGAGGTACCATAATGCTCTTCGAAAGGGTGAGTACAGTATGAGACGGGCATTGTTGAAGCCCAGGTGAGGTTTACTTGGGTACTCCAAGGGCTCCAGGAAACAATAGGAAGGTACACCTGTGCCAGCACCATTGAGTCCTTAGTAGAAAGCTCACATTAAGTGAGGCCCACGGCTCCAAGGATTTCTTCCCCAGAGGGAACAAATGGGCCTAGACTGGACAGAGGCTGCCACGTTGGACCTGACCTGCGCTATTGACACTGCATGGGGTTCTGCTGGGCAGACTCTAGAGGCAGTACTGGGTGAGGGCTCCTCCACACAGAGCGGCCACCTCCTCCCAAAAAGCTACCTAGAGATGAAGTACTCTGAGCAACTCTGCTGCTCCAGGCTTGAGCTTAGGGCACAACTCAGTTTGCAGGGCAGATCTCAGAAGAGGGTCTCAGATACTTACTTCATCAAAGTCAGCCACATCCTCGCAACTCTCTAGGACCCGGGAGTAGAAGGATTGCCCTGTGTGGAGAATACAGGAGAGAGTCAGATTTATCTAGACAATGAGCGGGGGTTATACTTCAACCTGAGAGGGGTCTTAATTGCATTTGACTTTCAAATGTTTGTTATGAGTTATGGAAACCCATGACTGTGCAGTTCTTCCCAGGATCAGGGGAGTCCCCATATAACCTCTTATCTGACTCAGAAGCCCTTGATTGGTAGGTCACAGGCCATCAGTTCTGTTTTACTGATTGGATATTCAACCGAGGCTCTTTTCTTATCTCACCACTTCCCCATGGTCTTACTTGGTTTCCTTCTGAAGCCCTTAGTTATACTGAATCCTAGCAGAAGTCTGGTCCAAAGGGTGGTAAGCCCTTGCTTGCTAATGGGGGGTGGGTCTGTGGAAGCTAGTCTTCTTATGGGACCATGTCTGAAGCTATCCAAGGATCCCCCATATAAATAAAACCTGAGACGAGTAAGGTCCAACTTTCTTTTTTTCTTTTGTTTTCTTTTTGGTTTTAGAGGTAGGGTTTCACTCTAGCCCAGGCTGACCTAGAATTCACTATGTAGTCTCGGAGTAGCCTTGAACTCACAGCGATCCTCCTACCTCTGCCCTCCACCCCAACCTGTGCTGGGATTAAAGGCGTGCAACACCACGCCTGGCAACATAAAATATCTTTTGTTTTGTTTTGTTTTTTGAGGTAGGATCTTGCTCTAGCCCAGGCTGACCTGAAATTTACTATGTAGTCCTAGGCTGGCCTTGAACTCATAGTGAGCCTCCTACCTCTGCCTCCTGAGTTCTGGTATTAAAAGTGTACACCATCACGCCCCCCCAGCTTACTCTAAGAGATGCTCCACAATTGTTCCAGACTTTTGCTTTGGTTATAGACATTTTGGATGCCATGTTATAGTCCCAGTGATTCTACCTGCACAGCCTCTCCGGATGTCTTGTCTTGCTGCAGTTACTTTCAATATCCCTATTCTGCTCTTCAAAGAGCCTAGCCTCTACTTATTGTCAACTAGGGTGGGCAGGCCCAGTATGCCTGTGTAGGCTGCTATGACTATGCAGAAAGTATACAGTTAGCCAGCAGAGCACTGAGCATGTGAGATCCCTCCCCTTTTGTCGATATAAGCAGCATCCCTCTCACTCTTATCTGGACAGTCTCTGTACTGCTCCCCCTTATGTGCAATATAAATTCTAATAAAGTTTCTTTCAGATGGTTTTATGTTACCTGTTTGTTATTTCTATCTTAAGTAGATTAGTTCGAGATGGTTGCATTGAGAGCTGGTAATATTGGGCTGGAGACATGGCTTAGTGGATAAAGCATGAGTACCTGAATCTGGATCCCCAAAACCCACATAAAGCTGGATATGACAGTGAGAGCATCTGTAATCCCAGTATTCCTAAAGTGATATGAAAGGTGGAGAATTCCCAGAGGCTTGCCAGTTAGCCTGGCAAACACAGAGGTGAACAATGAAAGGCGTTGCCTCAAAGCAAAGACACCAAAGATTGTCCTCTGACCTCTACATATGTCCTATGGCAAGTACCTGCAGACACACACACACACACACACACCAAAAAAAGAAAAGAACTGGTAACACTGAAGATTGCTGGTTCTGCAAGTAGCCATTAGTCAGAGTTGATAACACTGAAGGTGGGAAGCAGTTAGAGAACTCCAGAGAGTAGTGGAGATCAACAGAATGCTCCTGGGAGCTGCTGCTACTGAAAGCCCTTTTCATGGTTTTTTATCCCAATTGAGCAAAAGAACCTTCAGCCAATTGATAACATGGTCAGTTAAACCCTCAGGCTATGATTCTCCAGACCTGTGCGGGCTACCCATTTCCATTCTGTTGTCCCTTCCCAGTTCTGTGCTGGTACAAGCGGTAGAGAGTGTGGGATGGACTAGCATAGCTCAACTCTTCCATTTTTCCTGACAGCCAAACTCCATTGATGGGGTATTTTGGGTGGATAGATTGAAGCTGCCTTCTTTTCTGGTGTAACCAGCCTGAACTGGGCCAAAGTTGCTAGAAGAACCAAATCAGTAGTGTGTGGAGGGCAGGCTAAGAGGGATGAGGTAGCAAAGGTTGGAGATACCAGAAAGCTCCATCCACTTTGAGAAACATTCATTAGAGTTCCTGATGTATTAGACCATGTCCTGGAGACTCAGGATAGAAGGGTAGATAAAATCCACAATACCTACCCTCAGGGGAGCACAAGGGGAAATCCAGAAGACTAGAAAAAGTCCCAGGTCAATGTCATTACAAAACACGCAGCAAGATACAAGTTTGCACAAGATACATAAATGGCACAGAGAAGGGAGGCTACACACAATTTTATTAGGAATGAGGAGAGAGAAGATGTCATAAGCAGTATGCTTCAAGTTTTTTTTTTTTGGTTTTGCGAGGTAGGGTCTCACTCTGGTCCAGGCTGACCTGGAATTAACTATGTAGTCTCAGGGTGGCCTTGAACTCTCGGCGATCCTCCTACCTCTGTCTCCCGAGTGCTGGGATTAAAGGCGTGCGCCACCATGCCCGGCTTGCTTCAAGTTTTTATTGTATATTGCACATGAATTCTTTTTTTGAAGTTTATTTAGTGTTTTTTTTTTTTTTTTTTTTTTTGCTGCTGTTTGTGTTTGCTTTGCTGTTTGAGAATGAGTTTCTCTATATAGTCTAAGCTAGCACTGAACTCTTGACCCACCTGTGTTAATCGTCCAAGTGCTGGTAGTACAGGCTTGTGCCATCTACCTGGCTTTAAAATTGTGTGTAGTAGAAGTGGTAGTATGGTTCTGGAGATCCAACCCAGGGCCTCGCATGTACTAGACAAATACTCTACCTCTAAACTATATCCCTAGCCCTGTACATGACGTTTTTAAAGATCACACTTTAATTTTATAGTTTTGAATATTTACTTATTTATTTGAGAGAGAGAATGGGCACACCAGAGCCTCCAGCCACTGTAAATGAACTCCAGACACATGTGCCACCATGTGCATCTGGCTTACATGGGTTCTGGGGAATCAAACCTGGATCCTTGGGCTTTGCAGTGAGCACCTTAAGCACTAAGCCATCTCTCCAAGCCAATTTTGTAGTTTTTTTCAAAAGTATTCACCAACTTAAACAAGTGACCCATCTCATGGAAGGGCTCTTTCCAGGCTGGAGCCAGTCGCATCTTGTCATTTATGGGCAGGGCTGGGGACCAGCGTGAGCACTTGCTACCAGGGAAGCGTTCTGTGCCCTTTTCCTACAGAAGCCCTGGAGACTGTGAGTAGTGCTTGGTCAAGGAGGGGTCCGGAGTGAGTCCATCTGGCCCTCCTCATGACAGGGTTGGAACAGGTGAGAACAGGTGCTCAGTTGGAGTTCTTCCCATCAGGAACTGACTACATTCCCCTTGTTCAGATGAGTCATCTGATTTATTTACTTATTTGTTTGTTTGTTTGGTGTTTGAGAAAGTCTCATTCTGCAGCCTGGGCTGACCTCAAATTTACTATGTAGGCCAGGCTAGCCGAACTCATGGCAATTCCCTGACTCAATCTCTTGAGTGCTAGGATTATAGTCATCATGATTCACTACACATGACTGCCTCATTTATTTACTAAGAGATCACCAAGGCCTGCATGGCTTTTATGACTCAGTAGCTTATACAGTGCTGGTTCCTGACCAGGAAGCCAGGAGGTTAATATTGGGTCTATAGAAATATAGGCAGCTGAGATATCTGAGGAGTGTGTGTGTGTCTGGAATAGTGGTATGGAGGGAAAGGGAAGGATTGCATCCAAGATAATGAAAAGGATACTATAAAACAGAAGCCATATCCACAGAAAATAGATATGAAGAAGATGGGAAGAAAGAATCTTTAGCACTAGCCAGGAACAAAACATAATGGAAAAGGAAAATCTGAACTATGCACTCCAAGCCAGCCAGCAAAGAAGAAAAGAGCATGAGAGATAACACCTGAGATTTGTGGTTCTATTATTTGTTCCTGCAGGCAAAACATACGATACAAACAGAATCAGGTGAGCACACTTGTGCACTGGGTGTCCCCCTAGGACCTGCTCTGAATAATCAAAGGTCTTTTGATCCTAGAAAGTCTTAATGAGGCTCGGATATTGTTATACTCAAAGGTCTCCAGGAGTGAGGAACTGGGGAGACCAGCCAAGGTAAAGCAGGAGGATGGAACCCTCCTCAAAAGTACATGAAGCACCAACGTTCAAACCCTCTACTGCTTATGTATTTCCCAAAGCTCTGTGTGAGAGGATGTAAACGACAGTAAAATTAGCTATTGCAGAATTTACACATCATAGCTCTGTTTGCAACTGCTCTAAAACCTCATTGACTTAGGCTCTGGGGATACAGTTGTGGTGAATAGTCTCAAACAGGAAGAACTGAAATTTGCTTCTCTCTGGTCTCTCTTTCCATATATAGGTAACATATTTCATACAAATATAAATAAAGATTTGCCAAAACAAATCATGTAGAGGCAATGGAAAGACCAATGTATTAAGAAAACAAAATATACTTAAACATGTTTGAAGAGTCACATTCTGGCTTACATGGGTTCTGGGGAATCAAACCTGGATCCTTGGGCTTTGCAGTGAGCACCTTAAGCACTAAGCCATCTCTCCAAGCCAATTTTGTAGTTTTTTCAAAAGTATTCACCAACAAACAAGTGACCCATCTCATGGAAGGGCTCTTTCCAGGCTGGAGCCAGTCGCATCTTGTCATTTATGGGCAGGGCTGGGGACCAGCGTGAGCACTTGCTACCAGGGAAGCGTTCTGTGCCCTTTTCCTACAGAAGCCCTGGAGACTGTGAGTAGTGCTTGGTCAAGGAGGGGTCCGGAGTGAGTCCATCTGGCCCTCCTCATGACAGGGTTGGAACAGGTGAGAACAGGTGCTCAGTTGGAGTTCTTCCCATCAGGAACTGACTACATTCCCCTTGTTCAGATGAGTCATCTGATTTATTTACTTATTTGTTTGTTTGTTTGGTGTTTGAGAAAGTCTCATTCTGCAGCCTGGGCTGACCTCAAATTTACTATGTAGGCCAGGCTAGCCGAACTCATGGCAATTCCCCTGACTCAATCTCTTGAGTGCTAGGATTATAGTCATCATGATTCACTACACATGACTGCCTCATTTATTTACTAAGAGATCACCAAGGCCTGCATGGCTTTTATGACTCAGTAGCTTATACAGTGCTGGTTCCTGACCAGGAAGCCAGGAGGTTAATATTGGGTCTATAGAAATATAGGCAGCTGAGATATCTGAGGAGTGTGTGTGTGTCTGGAATAGTGGTATGGAGGGAAAGGGAAGGATTGCATCCAAGATAATGAAAAGGATACTATAAAACAGAAGCCATATCCACAGAAAATAGATATGAAGAAGATGGGAAGAAAGAATCTTTAGCACTAGCCAGGGAACAAAACATAATGGAAAAGGAAAATCTGAACTATGCACTCCAAGCCAGCCAGCAAAGAAGAAAAGAGCATGAGAGATAACACCTGAGATTTGTGGTTCTATTATTTGTTCCTGCAGGCAAAACATACGATACAAACAGAATCAGGTGAGCACACTTGTGCACTGGGTGTCCCCCTAGGACCTGCTCTGAATAATCAAAGGTCTTTTGATCCTAGAAAGTCTTAATGAGGCTCGGATATTGTTATACTCAAAGGTCTCCAGGAGTGAGGAACTGGGGAGACCAGCCAAGGTAAAGCAGGAGGATGGAACCCTCCTCAAAAGTACATGAAGCACCAACGTTCAAACCCTCTACTGCTTATGTATTTCCCAAAGCTCTGTGTGAGAGGATGTAAACGACAGTAAAATTAGCTATTGCAGAATTTACACATCATAGCTCTGTTTGCAACTGCTCTAAAACCTCATTGACTTAGGCTCTGGGGATACAGTTGTGGTGAATAGTCTCAAACAGGAAGAACTGAAATTTGCTTCTCTCTGGTCTCTCTTTCCATATATAGGTAACATATTTCATACAAATATAAATAAAGATTTGCCAAAACAAATCATGTAGAGGCAATGGAAAGACCAATGTATTAAGAAAACAAAATATACTTAAACATGTTTGAAGAGTCACATTTTAGGGGGATCAGGACATTAAGTGACAGGATCATTAAGTGGCCATTTTGTCTTCATTGGGGCAAAGCTAAGGACCCCCACTATCCATCCCAAGTTATCACTAGGGATTTTTGTTTTTGTTTTTTCAAGGTAGGGTCTCACTCTAGTCCAGGCTGACCTGGAATTCACTATGTAGTCTCAGGGTGGCCTTGAACTCACAGCGATCCTCCTACCTCTGTCTCCTGAGTGCTGGGATTAAAGGCATGCGCCACCACGCCCGGCATCACTAGGAATTTTGAACCCTATCTTGTTTCAAGTTAATTTCCACTTAGCATCTATTCCATCCAATACTAGTCATTGATATTTCAGCTTCATTTTAAATGGCCTCAGACAAAACCGTTAAAAATCCCAATATCTAATCACCTTTCTTGCCACAGGAAAGATTGAGAAATACCTCCAAAGAAAATAGCCTCTTCCCTGTATGGAGAAGGACCAGATGAGAAGGATAAATGGAAAACTGAACAGTGTTCTTCTTCACTCTAATAGCTGAGTACTTATTTGCTTCAAAATAAACTCCTTCCTGAGCTATGGGATATGTGTTGCAGATCTGTGCTCCAAATATAGTAATGTAATGCTTTCAGATATACCCATCCTCACTCAGAGGACTCCTTCATTTCACATGCAACAAGGTGGTCTTCCCCTCCTGATCTGTGTGAGCCTACCATTTAGCCCCAGTGGAGGGAGTTAAACAAAGATAGTTGGTATCTCAATGCTGTCTTTAAGAGCTTATTAGAGTCCACAGGGAAATATGTAAGCCATGGTGAAGGGTTTTATATAAAGTAGAATCAGGCTGTTGGTATGTGAAAAGTATGAGGTGAGAAGGCTGAAAGAGGAGAAATAACTTGACCTAGCAAGGTAAGGCAAGCATTGTCTATGCATGGATGCAGAAACCAGAAGAATAATGGACTCTGAAGCTGCAAAGGGAGCCGGCAAGGAGACAGGAGAACTTAAGAAGGAGCACAAATGTTTGAAAGCATGGAGTCTAGAGTAGGGGCCTGACAGAGCTACGTGCTCTGAGACCTGATGGTGACAATACAAATTAGAGGTCTGCATTTAGGGAGTGGCCATCAAAGGAAGATCTAAGGGAGCTTGGGTGCTGAGGATCTAGGATGTGGTGGTGGCAGAAAAGCTGTGAAGTTAAATTATAGCCACATCCTGGTTTTGTCAGGATCCAGCCCTTTGGCCACTGTCCAGGTAGCACCTGCTATTACTATTGCTACTGCTAGCTGAGAAATAGAGCATAGCACACATTACCACCCAAGCCCACCAGCATTCTTTTCTTCCCTTACTTAATCAGCCAAGCCTTGCTATGTACATTCCCAGGGATGGGCCAGGCAGAGCTCCTAAGGCCCCTGTTCCCTCCCATGATACTGTGCCCTCCTCTGTTCCTCCATAGCCACTCCCTAAGCAGGTCCTGCCGTATTCTCATTCTGCTCACTTCAGATCAGCCTGCTCCTGATGAAGGAGCCATGAGCACCAGGAAGAAGGGCACGGGCATTGCTGTGTGCAAGAGAAAGAGCCAGGACCCATCAGAATTGGACCTGGTGCTGCTGCTGTCCAGAGTCATCATATGTAATCTGGGAATAATCATGCTAGAACATCTTATATCTTGGGACAATAGTCAGCAAGAAGCTGCTTTTGTTGTTTTGAGTGAGTCAGTCTCACTGTAGCCCAGTCTGGCCTTGAACTCATGGAAATCCTCCTACATCAGCCTCCTAAGTGCTAGGAGTATAGGCATGAGACCCTCATGCTCAGCTTTAAGAGATTGCTTTTGAGCAAGTCTGGGTGGAGCACTAAGTCCCTGTGAGCACAGGGCATGCTGTCTGGACATTATGGCTCTTAGGCCAACTCTACTGCTTGCTAGCCATGTGCTTCTAACAAAGTCATTTAGCTTATTTTTGCCTTAGTCTCCTCATCCACAAAATGGGGAAAATGACAGTGGTTAGAATGGCACTTGTACATAGTTTATGACTCAGCAGGGAATAGCTCTCATTCTATGGAACAGTCCTGCCTTTCCTTTCCTTTAAGTTATGTGCTAAATATAAAACTAGGCTTCTCTACTATGAATCACATTTATACTGTATTTTTAGTAGCATATAATTAGAAACTATTTTTTCTCATCTTCTGTAATATTTTTCAAGTTTTAGGTATTTTGGTGTGATTATATATTATTTTTAACCAGGTAAAATTTACATTCACAGATCTTAAGGATATAGTTTAATGAGTTTCAATAAATGCACATATTTGTGTAATTGCCACACAGTTAATAATATAGAACATTTGCAGTTCTTCAAAATATTCCCAAGGGCCTCTTTCCAATTGACTTCTATCTGCTACTTTCAGTAGGTAACCAACTCTCCCAATCACTATTAACAACGATTAATTTTGTCCATCTTAAATGTCATATAAATGACAGCTTAACAGAATATATGTGTGTTTGTGTGGGAAGGGGGAGAGAGAGAAAAGAGAAAGAGAGGTTTCTTTTGGTGAATATAATGTCTTCCTGATTCATTCAAATTGTTGTATTAGGCAGTACAGCTGTCCCTCAGTATCTGAGGTCTTTTCCATAGCCACCCAGATCTGTGGATGCTAGAGTCCCTGATATGAAATTTTCTATACTATTTGCATTTAATCCACACACATCTTCCCATGTACTTTAAATCATCTTGAGATTACATATAATATCTAATGCAATGTAAATGTTACATATATAGTTTTAGTGTATTACTTGGGAAATAATGACAATTTTATTTTTTATTTATTCAAAAGAAAGAAAGAGAGAGAGAGAGAGAATTGGCATGCTGGGGTCTTTAACTGCTACAAATAAACTCCAGATACATGTGACACCTTGTGCAGCTGGCTTATGTGGGTCCTGGGGAATCGAACCTGGGTCCTTTTGGCTTTGCAGACAAGTGCCTTAACTGTTAATTCATGTATCCAGTCCCAAATAATGACAATTTTAAAGAGTTTGTAAATGTTCAGCACTGATGTGATTTTTTCAGAGTATTTTACATAGAAGCCATTGACATGGGGGAAATTCATTCATCTTTACTGTTGAGTAATATTCTGGGATATGAATATACCAAGAATTACTGGTCCATTCTCTTCTGCTAGACTCTTGGGTTGCTTCTGATATTGGCTATTATGAGCAAAGCTGCTGTAAATATTTATGTAAAAAAGTTTGTGGACATGTAATTTAATTTATCCTGGGGAGATGATAGAAAGCATAATTGCTGAATCATAGGGTAGGTATATGTATTACTTTGTCAGAAACTGCCAAATAGTTTTCCAAAGGGATTGCAATGTTCTGCAGTACTATCTACAATGTGAAAAAGTTCACCTGTTTCACATCCCATAAACATTTGATTATTGTCAGATTTTATAGTTTTGGACATTTTAGTGCATGTGAGATAATGCCTTACTATTATTGTGATTTTTATATTCATAATGATTAGTCATGCTGATGACATTTTCATTTGTTTATTGATCTTATTTTGTGAAATATCTATTCAAGGCTTTTTCCTATTTAAAAAATTTTATTATTTGTCTTTTTATTCTTGACTTGTAGAGGTTCTTTATGCATTCTAGCTATAATTCCTTTGTGATATAAACGTGAATATTTTCATCCTGTGTGTGTCTTTCTTTCTCAAACTCTTTTAGAATTTTTACTTGTTTTTTCCAGTTTTGACATTTTCTTGTATGTATGTAATATATTTTCATCTTACTCCCCCCAATTACCATCTTTTATCCACGCCCCCACCATTAACATCCTTCTTCCCCATTAATCCCCACCTTACCTTCATGCCTTTAAAATTTTTTTTTAATTTATTTGCAAGCAGAAAGAAATGAGAGAGAGAGTTCTCCAGGGCGTCTAGCCACTGCAGATGAATTCCAGACGCAAACACCACCATGTGCATCTGGCTTATGTGGGTACTGGATGATAAAAACTTGGTCCTTATGCTTCATAGGCAAGCACCTTAACCACTAGACCATCTTTCCAGCCACACATGGTTTTTTTCTTTTTTTTTTTTTTAACGCATGAGTGAAATAAGGGTTATTTACCATGAAAGGGGCAGCTTACCAGTGGCTCGACCACTGATGCCCCTGACTACCCTACTGTCAATCTTTAACTGCCAGTAGTTCCTCTGGGAGGTCTGGATTCTCATGTGTCCTGCCCTCATTAATGGTCAAGTATTGACAGGCTCGGTCTTATGCCAGAAACCATATGGCTGTGAGTTCACGGTCATGTTGCATCCAGAGGACAGTGTTTCACAGCCCTTCTCCTCATCCTCCTGCTCTTAAATTCCTTCTGCCTCCCTTTTCACAAGGATCCTGGAGCCTTGGAGGGTTATTTCTATGTCCCATTTGAAGATGAACACACAGTAGTCACTTATTCTCATTAATTTTTCCAGCTATGCATCTCTGCATTAATGATGGCCCATGGTAGAAGAAACTTCTGTAATTGAGGCTGTAAGCAGTGCTAATCCATGGGAACAAATATAGATATGTATAATTGCTTTCTTATATTCTTTTTTGGGGAGTGGCAGTTTTGAGGTAGGGTCTTGCTCTAGCCCAAACTGACCTGGAATTTACTATGTAGTCTCGGGCTGGCCTCAAACTTCCAGTGATCCTCCTACCTCAGCCTCCCAAGTGCTGAGATTAAAGGAGGCATGTGCAAAGCCAGGTGTGGTGGCGCACGTCTTTAATCCCAGCACTTGGGAGGCAGAGGTAGGAGGATCGCCATGAGTTCGAGGGTTCGAGGCCACCCTGAGACTACATAGTGAATTCCAGGTCAGCCTGAGCTAGAGTGAAACCCTATCTCGAAAATTAAAAAAAAAAAAAAAAAAAAAAAAAAAAAGGCATGTGCTACTATGCCCAGCAGGAGAGATAGACACAGAGAATGGGTGCACTAGGGCCTCTAGCCGCTGCAAACAAACTGGAGAAACATGTGCCACTTTGTGCATCTGGGCATTGGGGAATCAAACGCCAGTTGTTAGGGTTGCAGGCAAGTGCTTTAACCAGTGAGCCATCTCTCCAGGTCATATTATTAAATGTATTTTCTGATGCATAGCCATTTTTGTTAGGAAATCTAATCCATCAATTGTTAGTGGTTCATTTCTTACATTTAGGTATTTTTATGCTTTCTTTAAGAAACCTTGGCTTAATCTAGGAATATAAGAAAGGCATTCTAAATGTTCTTCTAGAAGCATAGTCTTAATAATCCATTTTGAATTCATCTTTGTGGGTGATATGAGGAAGGAATTTTGAGTTCATTCCCCCCATATAGATATATAGTTCTCTTAGATATCTAATACTTTGACTTCAAATTAATTGATTGTATATACATGGATCTCTTCTTGGACATTGCTCTATATATTTATTCTTTGGCTAGTGCTACACTGACTTGATTCCAATAACTTTATAATAATATCATAAAATAGTATGATTGTCCAACTTTCCCCTCTATTTTCAAGGTTACTTTGGCTAATTAGATCCTTTGCAAATCCATACAAATTTTTAAAAAGTTTTCATTTTTAATAGCTACAAAATATCCTAGTGTACTTTTATTGTACTTTTTAAATTGGTATTGTGTCTACTATGTAGCAATTGGTGGAAAATTGGAACCTTTATAATTATGAATCTTCCATCCAAAAACTGCTTTCTATGTATTTGGGTTTCTTTTATTTGTCAAGGTATTTTGTTTTGTGTTTAGTCCAGGGATCTTTCATATCTATGGCAAAACTTGGTTCAAACATTTTATGTTCTTATGCTATTGTATGTAATGCTAAATTTTCTCATTAACCATAGTAGCTTTTCTATATAATCCTTAGAATTTTTGATTTCTATACAATCAAAAAATTGGGGGCTGGAGAGATGGCTTAGCAGTTAAGCTGCTTGCCTGTGAAGCCCAAGCACCCAGGTTTGATTCCACAGGACCCACATAAGCCAGATGCACATGGTGGCACATGCATCTGGAGTTGATTTGCAGTGGCTAGAGGCCCTGGTGCACCCATTCTCTCTCTCTATCTGCCTCTTTCTCTCTCAAATAAATAAATAAATAAAACATTTAAAAAAATGTGTTGGTGGAAAAAAGACAGTTTTAATTCTTCCTTCCTAATCTGTGTGTTTTTATTTCTTGACGAATGGATGGTGACTGGTAAATAGGATCAGTAAACAACAACAGTGACTTTGCCTTGCCCATCACGTAACGTTCTACATGTCTGCAGTAAGTAAGATGTTAGGTAGATTATTTTAGTTATTTTATATCATATTGAAAAAATACTTCTATTCCTAGTTTGCCGAGAGTCCTTATCATGAAATGGGTATTGGATTTTGTCAAGTGATATTTGTGCATCCATGGATATAATCATGTGCATGTAGCATTTTTAATTTAATATGTTAACATGATGAAGTACTTTGATTCTATATATTTTTTAAAGATTTATTTTTATTTATTTATTAGAGAGGGAGAGAGAGAGAGACAGAGAGAGAAAGTGAGAATGGGCGTGCCAGGGCCTCTAGCCACTGCAAACAAATTCCAGATGCATGCACCACCATGTGCATTTGGCTTACGTGGGACCTGGAGAATCCAACCTGGATCCTTAAGCTTCACAGGCATGCGCCTTAACCGCTAAGCTATCTCTCCAGCCTTGAATTCTTAGGGTAAAACTCAATTTTCCTTCTGTGCTATCCTTATATATTATTATTCAATTGGCTATTATTTTGTTACAGATTGTTATGTCTGTGTTAATGAGAGTCATGGACTCTAATTGTGTGTGTATGTGTAAGGTGTTTTTTAGGTCTTGGGCTCATAAAGAGTTGATTATTTTCTTCTTTGTTCTCTGAAAGAATTTGTGCAAAATTGCTATCACGTCACACTTAAGTCTTTGTTAGCATATGCCAATGAAACTTCCTCTGTGGCAAAGAAGTTTACTATTATCACTGTAATTGTTACCATAAATTAAATTTCCCCCACTGTGAGCTTTTGTTTGGTGGTTGTTTTTGGAGACAAGGTCATGCAATATAAGCCCAGAAAGTCACTGTGTGGGAAGTCACTATGTAGCCCGGGATGTCCTTGAGTTCCCAACCCTACTGCCTCAGTCTCCTGAGTGCTGAGACCACATGCATGCGCACCCACAACCCACACTACATTGTATTTCTATTCTCATTAGTGTGTGGTGTGTGTGTGTGGTGTGTGCGTGTGTGGTGTGTGTGGTGTGGGGTGTGTGTTTGGGGGTGAGTGTGAGTGGTGTGGGGTGTGGGGTGTGGGGTGTGTGTGTGTGTTGCTAGAAATCAAACCCAGGTTCTCACACATGCTAGGCACCACTGAGTTATATCCACAACCCAAAAATGTTTCATTATTTCTCTTTCTGGTCTTTGCTGAACATAAATTATTAGAAAGGGTAGTATTTAATTTCCAGCTATTTAGTGCTTTAAAAGTGCTTTGCTATTGATTTTGAATAGATTTCCATTATGGTCAAACAACACTTTACAGATGTTAGTTTTTTTGAAATGTAGTGTAACTTGTTGGGTTCCCCAACAAATAGTTTATCATGATGAGTGTGCTATGGATATTTAATACAAGCGTTCATTATTCAGTTTTAAGTCATAATGTCCCAGAAAGGCCTCTTAGGGTGAAGGTGGTTGATGGGCTTATCAGATGGTCCATCTCCCTAATGATTCTCTTGTCTAGATGTGATTTTCTCTTAATAGTCCATTTTCCCCATAAGGAGTACATTTTCAGTTGCTTGCTGACAATTGATGACAACTGACAGCGAAATACAATGAAGAAATTCAATTCAAAATGAGCAGGCCAAAACCCTGCAGCTATTTTTATTTGTTTGTTTTTTCAAGGTAGGGCCCCACTCTAGATCAGGCCAATCTGGAATTCACTATTTAGTCTCAGGGTGGCCTCGAACTCATGGTGGTCCCTATCTCTGCCTCTCAAGTGCTGGGATTAAAGGTTTGTGATTAAAGATGTGTGTCACCACACCTGGCTTCTACAGCTTTTTTTTTTTTAATGAGAGATAGAAAGAATTGGCTTGCCAGGGCCTCCAGCCACTGCAATCAAACTCCAGATGCATGCGCCATCTTGTACGCATGTGCAACCTCGTGCACTTGCATCACCTTGTGTGTCTGGCTTATGTGGAATCTGGAGAGTAGAACATGGGTCCTTAGGCTTCGCAGTCAAGCGCCTTAACCACTAAGCTGTCTCTCCAGCCCTCCTATAGCTATATTTTAAGCTCCTTAAATAGTGTATTCTCTAAAAATCAGTAGCAACTTACACAGCTAGGATCAGAAGACTCCCTGGACTTTGGGCAGGAGAAGGTTACCTCCAGCTCTCAGCTAAACAGAGGCTCCCATTAGCCCTTCCCTGCTCACTAAACTTATTCAAGTATCATTTTTTACCTCTACCCATTTACTTCCCCTCCTCAGATGCTAACACATCAAGTGTACCCAGCAGAGAGTTAGGCTTGGGGCAGGGCGAGGATAAGTCCCTTCTCTCTGGCTCAGTTTAAACTGAATCTGACTTTTTCATGTACTCAACTGATAGCTCTGGCTCCTCCTTTTTAGACTATAGTATGAAGGCAGAGAGGGAGGAGGCACTTAGGCACTTAGGACAGAACCAGCCTCACATTCAGTAGATGCTGGGTCCTAGGCTCCCCCAATACAGTCACAGATGGAGGCACTTGTGGTCCTAGTGATCCGCAAGCTATGCAGAGTACCCATTCTGTACCAGGTGTTGGGAATACACTAAGGCATGGTGGGAGACTGTTTTTCACATTCACAAATGGGATAAAATATTGTTAAAATCACAGTACCAAATTTTTACATATACATGTGCATGTGTGTATGCATATATATTTGTATGTACATGAATGCACATGTGTGTGAATGTGGAGGCTAGAGGGAGACATTGATGTCTTCCTTGATTGATCTCCATCTTGTTTTTTTTTTAATAAAAGAAATTTATTTTACAGAGACACAGCGAGAGAATTGGCACGCCAAGGCCTCAGCCAATGCAATCAAACTCCAGGCCCTTGCCACCTAGTGGGCAATGTGTGACCTTGCACTTGCCTCACCTTTGAGCATCTGGCTTATGTGGGATCTGGTGAGAGATTGAACATGGGTACTTAGGCTTTGCAGGCAAGTGCCTGAACCGCTAAGCCATCTTTCCAGCCCTCCCTCTTGTTCTTTGAGACAGGTTCTCTTGCTGAACCTAGAGCTCACTGATTCGGCTAGACTAGCTAGCCAACAAGTCCAGGGATTCCCTGTTTGCACCTACCTAGCACTGAGATGTGCTGCCATGCCAGCCTTAGAGATGGGTACTAAGGATGGAACTCAGGTTTCATGCTTGCACAACAAGTACTTATCCACTGAGCCATTTCCCCACTACAAAGTGCTGATTTAACCCTTGACATAAAAGAAAACCAACAAACAAAAAAGGCTAGTAAGTAAAGTGGAAGCAGACTTCCTTCCTGCTTTGAATAAACCAAACAAAGTAGAAATAAAGGCAGTTAAGCCAGTATGTAGGGCGTGGATTGATCCAGGCAGAAACTAGTCAATGGATGAAGGTATCACATGATGTTCTGCCTTAGGAGACCTTTCTGAAATTGTTGCCTGGCACTGCCTGCATCTCTGCCTACAGAGTGGTCCCTGTTGCTAACTCACCAGCTGCTCTTAGAAGTGGTCAAGGTGCTAGCCCTGGAGGTACCTACCACATGGTACAGCTCCAGGTGTTTCATCTGACTTCTCCATCTGCCAGCATTTAGGCTGTCAGCCACAAGTAGGCATCCAGATGAGGATCACTGAAGACACCATCTCTCAAATCCTGAGATCCACAGTGATACCTAGGGTCAGGACCACTGTGGATCTCTCCTATTCAGAGGCATCTTTGTTCTACCCATTTGCTCAGTCTCTTCTTTTTTTTGTTAGAGAGAGAGAGAGAGAGGGAGAGAGAGGGAGAGAGAGAGAGAGAGAGAGGGAGAGAATGGGTCCGCCAGCGACCTCTCAGCTGCTGTGAATGAACTCCAGATGCATACGCCCCCTTGTGGGCAAGTGCGGCGTTGCACCCTTGCATCACTTTTTGTGTCTGGCTAAACGTGGGACCTGGAAAATTGAACAGGTGTTCTTAGGCTTGGCAGGTGGGCACCTTAATCATTAAGCCATCTTTCCAGCCCTTTGCTCAGTCTCTTAATCCCTGAGCTGCCCCTCCTCTCTTAATGTGAAGCTGTCATCCCATAGCCCTGTCTGAACCTTTCTCTAACTTCCTTCCTTCTGTCTTAAGCCCAGAGAGTTCTTTTTCAAACCAAATCCTAACTTCCCATTCCCCTCCCATCCTCTTACCAGAGTTCAAAGGCCACAGTGTGTGATACTGAGACCTTCTTTGTGGTGCCTTCCAGCCTCTGCTCCCCTCTCTCAGCGACCCAGATCCCTGGCTCACCTGCATGCCCCTGCATATTCACTAAGCTCTGCCTGAAACAGCACATTTTGTGGGTTTGTTCCTGCCAGAATGCTCTGACCCTCAGGAGAAGCTTCCACAGCAGTATATTCTTCTTGTTTCCTGAAAACCCATCCTCAAACTCGGCCCACTTCTGACCTTCTTGTTGGCTCCTAAGTGGCCCACTTAGAGAAACTTCCTGGTCTTTGGCCAAGAACAGTGGCTATACTCATCAAAAGTTAATAAATAACTTAAACAACTAAGCTTACCCCTTTAATCCATGCTGCTCTCACTCTTGGTTGGAGCATCTACTTCTTTTTTTTAAACAGAAGGCAGCAAAACCCAGGGAGAACCAAGATCCATTTAAATGGCAAAAGAAGATTGTTGACTTCCTAGCACAAGATGATCCACCTTCATTACATCTGACATGGCCCATGAGACATTACAGAGGAAGTGTCAATCTAAACGAGTGCTGCTCTCACTGCTAGTCAGACAACCAACTCCAGGGAGATGGGATAGACACCGAAGACACTCAAAATGCTTCAAAGCAGAAATTCAAGGATTGCAGAAAGCTTGCCTCTAAAGCAGGGAATATTGTGGAAGGGGGCGCAGAAAGAGCCACAGCGTGGGAAGGAGTATCCTGAGGCATTGTCCCTTGCCCCATAGAGACTGATGCACAAATAACCCCTTCCCCTGTCCTCAGGGGATTAGGGTCAGGAGAGAGGATATAAGACCATAACCTGATGGTAATATTAACAACACCTGATAGGTTCATGCAATAAAATCCATAATAAATTTTTAAAAATAATGTAAGAGCCAAAGGATGAGGAGGAGTGTTTTGGAACTTGGTCTTCTGGACATGAAGTGGTTATTGTATTCATAACCTCGTAGTGGATATCATTATTTCCACAAGATCTGCTCAACACTGTGCTCATCAATATTTCATTATGGATGATGGAGGAGGAGAGGAATAAAAAAGACATCAAAATAGAAGAGGGACTTATTGGAAAAAAGGTGTTCAATAGAAGGAGGAAGGGGAGAGGGCAATAGAAGGTAATGGCAGGAGATTAGTTAAATTACATTATGCTTATTATGAAAATTATCAATAAAAATCAATTTATGTCAAGGCAAAAAAAATTCTGACCCAGGAATGGACATGGGTGGAAGAGAGGTAGCTTTTGTGTTACTGATAAAGATGGGTTAGATAACCAAGCCTTCTCCATGCTGGGAGATCATTTGCAAATCTGCTCTCTCTGCACAACATTTATTTTTCTTTTCTTGCTAAGAGCTTTTGCAACAGAAGACAATTTTACAATTATTTCCATGGCATGAAAACACCTCTTTTATCATAGCAGGAAGGTCTGGGGAATATTCTAGATGCTCTTGGCTGGGTCTGCCTTAGCTTTGGCTTGCTCTGGGTGGGAGGAGGAGAAATGCCCATACCTCCTGGGGTTTAATAGGAAAGCTTCCACTAGGGGTAGGAAGAGTAGAGGATGCTGAAAGTGCATTTCTTAGGTCAACATCAAAAGCACAGAGCGGTGTCTCCACCAGTCACAGGCTGTTGAGGTTGTCCTGACCCTGCTTATCTGCAGCTTTCAGTGGAAGCAACTTTGCCCCATTCTTTAAGAATAAGAGGTGAGAGCTGGGAGTAGTGGTACACGCCTTTAATCCCAGCACTCAGGAGGCAGAGGTAGGAGGATCGCCATGAGTTCGAGGCCACCCTGAGACTACAGAGTTAATTCCAGGTCAGCCTGGGCCAGAGTGAGACTCTACCTTGAAAAACAAAACAAAACAAACAAACAAATAAAAATAAGAGGTGTTAGGATGGATCAGAATCCACAGGGAAGCCAAGATGTCTAAGAAAATACTAGAGATTGAGATGCTGGAGACTCTGCCTCCCTTACTGAGAGAGGCAGAGGAGTTTCCAGATGTAAGTCTTATTTATCACTGAGGAAGAGCTCCCTCGTTTTCCTAGGGTAAATACATTTGATTTGGAGTCTAAGATGGTCTCTGCAACAACAGTAGAAGAATCTTGTCGTTAGTGACCAGGCCAGACCTGACCCCTTCCGGGTAGGCACCACTTACAGTCTCCGCAACCCCACCAGACACTTCCTGCAGCCTCTGCTCCAGCCGCAGTCAGGTTTCTGACTGGAAGTCCCTCCTGTGGTTTGTGATCCTGTCAGTCCCTCACCCAGAATGTTTTTGCCTTCTTCATCAACTTTCCCCATCTCTCCTTTACCTCCTCACATGCAAGCAGGGATACCATTCAAGACCTAGATTCAAAGCTGTTTCTATCCAGCCTTACCTCTCCTTACAGGAAAACCTACCTGACCTCTATATCTCCAAGTAAGCCACTATGCTTTAAACACAGCAGCTGGCTCCTGAGTACCCTGTACTATGTTTTTATTATGATCACATGTCTCTTCTCCCCTCTTGAGTTGTGAGAGCCTGCCTAGCTCTGTCTTCCCTCTGTACCTTGTAAAGACCCTGGGTGAAGGGGAGTCCATAGGCAGCCTCCCCTGCTTCCCTCCTGAGGACTGGAGTAGACTGCTCCTCTGCTTCAACATTTTCTGGAGGATGAGATCAGTAGCCCCTGGGTCCTGAAAAGGTCTCCTGAGCTGGGAAAGCCCAACTAGGCTTCTTGGTTCTTAGCTAGTCAGGCCTTTTCTAATGCCTAAATCTCTCATGGATAGAAAGTTCTTGTGGAGTTCACAATTGGGAAACTAAGCCAAAGATTGGCAGAGCCATGTAGAAGGATTTAAGCCCATTAAACAGTGAAAAAGGGGATGTATACATAGTGGTGTGTGCCTATAATTTCAGCACTTGGGAAGAGGAGGCAAGAGGATCAGAAGTTCAAGATCATCCTCAGCTACATAGTGAGTTTGAGACCTTCCTGGGCCACACAAGACACTCTCTCAAAAACAAACAACAAGCAAGCCAGTGAAGACCTCAGAGACAGAGGTCATTTCTTATTGAGCTTAGTGATGAGCTAGTACTTAGCATGGAGCTTAGCTGAAATCTCTTCTGTCTGGAGAGTGCTCGTCAACCTCATCTTGTGCACCCTTTCTGGGCTCCTGCTCATGCGTTATCTGTGTTCTTTGGTTCTAACTCCTTTCCTAGCCTTGGGCACACAGTTCCTCCAGACTCCTCTGTCATCATCCCCTCTCCTTGGCTCCCCCTTTTGGTTCCCTCAGCTTGCAGTTGAGTATTGCCTCCTCCTGGAAACCTTCCTTGACTGCTATGTCCCAGCTTTGGTTCCCAACTTCTCTGTATAACACACCTGTCCTATGTCCTCCTGTCCACTCACTGGGTGCTCCTGCCCCACCAAATGAGGTTCTTTGGGGCCAAAGCCTGCATCATGTTCAGCTTCATGTCTATAGCCTTCTCCATTCCTCCACCCCCAGGCTTGGTACACAGACGGGCATAAGAAATGGTCTCTGAGCACATGAGCTGAAGGAGGGTAAGAAGAGTTGACAGAGGAGAGGCCAGGATCCCAAGAACACCATAGGTATGAGAAAAGCCAATAGCCATCTTATCATACTGGGTCCAGAAAACCACTGGCTGCCATGGGTCTTCCACACACAGAAGCTGTCTAGCACACACAGAAACCATTCTGTGGGGATAGAAGGGAAGGTGGGAGCTCAGGAAGGCTCTGCAAGACTGGGCCCCTCTGGGTCTTTCTGAGCCCAGGAGTGGGTCCCCCACTTCTGTCTCACTGAACAGAGTCTGTATCATAGGACACTGACATGTTGGCCAGAAAAAACACAGGGCCCTCATAGTTAGGAAACCCAAGGCCAGGCAGGGGTAGGTGATTACTTTTGATAAGCTCATGGCTAGTGTCCCTGCTAGAATTTACTGCCCATCCTCTCAGCCTAGCTTTGTTCCCATCAGCCTCCAGAGTCTGGGCTTGGGTAAGCTTGCATAACTGGGGTCCCTCTAAGACTGGGGCTTCCCTACCTCTGAAAGTCACTTTGGCGATCCGGTCACCTTTGCCCCGCAGTTCTGCAACAGTCTTGAGGTGGACGATCAGGGCCATGCTGGTGATGAGTCTGGAAACTGCCAGGCAGAGCAAAGGAAGGAGCTAGCTGGTGGAATGCGGCTCACACTGCTCCCTCCTCTCCCTCCTCTCGTAGTTGCTGCCTCCTCCTCCTTATGCTGCCCACAGAGACCAAGGCAATGGAGCTAAGCTGCTCCTTCCAGCTTCTCTCAGTGCCTGGCAGCCTTGTCAGCCCCGCCCCTCCAAGTTGTCAGCCCAGCATGTGGCTTGTGTGTGTGTGTGTGTGTGTGTGTGTGTGTGTGTGTTGTGTACCCGTCCAGCTGCCTGGAAGTGTACACACAGGCGGAATTCATTATTTAGCATTGCAGGTACCCAGGTAAAGCCCTGTCTAGCTTCAGGTGTCTTCTCCTAGCTCCCTGAGTGGAGACTCCCACCTCAGCAGGGGTAAGCAAACTCTCCCATCCAGAGAGGAAAGATGGCAGTGGGCATAAGCATGGATGGGGTGGGTGTCTGGCTGGGGCACCCCTTCCCTCAGGGATGAGGAACTTCATGATCTTTGTGCACAGGAAACTAGTGTGTTGGGAGCAATCCACACCACTTCCTGTTCCATTCAGCTGACCACCAGGGTGCTAGTACCCAAAAGGCTCAGGGAATCTGGATGGGCCAGCCCTGTCTATGCTGGATGGATCACATTGCCACTGGAAATCCTCACCAAGGTCCTTCCAGCTGGAAAAGCAGCCTTTGCAAGGCTGCATCAATCTGGAAGGTGCCTAGGAGCTAGTCCCTCAGAAATGAATCTTAATAGAAGTAATGTACCTGACAGCAAATTCCATCCTAAGTTTGTGTTCCCTGAGATGTTGGATTCCTATCCTGACACCACAGGATCTTAATTTCCAGAGGCTGGGGCTGCTGTCTAAAGGGAAGCTGGGGATCAGGTTCATTATGGTTGATATGCCTAACCATGTACACTACAGGGGTTTCTGTTATGCTAGGGCAGTACGTAGGGATCAGTGAAACAACCTTCCCTTTCTTTGGAGACAAAGAAAACTGGGGGAGGTGACATGGCTGATGTGTGGTTTCCAGTGAGGGGAGAGCTGACCCACTCTAATCAGCTACTAGAGGTAAGAAAAGGAACAAAGGGAGATTGCCTCTCCTTTCTCCAGGAGAGGCTTACAAGGAAAGCGATCACAGGAGCTGGGTCCTCTGATCCTGGGACCCATGAAAGACCCTCTGCACCCTTGTTCTTGCCACTCACTCTTGGTAGAATGCCCTCTGACTCAACCCTACCTCCTGACTTGGCCTCAGCTCATCAGGAGTCCATTCCTGAAAGTGCCTGTGCACCTGCATCCACCTGGGGGTAGAGTCCTCCTCTGATCATCTTCTGCTCCTCTCATCTTAAGGTGTTCTGGGGTTGCTCCACTTGCAATTCTTTTTACTGATCCTAGGGATATCCTGGAACACAACCTCTTTGCACCCAGGAGCCTTACAAGGTCCCTACCCAAAGTGGGACACCCAGTTTATACTGAGAGGATGAAAGGGTAAGCTTAGTGATCTATCCAAAGTGCCTAAAGGTTTAACAAGAGAAATATTAAATGTTTGCAGCATGGCAAGTTGCTCCATTTGAATTCTGAAGGCTGAATAGCCTGCAGGCTGTCCCAAGAGCATTCTTGTCTCCTACTTGTTTCCTTGTTGTTTTGTTCTGTTTTTCAATGTACGCTCATTTTCTTTCTCTTTCTTCCTTGCCAAAGTTTCAGCTCTTCTTTCTCACATATTGTGGTAGCTTGAATGTATGTCCCCCATAGATTCAGGTGTTTTATTAAAGCTTGTAACTTGGATCTCCAGCCACTTGGCTAGAGGAGGTGTCGAGTGGAGGGGGGCAGATCCTGGGGTCTAGCCCTAAGATGTATTCGAGGGTGTATCTGATTTCAGCCAAAAGGAATAAGAGAAATCTGAGCTCTGGCAGGCTCCTGCATGCTGCCCTTTCATGCTTCTTTCTTTTGGTTTTCATGGGCTGTTTAGTTGTTTCTCGTTGCTTGGATGTATGGAAGTAGCTTCTTCCACCTTTGATGGAAAGTTCTCCCTGGATCTGTAAGCTTGAAATAAATTCCTTCCTCCTCTAAACTGTATCTGGTTTGGATGTTCATCCCAGCAACGTGCAATGGCTATAACACGTATATTTAACTATATTAAATTAGAGAAGTCATAGACGGTGTATTTATTGGCCTAAAGAGATGGCTCAGTGGTGAAAAGTGCTTGCTGCCCAAGCCTGACAAGTGGAGTTTGGATCCCTAGAACCCATGTAAAGATGGTCAAAAATAGCACACGTCTGTAATCCCAACAGGTATACAGCATGTTGGGAGGCAGTCAGGAGCATTCCCAAGCTCTCAGGCCTGTTAGTAGGGCATTTGCAGTGCAAATGAGAGACACTATCTCAAACAAAGTAGAAGGTGAAGACCAACACCTTGAGACTGTTCTCTGATCTCCACGCACGCTTCATGGCATGCATACACCATTACATACACACACATTTATTGAATACAAGCAAATAGCTAAAAAAAACCCTTAAAAACGGGTAAGGTTGATGTCTCTTAAAAATAAAAAATAAGGGCTGTAGAGATGGCTTAGCAGTAAGGCACTTGCCTGCAAAGCCTAAGGACCCATGTTCCACTCTTCATATCCCACATAAGCCAGCTGAACAGCAAATATGCAAGGTCACACATGGGCTCAAGGTGGTGCACACATGTGGAGTTTGATTACAGTGGCTAGAGGCCCTGGTGCATCAATTCTCTCTTGTACTCATGGTCTTGCTCTCTCACATTAAAAAAAATTAATCTCTCTCTGTCTCTCTCTGCCTCTTTCTCTCTTTCTCAAATAAATAAAATAAATAAAATTTTAAATTAAAAAATAATAAAATAAAAAATAAATTCACCAGCATTTGCATCTGTTTGTAAGCTTTGGTGATACTCAATAGAAAAAGGAGGCTATCTTCTTTGGGGCACCTTGGAGGTTCTCTCCTGAAAGAGGAAAATTTCATGAAGCCTCTTACAGTACTGAACAACTTTAGGAAAGAGTCCAGGAACCTGCCCTAGGCAGCTTTATTTCCACATTTGTAAAGCAGCAGCAGTTCCGCTCAACACACCGCAGATAAGCCAGCTGACCCTTCTGAAAGCTGTTCTAAGCCAGACTGTAAACAGAAGAGCCAGATGGACTAGAATCCAGACCAGTGGACACAGTGATGTGTCTATGAACAGGGCTAGCTGGGGAAGTGGGTGCTTGACCTGGTGGAGCTGGAGGTCAACAGAAGCCCATCCTGAAGTATGCCACACTGGATCAAAGGGTTCCTCTTTTAATACTTTTCCTAATTCTTTTCTTAGTGTATAACATCCCTCCCTCCCTCCCTCGGAGACTTTAGGACCTATACATATGACTAGTTTCTGAAGGATGGGGGCATTTCTTCCACCAAGTTGGCAATCACTCACCTACCTGTGGTTCCTTTTCCCCACTAGGCTTCTGTTGTTCTGTTTTTTTTTTTTTTTTTTTTTTTTTTGTGTGTGTGTGTGCCTCTTACAAGCATGTGGCTCTCCCAGTCTCAACAGCATCTGTCAGAGAACATCTTTGGAGAATTCTGATTGCAGTGGCATCCTGTGAGCTCATTAGTGTCTGTGGTCTTTATCAGCTGCCATTTACAGGCCAGCTGTGCATGACAAGAAATAAACTGTGAGTGGTGAAGGCAAACTGCTGGTATTCTTAATTGTTCCTGATGGCTACTTGGGAGGCAATGTTTGGATCCAAGTCACAAGAGGATGCCACTTTAGAAGCTTCCCTGGCCCTGTCCTATACATGCCCCAGAGCTGGTGTGAGGGTGGTTTGAGAAGCCCCTCTGTGGAGGTCCAGTCAAGCTCACTGAGGGACTTAGTAGAAATCAAATCTCATGTGGGCTTCAGAAGGTTTGGTTTTTGGAAGGAACATAAACACTACAGATTCCACAGCAGAATGAACTGCGGGATTGCAAACAAATGTAAATTACACACTATGTTGGTTACTTCTGCACCATGATGAAATAATTGACAGGAACATTTCATGGGATGTTTTCAGTCCACTGTAGCAGAGAAGTCATGGTGAAACAGCTCTGTTCACGATGACAGAGCTGTGTGGTAGATAGAGGCTGTTTATACTTCATTGGACCTGGAAGCAGAGAGTGAGGCTAGAATCAAGGGGCAGGGTATACCCTTCAAAGGCCAGACCCTATTAACCCACTTCCCCCAGGGCCTACATCCTAAGTTACCACAGCCTCTCAGGGAAGACACAACCAACTGGAGAACAAGCATCAAAACATGAATCTGTAGGGCTATTTCAGATTCAAACCCTAACACCACACCAGGCTACTTTTGTGAGCGACTTCCCCTCCCTTCCTTCCTTCCTCCCTTCCTTCCTTCCTTCCTTTACCACACCAGGCTAGTTTTGTGACCGACTTCCCCTTCCTTCCTTCCTTCCTTCCTTCCTTCCTTCCTTCCTTCCTTCCTTCCTTCCTTCCTTCCTTCACCACACCAGGCTACTTTTGTGACCGACTTCCCCTCCCTCCCTCCCTCCCTCCCTCCCTCCCTCCCTCCCTTCCTTCCTTCCTTCCTTCCTTCCTTCCTTCCTTCCTTCCTTCCTTCCTTCACCACACCAGGCTACTTTTGTGAACGACTTCCACTCCCTTCCTCCCTTCCTCCCTCCCCCTCCTTTCCTTTCCTTCCTTCCTTCCTTCCTTCCTTCCTTCCTTCCTTCCTTCCTTCCTTCCTTCCTTCCTTCAGCACACCAGGCTACTTTTGTGACCGACTTCCCCTTCCTTCCTTTCTTCCTTCCTTCCTTCACCACACCAGGCTACTTTTGTGACCGACTTCCCCTCCTTTCTTTCCTTCCTTCCTTCCTCCCTCCCTCCCTCCCTCCCTCCCTCCCTCCCTTCCGTCCTTCCTTCCTTCCTTCCTTCCTTCCTTCCTTCCTTCCTTCCTTCCTTCCTTCCTTCCCTTCCTCCCTCTCTCCCCCCCTCTCTTCCTTCTCCCCCCCTCTTCTTCCTGTTATTTCTACCCCATTCTTCCTTTCTCTCTCTTGACAGGGTTCTGGCCTTGAACTCATTATATAGCTAAGGATGACCTTGAACTTCCCAACCTCTTGCTTGTGTGGTACTTGGGGTTGAACCCAGGGCTTTGTGCATGCTGGTAAGCACTCCACTAACTAAACTTCAACTCCCCCTCCAGCCTCTCCTTTCTTCAGACAGTATCTCACTAAATTGTCCAGCCTATCCTCAAACTTGAGATCTTCCCACCTCAGTCTAGAAAGTCACCAAGCACAGCTTGCCCTTACTTACAGAACTGTTCTTGTAGAGCAGTCTGAGGAACCAGAGGAAGGAAAGAGGAAGTTCAAGGGGAGAGAGGAGAGATAAAAATATCCTTCTTTCCAACAGGTACACACATAAATAACCGGGCCAGGAAAAACACACCAAGTGAGGCCTGCTGAGAGTCACTTTATGGACCTCAGGGAACAAGGATGTGGGCAACCTTAAAGAGAGATGGCTCTTGGGGTTCCTGGGGTCATTCAGCTCCTGGGCCTGAGCCTCTGCCAGTTTTCTCCAGAGTTCTTTCTCACTTTAGTGTCCAAGCCAGGTCACCAAGAGCTTCATGGCAGGTAGGACATTGGGAGACGATTCAGCTAAGCTTCTCCATATACTAGCAGCTGAGCCCCACACATGGAAGTGAACGCTGACGCCAAGGTTGCTAAGGAGACTTGGAGAGTGGGGAGGAGTTTAAACAGCAGAGCTTGTGGGCATGAGAGGCATCTATTGGAGTGGGCTATCCAGAGAGGCCACTGTGAGGAGGATCCAGTGTCCCAGAAGGAACTCGCGTTACCAAGCGTTCGGTTGCCAGGTGACTAACGGGCGGTTTACTGAGCAGAGCTGTAGCTCCTGGGCTTGCCGCACCCACCATGGCCTCACGGAGTGCGGGCACTCTATTAACTGAGTTCAATGCCACCTTCGTGCCCCCCGCCCTCATGCCCGGGTAAGCCACCACGCACCTTGGCACACCTGAACTGTGGGTCTGAGCCCAAAGGCACTCCTACTGGCCCCCCTTCTTCACTCACCTGTTGGGGTCATGGAAACTCCATCTTCGCACCTAAAGGGCTTCAAGGAACGCTGCCATGCCGATCTCCTCACCCCGGCTCGGTGACCTTCTAGGGGTGCTTCGCTTGATTTTGTTCTGCTTTTGCTCTATACAGCAGGCAGGGCCAGTGGCAGGTGGTGGGACTTTACAAATTAGGTAAGAAGTAGATGGCTGAGAACTGGGCCAGAACCAGCCCAGGATAATCAGACCTTGCGTAATAGGCCAAAATGAGGAAGAGGGAGGAGATGAAAACATGTGTGGGCTCTGGGATTTGGACCAGTAAGCACTCTGATACAGAGGAAGGGAAGTGAGGGATGAACAGTTCAGGAGTTTCCCAGATGAAACTGTTTTTGTGGGCTGAAGTTCCTCATCAAGCAGGAATGAATTGAGACATTTCATGCTTCTGAACACTACCTCATGGGCAATTTTGCCAGAGAATTCTGGATTCTCTGCCTAACTTGGATAATTATTATTTTTGTCTTTTCAAACATTAATCACAGATTTTACAGCACAGCCAATATCTTCTGATACTCAAATCACCTTCTTTTCAATTAAAAAAAATATATTTTATTTATTTTTTGGAGAGAGACACAGAGTGAGACAGACAGAGAGGGAGAAGGAGACAGAGAATGGGCGCACCAGCAATCTCAGCTGCTGAGAACGAAATCCAGATGTGTGCGCCTCTTTGTGGGCAAGCGCGGCATTGCGCCCTTGCGTCACTTTGCATTTGGCTAAACGTGGGACCTGGAGATTAGAACCCTGTTCTTAGGCTTAGCAGGCCAGCGCCTTAACCACTAAGCCATCTCTCCAGCTCTCCACCTTCTTTTCAATTTTATCCACAGGGGCAGAGAATATAAGGTTAGTAGGGACCTCAAAGATCACACAGACCACCCTGTTGCTGTTCCATATGTGGGTAGTGAGGTCATGGGGGTCTTAAATGAGCCCCCATGTCAGCGATGAAAGAGCTGGGTTAGAACCAGGACTCACAATTATCTTTCAAGTATGTGCTAGGTCCATACTACACAGGGTGTTTTACAAACTCCTCTATACAAATGTCTTTATAAAACCCAGATGAAGAAGGAGTAACTTACCAAAAGCCATTAGCAACTAAGTTGCTGAGCCAAGTCTTGTGACTTAAATACCCTAGTTCACCCCAGATATCTATACTGAACCTTCATGGAGCCTATCACATGGCCCAATTCACTGGTAGCGAGGGAGAAGAGTAGACTGACTCTGGAACCAGCTAGCCTGGTTCATATCCTAGTTTCATCATTTACTTACCCTGTGACCCATTTGCCTTATCTGTTCAATGAAGATAATGGTGTGCAAGCTAACAGAGGCTTAAATCCACCAATGTGCATGAAGCTCAGCACTTGGCAATTGTTAGCTATTACAGTTAGTTAAACTACTACTATGTCCAAGGCCTGAAGCTAGGCTCCAGGGACAGCACCAGATAACAATGGCATAATGACAGTCTTCAGATAGTTGGTCAGGATAGCTCATTTTAGTCCTTGTTGCTGTAGGTATTACCCTCACTTTCTTGTCCTGGGTGCCAGATTGTAATGGGCAAGGAACCCTTACGTGAGAGTCCCTGGGGCTATAAGGCTTTTTTAAGGGATAAGAGTAGTCTCAGTGAAATTCTGCCCCTGCATTCAGTCAGGTCTGGGTGGTACCTTCCCTTGTTTGCCACCTTCAGCCATGCCACCCCAGGCTCTCCATACATTCATTTATGCCTAGTCTTTTTCTTCTGCCCCTGAGGCCCACCATTCCTGGTCACATCTCTCATCAGGAATAAAGATAGAAAGACACAAACCCAGTCCCTCCCTCCATCTTCTTGGGCTGGAAATTGCACCCACATCTGCACCACTGACTTGTGCCTCAGAACCCTACACCATGGCATTCAGTACTCATTATTGTCATTGTCAGGTAGGCAGTCACACAAAGATGGCTGTGTTCTTACTCCCATAATCCCTGTATAGCAGACACACACATCAAATAGTGTGCTATTAAGTGATTAACAACAAGCTCTCTGGAGGATAAAGCTTTAATTTGTAGCGTTCACCTGTATCTGTGGTGAAAACATTTCTCTGTAACCTGATTTCAGGTTGTCAATATGATGACCTTAAGTGAGTTGGAAAAGGTGCATAACACAACATTATCTAGGATGCTTTATCAGTTTCAGTTACTCAAGGTCAACTGTGATCTGAAAATAGGAATGAAAATTTCCAGAAATAAGTAATTAATAAGTTTTAAATAACTTTCACTACAGCATATTGTTGTAATTATCCTATTATAACATTAGTTATTGCTACTCTCTATTATGCTTAACTCATAAATTAGACTTTATCATAAAAATGTATGTATAGAAGGAAAACATATAGAGAGTTGGTACTATCTGAGGTTTCAGGCATCCACATGGGTGAGGCAGGACAACTGTGTTTTCACTGTAAAATATCATAGACATAAGAAAGTAATGTGAGAGGATTGTTATAAAAATACATTATGTGGGCTGGAGAGATGGCTTAGCGGTTAAGGTGCCTGCCTACTAAGCCTTAGAACCCAGTTTCAATCTCCAGGTCCCACGTTTAGCCAGATGCAAAGTGACGCAAGGGCGCAATGCCGCACTTGCCCACAAGGGGGCACATGCATCTGGATTTCGTTCACAGCAGCTGAGAAACTGCTGGTGCGCCCATTCTCTATCTGTGTCCCTCTCCCTCCCTCTCCCTCTCTCTCTGTCTGTCTCTGTGTCTCTATCCAAAAACAAAAATAAAAATAAAAACAGCTAAGGGGAACTCCAGGCTGGTTAGGTAATATTTTAACAAGATTGTCTAAGCAAGCAGCAGTTACATTTGTACATCTTTGATTGGTTGGGGCGAAAGGGACATGGTCTGGGCATACCTGGGCATGTTTAGACATATCTCCAGGACCTGACTCAGCCCCCAGAGCCTGCCCCTCCAGGAAATTGAAACTTAGGCCTAGTCAGGGCAGCACCTTACTGAAGCCTGTCATGGCGTCAGTTTGGTCCCTTCATCCTCTCCATCCTCTGTCCCTTACAGTCTTACTGCATCCTCTTCCATGGTGTTTCCTGACCCTTTGAGGGATTTATATAGCTTTCCCTTTTTTTTTTTTTTTTTTTTTTTTGTTTTTCAAGGTAGGGTTTCACTCTGGTCCATGCTGACCTGGAATTAACTATGTAGTCTCAGGGTGGCCCCGAACTCTCGGCAATCCTACTACCTCTGCCTCCCGAGTGCTGGGATTAAAGGCGTGCGCCACCATGCCCAGCTAGGTTTCCCTTTTAAGGCTGAGCACTTAGCAGTCACTTATTCTCAACACTTTAACCAGTTTTGAGCCTCTGTATTAACTGCTGCCCACTGCAAAAAGAAGTTCTCTGATGAAGACTGAGAGCAGCACTGATCCATGGGTATAAAAATAAATATTTAGAAGATATAATGTAATTTTAATACTGGATTTCAAAAAAAATAGGCTTAACACATTCCTGAAAATTTAGCAGTTCTCTTTTGAAGCTTGTCTGAGCCAGAGCCAGCATGCCACTACCTGCACCTGCCATCTTTCTCAGACTTTGGCCTCATGAATAATGGAAGGGGGTTGAGCAGGCTGTTGCATCCCCCAATCCCCTTCTATTCCAGTGCAGGCCTGACAAGAGAGGTGCAACCCCTCCCTAAGATGGCCCAGTACATCCTGAGATATGAAACAAAGGTTGCCACATCGGCCCTGGAGTATGTTGACCTTGGTATCAGACTCTCCTGGGAAATTTTAAAAACATGCTCAGCCTCCATGTAGAGGGTCTGATGCCATTGGTTGTACTGGAGAAAAGACAAGAAATCATATATGATTCCAATGCAGAAGACCCTTGTGAGAAGGGACAGGTCTGGGCCTGTAGCAGACAGCTTTAGGTTCACTGAGATGAACTTTCAGACCAGGCACAGTTATGGAATAAGGGATTTATTGAAGCTTACAGATCCAGGGGAAGTACCATAATGGCAGAAGAAGCTGGTCTGCCTTCACAGGACCAAACACAGAGAGAAGCCACAAGCCAAAAGCCACACAGCACAGCACACCTCAGGAACTCCAGCTAGGCACACTCTGCATATCTTTTGATTGAAATCTCAAATCCACCACCACACCTTAAGATCTGCCCAGTGACACTGCCTTCAGCCAGGAGACTGCAGATGCAAACTACAAACTAATAAAACACTGAATATATTGGGGGCCATCTATTCAAACTACCACAAGGCCTATGCAAGTTTACAAAGAAGCCTCCCCCAACCATAAACTGGGCGTGGTGGTGCTCGTCTTTAATCCCAGCACTCTACATAGTGAGTTCCAGGTCAGCCTGGGCTAGACTGAGACCCTACCTCAAAAAGCCAAAAAGTAAAAATAAAAATAAAAATAAAAATAAAAAGAAGAAGTCCCCAGTGTGGGGCCTTCCCATCATTGGCTTCTTGGCAGCCCCCAGCTGACAGGGGCAAGATCTAACTGATTCTAGAAGTCATCTACTTTCTGTCAATTCTTATCCCCAGCTGCAGGAGCAAGTGACCCCTGATTCAAGCAGAAAATAGAGTCTAAGCAACTACCTGTCCCTTCTCTGTAGGCAGTCCCATTCCACATACTCTCCCACCCCAGATAGCCTGTTCTCACTCATATAAAAGCCTCTGGTCTTTCATTTGCCTCTCTTCCCAGTGTTCACAGACTATCTAATTTATTCAGTCCACCCAGAACCTCTGTCCCAAGGCTGTCTCCCTAAAATTTACTATTGGGCTGGTCAGAAAGCTAGGGCGGTTTATAGGTAATGGAGGCCGCTCCCACAACCTGAAGAACTGAGAAGTGCTAAGAACAGAAGGTCGAGAGCTTAGAAACTTGGACTTTATAGCTCTTCCATCTCCTAGAGAAAGACCAGTTTTTGAAAGTGGGCCTATGCCAGACATGGTGGTCTACACCTTTAATCCTAGCTGAGATAGGAGAATTACCATGACTTTGACAGTTTGAGGCCAGCCTGGAGCTAAAGAGTGAGTTCCAGGTTAGCCAAGGCAGACTGAGACCCTACCTCCCTCAGAAAAAGAAAAGAAAGCAGATCTTCATTTGTCAATTCAATCCAACAAATATTTACAGAGCATTGACTGGATGTTGGGAATGACAGTGACACAAGTAGGAGTAAAACAGAGTTTTCTCTTCCCAGGGAGAAAGAAAGAACATTCTAAGAACTCAGTTTCAAACACAATAAAATGTGAACAGACAATTGAACAGGGGGTTGGCATGGCATAGGGGTAGATCCAAAGAGGTTTCATGGAAATGAGGATACGTGAAAGACACCTGGAAGTATGATAGGTCAGAGTGGAAGAAGGGAGGGATGAAGAGGATGTCTTGAGCAAAAGCTGAGACTGAAGGATCTCACAGAATGGGCTTTCAAAACTGGCTGATTTGGCTAGAGTAGAAACACTGAGTTGTGAAAGTGGGTGACAGGACTGACAAGCCCTCTCACTCAGGCCCACATCAAGAGCCACTGAGCTGTTGGCCCAGTTTGTTTTAACTCCCTCGGCAGTAGGGAGTCCTTGTGGGTTCTGCCCTGGGGAAGAACGCCATCACAAGTGTCTTCTGTAGGTGGTGCGCGGAGAAGCTGCAAACAGAACAGGGACATGCTGAATGGTAGCAAGCTGATTAGTTAATAAGATTGCTCAAGGGATCTCTGATGCTCATGGTAATAAATTTTCATGTCTTCTATGGGGCCAGCCAGGGCCCTTAAGAGTCAGGGTTGGGATAGGTCCCTGTACACAATGGGATTTAGAATCTTGGCCCAGGAACCTGGCTCAGCATGTCTCCTAGTTTATGTGTGTGTGTGTGCAGCTGAGAGTAGATGAAGGGATATGGGCAGAAAGAAGTCAGAAAGAAGTGAGATAGTGCCATTGGGACTGTTTGATGTCCAGTTCTAAAACCTGATTTTCCTCTCTAATGTTACATCTGTTATAAGACCAACAAAAACAGGCCTGCACAAGTCTCTACTATGGAGCCCCAGCAGGTCAGGCTTAAGGCTCACACATCCAGGTGCATCCAAGGGACATAATCCTTGCATCTCAAGATGTGCCTGCTGAGTGTTAAATAATGTGAACCCATATATATGTGCACAGATGCACGTGTACACACACACACACACACACACACACACACACACACACTCCAGAGTGACAAGTTCTGAAGGGAAGCCAGGCAGAACTTGGGAGGACTGTTGCGGAGGAGGGGGCTTTTATTCAATTGGGATGCAAATATCTCAGTATTCAGAGAAGGTGGGAAGGCAGAGAACAGAGGAGGAAATGGTAGAGAGTTTGGGGGTGGTGGGGAGAAGAATCACAAGGACGAGTCACATTTCTACAGCTCCATTCTTCAGAGGAGCCTCGTGTCCCTGTGAGCAGGATGTATCATGTGCTCTGATGATCTGAACCCCTTTTTTAAGATAGGCTCAGTGCATTGTCCCCCAGGATTCTGGACTTCTCCCTCCTCTTGTGAACATTTGTGAAGCACTTGTCACGTGGTAGTGTTGAGGATTGGGAGACTAGAGATGAGCAGAGGCTGTAGACACATGTGGATGTGAGCCCAGAAGGACACATGGTGAGTGGCTATAGGATAAGGTCAGGGAAAGCAACTAAGAGTTGGTTCTTTCCAAGTGAGTGTGTGGCAAGTCCTCAGGTGGCAAGAGGGGGGTCAGCATTCCAGGTAAAGGAAGTAACTGTCGGATCAGAGGCATGGGACAACCCATGAGAGCCCCAAAACTGTAGGTACCACTGCCTGTGGGGAAGTGGAGAGAGGTGAGGAAGATCACTCTGGCCTCTGCAGACGTAGGCTACAGGGGGTTAAACTTTGTTGAGGACAGTCTCTAGGAAAATTGAGGCTGTTTTGGTGATGGTAGCAATGGGAAGAAAAAGGGCAATAGTAAAGACTTTGGAGGTACCTGTGCAGGACTAAAGGAAGCCTGGCTGTTCAGGGTAATGGAGAAGAGGTAACAGGATCAGACTCAGGTACAGGGTATATGGGGTAGGATTAGCCATGGTAGGGCTGTAACATGGGGCAGGAGGAAGAGCAGGCTATGTCCCTGTGGGGACACCTGGGCATGAGCATCTGCTTTCAGGAGAAGGGTTGGGGCCAAAGATGGACCTAGGCATCTTGAGTGTGTGAGAGCTGGAGGTCTCACATGGATGAGGTCTCCCCAAATGAAATAAAGAAAAGAGGACCATGGGTAATACCAACACTAGGAGGTGACCCAGGGCTGGAGCCAGGCCACTCCCAATTCTTCCCAAATTCCTTCTCTGAGGTTCTCCTCAATGACTCACCCCAAAAGAAACCCCTTCACATAGCTCTACCAATATCCACCCATGAGAGTGGGCCTTCTCTTCTTCCTTTTATAACACAAGAGCCCAACCTGTGGTACAATTTGGGTTTGAACTAGTTATTGACGATGTCAGCATAGCATGGCAGGCTAGACATACCTTGTGACAAGGTAACTCCTACCAGAGGTAGGAGTTGTGGTCCCCATACCCTAGCAAAGTACCAGAATTTAGTGGGTCTCCAAAAAAGTGACCTTTTAAAATTGACAACTTCTATACTTACAGACAATAAACCATGATATTTCCTCCCCTCCCCCATCCCCCTTTAGAACTCCACTCTCCATCATATTTTAATGCAGTTAGGCTCTTTTTAAAAGGTGATATGTATACAAGGAAGAAAGCAATAAATCTCCTCACATCTAAACACTCAAGCTTACCATTTGGTGAACTTCACCCAGATCTCTATGTGCATATTTAGAAAAAAAGACTGGATGAAGAGTAGAAGTAAAGATAAATGAAAGCAAAATACAATCTTACCAAATTTGCTATTTCAAAAGAAAAAAGTGAAATTTAATCTTATTAGAATTTAAGAGAAGGAAACTGAAATAAAAGGGAAGAATTGGTAGACATTAGGTAAAGTCAACTCATCACAAGAGATATCTTTAATCCCTTAAAGATCCCTCTAAGAGGGGTGGAAGATAGGAGACTAAAAATATCCAAGACTTAGAGACATTATGCCATTTTTTAATGATATTTCTATTTCGATGGCATGGGTTGACTGCCTGGAGACATTCTTAGTAAGTGCACTCCCATCTTCCCTCCACCTACCTCTCAATTTTGGTTGCTTAATTGATTTTTACTTTGACAGGTTTTGTAACATTTACTTTTGTTCTGCACGCAGCACTCACCTGGTTGCTATTCCTGGTTGTGTTCTTGAATAGGTTTGAAGATCACCACCCCTCATTCTCATAGAGGTTCTACATAACTGAGTTTTCTTTTTATTTCTTTTGAATTACCTCTTAGTTGCCAGGGTTTTGTCACTGAACACTACTTTTAGGGAAAAACTTGCAGGCTTATTTCTCAAGTTCCTTCATGGTAGGAAACGACTGGCCTTATACCAGGATGGCTACTTGGCTGGTGTGACAGTACAAGGCCAAGCTTTCTTTTTCTTGAGTGTCGGCAGTACCTGACCACCAGCATAGCTTCTTTCATCCCCTATGTACTGAGTTAGCTGAGAAACAGGAATAGGAGCTGATGCCAGAGAATGGACCATAGAAACACTTAATCCCTCCAGAGCTCTGGGCATGGGGAGTCAACATGTGCTTATCTGCTTCCAAGGAAAATGAGGAGATTAGGCAAGACTCAAGCAGATGAATATTTCCTGTCAACTCACCTCTAAGATGTTCCTCCATATTCTGAGGCCCAGTGTGGGAGTGATTTTTCTGCAGGCTGACTCAGGGTCACATGGGTATTGTGGCCTCTGGAAGACCTCTGGTCTGGAAGATGCCATCCAGGCAAACACTATGCATGAAGGAAGAGGCCCAAAGGTTTGCCCTTCTTCCAAAGAAGTTCATAGGCCAGTCTACCATAAGAAGCCTCTAACAGCCAGAGGGACCTAGGATATCTCCAAAGGGTCTCTCTTAGAACATGTCCCTTTTTCCCCCTTCACTGCAGGTACCAAGGTCATATCCCTGGTGTGGCCTACTCCTTTGGCTCCCCCTATGGCACTACCACCTTCAAGTACTTCCAGGACCACCGCAATGAGGCCATGGGGAAGAGCCTTAAGACCCTCAGTGGAGGCGGCCACTTCCCGACCATCTTCTCCCCCAACCCCACCATGGTGCTGGTTAAGCGCTCGCAATCATGGGACCGCTGGCTGCCCTCGCCCACTTACACCCGCTTCAATCTGGATAGCAACCGCTCCAGCCAGCTCACTGCCTTCTACCAGGTAAACTGTTCTCCTGGCCCAAGGCACAGCCTCAGCCTGGGAAGTCCTATACAGGGAGGACTAGGAGCTCTGAAAGCGACTTTATTTACCTTTTCAGAGTGTGGAAGCCAGAAGAAACCTCCCCTATCCAAGGGATTTCCATGGCTCTGTCCTACTCACCCCCACTGCCAGCTTTAGATCCCCCTTCCCTCATCTGCCACCCTCTGTAGGTTCTTGGCTCTGTGGACTTCTGCAAACCTCTTATCTGAGGAAAAAGCTGAAGATTCAACCTGAGAAGAATCATACTTGAGCAAAGGGACCCCCACAAATCCCTCTGGTGCCCAGTGACCTGCCCCAGTCCCTATATCCCCAAGAGTGTGTCCCAGGTCAAATCTCACCCCAGATTGTGTCAAACTGCACATGAGGGTAAGAAGGAGTGAAGGGGATCCACCCACATCTTCAGTGCTCTTGTTCCACGCCTCTAGCTCGTGAAGTGTCCCTAGTTCATCACAGGTACATTGGGCTGAGCCAGCTGTTGTCCCCGTTGTAGCAATGAGGGCCCACTCTCTGCTACACTCCTGAGACTCTATTTTCTGCATCACCCCAGCTTGGTAGCAAGTACTCAAGTGCTACCTGGTGCCAGGGCAGGGAACTTGTCTAAGTAAGGTGGCCACCTCAGGTGCAAGATGTCACAATGCCCTCGGGGGCCATCTCAGTGGGTCCGTGGCAGCCTTTCCTTCCATTTTTCTCTCATATAGACATGTCCTATCCAGGAGGGAAGAAGGCAGGAGCAGACACATACCAAGTTTACAGCATGCTTAAGCTTATGCTTATGTGGACAGTAGGTGGGCATGAACCTACTGATCTGGGACTTCAGGCCTTGCCTTAGCTGCTTCCTATCTCATTTACTCTCTGTACCAAAACTATGTGGACACCAATATTCCCATTAGACCTGAGGCTCAGAGGAAACTAATAGGTTAGCAGTTGAGCTCTGGAGACTCCACCAGGGGCGTTAAAGACTGCCTCACCCGCGCCTGGCACAGACTGCACAGTCATAACCTGTTGTCTCTTCTTTGGTGGAGCTATAGACAGTACAGCAGCACCGGAAGTACTACCTAGACAAGACTGGCACGGTCCCCTGTGTTCCCTACTTCGTGCTGCCTGTGAAGGAGCGGGACCGGTACCCGCTCCCCACTGACCTGTGAGTGGTTTTCCCTTCCTCTGTGCTGACAACAAACAACAAACGGGGCACCTGCAGAGATCCCAGACTGAAAAGCCAGTGCCTGCTGTGCAGAGCGGTAGTTGCAGAGTAAGGAAGTCCAGGCTCCACCAGTCTTTGGAGGGAGATGGACACTTGGAACCTGCACGGGCAGAGTCAGGAAGTGCTTTTACCCCATCACATGCATAGGGAGTTTGAGTGCATATTTCATAACCTTTGAGGGCAGAATTCTCCAGGTTACTCTTCCTGCAAGGAAGCACTCATAACTGCAGTCACTAGTCCAAACTTGGCACTGCTGCTGCCCTCTGGTGGACCTACAAAACACTACACTGAATAGGGAATGCCGGCACGCTTAGATTGACATTCTGAGAAGGGCTCAGTGGGGACTTGAAAATATCTTGAAAGTCCAACTAGCCAGATAACAAAATATGAAAGTTCATTACAGCCAGTATCTCACATATGATGCTATCTTGGAGAGCTCCTTACCCCAGGAAAGGCCTGCTCTACCCTGAAGGTAATCCAGGCCATGTTGCTCTCTTCTGTCACAGAGGCACAGGGATCACAAGTCTACTCCCAGGTGCCCTCTGGCTGGGTTACGGTGATAGCTAGTAGCTTCCATCCCATTCCTAACCTCATTTTAGCAACTCCTCTTCTTGTCTGGGGAGGAGACATTAGGATGTCGGTGAACAGACAGAACTGAGGTTTCTAACCTTTGCTGATCCCTCCCTGCCTGCCTCATAAGCCCCAACCTTATCATCCATCATCCTACTACAGATAAGCAGAAGCTATTCCCATACAGTTAACAGACATGATTTCACTGCCTCTGGAAGTTCCTCTCTGCAAGACAAATAAACATGTTTGGTAAAACAGGGAAGTTGAAGTCTAGTCATGGCTTCGGGGGCTCGTTGGTTGGAGAATCAGCCTGGAAAGAGATCCATGTTTCCTGTGGCCAAATCTAGTCTCTGGGCCGACCATCTCTACTGAGTGGGTTAGCTCTGAGCCAGTATGTCCCTGGAGACAAAACCTCTCCAAGTTTCAGGTCTCCTCCTGAAACCTTCTTGCCAGATGTGCCCCTTTGAAGCTTCAGGCCCCTAGATCTCTTCCTTCTTCAAATTGCATGGCAGCTTGTGCTAGTGACAATGTCAGGTCTGGCACAGATATAAACCAAGTAGTTGGGAGGAGGGTGAGCGATCAGCTCTGAGGCCAAGAGTGTTTATCACCATTTGGAGTTCAACCACCACCATCATCACTATCATTACCTTCACCATCATCACCACTATTACCACCATTGCCTTTGCCATCACCACCTGTGGCTTCATTCTTAACCACAGAACCACTGTGCAAATACAAGTCATTTTCCCCCAAGTTGTGATAATTTAACAGATATCATAC
Organism: Orientallactaga sibirica; assembly: GCA_036365145.1. Taxonomy (NCBI): domain Eukaryota; kingdom Metazoa; phylum Chordata; class Mammalia; order Rodentia; family Dipodidae; genus Orientallactaga; species Orientallactaga sibirica. The sequence goes on along the minus strand of JAEOAD010000052.1, from coordinate 16,346,604 downwards.
TGATGAAAGGCCTATAGTCCCAACAGAGCTGAAAGTGGGCATGTGGAGCTGTGATGGACATTCTTCACTCTCCTTCCAGGCACATTGCCTGACAATGAATCCATCTTTACCCTTAGGCCTCCTCTGTGCCCGAAGAAGAAATGGCATCTTTTAAGAGTGTCCCCTGACAACCTGAAGACCTACCAGACCTTCCCTTCAGGGAAGAGGGTCTCCTCACAAGAGCGACAGAAGAGAGACTGCTACTTTGAGTTCAGAGCATGAGATCGGGTGGCTTATGCTGGGAACCTTGACCCTGACCCTGATCAGGTTGGCTTGCTTACAATAAAATCTTTAGCCACAACCATACAATACACCTCTTCTTTGGATCCTAGGGATATTCAGCATAGCAAGAAAGTGTTCCTAAGAGGCACTCAATATCATGTCATAAGGAGATGGTAGAAGAGCTTCGTCTGGGGGATTCAAGCCAAGAAGCAGTGCCCAGCTACTGTGGGCCAACCAGCTGCTCCCCAGCATAGGGCAAGTGAGGCTTACAAATCTGCCTAAGGGGCAGATCACTCAGGTACAGAGACCTCCCACTGCCTCTACTGGTATAATTGAGGGTGCCCAATTATTTCAGTCTGAAGAGGTAATGTGGCCCTAGAACAATTTCACTAGATGTGAAATGGTATACTAATTATTCTTCTCATTGTTTGAGACCAAATACTTGACAAGAAGCAACTTAAAGGAAGAAAGGTTTATCTTGGCTCACAGCTCAGGAGATATAGTCCATCATGGAGAGGGAAGGCTTGGCTAGCTTCTGTCCATGGTAACAGGAGGCTGCTTACCCACATCTCAACAGATCAGGAAGCATAAAAAATAGAATGCTATTGCTCAGAATGCTTATTTGGCTTGTTTTCCCCCTTTTTACTTGGTCCAGGACCCCAGCCAGTGGACACTGCTGTCCACTTTTAGGGTGGATTTCTCTCCCTCAGTTAATCCTCTGGAAAAACCCACAAAGGCATACCCAAGGTGTGCTTCATTAATACCCTAGTCCTTTCTCAATCTGATTAAGTTGACAATCAAAACCGTCACAGATGGAAAGGAATTCTCACTGAAGCCCTAACGACAATATTTGGTCCACCTGATAATTGGTAAGGGAGGTATTATCCCACATCACTGATGAAGACATGGAATTTCTAAGATGTTGAGGAAGTTGCCAAAGCTCATACAGACAGGAAGTAACACAGCCAAGATTTGTTTGTTTGTTTGTTTGTTTGTTTGTTTGTTTTTCTGAGGTAGGGTCTCACTGGAGCCCAGGCTGACCTGGAATTCACTATGTCATCTCATGGTGGCCTTGAACTCATAGCAATCCTACTTCTATTTTCTGCGTGCTGGGGTTAAAGGCATGTGCCACCATGCCCAATTTCAAAGCCAAGATTTGAACCTAAGTCTGTTGGACTGTGCTGTTTTTTTTCCACCCCTTGCTTGTGTTACATGTGGAGACTGGAACAGTCTTTGGACTCTAAGAGACCCTGTAGAAGGGCAGTTCTTGGGAAAATTCATTCAAAGTAGCTACATCCTGCATTCTTCCCAGGCTGACTAGGGAAAGTTGATTTGGCATCTACCCTTTAGGTCATTTCTAGAAGTGACTGGAGTGAGCCAGGGATAAGCTACTATTCAAATACATGGACATATGGAGTGGGTGCCACGGCCTATGTGACTTTGTAGGGTCTGATCTCAGCAGGTAGTTGCTTCTCAGCTCTTGGAAGGCTTTGTTCGATGGGATAGGGGGTAGGATTGACTGACAGACTCCCAATAGATAGGAACTGGAATGGGGACCTTAGGTCAGGAGTGTACCCACACCACTGAGCCTTCCATCCAGAACCTCCTAAATTAGATCAAGGAGACTCTATCAAACAATTGGACCCTATCATCCCTGAAAGGGTGAGTCAAGACCTAAAAGTAGAGGCTTCAAGTGCACAAGGGGTCCAAATAACCCTTGTGTGGGGGGGTAGTTAACCACTTCCCCAGCACAGTGCAAATAAGAAAAACCATGTGTCCATCAAATGGGCATCTGGAAGTTCTCACAAGTTCCCATGATGGGCTTCTCCTATGTCAAAGAGTCCCCAGCCAGCTGAGTCCCAAAGTATAACTAGAGGGGCCAAATTCATTCCAGGGCTTGGCTGAATAGCAAAGCAAATAATCTCTGATTGCCGGTTACATATGGTCTCATCCCAAGGGCCTGAGGGTGCCAAGTAGGGCCAAAGTATCTTTTCCATGGGAGGGGGGCAGGGGAGGCAGGCGCCAGCTGGAATGACAGCTATGTGCACATCTCTGTTTCATTGCTCTGGGAGATGCCTAGTGAGGGGAGAGATTCCAGAGGAGAAAAGGACGAGTACTTCCCTAGTGAATTTTGCCCCGTTTGGCCTTGTCTCTTGTGTGCTGATATGAATTAAGATTTGAACTCTTAAACATAAACCCTAAAATGAGTAATTCTTAATACAAATTCCCTACATAACATCCTGCTTTCAAAAAGTAGTGCGCAGGTGATTGGGCTTAGAAGAACACTTTTCCATTGCTTTATTCAGTAAACACTATTCTATAGGTGAAGGGGACAGACACAGGTCACACTTCAAATAAGATTTCCCCAGTGATTAGAGATGGGTGGACTCCACTGTTCAGTCTCCCTTGAGGCAACTGGTTCAGGCATTAACAGCCACTTCAGCATCCCCAGAAGTGAATCCGAAATGAGCTGAAAGAGAGAACCCCAGAGCTACCTGAAATCTACAATTCCATGGCCCTCATCTTGGTCCCTTTCTCTAGGTAATGGCTCAAACCTTCATCAAGTTTTTATCACTACCAGAACACAAAGAATTTCCAAACGTGGTGCTGGAACAAATGTAAAGAAATGGGAGTGATTTAGATTTAACTGTAAGGCTGATAGGATTCTACCTTCAATTCTGTGTGGGGCTATTGTGGAGGAAGAGAGATTATTTTGGATAAGGGTGGTCCCAAGTGTGAACCCTCTAGGATGCCCAAGCCACAGCTCTGGAAGCCATGTTGGAGCAGGGAAGAGTCATCTCTATCTGGATGGTAGGAAGAGGAGATGACATATAACCCCGCTGGGCCAATCAGACTCTTTCTTAGAGTTAGAGCTAAGACATTACTTAGGAGTCACTAAAAGTCATTCAAAATGAAATAAATATAAACTAACCACTGTAGGGAGGCCATTACAGCACTATATCTGCCAAAGTAGAGATTTCTGACTTGAAGCAGAAAGCTAAGTATGGACAGACCTAGAGACAAAGGGAAGGAAGAAGGGAAAGAGGGAGGAACAGAGAGAGAAAAAGACAGACAGAGAGAGGGAGAAGGAGGGAGGGAGAGAGAGAGAGAACCTGTAGCCTCCAGCTATCTGGGATCTAGTCCAGTGATCACAGAGCCCTGCTCTGTGTTCCTTTAGGTTGATTTGTTAGACCATCCTGAGTGGGTAGTCTTGCTTGCTATCAAAATCGCCCTACCAAGGAGACCATGGGGCAGAATAGGGAAGGTGTAGAAGACATATGTCAATTGTCAATGGCATTAGGAAGGCTCCTCTTACAGGGCTCTTCAGTCATGGTATGGACTTCCTCTCTCTGGAATACACTGATGTGACTAGAAGGGTCCAGAAAAGACTGGTAATATGTCCAGGGAAATATAGAGGGCCAATCATTTCAAAGAAGTCTGGACCAGAGAAGACCACTGAAGCCCCTTAAAGTCTCAGAGTAGAACTGTTTGCTTCTCTGGTTATTGTCTATTTTCTTCTGAGTTCCTCTGCCAGTTTCCTTACATTCCTGAGAAAATCCCCAGCTCCCAGTGACCTCTGAGAGAGTGGCAAGGCAATGCCCAGGTCAGACCTGGAGCCCTGTGGGCCTTGGGTCATCAGGGGGCATGTCCCTGAGGTCATACCAACCACTCACATGGTTTACAAAGCTTGGAATAGCATATTCCCCATCTTAGTCCCCAGGGTTATCTCGTTTCTCAGAAGTTGCGGTTTTGTGTGCAGGTACATGTATGCATGTGTGCGTGCATGTGTATGTAGGCCATAGTGCAACCTTGGGTATCAGCTTCAGGAACACTATCTTTCTTTTTTTTTTTTTTTTCTGGTTTTTCGAGATAGGGTCTCATTCTGGTCCAGGCTGACCTGGAATTCACTATGTAGTCTTGGCGCTCCTCCTACCTCTGCCTCCCAAGTGCTGGGATTAAAGGCGTGCGCCACCACGCCCTGCTTCTGTCTATCCTTTTAGAGACATGGTCTCTCAATGGCCTGAAGCTCACTAATAAGCTAGGCTGGCTGGCCAGGGAGCTCCAGGGATCCTCCTGTCTCCTCTTCTCCAGTGCTGGAAGTTTAAGTGTGCACCACCACATCTGGCATTTTTCCATGGATTCTGGGAATTGAACCCAAGTTCTTGTGCTTGTGAGGCAAGCATTCTATGAACTGACCCATCTATGAACCAGCCCAGAACCTGCAATTTTGCTGATTCTGAGAGAATCAGTAAAGTACCCCCAAATGCATGACTTCATTGGAAAGACTGAGATGTTCCATTGGTCAAGGAAACTGGAGGGGGGGCTTTTATTGCCTCCTACTATGCAGGGAAGCCCCTCCCTTCCAGAAAAACTTACTTCATGAAATCTGGAGATTTGGCCATTGCATGTTCAAACTCTGAGAAGGACAGCATATTGTCATTGTCCAGATCTGACTCACTCAAAACCTGGTGTGGGGAAGGAGGTTAAGAGGAGCCTTGTGTCAGATGATGAGATACAACACAGGAGGAGGGAGAGAGATGCCCTATAGAGGGGCTTCCATATGCCAGTGTCTCATAGAACCCTCCCCCACAGCACTGTGAGGGGGTGTGAGCTAAGGTGAGGGGCCTAATGACTGATTCTCACTCCTGGGAAGTTTTCTTTGGGGTCTCCATCACTGACATGCAGTGAGGTACAGTGTGCCTCCAATTGTCCCATCAGCCAATCACAAGCAAGATTAATACCTTGTAAGAAGCCTTGTGTCATAGCTTACATAAAAAAATGTCCCCCATAGGCACTTGCTCCCCAGCAGATGAAAATGTCTGGGAAGGTTGTGGAACTTTTTAGAGGTGGACTCTTGCTGGAGGAATTGGGTTACTAGGGCTAAGCCTTGAGCCCTGCTTCCTGTTTGTTCTCTGCTTTCTTCCTGCCCATGTGACAAAATGGGACCTGCTGGGCATGGTGGTGCACACCTTTAATCCCAGCACTTGGGAGGCAGAGGTAGGTGGATTGCCATGAGTTTGAGCCCACCCTGAGACTACATAGTGAATTCCGGGTCAGCCTGGGCTAGTGTGAAACCCTACCTCAAGGAAAAAAAAAAAAAAAAAAAAGATGGGACCTGCCATGCCTTCCCCACCATAATGGACCCTACCCTCTTGAACTGTATGCCAAAATCAACCCCTTCCTTCCTTAAGTTGCTTCTTATCAGGTAATTGTCCGCAGCAATGAGAAAATAACTGATATACCAAGTCTGGCAGGAGGTATTAAGTTGTCAGTAGTGCTTCTGGTTTTCTGGTTCCTTCCAGAATCCTTCCAATCCAGAAAGACACATTTAAAGATTTTCCACAATGTGAGAACATATGGGCCCATGGCCCATCTTGGGCTTTTGGGGCTATATCCATGCCACCTCATTCCAAGATGTGATGCTTAAGATAACATGGGGGGTGGGGAATTGTGAAATGTCCACTTGATGCTAAGCTCCTGTAGAGCCAGCTGTTTTCAGTGACCATGTGGTGGGAAGTTCCAGAGTGGGTGGGTGGGACATACTGTTGTGGGAATCCTGGAAAGTTCTTGTTGTAAGGATAAACAGTTGAGGGGTAGTTTCCTCCAGTTGTGTGCCCACTTCTCAGGGTTCCTCTAGTGCCATGGCAGCTGCTTCAGGCCTGACCTTGGATCTATTCCCAAGACAGTGTTTTGGGTGACCACTAGTCTACAGGCCCCACCTTCTACCTCTATGTACACACGTGATGCGTGAGGTCCATCAGCAGGTCCTCAGACACGTCATCGCTGTTCAGCAATCGTAGTACAATCTTCTGCAGGTCCTCCTCATCAATGAAACCATTCTCATTAAAATCTGCAGAGAGAAGGAAGAGCCCTTGGTGAAGGACTTGGAGGTTGAGTAGGAAGTAGCCTTGAAGAGTCCCTGGCCCATGGTGTAGATTCCATCAGTTTTGGGGGAGGCTGAACAGGACCCAGATGCCCACAGATAGGTCTAGAATCTAGGACATGGGGGTCTGGGCAGGTTTGTAGGGCAGGGTATATGGCAGCAGGGTGTCTGTAGACAGATGTAACACTAAGTAACATGACAGAAATAACAATAATCATAAGCACTGGTTGAGTACATCCAGTGCTCAAATGTGTCCTGAGAGCTTTGCCCATTTTAAGTCATTGAATCCTCACATCTCTTATCAGTCTTAATTTTACTAAGAAAAAACTGAGGTTAGGGGGTGTTGCATGGTTTTTCTACATGGCCAGAAAGCAGATAGGTAGGGATTCAAACCCGGCTAATCTGACCTGTCAAACTCTGTACTAATCCAGTGACACAGAGGCTCCCAAAACCTCATCACTGAAGCAGAACTAAAATGACCCCAATGTGGCTCAGGGAAACTTGCAGAAGAGGGGGTGGAAAGATTGTTAGAGTCATAGTTGAGGCATTATGCACAGAGTCTGGGGCCTACCCCCCAGAACTCTTGACTAACCTCACAATGCATGACCCACATTCCGCATTGACGAGGGTCCCTTTGAAAGAGGGAGGACAGGGAAGAGGACAAGGGAACCAATACTATGAATGTAAAATCAAAATAATATAAATAAAAATATATATTAAAAAAATAAATAAAAAAAAAAACTCTGTGCTAAGGAAATCTCCATCTCAGAACTCAGAAACCAGATTGTGTTTTGGTGGCCAGGGGTTGAACAGTGTAGATGACTGAATAGTGGCCTGAATTTAGCACCAGAATCCCTTGAGTGCCAGTCCTACCCTGTTGTAAAGTAGCTGCCTGAGTGATCTGGGCCATGTGTCCCACCTCCTCAGGGATATGGGACAGTGATCCTTGTAGTTGTGCCACTGGCAGGATGGCTTTGAGAACTCCGGCTATGCCCTCAAAGAAATACGAGTATGAAGTAATACTCCCTCTAGCCCCATATCCCCATTTCTTTTCTTTTTTCTTTTTGGAGAAAATCAGGGAGAGAGAGAGAGAGAGAGAGAATGGGCACGCCAGCGGCCTCTCAGCCACTGTGAATGAACTCCGGATGTGTACGCTCCCTTGTGGGCAAGTGCAGCATTGCACCTTTGTGTCACTTTGCATCTGTCTACACGTGGGACCTGGAGACTCAAACTGGCATTCTTAGGCTTAACAGGCAGGCACCTCAACTGCTAAGCCATCTCTCCAGCCCCCATATTCCCATTTCTGAGAATAAGGCCTACTAAAAAGCAATCTCAATGAATAATTGTTGAATAAATAAATGAAAGAGCTACCCAGACTCACACTTAGAAAGTGAAGGAGATGTGACTAAACCCAAGCAGTCAGACTTTATAGGAAATCAATGCTCTTCACCACCCATAACTGACTTTATTGTAATAAGATGTCAATTTTTAGCTAGGCAGCAGATCATCCAAAATGAACACTACATTTCCTAGTTTCTTTTACTGCTAGTGGCCACATGACTAGGTTCTGGCCAGTGAGATGTGATCTGAAGAGGACAGGCAACTTCTGGGAAGATCTAAATGGGACAATGAGGTGATCTTGAGAATGAAACATAAAGCCACAAGTAAAAGGAACCTGGGTCCCTGGTGTCATGGAGTCTTAGAACTAGTATCTGAGGGCTGGAGAGATGGCTTAGTGCTTAAGGCACTTGCCTGCAAAGCCTAAGAATTCCTGTTCAAATCTCCAGGTCCCACATAAGCCATACGCACAGTGACATAAACATGCAATATCTCACATGCACACAAGGGGACACACGCATCTGAGTTTTTTGCAGCAGCTGAAGGCCCTGGCATGCCCATTCTCTCCCTCCATCCTTCTTTCACTCTTTCTCTCTAAGAAAGAAAAAGAAAGAAAGAAAGAAAGAAAGAAAGAAAGAAAGAGGGAGGGAGGAAGGAAGGGTATCTGACATTTACACATTAGATAAATAAATATACAAAAGGGTAGGTTATGAAGCTCACTGGTAGAGAACTTGCCTAGAAGGTCTAAGGTCCTAAGTTTATTCTGTAGCACTGAGTCATTGAATATTAATAATAAAGAAGAATGCAAAACTTCTAGCAATCTTGCCAGCTATCTTACTTAAAACACTGTTCCTTGGCCACCAAACTTAATCCTAGTTCATTATTCGATCCTCAGTTTTCATATCTGTAAAATGAGAAGAATAATAGTACCATCACAGAGTGAGGTTTCAGTGGCCATCCCTGGAGTGAAGTGTAGACTATAGAAGGTACTCAACATAGAAGATATTTGTTAGATATAATCAGGGTTGATTCTCCATCACGTTCTAATTGTTAAATACAAAAAAAAAGAAATCTTAGGAAACATGTAATATCTCATTTTGAAGAATGGGTGCTAGAGCTACATTGGGTTATTACAGAAATTGAGGTACAGAGTTTGTGGATATTACAGGGTCTCTTTTCCCAAAGCAATGGGTGGATGGAATCCATCCCATACTCCTTAAGCAGTGCCTTCAGTTGGATGTTTCAGTGGAGGGGGATAGAGACAGTCTCGGCCTCTCATGGGTTCTCTCCCTGCCCAACTTACCACTGCACACATGGGAAGTGGCTCAGAGCAGGTGAAAGAGGTGGATCGCTACACATCCATTGGAGTCTTTGGATCTACATAGACTCAACACTGCTGGTGACAAACTCTGTGGCCTCTTTCTGGGACCCTGCAGTGTCCCAAAGCATCCTGTTGGCCCACAGCCTGCATGCGGAGACTACAGTAAATGACACGGCTTTGGTCCCAAGCCATCTAGAAACAATAATTTGCTAGAGTAAATGCAGTCCTGGAGAGTCCTTTTCTTTGAGGAGGAGGGCTCAAGGGCAGAGAAGCCTGGGAAAGGCTGAGAGCAGGCAATCTGAACTACTTGCTGACTACTTAGAGGGGAGATGGTATTGGGGTCCCTCCTAGGACTAGCCCAGGAGGGACTGCAGGGTCTCTGCCAAGTAGGGGGTGAGAAGCATGGAGTCATGACACAGACTCCGGGAGTTGGGTGGAAGCAGGCAGAGGGCGAGCTGCTGCAAACTCGTTTATTCAAGGGAGTATAGGGGGTTTTAAGGGTTTGGCTGGCCAATCGTTGTATGGGGTAGTTCTTTTCTTGTGACCAATGACAGCCTGTCTCCAGGCAGATCATCTCCCAGCAGGTTGCTCGCGAGCATGGGACTATAGCTATTGTCACGCCAGGCCTGTGCAGGATGCCATGTCCACAGAAGCCACTTCCTGGTTTCTTCTAGCAGGGAGCCTGGCTAGGGCCCGACCTGCACTGTGCCATGCATACTAGCAGGCAGCCTGTCTAGGACCTGACCTGTATTGTGCCATACAAGATAGGGCCTTCTTCTTGCTGCTTCCCAATAATAGAAGGATAAAGAGCTGTTAGAGACAGGGTTTAGCCATCAGCCCTTTATGGCGCTCTTCCCATCACCCTCCTCATGCCTTGCTATTTACAAAGTACTGCTATAAAAATCAGCCCATTGGTGAGGGAGAGGGCCTAATTTCACTGCAAGCCCCATGGGAACTGGGCTTTTTCCCTTGTCTCACAAAGCCACTAGCATCCCTGTGGTTATTGTCAAGTCTCAGGAAGGTGCAATAAGACCCACCATTGGCTCTCTGCTTGGGGTATTCATAGCTGGTAGAGGCTGTGCTGATGAGAACAGGAAAGTGTGGTTAGGACCACCAGTCTCCAACAGATGATGAATTTCTCCAGGTGTGGAGGGATGAGAAATTAATCAGTAGAAAATCCAAAATGTCCTTCAAAACAGAAACTGGAGCCCAGGAGGTAAGTTTCAGGGAGGTGTACTAGTCTTGCTGACCAATAGCCATTCTCACTACAGTTCTTGTCTAGAATGACATATGCTCTGCTGAAAATGTGTCCACCTTCCTGTATCACTTGCAGTTATAGGTGGCTATATGACATTATTCTCGCGTGAAATATAAACTGAAGTTGCTTGGTGGAGTTCCAAGAAAGCTTGTAAGAGGAGAGTTGATTCATTTGTGTCTTTGGATATATATATTTTTTCCTTATACTTCCTCCATCCCTTTTTTTCTGTCTATGATAATGAAGATAAGATGTCTGTGGGCACAGAAGCCATTTTGTGATCAAAAGAACAATGGTCCCAGGTGATGAGTTCACAAATTAGGGAGTGTAAAGGAACTTGGACCCCTGATTACTTCCTGGAGCAATCGCCCCAGCTCTGAGGTGTCTTACTTGAAACCTTTTTTTTTTTTTTTTTTTAACATGTTACTGAATGCGATCCTAACTAATGTAGTGAGCTGGAGCAATGGTTCCCAAATTCTGCTGCCTATTAGAAACACTCAGGAAACATTATAAGGGCTCAATGCCCAGGATGTACCCAATATCATTACATTAAGTCTCTGAAGTGGGGCCCAAACACCTCTGCTTCTATTTTGTTTTAATTCCCAGGTGATTGAGTATGCAGCCAAGTTTTGGAGCCAGGAGGGTAAAGCACTCCTTCCTAGACTTTCTTCTGGGGAAGATCTGATTCAAAAGGTATTGGTAGGGTCTGAGGGTCCATCTCTCTAATAGGTTTCTAGGAAGTGCTGATATTACTAGTCCCTGGGCAGAGCTTGAGGTTATAAGAGTGAGGGTGTTGATTTGGGTCTTTGAACTTGTGCTATGAATCACTACCATGATCATTACCAACACCTTCTCCTCTATCTGCTTCCTCTCTTTTTATTCTTCTTCCTTCTTTATGAGTCACTACCTTAGACTTCCTGAGCATCTTCATACACCAGATGCAGGTGCAGGAATCCCCACGCTCCATCTCTCATTGAGCTGACAGCTATGTAAGTACAAATCTTGAGAACCTAAGAGAGTTCAGATTTGTCTAGGCACATAGAATGAAACCTGCACTTGACCCCAGGCATCTGCTTGCATGTCTGACTTACATGGAAATATTGAACTTCTATTTTTGTGAGTTGCAAGGTGAGAAAAAAGATGTACTGAGGGGCCTGGAGAATGATGGAGGAAGACATGAGGACACTGGGAGGCTAGGAGGTGTCTGGTCCCTAACATGGACCCACACATGCAGTCTGGCTTCTCAGGACTGAGAAGATTCTCTGTTTTGATGTGAATGTGATTAGCTCTTGTGTCTGGAAGACATCTGCTGCTCTTCTATCTACTGAAGGGTTTGGACATTTCTGTTCCTCTATCAGTTTGGCTTAGGGAACCATGAGAAGACAGCAGAGCAAACACTCTCTCTCTCTCTCTTCTTCCTTCAGTTATCTGAAACAGTGTTTCATGTAGCCCAAGATGGCCTTGAACTTGCTATATCCAAGGATGACCTTGAATTCATGATCAATTTGCTTCCACCTCCCTCCCCTCTCCCCCCACCAAGTGCTGGGATTCTTGGCATGGATCACACCTGGCTCCAGACATCTGTCTCTGAGAAGTGTCCCCATTCTCAACTGTGTAATCTCTGGGGCCATGTTTGTCTACATGATTTTGCTTCTCTTTATTTGTTTTTATTGGTTGTAGGTGACTGGGCAAGGCTGGTCACCCAACACAGGGTAGCTTGGTTGAGCTAGCAAGCATTTACTTAAAAAAAAAAAAAAAAAAAAAAAAAAAAAGGAAGGAAGGAAGGAAGAAACATGTGCTTGTGGTGAGGTGCTCACTGTGGGGTTCATGGGCCATGTGGAGACCATGGAAGTCATCTTTGGCCCATGGACACAGAATATAAGAATCATATCTGAGAAACAGGAGATTCACTGAGAAAAGCAGAGGTGCAAGAGTTACCTCCTGGCTTCCTGATGGCTTTCCAGCTATATTCTAGGCCCTTAGGAAACCTGCTTTACTTTTCTCAAGAGGTCCATGCTATTGGTGGTAGACATACTCCATATACAGGAATGGAGTCTGTTCTCATGGATAAAAATATGTCTGGAGTGACTTCTGGGTAAGATGGTGGTGTAGGAGTCACACCAAAGCAGCCTAGGGGGTAAATAAGCAGAAAACAACAAAACACACTCTTCTACAAAAAAGTGAAGGTGTATGAGAAATAATCAACCCCAGCACAGAAGTAGGAGAGACCCAGAGCTTCTGGAGGACACAGAAGCAGGCAAAGGCGACCTGAACCATAGAAGAAACCAGGTGAAAGGATTTCACCTCACACCAGCTTCCTTGCAAATGCAAGAAACCTGAAGGGGAAGTCAGCAGGGACCAGCTGAGTGGCTCATAAGGAAGAAGACCGTGGGGACCAGCCACGCAGCTCTGGTACAACTTCAGGCACCCTCCACAACCTTCCCACCACCAGCGTTGGCAACCACTGGAGACCTGGAGAAGAAAGCTCAGCTGCACAGCACACAGCACACAGCACAGAGCACACAGCACTGGTGACCATAGAAGCCACTGACCCAGCCAGCCTACCTGAGCCTACAGCCTAGTAAAGAAGGACCCAAGCAGAAATGCTGAATAGCTGAGACCAAAGCCATCCCAAAAGGTAACAGGACCTACTTACACCAGGTTAGTACCCACCAAAAAAGCCTGGTATATAGGCCTGCATTTGTTTTTTGTTTTTTGTTTTTTGTTTTTTGTTTTTTGTTTTTTGTTTTTGTTTTTCAAGGTAGGGTCTCACTCTTGCCCAGGCTGTAGGCCTGAATTTGAAGTGCTAATCACATCTTCCATGTCAGAGCAAGTTATGGGTTCTGATGGATGGTCAGATTTGCCATTCTTTTTTTTTTTTTTTTTTTTTGTTTTTCAAGGTAGGGTCTCACTCCAGCCCAGGCTAACCTGGAATTAACTATGTAGTCTCAGGGTGGCCTTGAACTCACAGCAATCCTCCTACCTCTGCCTCCCGAGCACTGGGCATGCACCACCATGCCTGGCTCCGGATTTACCATTCTGAAATAAGCTATATTTTGGGGCTGTCCTTTGTTGCTTCCTGATTTATACAGCCTTGGTCTCTTCTTCTGTCATTTGTGGGGCAGGGTCACACTTAACCACAGATTGACCTGGAACCCTTTGCAGACCAGAAATCTCAGCCTCCTAGTTGACAAGATTAAGGGTGTGGGGACAACACACATCCTAAGTGGCTTTGACTTTGTTAGATGATGTGTTTGTTTTAATACCCACTCTTACATAAATACTCCATGCTGGTTTTGATTGAATGTGTATATTGTTCAGTTGAATTTTAGAATTTGCCTGTATTTTCTCCACTCAGCCTACTAGAATACTCACATAGCAGGCAAATACAAAACCTAGGTTCACTTTTGCTGTTACTCTGAGAGTCATTTAAGAGCCACACCTGGCACCTTAAGCTCCTACCTGGAAGATATATAACGTCAGAGTCACACATCTAAGAATACTACAGATAATTAGAAAACCTAAGCATCAAATTAACCCAAAATGCAAAAATCTCTACATTACAATACAAGAAACACAAAAAAATCAAGACAATATAGTGCCACCAAAAATTATAAATCCACCAGAAATGACCTCCAGTGAGACTGATTTAGATGAAATGCCTGAGAAAGACTTCAAAAAAATGATTATAACTCTGTTCAAAGAAATCAAAGAAGAGTGCCTTGTTGTCCATCTTTCTCTTATCTGTGTGGACACCTCATCATTGCTGTCAGCCTTTGGCCTGTGGTGCTGAGACTGAATACCATGCCTTCAATTAAGTTGCAGAGTTATGATGGAGTGATATTTGAAGTTGATGTAGAAATTGCCAATCTGTGGCCATCAAGACCATGTTGGGAGATTTAGGAATGGATGACGAAGGAGATGATGATGTTAATTCAGCAATGCTAAACAAGGTCAATGAGTGGTGCACCCACCAAAAGAATGACCTTCCTCTTCCTGAGGATAATGAGCACAAAGAGAAGTGGACAGATGACATCCCTGTGTGGGACCAAGAACTCCTGAAAGTTGACCAAGGAACAATTTGTGAACTTATTCTGGCTGCAAACTACTTAGACATCAAGGGTTTGCTGGATGTTACATGCAAGACTGTTGCCAATATGACTGAGGGAAGACTCCTGAGGAGATTCACAAAACTTTCAATATCAAAAATGATTTCAGCTAAAACCATGGAGTAATTAGGGAAATGAGCAAGAGTGCTGCTTTCTTGGTGAACCTGGTATCAGCACAAGGGTGAAGGAGATAGACACAGAGGACACTCAACTCCTACCAAACCAGAGATACAGAGACACAGAGGTTCCCAAGACCTCATCACTGAAGTAGACCTAAAATGAACCCAACATGGATCAGAGAAATTCACGGAAGAGGGGGTGGAAAGATTGTTAGAGCCACAAGTTGGGACATTATGCACAGAGACATTGCCTCTTCCCCATAACTGATGGCTACCCCCTACAATGCACAACCCACAATCCCCATGGGGATAACTGGCATCCCTCACAAGGAGGGTCCCTTCGGAGGCAGGAGGACAGAGAGGAGGGTAAGGATGGTACCAAGATGTGCTAATAGCTCAGTACGCACTGAGTATATACATAAATAATTTTTAAAAAAGAAAAAAAATGGCTTTACCGGGCTGGAGAGATGGCTCAGTGGTTAAGCGCTTGCTTGTGAAGCCTAAGAACCCTGGTTCGAGGCGCGATTCCCCAGTACCCATGTAAGCCAGATGCACAAGGGGGCACATGCATCTGGAGTTCGTTTGTAGTGGCTGGAGGCCCTGGTGTGCCCATTCTCTCTCTCTCTCTCTCTCTCTCTCTCTCTCTTCTTCTCTCACTGTCTGTCGCTCTCAAATAAATAAATTTTAAAAAATTTTTAAATGACTTTACTGAAGAGGAGAAGACCCAGGTATACAAAGAGAACCAGTGGTGTGAAGAGAAATGAAAGGTTGTTCCTGACACTGTAACACTATAAGGATTATTCCAAATACTAGTTATTAGGATGTCTGCAGCCTCCTGAGCCAAGCAGCACACTGCTCTTGATTAGCTTATGTGTAGCTGGGCTTTCTTCATTGAACCTGAGGACTGGTGCTTTGTTTTGTTGTTTTCTTTCTTTCTTTCTTTCTTTCTTTCTTTCTTTCTTTCTTTCTTTTTTTTTTTGGTGGACAAAAAAAAAATTAATCACAACTTTGAATATGTTGCCTGGATTACATGGGCCCTGGGGAATCAAACCTGGGGTTCTTTGGCTTTGCAGGCTAGCACCTTAACCACTAAGCCATCCCTCCAGCCCCAATAATAACTCAATATCAATGGCCTCAATTCCCCAATCAAAAGACACAGGCCAAAGGACCCTGGGTCCCCAGGACTCACATAAGTCAGATGTACAAGGTGGCACACGCCTCTGGAGCTTGCTTGCAGTGGCTGGAGGCCCTGGCTTGCCCATTCTCCCTCTCAATCTCTTTCTCTCTCTCTCTCAATTTCTCAAATAAATAAATAAAATATATTTATTAAAAAGACACAGGCTTGCAGATTGAATTAAAAGGCAGGACTCTTCTGTTTATTGCCTCCAAGAAACTCACCTCTCCATAAAAGACAGACACTATCTTAGGGTGAAAGGATGGAAAATGGTATTTCAAGCATATGGGCCTAGGAAACAAGCAGGTAGACTTCAAACCAACATTAGTGAGGAAAGATAAAAGAAGTTCACTTTATACTGATTAATCACCTTTCCAAACTAAAAAAGTCCAGGCCCAGATGGATTTGCTAGTAAATTTTACTAGGCTTTCATGGAAGAATTAACATCAATGCTTCTCAAACTTTTCCACAAAACATAAGGGTAAAAGGATTCTACCAAACTCCTTCTACGAAACCAGCATCACTCTGATACCAAACCCAGACAAAGAACAATGAAAATTGCAGACCAATCTCCTTCAGGAATATAGATGCAAAAATTCTCAACAAAATATTGGCAAGCAGAATACAAGAATATATCAGAAAGATCATACCCCAAACAAGTAGGCTTTATCCCAGAGAGGCAGGGATGGTTCAACATACACAAATGTATAAATAGACTGAAGAACAAAAATCACTTGACCATCTCAATAGACACAGAAAAGGCATTTGACAAAATCCACTATCCCTTTATGGTAAAAGTCCAAAGAGAGCGGAAATAGAAGGAACATATCTCTGTAAACTGAAGGTAGTCTCCAGTCCATAGCCAGGGGCCAAAAGTCCTATGGACACAGAAACTACATTCTGCCAATAGCCCAAAGGAACTTGTTAGTAGTCTCCCCCAGCCAAGCAAGTTAAGAAGGTAGCTTGTCCAAAATTTGAAGCTTTATGACACTAAGTGGATGGACCCAATTAGGCCATGCCTAGAACTCTTAACTCACAGACACTGTGAGACTGCAAATGCAAAGCACCTAAAGTCTTTGAGCTTTGGGTAACTTATTACCCAACAATGGAAGAGCAATGCCCTGCCACCCCTGTTAGTTGCTTTTCTAGTGGGAAGCTTCTGGGGCATGAAACCTGAGCACTTTTTTTTTTCTCTGTGTGTGGTATATGCCTATTCATGTGTGTGGAAGTATGTGTGTGGGGGTACATGTTCGTGTGGGTCAGAGGTTGATGTCAGGTGTCTTCCACAGTTACTTTCCACTTTTAGACAGGGTCTTTTATGGAATTTAGAGCTCACTGGTTCAACTGGACTAGCTAAGCAGTGAACCCCAAGTATTCTTTATCTTTGCCTTTCCAGCACTAGCATTACAAGTGTGTGCCAGCATGCCTGGCATTTTATGTAGTTGCTGGGGAACTGAAATCAGATCCTCATGCTTGTAAGGCAAGGACTTTACCCATTGAACCATCTCTCCAGACCTGCAACTAAACACTGTCAGCTGAGTCATGAACACTGAGCTGGGCATCCTCCTAGAAGAGATGTCTTGTCCAAGAGAGCACGACAGGGACTTCCGTCAGCACACTTGCCACATGTGATGGACTATCATGCAGAACAACAGCGACTAGTAGGCTACAACTCCTGGGAAACCGTGGGAACTCCCTGGAGATGCTCTGGACTGCTTGAAATAAGGAAGGAAGAAGGCTTGGTGGAACCCACATACACACACAATAGAACTGCTGAGCCAATGATTTTATGTGATTTTATTTACTTCTGTTGTTTGGAATTCACTGAAAATGTGTGTCTTGTGCCAAATTTAGGACATTTGGGGTGGCTACTTCTTCAAATATCTTTTCTGTCCTTTCCTTCTGAGACTCCAATTGGGTCAACTAATTTATGTTAGATCTTTCTATCTCTACATCTTCCCAAGGCCTTGTTCTTTAATTCTCTCAAATTTGTTCTCTATCGTTTGGGTTATTTCTATTGGTTTTTCTTCAAGTTTACTGACTTCTCTGTCATATTAATTCTGTTAAGCCCATCTAGTGATTTTTCATTTCAAGTGTGTGTGTGTGTGTATGTATGTTCACTTTGGTTTAGTACTGGTGATTGAAAGTTGGGCTTTATGCATGTTAGACAGGTGCTCCTCCAGTGAGCCCTTTTAGTCTACCTTAGCCCTTTTAATTATTTTTTGTTTTTTTCGAGGTAGGGTCTCACTTTAGCTCAGGCTGACCTGGAATTCACTATGTAGTCTCAGGGTGGCCTCGAACTCATGGCAATCCTCCTACCTCTGCCTCCCGAGTGCTGGGATTAAAGGCATGCGCCACCACGCCCGGCCCTTTTAATTATTTTTGACTGTGAAACACAGTCTTGCTAAGCCACCCAGGCTGGCCTTGAACTCACTCTATACTCCAGACAAGCCATGAACTTGTGATCCTCCTATCTCATTCTTTTAGCATCTGGGACTTAGAGGCCTTTACCAACATGCCTGTCTATTTAATTCCTTCTCTGGTTTGTATTTCTCTCCTGGGATGTTGTATCTTTTAATTTTTTATGTGCATATATTCTTTTTCTTTATTAGGCATGGTTATTGTGATGCTTAATTTTATATGTCAACTTGACTGGGCTAAGGAATGCCCAGATAGAAACAAATTACTATTTCTGGGTGTGTCTGTGAGGAAATTTCCAGAACTGATTAGCATTTGAATTAGTAAATTGACTAAACAAGATCATTCTTATTAATGTAGGTGGGCATCATCTAATCCATGGGAGGCCCAATAGAACAGAACACAGGGAAAGGCTCACTAGTTCTGTTCTCCTGTCCTTGGACATCAGTGCTCTTGGCTTCCCAGACTTTGGACTGAATAAAGTCACCAGATTTCCTTTCACCCTGCTTACAGACTGAATGAAGATCATGAGACTTTTGGTCACCATAACCATGTAAGACTATAAGTCAGTTCCTGTAGTCAAAAATTCTCTCTCTGACTGTCCGTCTGTCTCTTCCTATCTTCCTCCTTTTCCCACTGCTTCTGTTCCTCAAAGAACCTAAGACAGTTTAATAGCTGCTTTAAAACTCTTTGTCAGTTAATTTAAACATTTGGGCAAACCTTTGGGGTATGTCAGAGATAGCCACTTTTCTGAGGATGCATCAATTTTTAAAAGAAAACTTTGTATATTGGGTCATTTGGGATCATAAGTGTTTGGTTGTAGCATGATTCTACTCATTGATATGTGAGGACATGAGAAGATGGGTGGCCTGAATTAAACAGGAGAAGTGATGTGGAAATAGAGATGTCTATATGTGCAAGCAAAGTAGTGATGATGCATCAAGCCTTTCATGGTGTATTTGCTAGCTTCTCAAGATTTCTTTGTTTCTGATAGGAATTAGTATCAAGGCAGCCCCCATTTCATCTGTAGCTAATCAGGATCACAGGCCTAGATGAACAAGAATATCTACATGCCCTGACAAAAACTAGTGACATCCAAGAGAATATCCTGTGGGAACAAACTATAGTCAAGATGTCAACCCAGAAATCCAACTGGAATCTCCTGATAAAGAGAATTTGTGGGCACCAACTTCTAACCCCAACAGGAAAATTCAGGGATACAGATTATTGCAGGCAACAAAGCCGACCCACTTCCTCCCATTCCATGTAATGTCTAAACGTAATAAGGGGAAAAAACTCAGATCAAACTGAGGACCCTATCCATAGTGGTGGGCTTTCCTTTAAACCAAACTACCTTCTTTGTTCTCCAACATATAAAAACCCTAAATAAGGTCTCCATTTTGGCAACCCATTTTCTTGGGAACCCTTGCTGTTGCCAAGAGCTTTTTACTTTTGCTGCCAACACAGAACATTGAGAGGTCTGGCTGGAATCTGGAAGGAAGCCAGTTCCCAGATGGTTAGTCTGTATAGTGCTGGAAAGCACTACATGAGCTGCTGGGGGAAAATGGCCAACAATGTTGTGAAGGGGACACTGCTATATGAAATCAACCAGCCTAACAAGATGTGCACACCTGTGCAATAGTGGCACCCAACCTATGTGGGTAACCAAAGGCTCTCTAATTGACAAAGAGATTAGCTCAGTACAAAGGAACCCAATAGCTAGTACTGGGAATCAAGTTAGAATCCTACAGAGACCAAGATCATGGACTCCAATGAGAAGCTCCCACTAGTCTTTGGCCAAAATAGAGGCTACACTCATTTAAATCTCTCTTAATTACCTATGCTTATCCCCTTTAACCCATGCTGATCTCACTCTTTGTAGAATCTTATTTTTCTTTCACTTTTCAGTAGGCAACATATCTGGGTCTCCTCTCTGCTAATGTAGAGAGCTTCTGTTATTTTATATTTCTTTCTTCAATAAAACTGCTTGCCCTTCTTTTGTCACTTTAATAATTCTTTGCTATCACAACACAATGAACTCAACTAGAGACAGAAAATTGGCAACATTTCTTTCATTTTGATTACTTTTGAGAAGTCCAGATGTCCCAGCTGTGCTAAGGGGACATTACCTAGTGAAAAGCAGAATTTGAGCAGAGCCTCATGACTATCCCAGATAGAACTGGAAACAAAAAAAGAGCACAGGACATCAGAGATGATCTTTCTCAAGTCTTCGTTTTTCACAATGAAAAACTGATTCCCAGAAAAATGAAATGACTCAGTCAAGATTGCTCAGTTGTTTCATGTCTGAGCTAGTAGCAGTGTTTACAGTTCTCAACTTCCACTCCAATCCTCCTCCTGGTAAATAAGCCTGAGCCTTTCACAGCTATATGTTTACTCTCTTTTTCTCTGGCCTGCCCACAGACTACCACCAAATATCCACATCAGGGAATAGAAAGATGGCTCAGTGGTTAAAAGCACTTGCTTGCAAAGCCTGTTCATCTCATGTTCAATTTACCAGTACCCATGTAAAGCCAAATATACAAAGTGGTACATGCATCTGGAGATCATTGGCAATGGTAGGAGGCCTATTCATTCTCTCTCTCTTTCTTCTGTCTCTCAAATAAATAAATATTTAAAAAATGACCATAGCAGTGTCCCCAGTGGCCTCAGAGGTCATGGTTTAAATGTAAAATATCCCTCACAGTCTTATGTGTTTGAACATTTGATCCCCAGCTGTTGATGTTGTTTTGGGAGACGAACCTTTGGGATGGGGCCTAGTGGAGGAAGTAGGTATCTAAAGGGGCAGGCCTTCAGGTTTATACCTGCGCCCCATTTCCTGTTCTGTCTTCTTCCTGCTCCACCAAATTGTGAGGAATCAGAGTTCCAGCTGATGCTCCTATCACCATGGATTGTCTGCTGTCGTACGTTCCCTGCCATGATGGGCTATATCTAATCAAATCATGAGCCAAAATTATCTTTCTTCTCTTAAATTGTTTCTTGCCAGGTTTAGTCACAGGGATGATAAAAGTAACTAATATATTGGGCTGGAGAGATGGCTTAGCAGTTAAGGCGCCTCCCTCCTAAGCCTAAGAACGCTGGTTCCAATCTCCAGGTCCCACATTTAGCCAGATGCAAAGTGACGCAAGGGCGTAATGCCACACTTGACTACAAGGGGGCGCACACATCTGGATTTCGTTCACAGCAGCTGAGAGGCTGCTGGCACACCCATCTCTATCTGTTTTCCTCTCCCTCTCTCTCTCTCTGTCTCTCTCTCTCAAAAAAAAAAAGTAACTAATATAGACAGCATGGAGGGGAGGGCATCCATCCACTGGAGTTGAGATCCTTAATCAATTTTGTTATTCCACTGTACCTGAGGCAGAAGTAGGAGGATCACCATGAGTTTGAGGCCACCCTGAGACTACAGAGTGAACTCCAGGTCAGCCTGGGCTAGACTGAGACCCTACCTCGAAAAACCCAAAAAAGAAAAAGAGAGAGAAAGAGAGAGAGAAACATGATACATACACACAATGACCCAAGGAAATCCTGGTCAACACCATCCTATCAGTGAACTGATGTCCTGGATTCCATATGTGATAGGCACTCTATGCCCTTTCCCCTCCCTGCTCAGTCCCACACAGCACTCACCATAGATGCGAAAGGCATACTCGATCTTCAGGCTAGGGCAGGCCTGTTCACTAAACACAGACGCCATGCTCAACACATCCTCAAAAGAGAACACATTGTTGTGGGAAAACACTCTGCAGATGCGATCTCTGAAAGGGTTGACCTGTGGGTAAGAAGGAGGAGAAGGAGGAGGTCTCTCAGGGTCAGGGTCTCCATGAGCCTTTCCCATCTATCACTACCACTGTGTCCTAGACTTGAGAAGAACACAACAAGCTTAATAATGAAATAGATTCTGACTCAAGGGGCCAGGACTCCAGGCCTGATGGGGAGTACCTATGACAAGGGAGCCTGCTTCATATCACTCTGCTTACTACCACTTCCTCCTGCACACACATCCCAGTGGCTTGTTGTTTAGTCATGTTATTGTTTTTATGGATATTAAATTTTCCTCCATTTTATGTAGAAATCTTGGGGGGGGGGTATAAAGAATGAAACAGGCTTAGGAGATGGCTCAGCAGTTAAAAGTACTTGCTTGCAAAACCTGCTGGTCCAGGTTCGATTACTCATGTAAAGCCAGATGCATTAGAGTTCATTTTCACTAGAGTTCATTTTTAGCAGCAGGAGACCCTGGAGTGTCCACATATACACTCATAAATAAAACTTTTAAAATTAATTAATTAATTAATTAATTAACTTGAGAAAGCAAGAGAGAAAGAGGCAGAGAGAGAGAGAGAATGAGAATGGGCATGCCAGGGCCTCCAGCCACTGCAAATGAACTCCAGATGCATGTTCCCCCTTGTGCATATGGCTTACGTGGGTCCTGGAGAGTTGAACCAGGATCCTTTGGCTTTGTAGGCAAATGCGTTAATCGCTAAACCATTTCTCCAGCCCAATAAAATTTTTTTTTTAAAAGGAATGAAGGAAGCCAGGTTTGGTGGCACATACCTTTAATCCCAGCACTCGGGAGGCAGAGGATCACTGTGAGTTCCATGCTACCCTGAGACTACATAGTGAATTCCAGGTCAGCCTGAGCTAGAGTGAGACCCTACCTCAAAAAGCCAAAAAAAAAAAAAAAAAAAAGGAATTAAGGGCTGGAGAGATGGCTTAGCGGTTAAGGTGTGTGCCTGTGAAGCCAAAGAATCCCAGTTTGATTCCCTAGGACCCATGTTAGCCAGATGCACAAGGGGTCTCGTGCATCTAAAGTTCGTTTGCAGTGGCTAGAAGCCCTGCCGTGCCCATTCTCTCTCTCACTTTCTCTTTCTCCTCTCTCTCAAATAAATAAATAAAATATATTTTAAAAGGAATGAAATAAGTCATCTGTAACCAACTTAACCAGAATTAGCCCCTGTCAACATATTGATGTTAAAGTCAGACAGACTGAGTTTCAATTCTGGTTTCACTACTTACTTAGAGTGGGATAATAATTATATCTGCCTAATAAGGTTGTCATTAGGGTTAAGCATCAGGATCATAGCTGCACAGTGCCTGATAAGTAACAATTATAAGAGTTGTTAGTTGTTACCTAATTACCATAGATGCCATAATTGGCACAGCACTTTTCATTTTAAAACCAAACTATTTCTCATATCAGATTTTCAGAATGGAGATAAAGCTTGTTAGTAGAACACTTGCTTAGCATATGCAAGGCTTGGGTCCCTGCATTCAATCCCCATCATCTCATACACATAACTAGACCCCTAGTTCCCAAATGAGTAATGGTCATGTACTCTCAAACACCCAAGTTTCTTTAAACTAGGTCTGGCCAGGGTCACATGTGGCATGTGAGGGCTCTTCTATTATGACATCCCTTGTCCTGGGCATGTGACCGCCCCAACATCACTTTCTCCCCCCTCACACCAGCTCAGACAGTTGATAGGGTTACTTACTACTCTCCCTCCAGCCTCAGGAATGGGTTGGTTGCATGGGCTTTCAGGGCTGGAGTGGGGGGCACAGGTCTCACGTGAATGTTGTAATTTGGACCTTAAATATTTCCCAAAGGCGTATGTGTTGAACATTCAGTCTTCAGCTTAGGAAGTGGTAGAAGCTTTACTGGGAGGGTCCAGTGAAAGATTTTAGATCATTGGTGATGTGTGTCCTCAAAGAAGTTAGTGGAAAAACTATCCTGTAAACACATTTATGCCCATATATTAATGCTACTCTCACTTTTGGTTAGAGAAGCTTCTCTTTTCTGATGGTGGTGACCACTAGGGTGACTAAAAAATGGCCAAAGTGCTGAGAAGAAGTGATAATGGACTGTTCAGTACTAAGTGAGACATCTCTATCACACCCTCCAAGGCTCACAGACCATAAAGGGAGAGGTGGTAGAAAGAATATAAGAGCCAAAGGAAGAGGAGTACTGCTCACAATGCTGTCATACAGACACAAGACCTACATAACAGGAGGAAAAAAACAGGAGGGAAAGAAGGGATTTGGTGTAGAGGAGATTTGGGAGGGATATGATCATGGTATATTGTTTATGTTTACGGAAGTTGTCAAGAAAAGGTTTGGGACTGAAGAGATGGTTCAGTGGTTAAGGTGTTTGCCTGTGAAACCTAACAACCCTGATTCAATTCTCCAGTTCCTACATAAAGCCAGATGCACAAAGTGGCACATACATCTGGAGTTCATTTGCAGTGGATGAAGGCTCTGGTGTACCCATTGTCTCTGTTAGTCTCTCTTCTCTCTATTTCTTTCTGCTTGAAAATAACTAAATAAAATATTTTTTTTTAAAGAAGTTAGTGGGGGTTGGAGAGATTGCTTAGTGGTTAAAGCATTTGCCTGCAAAGCCAAAAGGATACCAGTTCGATTCTCCAGGACCCAAGTAAGCCAGATGCACAAGGGGGTGCATGTATCTGGAATTCATTTGCAGGGACTGGAGGCCCTGGCGTGCCCATTCTCTCTCTCTCTTTTAAATAAAAAGATAAATAAATAAATAAATAAATAAATAAATAAATAAATAAATAAATAAAAATATATTTTAAAAAAGAAGTTAGTGGAAGGCCAACCACTTCTATTACTCTTTGCTTCCTGGGTACCATGAGATAAACAGGTTCCTCCTCCACACCCTCCTGCCATAACCTGCTGCCTTTCCACAATGGACCAAGGACTGAAGCCTATAAAACTGACCCCCAGAAAACCCTTCATCTTTTTAATTTGGTTATCTTAAATATTTTGTTATAGCAACAAAAATCTGAACTAAAAGAGTTCAAGAAGGACACACACAGAAGAGAGTTGGAAATCTTTTAAAGCAGCAAGGTCAACTTTGGCATACCCAGACACATTCTCTGTGCCCATGCTATGCCCACCTTCTAGTTGCCCAGTGTTCTAGCATTTACTTCTTCTAAAGTTGAATAACCTTCCATATACTTTATCAGCACACAATTCTGCTCTCATGTTCCAAATTGACTCCCAATTCATCCTTAAGTCCTTTGTTCTTATCTGGCCCTATGAATTCACACAACAGACGTGAATGGCCCAAAATCTCCCACCTTCCAAATTTTTGATTACTTGAAGCAACTTTCAAAACTTGCAGCAAGTGCAACACCTGTAATCCCAACACTTGGGAAGCAGAGGTAGGAAGGTTGTATGAGCTCATGGATAGTCTGGGCTACATAGTTAGCACAAGCCAACTAGAGCTATTATAGCAAGACTCTCCAAAATATATATATATATATATATAATTATTGGTCGGGCGATGCACACCTTTAATCCCAGCTCTTGGGAGGTAGAGGTAGGAAGATCGCCATGAGTTCAAGGCCACCCTGAGACTACATAGCGAATTCCAGGTCAGCATGAGCTAGAGTGAGACCCTACCTCGAAAAACCAAACATATATATATAATAAAATTTCAAAGGAAGAATGTGGAACATGCATGATATATACATTAGAGATGAGAGAGAGAGAAGGAGAGAAAGATCTCAGTACTTACCTTCAGAGATCCTGTATCAGAAAGTCTAGAATACAAGGCAATATTATAGATTGAATTGTGTCTGCTTTGAAATTCATATGTCAGAGTCATAAGCTATAGTAAGTCAGAATGTGACTTTATTTGGAAATAGAGTTGTAGGTATATTTTACTAGGTGAAAATGAAGTCACACAGAAGAGAGTAGACCCTAATCTGATATAACACTATGCCCTTACAAAGAGGAAAATTAGGACATAGATACCCACTCTGGAGGCAGATATTAAGGTGATGCTTCGACAATCCAAGAAACACCAAAAATTGCCAAAAAAAAAAAAAAAGTCAGGGAAAGCAATGGAATAGACCCTTCTTCCCAGTCTTCAGAAGGAATAAACACCTTGAACTTAAAGTTCTAATCTCCAGAGTTATAAGACAATGAACTTCTGTTGTTTGAGCTCTATAGTGTACGGTACTTAGTAAACAAACACACAAAGCAATCTTTGTCATAATTGTCAGTTATATAATTGTATACACATAACATCTGTGTACAATTATATAGCATATATGATTTATGCATATAATTATATAGCAGACCACTATATATAATATGTATATAATATGTGTTTTTATCATATACACTATATGTCATATATATGTATTCTAGGAATGGTCATAGTGTAGGAGAATTGAGGTTGAACCACTAGAACTTCCAGACAGGAACCCATGGGCAAGGTCCTCCATTCTTTTACCTCAACATCTCCAGAAATGCCTGGTATGGCTGCCTGCAATTAATGCTGATAGCTTGGACCACTGTAATGTGTCACAGGTTACAATTACCTAGCTAAGTGGCTTTTATCCATTACCTGACCAAAATTTAACTGCATTAACTCCTCTCACAAATGCATACATGGCTTAACAAGATTCTTGCAAGAAAACCACAATTGAAGATAATGTTTGCAATGCAAATGAAAGAAAAGAAATGCCACTGCTGAGGCCTCCTTGAAACACAGTTGTTCTCTAAATTACCAAAACCATGAGCATCCAATCAGTCATCACAAGGAGTCCCTGCCTCAGTTCTCTGTGCCTAAGCTCATCTAGGTGTGCGAGGCAGGTCAGCAAGCGCTCTGTCACAACACATTTATAGTCAGTGAATGAGGTCCCAATCTTCCTTTCCCTGGGTGTCTTCCATTGCTGGCCTTTGCTGGTAGTGACAGGAAAGAGGTGGTTATTGGAGACCAGCTCACTCTCCCTTTCACCCATCTCATGTGATTCTAACTATACACATACATTCATTCCATTGTCTTACAGAAACTGAAAACCCAGCAGTTGGCAAGCATAGCATATATTTGACCTGGTGTGATGGCTCACACTTATAATCCTAGCACTTGGGAAGCTGAAATAAGAGGATCATAGCCAAACTGGGCTATAGAGTGAGTTCTAGATTAGCCTGGGCTAGAGTAAGACCCTACCTCAAGAAAATAAAACAACAAAAAGAATAGTACATATACCACAACACTGGAAGCTGCTGAAAAAATAAAAATGCTGACCATGTCAAGTAGTAAGCACTAGGCAAAGTTTCACACCACCAAAGCTTTCCTAAGTAGTTAAGTGAAAGCACAGATGCCACTAATTCAGACTGCCTAGACTCTGCTTCAATAAGTAAATACGTGAAGAACCACATTTCTATGAGCCACGAAAGAAAAGGGTGGTATGGAATGATGAGCACAGTATTTCTTTAATAAAACACCATTTATAACTTATGGTACACGTTTGTAATCCCAGCACTTGGGAAGCAGAGGATAATGAGTTCAAGGTCAACCTGTGCTACACAGCAACACCTGTCTTTTTGTTTCTAAAAAAAATAATTTTTACTTTTTAAAATTTTTACTTTTTAAAAAAATTTACTTGCAAGAGATAAAGAGGCGGGGGGGAGAATGGGCATGCCAGGGCCTCCAGCCACTGCAACTAACTCCAGAAGCATGTGCCACCTTGTGCATCTGGCTTACATGGGTCCTGGTGAATTGAACATGGGTCCTTAGGTTTCACAGGCAGGCACCTTAACTGCTAAGCCATTTCTTCAGCCCCAATGCCTACCTTTTAAAAGCCACAAAAACTGGGGCTGGAGGGATGGCTTAGCAGTTAAGGCATTTGCCTGCAAAGCCAAATGACCCAGGTTCGATTTCCCAGGACCCACGTAAGCCAGATGCACAAGGTGGAGCATGCATCTGGAGTTCGTTTACAGTGGCTGGAGGCCCTGGTGCACCCTTTCTCTCTCTCTCTCTTTCTCTCTGTCAAATAAATAAATAAATAAATAATATTAAAAGCTACAAAAACCTACCACTGTTTATGGGGAAGCTGAGTGTAATCATTGATGGACAGATTTCTCCATGAAGAAGAGACATGGCAGCATGTGGTGACACTGATTCCCTGGAAGCATTGATATGGTTAGTGTTTTTTAAAAAAAAATGTTTATTTTGTGCCAGGCAGGTGGCACATGGCCTTTAATTACAGCACTTTGGAGGCAGAGGTAGGAGGATCGCTGTGAGTCAAGGCTACCCTGAGACTACCACGTGAATTCCAGGTCAGCCTGGGCTAGAGCAAGACCTTACCTCAAAAAAATTAAAAAAAATTATTTTGATTAAGTGCGTGTGGGCATGAGTGAGATGTTAAAGGGCAACCTCAAGTTGTCAGTACCCTTTAACCTTCTTTGAGACAGGACTAGCTGGCCCATGAGCTTCAGATTCTCCTGGCTTTGCCTCCCATTACTCACTTTGGGCCTGGCTCTATGTGGATACTGAGGAGGATGGAACTCACATTCTCAGGCTTTGCAAGCAAGCACCTTTAACTACTGAGCCACTTTCCCAGCCCCACATTAGTTATTTTTTAAGAGCTTAAAATATAACAAAGTTTGAGACTGTGACTTTTGTGTGCTTGACCCTAAAGGAGACATCTATACTGCCTTCTCCAAGGTTCAAGGAACATCATGGGAGATGAAAGAGAGGGAGCAAAGAATGTAAAGTGAGGAAGAAGGAGTTCTGTGGAACACTGTCTTCTGGACACAACATGGCCATTACACTCATGAACTCATAGCAGCTGTGATTTCCTACACAAAACTGAACCCATTGACATTCTATCATGGATGGGAGAGGATGGTGCAAGACTCCACTCCTTCCAGAGGAGCTAGCGACAGTGAATGGTTGATGGGGGAGAGGGAGTTATGTTCTTCATGAGTAACTGATAAGTTGTCCATACACCAATAAATAACTTATTTATCTTGTTCATGTCAGCAACCCTAATTGAACTTAGTGTGTCAAAACCAAAGACATGAAAGTACAAAGGGAATTAGTTAAGAAGAGGTTTAGTGGGAGTGGGGATGTAAGAGAGGGTGATGTAGGAAATTGTCAAAAATAAGGGAGTAACATGTAGCCAAGCTTATATAATGATTTGAAATAAAAAGGGAAATAAATTTATTTATTTATTTGATAGAGAGAGAGAGAATGGATACGCTAGGGCCTCCAGCCACTGCAAATGAACTCCAGACGTGTGTGTCCCCCAGGTGCATCTGGCTAACGTGGATCCTGGGGAATCAAACCTGGGTCCTTTGCTTTGCAGGCAAACGCCTTTACCAAAAGCCATCTCTCCAGCCCAGGCTATGAACATCTTTTCAACCACATGGAGTTTGCTGGTGATCTAAGAGCCATAAACATAAAGAATAATTAAATATTTTTCTTGCACAAAACCAAGTGTTTCAAATTTGCTGACCTTTATATGATGACAAGTGGTAGTTGGCAGCTTTCTAGCTATTATTTTGCTAGCATTTTGTATTATTTGTAACACATATGTAGTTATGTATCACAAATGGTGAATGCAAAGTCACTTGACTCAAATAGATTAGGTAACTCATTTTAACATTACTGCTTTCTCATAGAAACTCATGTTTGGAGAGGATATTTTGAAAATGATATTTTTGTTGCTAAAAACGTGGTATTGGCCTGGAGAGATGGCTGGGCTGGAGAGATGGCTTAGTGGTTAAGGCGCCTGCCTCCTAAGCCTAAGAACGCCGGTTCCAATCTCCAGGTCCCACGTTTAGCCAGATGCAAAGTGATGCAAGGGCGCAATGTCGCACGTGACCACAAGGGGGCGCACACATCTGGATTTTTTTTTTGCAGCAGTTGAGAGGCTGCTGGTGCGCCCATTTCTATCTGTCTTCCTCTCCCTTTCTCTCTGTCTCTCTCTGTGTCTCTCTCCAAAAAAAATGTGGTGTTACCTATAATATGTTTACATGTACATACCTATAAATATTAGAAACAGATTTTATTTACTTATTTAGTGTGTGTGTGTGTGCAGGAGTGCCTGTTCCATGGTGTATGTGTGGAAGTAAGAGGCCAACTTTTGGAGAGGTGACCACCTTTCACTTTGTTTTGAGTCAAAGTGTCTGAATGTTTAACATTATGTTTGTGAACTTCTAGGAAAATTCCCTTTTTTCTACAAGTGCACTGGGATTGCAGAAGCCCTCCACAGTTTCTGATTTTTTAAAAAATTTTTTAAATTTATTTTTGGAGAGAGACACAGAGAGAGACAGACAGAGAGGAAGAGGGAGATAGATAGAGATGGGCACGCCAGCAGTGTCTCAGCTGCTGTGAACGAAATCCAGATGTGTGCGCCCCCTTGTGGTCAAGTGCGACATTGTACCCTTGCATCACTTTGCATCTGGCTAAACGTGGGACCTGGAGATTGGAACCGGCGTTCTTAGGTTTAGGAGGCAGGCGCCTTAACCACTAAGCCATCTGTCCAGCCCAGTTTCTGATTTTTTCATAGGGTCTGGGGCCTTGAACTCAGGGCTCAGATTTGTGCTCTTTATCCACTGTGTCCTCTCCTCAGACCTAGAAACAATTTTTTTTCTAGCCTGTTTGAAATTTGTACAAATAATGTCAATGGATATTGAATCTATTTGTTAGAAATATATTTTTAAATGAGGCTGGAGAGATGGCTTAGCTGTTAAGGCACTTACCTGTGAAGCCTAAGGATCCAGGATTGACTCACTAGGACCCATGTAAGCCAGATGCACAAGGTGGCACATCAATCTGGAGTTAGTTTGCAGTGGCTAGAGGCCCTGGTGTGCCCATTCTCATTCTCCCTCTCTCTCCCTCTCTCCCTCGCTGCCTCTTCTCTCTCTCAAATAAATAAATAAATACTTAAAAAAAAACTATAATGCTTTCTGACTAGCTCGTAAAATCTCTAGTGGACATAAATGAAGATAGGCAATTCCTGGTTTGAGCTCAATAAAAAAACTTTAGTTGATGGATGGGGATAAAAAAATGAATGCAATGATTTAATACAAGCAATCCATGATGCATTTTTCTCTTTGAATCAGTTACGACAGCTATTAAAAATGAACTAGCTGTACCTCATAAATATGTATATTATGCATGAACTAAAGAAAAAAAAACTAGCTGGGCGTGGTGGTGCACTTTAATTCTAGCACTTGGGAGACAAAGGTAGGAGGATCGCTGTGAGTTCGAGGCCACCCTGAGACTTCATAGTTAATTCCAGGTCAGCCTGGGCCACAGTGAGACCCTACCTCAGGAAAAAAAAAAAAAAAACTAAACTAAACTAAACTAGACCCAGACCTCTACACAGCTCTATTTCAAAACATTAAAGCATTGTGCTCACATCTCTAATTCAAGCACTAGGGAGGCTGACACAGGAAGAGAGAGTTTAAGGCTAGCCTATGTTACACAGTAAGTTCAAGGCCAACCTGGGATGCGTAGCAAGACCCTGTCTCAAAAACAAAAAGATTTTCCAGGCATGTTGGTGCATGCCATTAATCCCAGCACTCGGTAGGCAGAGGTAGGAGGATTGTCATGAGTTTGAGGCCACCCTGAGACTACATAGTTAATTCCAGGTCAGCTTGGGCAAGAGTAAGACCTTACCTGGAAAAACCAAAAATAAATAAATAAATTAAAAATTAAAAAAAGAAAACAAGATTTAAAATAATAATGAAACAATCTTTCTGTTGCATTATTGTTATTAGTTATATGCAAATAATAAAGTTGTTCAATGGGCCTGGAGAGATGACACCATGGGTAAAAGTGCTTGCTACATGATCATGAAGACTTGAATGCAAACCCCAGCACTCACGTAAAAAGCCAGGCATGGCTGTACATGTCTGTATTCTCAGTGTTGCAGGGCATGGAAACAGAAGGCTCTCTGGAGAGCTCTAGTCAGTCACTCTGATGGAAAAACTGGAGCACTAGGTTAAGGGAGAAACTGTCTCAAGGAAATAATGCAGAAGAGGGATAGAGATGGGCACCTGTTGTTTTCCTCTAACCTCTGCACATGTGTGCACACATCTACACCACATGTAAATGCACTCACTGCCCATGCACACATACATACCACATTCTACACCCACATACTAAAAAGTACTTTGAGGAAGAAACTTTGTTATATATAATAATGTGAGACTTATTTTTAAATGTTTTATGATTTTTAGCTTTTCTTTTGCATTTAAAAATTTTGCATATTTATATCCTAGTAGCATAGTAATAAGCATATATAGTTTATGGCTTATAAATAGCTTATTTATAGAATATGCACATGGCACATTGTTTTGTTATTGTTGGTGATACATGAGCAACACCTGAGGCCTCTAATCCAGAGTGACTTCTGACTTGTTAACAGATATAAAAATGAGTCTCTGCCAGGCGTGGTGGTGCATGCCTTTAATCCCAGCACTCGGGAGGTAGAGGTAGGAGGATCGCCAAGAGTTTGAGGCCACTCTGAGACTACATAGTGGATCCAAGACAGTCTGAGCTAAAGTGAGACTCTTCCTTCAGAAACCAAAAAAAAAAAAAAAAAAAAAAAAAAAAAGAGCCCCTAGGGAAGAGAACTTCTTGCCCAGCAAGTAAGAGAGCAAGTGAAGGACCCAGGCCTCTTGAGCCCGCCCCATGCTGTGACCACTGTGGCACCTTAGATGAAATAAGCATCAGAAGAGAAAGGTATGTGGTAGGCTGGGTATGTGATCTTTGAAATAGGGATAATCTTGGAAATGGTTCACTCTAAAACTTCTTACTTCAGTAAAACTTTTTGTCAACAAAGTGCAAAAATAGAAGCCAGATTGAAACCAGAGAAATAGCTCATGAGCCCTGAGTGGCCGGCTTTGGTGATTGTCACCGTGAGGGCAAGAAGTGCTGGAGGAGGGAGAAGCCAGGAAAAGAAGAAGGACACGGCTGATCAGGCTGGGATTTGGAGAGGAAACAAGACACTAAGCAGAGAACACTGCTCCTCAGAGAACAGCAAAGCAGATGCCAGGCTGCACAGAGAGGGCTGGGTCACTAGAGCAGCATCTGGGCCTTGTAGGCCAAGGACTGCCAGTCCAGTTCTCTGTGAGATCTGGCAGCACCTGCCAGGAGAGTGTCCAACACTGCCTCTATTCTAACAAGGGGCAGCTTCCTTCCCTCCTAGAGCCTCTGCCTTGTCATTTCTCAGAGAGGCCCCCAGATAGAAAGCCCCCATGATGAAGTGTCATTTAGAACCTACACAGCTCCCAGTGAAGGGACTCTTATGGAGATGGTGCTGCAGGGAGAGTATTTAAGCACCTGGAGGACCCAGCCTTGTGGTTCTACCAACACTCTATTCCGAACTAAATGATGGCTCAGCTTCTATCCTGGGATCCCTCCAGACCAGGCCCTGGGTCAAACAGAAACACAGCCAAGAAGGAACAGCAGAATGTGTAAGACTCATTAACATCACAGACTCAATTTAACATATTCCAGATTGTTAGTGTGATAATTTTAACAATCTGAGCCAATAAATTTGGAATGCATCTAGAGAATTATAGACTGCCTTAAATTTCACTCATCCAAAAGTCTTCAATCCTCTAGAGAAGGAAGGAAGTGACAATTGACGAAGTAATGCTTCCATTTCAAGAATAATATGTATCCAAGCTTGAAGGTATTCTGAACAAGGGGAATATAAACATGTCAGCACAGAAATTCATACAGGTACATCAGTAGTGCAGTCACCATCTTTGCATGTTGAAACCAAAGAAGATGAAATAAACCCCAAATGCTAGGAGATTTGTTTTTGAAACAGAAACTATAGTTTATTGACAAAAAGATTGCATTCACTGTCAAAAAAATAAATAAATGTTGTTTTAAAGATCTTCCCAAAGTTATTGAACAAGAGATTTGATTTGAAGATGAAAGTCAGAGGGGAAATATTTGGACTTAACTTAAAAATATCTCCTCCCAATTTCTCTAACTAATGCCTAGTAAAAAGGAGCTTTTTACAGTTGATGGAAAAAATTCACACAGCAAATATGCCAGTGACTCAATAATGACAACACTGGTGTACTTTAATTTTTTTTTTTTTTGTAGTTTTTCGAGGTAGGGTCTCACTCTAGCCCAGGCTGACCTGGAATTCACTCTGTATTCTCAGGGTGGCCTTGAACCCATGGCGATCCTCCTACCTCTGCCAACCGGGTGCTGGGATTAAAGGCATGTGCCACCACGCCCAGCCACTTCAATTTTTAAGATCTCATTTTATTTAAGAATGAGCTCAAGTAATATTTCACTTAAAATTCCTCATTGCTATCTAATTTTTTTTAATTTCTAGTGTCTGACATTGTTGGATATTCTTTTGTTTTTGTTCACTGTACCTGCTGTATTTTTTTTTTTTTGCACTACTAGGGATTAAACCTAGAACCTCATGTAAATGCTTTAATACTGAGCTATATTCCCAACTCTCCTTTTACTTTTTAAAGAATTATTTATTTGCACATATGTTGGCAGAAGGGGATGCCAGGCTCTCTCCTGCAAAAAAAAAAAAAAAAAAAGTCAGATGCTTGTGCCATTTTTAGCATATGACTTTATGTAGGTGCTAAGGAATTGAACCCTGGTTGGCAGGCTTTACAAACAAGTGCCTTTAACCACGGAGTAATCCCTACAACCCTCTTTTTATATTTTAAAAGTGCATGTGAGTATTCGTGTGTATGTAGTCCATGTGTGTAGAGGTCAGCAGATAACCCTGGCATCGTCCTCAGGAATACTCTTCACCTTTTGAGATAGGATCTCGAATTGGTTTGGAGCTCAGGGCTTAGGCCAGTGAACCACAGAGGTTCTTCTGTCTCTGCATCTCCAGCACTGGGATAATAGGCACCTACCACTATGCCCAGCACTTTACATGGGTGCTAGGTATTAAATTCAGGTACTCATGTTTACACAAAAAGCACTTTACTGACTGAGCAATCTCTCTACCCTTCTTTTTTTTTTTTTATTTGGTTTTGCAAGGTAGGGTCTCACTCTAGCCCAGGCTGACCTGAAATTAACTATGTAGTCTCAGGGTAGCCTTGAACTCATGGCGATCCTCCTACCTCTGCCTCCCGAGTGCTGGGATTAAAGGCGTGCGCCACCACGCCCAACTCTACCCTTCTTTTTACTTAAAATAAAAAAAAAATTTAAAGCAGGCTCTTACTTAGCAACCCAGGCTGTCCTTAAATTTCCAGTAGCCTAGGCAGTTCTTCTCACTTCAACCTTCTGAGTAGCTAGGATTACAGACCTAAACTGCCAGGCCTAGCTAATGTCCATATTTTTAAACACTTTAAAGGGATATAAAGCCTCTGTTGAGGAAAGGATTTGATGGGTAACTGTTTGGAGTGGCACAGGGTGGCCTTTTACTTAGAGCTGACTCACTGCTTATAAGGTCCCTCATGGTTGCACAAGTTTGGATGGGCAGATCATGTGTCCTGAAAGAAGGATGGGCCCAAACCTCTTGTACTTAACTGTTCTTAAAAAAAAATCCCCCTGGGCTGGAAAGATGGCTTAGCGGTTAAGCGCTTGCCTGTGAAGCCTAAGGACCCCAGTTTGAGGCTCGATTTTCCAGGTCCCACATAAGCCTGATGCACATGTATCTGGAGTTCATTTGCAGTGGCTAGAGGTCCTGGCACTCCCATTCTCTCTCTCCCTCCCTTTCTGTCTCTAATAAATAAATAATAAAATAAAAACTTTAAAAAATATGTCAATAACACTTTAAAAAATATTCCCCCATCATTTATATCCTTGCATAAAATGGCTTTGTGTAACCCAGTATAGTGTATTAAAAGTAACCAAACAATTTTTAAAAAAAATTTCCCACATATATATTCTATCCATGCGTTGTAAGGCTCCATAATATGATGTAGATTCTTCCCAAATAGTTCTATAGAGTTACTGCAATTCTGGTGAAAGCCTTCTAGCTGCTGTTTTTGTGGGACTTGATGAGCTAATTCTCTGCTATGTGGAAATGCAAAGGGTCAAGAACAGCAAAGACAATTTTGAGGCTGAAAGACATGTGACAAAATCTGGGCCAGAGCTTTGGGAATTAAGACACTGTGATATTGGTGCAAGAACAAACCAACCAATGCCAGAAGAGAGATTTCAGAAACATGCCCACCTAATTTACAGTAGGGATAGTACTACATTAAGTGCCGCTGGGTTCAGTACAGAGCTACATGGGATTCCTACCCCCACACAATAAACTAAATCAATTCTACATGGATCAATGATCAAATATGTAGGGCTAATAGCAAAGCTTACAGGAAAAATATCTATACCACATCTTCCATAAAATATTCTATAGAGTATTTTCATGACTTTGAGGCAAAGATTGTTTAACAATATACAAAAGTACTAACCATAAAGAAAACCTTCATAAATTTGAGAACACTGAAATTGAAAAATTATATTGTTTCAAAGACATCATTAGGAGAATAAAAAGGCTGGCTACAAAAATCAATATGTGCTTCAAGAGATGAATGGATAAACAACCCAAGACTCAGTTATACAATGGATTGTTACTCAGCAATAAGGAGAAAGCCACTGATGTGTGCAACAATGCCAGAGATTCTTCAATGGATTTTGCTGAGTGAAGGAAATAAGGCTTTTGCAAAAGGCTACATACTGAGCTAGGCATGGTGGTGCATGCCTGTAATTCCAGCACGGAGGAGGTGGAGGCAGGAAGATTAAGAATTCAATCAGGCCAGTCTGAGCTACAGCAAGATTCTGTCTCTGAAAACAAAATGAAAGAGAGAGGAAGGGACGGAGGGAGACGGAGAGGGAGGGAAGAAAAAAGGAAGGAAGGAAGAAAGGAAGAAAAGAAGGAAGGAAGGAGAAGGGAAAGGAAGAGAGACGAAAGGAAAAGAAAGGGAAGGGAAGGGAAAGAATGAGTCCATTCTGGGAAAAAAAAAAAAAACATCAAATTATAGGAATGGAAAACGTATCAGTGGTTGCCATTGGTTATGGAAGGGTGAAGGACCTGACTTCAAAGGGACCTTATAAGGAAAGTTTTAAAGCGAAGGAACTGTTTTCTATTGTGATTTGGGGTGGTAGATCCAGTCCCTATGCACTGCATCACACAGCACAATAGTGAACTTTCACTGAGTGCAAATGAACAATAGTAACAACAGGATGCCAGTGAGTTCAAGCCTTCCTTGCTGAAAGAACTTAGAGAAACAAACAAACAAAAACCCTGACCAAGTAACTTTAGAAAACAATATTCTGGGTGGAATATCTGTTTCTCACAGGGGTATAAATTAGAAATTCTGAGATTGTATGTTCAACAGATAGATAAATAAATAACAGGTAAGAAAACTAAATGCAGATAAGTTCCAATAAGCAAGTTGGGGAGGGGTGGCTGTAATACTAGGTTAGTAAGGACATTAATATGAACTCCATGGTCATTTAGGGGTAGCCAAACTTTTTTGTTTTTGTTTTTGTTTTTTGAGGTAGGGTCTCAGTCTAGCCCAGGCTGACCTGGAATTCACTATGTAGTCTCAGGGTGGCCTCGAACTCATGGTGATCCTCCTACCTCTGCCTCCCAAGTGCTGGGATTAAAGGCGTGCATTACCATGCCCAGCTCAAACTTCTGACATTGTGACAGGACATTATTATCTACAAAAGCATTGGGCCACATCCATAGCTATATTGGGATGTATGGGACCTATAGGCTATAGGTTGGATATGCCTTGAATAGATGGATAGATACAAAAACTAAATACTAATGGGTAGCATGCATTGGTTCATATTCATGTCTGTTTTCCAGCTCTTTTAACTAAGTAATTTTATAGTGAAAAACCTTACAACACTACCCAGCCATGTGAACAAGGTTAACATCGCCAGCGATAGGCTGTGCTGTTATCATGAATCCCCTGGTATGATATAACAAGAATCACACTTGCCTCTGTGGTATTATAGACTCAAATTAAGAGAAGTCCTGACAAAATATTTGACAAGTTCTCTCCAAAATATCATAAGAATGGTAAGACTGAGAAACTACCATACTTTAGAAGGGTTAAAGATACTTGATGACTAAGTACAAGGTGGGATTCTGGAACAGATAAAGTCATTAGTGGAAAAACTGGTGAAATTTAAAGTTTATAATTGAATTCATGGCATTGTACCAATTTCAATTTCTTAGTTTTGATAGCTATGTAAGTTCCTGGCATCAGGGAAGGATGGAATTGAAGGTAAATAGAATCTTACAAATGATTTCAGTAATAAAACTACATTCAGAAACAAAACTCAAGAATATTTAAATAAATACAACATTAAGTGCCTAATGATAGAAAATTTACAACACTCATCCTCCAACAAAAAAATAATGCTCATTGAAAAATGCAGAAATATAAGATCCATAATGAATAGGAAAACCATCTAATGGAAAGAGTCCATAATCCAGATGACAGAGGAGGCACAAATAGGAAAGTAACTGTTATGGTTCACTACCTATGCTCAAGAAGGTAGAGGAAGCCAAGTATAGAGGTGCTCACTGCAGTCCCAGACACCAAGAAGGCTGAAATAAGAGGATTGTCCTGAGCCTGGGAGTTCAAGGCTCACCTGGGTAACACAGTAAGATCTCATCTCCAAAAAAGGAGGAGGGGCTGGAAGTATGGCTTAGCAGTTAAAGTGCTTGCCCACAAAGCCAAAGGACTCAGGTTCAATTACCCAGGACCCATGTAAGCCAGGTGCACAAGGTAGCACAGGCACCTGGAGTTTGTTTGCAGTGGCTGGAGGCCAGTGCACACATTTTCTCTCTCTCTAACCCTCTCTCTCTTAAATAAATACAATAAAAATATTTTTAAAATATAGAGGAGAAATGATCTTTAATAGTGTAACCACACACATTCAAGATGCTCCATAGATAGCACAAAGGAGAAACTTGGAGAAAAGGACAGCAAGGCACAGCATAATCAACAATAAAAGCAGTAATAAGGATGAAAAAAAGTATTCCTCTGTGTGTGTGTGTGTGTGTGTGTGTGTGTGTGTGTGTGTGTGTGTGTGTGTGTGTGTGGTGAAACAGGGACACATTCCTAGACAGGAGAAAAGATACTAACCCTCATACTGAATCCCTTGTCAGAAGCACAAGTTGACAATAAAGTAATATTTTTAATTCTCTGAAAAAAAAGATTGTCATCCTGTTATTCTATACCCAGCAAAAATGTCCTTTGGACATGAAAGTGCAAGACTTTTTCTTCCAGACACAACTGAGAGAACTCAGCAGCAGCAGACCAGAGGTACGAAAAGTATTAAAGTCCTTTAAACAGAAGGAAATGCTAGAAAGAAACCTGGATCTACACAAAACAATAATGAATGCCAGAAATGAAAAATATGTAGATAAATATCTTTCTCAAAGAGATATCCTGCAGTTACAGTTGGAAATATTAATGTTTCTCTATCAATAACGAAATAGAACAAGTAGACTGACTGATTAATCATAAGTATATAAAAGACTTAAACAATCAACCATCTGGATATAACTGACATTTTATAGAAAGATCCACCTATCACAACAGAATACACATTTTCCTAGCGTATTTGGAATATTGATCAAAATAAACTAGATGTGGGTTATAAAGCAGTCTCAACGAGTTTAAGAGGCTACAAAGCATCCAAATTATGTTCTTTCAGCATAATAAAATTAAATTAGAAATCAATAATGGAAAAATATTTTTGGAAACCCTCAAAGAAATCACAAAACATTAGAAAATATTTTGAACTAATTGAAAATGAAATCATGACATATCCAAATTTGTGTTATTTAGTGAAGGCAGTATACATATGCTTGTGCTAGAAAAAAAGAAAGAGCATTTTTAAAACCATCTTAAAAGTTATGCACACACTGGGGGAAGTGGGTCACTAGGTGACAGGTCTATGAACCAGTGGATAGTAAAGTCCATTCCAACACTGTGCTCCTGAGCTACTTGGGAAGTAGTTTTCCCAAAGGAAATGAAAAAGCTTGTCACTGGGAGCAGTGACTTGGAAGTCACAGGCGAATGTTGCTGCTGAGTTCACCAAGGATGGTTAAGTTGGCTGCCCCTTCATGCAAGGCTCCTCTTCTTCCCAGGCCCAGAAGAAATTCCTAGTTCTGATCCAAGAGCATTCCTTCAGCACTAGAGCAGCTCTGCCAGAAGGTGGCAGTGTTGGGTCAGAGTCATGCAGTCATTCAGAAACCCAACACAAGTGAGCACCTGCTATATGCAAGACTGGGCCATTTCACAGGCAGGTGGAAACACAGACATGATCACTCCATTTGACAAGAAAACACATTCAAAAATGGAAGTGGCTCCCCAGATTCCAGGCCCTTCACCATCTGCCACTGCCAGAAAAGCCTTGTCATGTCTCAACTACTCCAATGCTCTATCTGTAGAGCTACTCTTACCTCCATTGGACATTTACTTTTTATCCAAGAGATTTTCTCAAAATAACATTCCTACACACAGGGCCTGCGGGGTTCAAAGCATCACTGAGCCCTATCCTCTTGCCAGCTGACAGGTGCTCTGAAGACAAGTTAAAACGTTGCTTCCTCAGCTGGGCAAGGAGACACAAAGAACACAATATGAACTCAAGTCCATGTCAAATGCGTAAGTGTGAGTTATTGTGTGTCATAACTGAGCTAGGGTCTGAGGCCCCCAACATGGAGATGACACCTTTGCCCTCCTTGAGCCTTAACTTAGAACTTTCTGGAAGTCTCTCTAGAAACCGGCAACATAGGAGAAGAGTCCAAATCAAGTGTCACAGTCCCCTTTCTCCTCAAGGGACACATTGTAAGACCTCTCCAACAATTGCTGCCTAAAAGTTCAGATTACTGAACTCTATGCACAAGCATCATGATACCACAACAGTTGCTCAGATAACTGAGATTACTAAGCATTTAACAATCAGGTAGCATACATAGTGCGGAAACTCTGGACAAAGGGATCGTTCATGTCTCCGGCTGGATGGCATGAAATTTCATTAACATACTCAGAAATGGCATACAATTTGAACCATATTAAAGGGATTTATTTCTGTAATTTTCCATTTCATAGTCCCAGGCCACACTTGACCATGTGTAACTGAAACTGTGGGAAAGGAAATCATAATAGATACCGGGGGAGGGATATTGTACTAGAAAGGTAGAGCTGGGAGAGGACAGTGTGTGTGTGGAACAGCCTGGAAGGGAAAACCAGGAAAAAGGCAGGCTAGAGCAGGGCCCCAGGCCAGTTCACAGAGTCCTGCAACAGGATGTCAGGAGAACG
This sequence comes from Orientallactaga sibirica, assembly GCA_036365145.1. Lineage (NCBI taxonomy): Eukaryota > Metazoa > Chordata > Mammalia > Rodentia > Dipodidae > Orientallactaga > Orientallactaga sibirica. The sequence goes on along the minus strand of JAEOAD010000052.1, from coordinate 16,305,643 downwards.
TTTGGGCAACAGAAGATGATTTGTGAGTGAAGTCTCCTTCCTGCTTTATGTTCTTTCACTGTCCCCTCTCCTTCCAGATGCCAGCTTCCCTGGGATCAGTGAAACTTTCAAGGGGGCAAGGACAACAGTGGGGCTGAGCTTAGATCCTGTAGCCCCTCACCAGACAGGGAGAGCGGAGGTGCTCATTTCAGGGGAGTAGGACTGGGGGCCTGGGAGATAAGAATTTATAGGGGTGAAGGCCCTTCCTCTGTGGCCAGGCTCTAGGGCATCTTTCCTGGCAATCTCTGCCTCAGAAGTCCACCCTTCCTAAAGCCTGAAACCCAGAGAGGCCCCTGTGGGAGCTGTCTCCTGGTGACAGATGGGCTGGCAGGGACAGGCTGAGGATGTGTCCTGCCGGCAGCTGGAGACAGATCGCTAATGGAACAAATAGGAGAGAAAGGCAATAAAAATGTTAAATATTATTAAACAGCCATAGATACACGTGACCTGAACCTGGCTCAACTCTATCAGACTAATCTCTCACTAGATTCCAGGCCTCAGGTACCGGCTGCTGCACCTACCCGCCCTAGGAATCTTCCAGAAGAACCACCTGACCTACCCATCTCCTAGGTAGAGCTCAGGAAGCCTGTAGGCCTGAGTCTTCAGGTGCTATCCAAGGACCTGGCACTGTTATGGGACACTTGAGGCATAGAGTGGAGTGAGCAGAGGCTCAAGAGGCAGACTGGCTCTAAAACGTTAATGTAAAACCTTTTGTTTTCTTTGTTTTTTCAACAGTCTCACATAGCCCAGGCGGGCCTCAAACTCGCTATATAGCTAAGGATAACCTCAAACTCCCTGTTCCTCCAACTTCACCTCGCATGTGTTGAGATTATAGGCATATGCCACCATGCCTAACATAAGCTCATAAAATAACTTTAGTTTTCTGTTTAGAAGATTTTGTTATGCTGCAACTTTTTATTTATTTATTTTATTTGAGAGAAAGAGGCAGAGAGAAAGAGAAAGAGAGAGAGAAAGAATGGGCATGCTAGGGCCTCCAGCCACTGTAAACGAACTCCAGATGCACGTGCCCCCTTATGCATCTGGCTTACATGGGGCCTGGAGAGTCAAACTAGGGTCCTTAGGCTATGTAGGCAACCACCTTAACCGCTAAGCCATCTCACCAGCCTTATGCTGCATTTAAAAATATTGTAAACCAGGCATGGTGGCTCACATTTTTAAAAATATTTTATTTATTTATTTTTTGAGAGAGAAAGAGAAAAAGAGAGAGAGAGAATGGGCACCAGGGCCTCTAGCCAGTGCAAACGAACTCCAGATGCATGTGTCACCATGTGCATGTCTTACTTGGGACCTGGGGAATCGAACCATGAGTCCTTAGGTTTCACAGGCAAGTGTTTTAACTGCTAAGCCATCTCTCTAACCCTCAATATTTTATTTATGCCACCTGAACAAGTAAAAAGAAAAAGGAAAGAAAGAAAACATCAAACCAGTTGTCCACCTATCTTTTTATCAACATCTAGCATAGGCAAAATAAACTTCCATATATATATATAGGTAAAGTCTGCTCACATTTGTATGTAATCTCTTTTTTCAATATTTTATGTATCTATTTATTTAAGAGATGAGAGAGGGAGAAAAAATGGGTGCGCCAGGGCCTCTAACCACTGCAAATGAACTCCAGACACAGGAACCACCTTGTGCATCCGGCTTTACGTAGCTACTGGGGAATCAAACCTGGGTCCTTTGGCTTTGCTGGCAAATGCCTTAACAGCTAAGCCATATCGCCAGTCCCCTGTAATCTTTTTTTGAGACAGTCTAGCCCAAACTGGTCTGGAACTTGCTATCCTCCTGGCTTAGTCTCCTGAATGCTGGGATTATAGCTGTGTACCTTGACATCTGGCTTACATTGGCATTTTTATTTTATTTTATTTACTTACGTGTGTGTGTGTGTGTGTGTGTGTGTGTGTGTGTGTGTACATCAGGGTCTCTCACCACCACAAATGAAAACCAGATGCTTACATTACTTTCTGTATCTGGCTCTATGTGAGTGCTAGGGAATTGAACACTAACCAGCAAGGCTTTGCAAACTAATGCTTTTAACCATTGAGCCATCTTCTTAACCCTATACATTAACATTTTAAAATTTATTTATTTATTTATTTATTTGGGAGAGAGAAAGGAAGAGACACAGAAAAAAGAATTGGCGTGCCAGGGCCTCTAGCCACTGCAAACGAACTCCAGATGCATGTGCCTCCTTGTGCATCTAGCTTACATGGGTCCTGGGGAATAGAACCAGGTTCCTTAGGCTTCGCAGGCAAATGCTTTAACCACTAAGCCATTTCCCCAGCCCAGATTGACATTTTTAACAACCTGAGATAAACTCTACAAGATTTTATAACACATTAAACAGTATTTAAATTCCTGAGTAATAACAGCAACAACAACAAAAGAAAAAAGAAAAGAAAAGCTATGTGACCTTACATAAATCACAGGGCTTCCCCATTTCCCCATCTGTATTTGTGATACACCTGGTACTAGCAGGTTTCCAATAAATGTTTACTAACATATTAAACCTCAGTCTTCTTCACTTGCCTCCCATCCATGTCACTGTCACTCTGGCACAGGCAGAATTATACATTTTAAGCACCCAACAGAGAGATTACCTGGGGCATCATGCTATCTACTGAGGGTGGCAGAAATGTGAGTCCTGGTTCCTCAGGATCAGCAGCTGCCCTTGGCCAGAGGCATGACTAACCTGGAAGGCTAAGGCAGACATCACCTCCATGTGAGGTGTCCAGTGTTCTCCAGGAGAGTAGCTCGTGGGCTTTGTGCCTGCCTGTGCATTATCTCATGCTTCAGTCAGGGTAGAGAATCACAGAGGTGTCTGCTCTTCAATCAAAATTCAGATTCTTAGGGCTGGATAGATGGCTTAGTGGTTAAGGCATTTGCCTGAAAAGCCAAAGGATCCCGGTTCGATTCTCCAGGACCCATGTAAGCCAGATGCACAAGGGGGCGCATGCATCTGGAGTTCATTTACAGTGGCTGGAGGCCCTGGCGTACCCATTCTCCCTCTCTCTCTCTCTCCTCTCTTTCTCTCTCTCTCTCTCTCTCTCTCTCTCTCTCTGCCTTTTTCCCTCTCTCAAATAAATAAATTAATCAAGAGTTAGGGATATTTCATTTAAAAAATTCAGATTCCACCTAAGGTTGGCTACAAATCTGAATTTTAACCTGAAGGTAAGTAGTCTTCCTATTTCCAATACTACAGCTACACTGAAAGTGCCTGGCACCCTTACAGTCCTAGGAACTATCAGGTAAGATATTGGACACCCTCAGGCTAGCTCTGAAGGTAGCTCCTGCCCCTGCCAGGACAGAGCCTCCCTCCAGGGCTGAAGCTGGGAAATGGGGAGAAGTGAAGTGAAACATACAACCAACACCCAGCCTGAAAACATTGGTTTTGCCTAGATACCTCTCCCCCAAAGTCTCTGTTTTTCCCATGTAAAAGGGAGAAGCACTGCTTCCCATTTCTCCCTCTTTTGTACACTCTGCTTGTCTATAATTCCACCTGAAACAAACTGTCCCTCCTGCAAATATGCCCTTTGACTGTCATCCCCTTCCCTTCCTTCCCATGTTTACCAGGTTTATTTAGGAAATAAATAAATGTATGTCTGCTGACTAACTTCTGATGAAAACCACTTCTGCTAGAACATGCAATAAAGTTCTAGGACTGATTCTCTAATTCAATACTATAGCTTTGCCATTTAATCTAATTACAATGACAATGGGGAAACAATTGCTATTGACATCTTAAAGCCACTGGCAAAAGGAGGGTAGATACTATGAGTGGGAGGATTCTGAAGGGAGGACTTTCTTGGAGAGAGCAGTTGCTGCCCAAGAGAAAAGGGAGGATGGAAGGCCCCAAGTGCTCTGCTGGAGCAGAGGGGAGGAGGGTAAAATGGAGGAGTGGGAGGAGAGAGAGGAAGAAAGGGCTGGATGCATGCAAATCTTCAAGATGGGTCACTTCCCAGGACCACCCAACCTCTCCCTTACTCTTAAGTGGTGCTGACCAGGGTGTTCCTTCAGTACTTGGCTGGACAGAATGTTTGTGGACTTCAGTGAAGAGGCTGAGACTTTGGTGAATGCAAAGTGAAGGCAGATGGGACATAAGAAGCAAAAGACCCTGTTATCTGTCCCTTAGCATCCCTTCTAGAGAAAGGGATAAAGGACAGCGAGGAAGGCCATGTACACACCCCCTTGGGCCTTGGGATTGGCTTGGCAGGTAGGTGGTTCAGAGCTACTGAGGCTCCAATTCTCTTTAGTTCTATTTTGGAGAAGGTGGCCTCAGGTACTTCAGAAGTGACACTGGGAGCAAGGATGCTTTCTCTATTTTAATGCTATTGCACAGTGAGAGAGAAATGTGGGGACAGCTCCCTTGGCTAAGGCTAAGAGCTTAATGACAGTTTCTAAGGTTTTCTGTGGAAAATACAAACAAAACCCTGGACAACCAATAAAAAATCCTTTATGATACAATCTGCACCTGTGGTTTACAGATGGCACAAAGCAGACTAGCCATGTTGATAATGCCAGCCACCCAAGGCCAGTCCACACACTGGACCCTCAGAAAGCCACTAGAGCAGGCCCCCTCCTGTCCAGGAATCCATGCCCACTGCTGAAGGTGGGTCCCTCCACCTCCTATGGCTGCTTCATTTATAAGCAGTTTTTCTGTGTTCATGAAGTCAGGACTTCTAAGTGGTGTGGGCACTGCTTTGTAGCTGTTTGGAGTCAGCTACCCCAGGGTTCCCTGTGAACCACCTCTCCTGTCAACTTCCTAGGATATAGATCTTTGCATCAGGAAAACAATTTTCCTTTTATTTGTACATCAAAGAAGTGACAAGTGATCTGTTTAACCCTCACTTTGAGTCAGCTGATAAAAATGGAAATGAGCAAGGGCATGGTGGTTCACACCTGTCATCCCAGCAATTAGGAAGGAAAAGCAGGAGGATTGTTGCAAGTTTGGGGCCAGACTGATTTACAGAGTCTCATAAAAGAAAGAAAGAAAGAAAGAAAGAAAGAAAGAAAGAAAGAAAGAAAGAAAGAAAGAAAGAAAGAAAGAGAAAGAAAGAACAGCAAAAAAAAAAAGAGAGAGAGAGGGGCTAGAAAGATAGCCCAGTGGGGCTTGCTTGCAAAGCTTGTTGGCCCGCGTTCAATTTCCGAGTATCCATGTAAAACTAGGTGCAAAAAAGGTACATGTAACGAGTTTGTTTGCAGCTGCAAGAGGCACACTCCAGGTAGTGTGCCCATGTACCTATGTGTGTGTGCATACATGCACATGCACGCTCATGAGGGGGGCATGAACACACACACACAAATAAATTTAAAAGTTATTTTGATATGGAAATGAACTCATACCCTAGCCTCTGTAGGAAAATAACTGCTCCTGTGCTCGCTCGCTCTCTTTCTCCCCCCTTCCCTCTCTCTCTCTCTCTCTCTGGATTTGGAGACAGGGTCTCCTACAGCCCAGGTTGGTCATGCAGGTAGACCAGGATGACTTTGAACTCCTAATCCTCCTGCCTACACCTCTTAAGTGCTGGGATTACAGGGGTGTCCCACTACATCCAACTTCTTTCTCTCTCACGGTCTGTGTTCTTTGAGCACCATACTGTGCAAACCTATACGACAACTCAAAAGCTTTACTGCTTCAGCCCCTGACATTAGAATCCCCAACTTTCTGTTCTCCTTCCCTTCTTCTGGAGACAGTATCCTGTTAGCACTAGGCTGTCTTTGACTGCTGACGGTTCAGCCAGCCAGTCATGAGGCATTATCACCCAGGCACTTATTAAGCACCTGCTGATAGATCAGACATCTTAGCACCCCACCTTCTTCACAGTTCCCTTGGTCCAAGAGGGAGAGGAAGGAGATGAAGAAAAAAAGCACATTAACAGTTTAGTATGCCCTGTGCTGGGCCAGCTACTTTCCCAGTTGTTCCCAACAAGACTTGACCACACCAAGGCAACAGCTGTGTGTAATGCCATTGTATAAAGTAAGAAAATCAAGGAGCACAGAGCTTAAACAACTTCATGAGATAAGGAGGATAGTAGGAATTTCTCTGGAGTACATTCAGGAAGAATGAGAAGAATGGAGAGGTGTCAAGTTGAGCTCATGGAGGACCAGAGGGAGACTAAGAAGTGTTCTGTGTGTCCCTGCATTGGCCGTGGTGACCAGATTTGCACAAGTGACAAAGTTCATCTCTCCTTCCAGTATGCCACCCCAGTGCTGGAGCACATCTGGGGATATTCTTGTCCAGTATCCTCAAGGGATGGTGGAGAAAATGGATTGAAAACCCATGTGCCAAAGTGACCTTCCTTGCAATGATTCCAACTTGGAGGAAGGTCTGTAGGGATGTGTCACAGGGCTCTTCTATCATTAAGAGTATTTAAACATTCCAATTTTTCCTTTTGTGCACTCCCTCCCACGATGAGGCATAACTGGTTTCCCATGTTGCTACATACTCAGTATAATCACTTTAATAGCTGCAAAATTCTAATTCCTGGAGTGGACAGCCCTGTTCATCCACTATCTCCAAGGAGAACTTTGATGTCTAGACTAAGAAAATAATTTTGAAAAAAATTCATAAGGATTTTGATTACAACATTATTTATAGTAGCAGAAAAATAACTAACCCCTGGAAACAGTTTTAATGCCCAGCCATGAGGACAGTGTTTGGTCAATTAGAAGCCAATGCAATTATGCAGTCATCAAATGATAATCACACAGGCTATGTAGCAACATGAGAAAAGCATCTATGCCTAATGGAGAAAAAAGCACAAAATAAAATTGTCTCTATGTATGCCTGCAGTGTTGTAAAATAAAGCTTGTCTAGGGGAAAGAGCAAAATAAAATAAAAAATGAAACTTATATTAGGGTAATGGGGTGCCAAGGAATTGTTTTATTAAAATTGTGTTTCTCTGAAAACATACTACTTTTAATAAAAAGCCACTATGGGCTGGAGAAATGGCTTAGTGGTTAAGGCACTTGCCTGTGAAGCCTAAGGACCCAGCTTCAATTCCCCAGTACCCATGTTAGCCAGATGCACAAGGTGGTGCATGCATCTGGAGTTCATTTGTAGTGACTAAAGGCCCTGGTACTCCCATTCTCTCTCTATTTGCCTCTCTCTCTCTCACTCTTAAAACATATAAATAAATAAAAAATATATTTTTTAAAGCTAGTGTTCTGGGGAGGCAGTGAACTAAGCAAGCAAACTAGTTTCTTTTCTTGGGGCCTGGGAAGCAGGAATCTTCCCTTCTCTTTCCGGCTTTGCTCTCTTTAAGACCCATGAGCCCATGCAGAGCTGGACTACTGGCTTCTGAATCGACTGAGAGGCTAGTGGCCACTCGCTTGTAAGCATCCTGGCAGAAAAGAAGATATTCTAAAGAGAGACGCTGTGCCCTTCCCTTTGGCTATCAGACTATTGAAACAATGGACCCCAAGGAATTGGAATTTCTCTAGGAGCCTCATAAGGAGGAAAAAGCTGAAGCCTAATGCTATCCAGAGGAAAAACCTGCCTCCTAGAAAGAGATTTCACATAGTTCCTACTATGTACTTATCAGACTACATTGCAGGACAGACTGGAGCCCAGACAATAATGGCTCAGTGATAAGGGGACCCCACCTTGACCAGGACTACTTAGTTATATATACGCATCTGGCTCTTATTTAAACCTGAACCTCGTGTCAGGACCCTGAAGATGGACTTGGATGTCACTGAATCTCTTTTTAGTTCCTCTTCCCAATATGCTCACATTGAATGAATTTCTTTTCTCTACTTTTCACTATTCTTTGTCTCTTTAATTGGCAAATTGAAGACAGAGGGCTGAGCCTAGCTTGATAGGGTTGCCAGGACCCAGGCTTTGACCCTAAAATCTTCAGTAACCCTGTAAAGGTGGCAGGAATTGGGGTTCCACTAAGCCAAGAGCTCAGTGAGAAGGGAAATTCAAGGGAACATGGTCCATCTCAAGACATGGTCAAAGGCACAGGTCTACTAATCAACGAGAGGCTCTGGTGCTGTTTCCACAGAATTCTAGGAGCCTTACTGAGTGTTTTTCTGTTTCCTCCCACACATGGCTCACCAAAAAAAAAAAAAAAAAAAAAAAAAAAAAAAGTTCTCCCTCGTTTCTCCATGGCTTTGTGGTATTCATGGTCTCTTGAAGGAGGAGGGAACTCAAGAGATGAGTAGAAACCAGCACGAGCTCCCTGGTCCTGTACCTAGGTGATTTTTCTAGTCCCAGAGGTCATTTGCTTAGAAAAGAACAAGCTTTTCAGTCCATGCCCCAAGGAAACCTACCAGCTGTTCCCCTGACCGCCTCCTAACCGTGGCAGCTCATAGAGTATAGGACAAGGGCAGGCTGTCTGTGGACAGAGGCTGGGGCTAGTGGGAAGTAGGCACCTCAGGCCAAGTGAGGAGGAAGGTGATCCCATTCTCAGAGCCTGTCTGGGCCTGGTCTTCTGAGGAACACTGGCTAGCTCAAGGTTTTCTCTTAAGGCCAATTGCAATGACCCCAGTGTCACTTCTCCCACTCCCCTTAGTTACTCTTGGAGCCAAATCAAATTTCTTCTTTGCCCACTAGCAAATTCTAAAGAGGGTTAGTCCCTAAGGCCTTCTTCAGATACAATACCCTTGTTTCTCTGCCACCTTTCCTTCAGTTTGGCTTTGAGTCTCTCCATAAGCCTAATGGCTATCCTAATGGCTATACCCTCTGTCCAGCCCTCGAATGTGAGGTAGGGACTCACTTATAGACTTCTTCCCACCATGGTCCTGCTACTCAGAGAGCATAGCCACTCCCACTCTCACTTGCTATTCCTCTGTGCCCAAGTCATATCCACTTTCCTGGAGTTTTTTTTCATTCTCACATCCACCCCTTATCCAATTGGCAAAAACCCTCTGAGGTGAGCAGAGCTGTTCTCATTAGGCCCATCTTTCAGATGGGGCAAACTGAGGTTTTATACATTCTATTCAAGGGCAGGATGGTCAATGACAAGCCTGATGAGCTAGGAACCTTCAGGGGCTGGATCATGGTGGGTCTTAGCCAATAGCTCAGGAGAGGCTTAGGGTCCTACATGGGACTGAGGCCAGAGCTAAGAAATGGAGAAGACCCACGCCTTCATAGTTGCATCCCCACCCCCATCTATGTGAGGCAATATGGACTATCACCACCAGTAGGTGACATTCCCCCCCTCCTCCCCATAGCTGCTCAGGCCACCTTGGAAGCCTTTCAAAGCCTCTAGTCCCTGCAGAAACAGCAGCAGGCCTGGGGCAAGCAAAGGGTCAAAAACCCTGGGAACAGAGCCTTGGCCAGCCCAGCCAGCACCTCGTTAGCAGCCTGAAGGGGGAAGGGGGTGCTTGAGGAACAATGTTGTTTATTTTTCTATTTTTAAACCAGTCTGAGGACTCTGGGGGCACAAATGAAGTTATCAGCAAAGACATGAGTGGGGTTGAGCCTCCAGTCAGAATGCTGAAAAGGCCCTGGGGACCGTGGCTCATGAAACGCTAAGATGAGTGCAAGACTGGGACTAGGGTACTTGACAAGCATGTCCCCAGGCCCATGGGCCCCCTCCCCAAGCCTTCAGCTGCCTGTTCCCTCTGTGCAGCTGAGGAATTTGGGCGCAAGCAAGCAGTCCTGTTAAGAAGATCCCAACAGCGTGTCGTTTGTCCTGGGGGAGGAGGCTTCTGCTTTGGTCTGAGCTTGGACTCGATTTTTGACTCCTAGCCAGTGCACAAGCAGATCCTGTCCCAGCTGAGTTATAGGCTGGCCCTGTTGCTTTAGATGACTGAGATGACCCCTTTTTCTATGAGGCCTTCCTTTTCTCTTTCTATGAGGCTAGCTATCCTGTCCTAACTTCAGAACCTGTTACAGGGAGTAGCAATGCAAACAGTGTGACTAGAGGACAGGCTACAGGATCCTTTCATGACCCTGCAGAGGAGACATGATGCTCTCACTTTAATGAGAAGTTCAGTGACTTGCTCAGAAGCATGCTTCTTCTGCAACACCAAACTGCTTCTTAGGGCTTCACAATAGGGAAAATATGTTCTGCTTTTGGGAGCTGAGAGCAATTATGAATCATTAAAGTAGCTGTTAAAGGCACAAGTGGAAAAACCTCCCAGGAAAGTAAGGATGGTTAGACCCTGGCCCACCCATCCTAGATTGAGTTCTGACCATGCTGGATACTACCTGGGTAACCATGGGCATGTCCCTTAGTGACCCCATGCCCAAATTTTTCCCCTCCTGGAGACAGTAACAGCAACTAATTCCAAGGAAGGATGAAATGGTCCCTTAAGACATGACATGTGAGTAGACAGGGGAGCAGTCAAGCCTCTCCACTGTTGCCCCCAGACAGCAAGGTAAAAGATGGACTGAGCAACTGCTCTAGGTAAGTAGTGGCAAGTTCCTCCCATCACCCCCTTCAAGAGGTCACAGGTTACAGAATTCCCAGTATGAATGTCCATGGGCTCTCCATCCTCAGTGTAGAGCTTAAAATCAGACCAGAAAAGCTGAAACGAGAATCCAGAGCTTTGTGCACCTCCCCAGACTTTTCTAACTACCTGGTGAGTGCCGGGGTTTTTTCCCTCCACCACCGGCAGGTAGAGCGGAAGAGAGAGAGAACCGGGCCAGCCGCTTCTCTCGAGGCTGAGCGAGAAGGCGGGTGTCGGCGACTCAAACCCCTCCCCCCCTAAAACACCGGGGAGAAAAACCACATTGAGTCGCGGAAGTCCGTCTAAGGCGGGAATCTCTCCGTTTATTGTCATGGGAAGGTATTTATATATTTTGAGAGAGGGTGGGAAAAAGGATGAGGTAAAGGTGTAAGGGCCAATAGTATTTCACCACGTCAGCAGCAGCTGGGCGGAGGCAGTTTCAGCTTAGGTGCTGAGTCACTTCAAGGACAGGTCGCGAAACTCTACTTAGGCTCTGGAAGCTCGAGTAGGCCTCACTGGGAGTAGGCCAAGACTGGCTGGGCTAACCACTCGGCTTCACACGGGGCAGGGCCCAACAGGTGAGAGGTGTTATTGCATCCACTTGAAAGATGGCGAAACGGAGGCTAACAGTAATGATATAGCCAAAACCTCCAGGTGCCAGTAGCAAAGCCAAAAGTAAAGGCCAGACCTCATTATTCCAGACCCCTTCCGCCTCAGCCCAGAACAGAGACCGCTCCTACATCATTTAGCATTTTCTGAAACAAACCCCTTAATTCTTTGGCTGAATGTCTAAATAAGGACTTTTGCCAATTCTGTGCCCTGCTAACTGATGAAGTTGTCAGAAAAAAGATCTAATGATGCTTGAAAATACAGGGAGTGAGCCAGCTGCCAAATTGCCCTCCCAGCTCTGACTGCATGAGGGAGCTGAGACCCTCCCATGGGGCGAGCTGGGTGCTGGGGAGGGAGAGCCAGACTGAGGCTACAGAGGTCTATCACTGATTAGTTGCTTAACCCCTTTGATCTGCTTCACCACTATAAATGTCGGTAACAACTTCCTCCTCCTCTCAGTTAACTTGAAGATTAAATGAGATGATGTAGGGTCTATATAGTGCCAGGAATGGCCTAAGTTGCAGGTATGTTGGGAACAGGGGATCCCAGGGCAGCCAGCTGACACGGGATCTACTGAGTAGACCACCACCTTGCAACCCTTGGGAGAACAGAGAGCCAGGGTTGTTGGTTCTGTCTGGAGAAGTGCTGGATCTCTAACTGACCCCTACTATTTATCTAAGACATCCAGCTGCTTCTCTCAGATGGGCCAAAGGCTACAAGTGACCTCAGGGCCCTGGAGGTGGGGCCTCCGGGTGGGAGCCTGGGAGCCCAGCTTGGGCTCTTTTTTCCTCTCTTCTTTCTCAGTGGAACATTTGTTCCACTCCTGAGACTGAGCACTAGGGGTGGGGCCCAGCCTGGGGACTTGAGAATCAGATAATTCCCAGGCCTACAGCAGGAGCCAGAGAGGCTGGGTGCTGGGAGCTGGAGGGACTCTGCAGTCAAAGCTGGAATTATACAGAGGCCACGCCAACAGCCAGTACAGTGACACACATATGTGACCTTCTACCTGAGGATGCATCCTATAGGGCCAATCACTACGCCAGCATCTCCTTTCTACCCCTTCTGCCTCCACCACACACATGAGCATACATGTCACCTACCTAGTGACCTTAACTGCATCTTATACAGAAGATGGGGAAAAAAGGAAAGTCTTGGGTTCAAGTGTATTTTGAGGACTGGGTAGCTTTGGGTTGTGCTTTTGACCTCTGAGAGCCTCGATTTCCTCATCTGAAGGATGTGAAGACACCCATGTGCCTCACAGATGGGATCAAAAGAGGTAACATATGAAACAACTTGTACCCAGGGAGCACGCAACCTAGGGCAATGGGCATGTGGAGCTGGGCACGGAATTTCTAGGCCCATCCAATCTGCTGCTTTGAAAAAAAAACCAGCATGCTAGAGAGCATAGCTTAGGTGACGGGGACTCCAGATAGTGGCCTTAATACAGCCTGAGGATTATCACCAGGCCCAGCTGTCCCTGCCTGGACTGTGGGCTGAGGCTGGGTCTGGATGACAATTGTGCTCCAGAGGACTGACCTGAGGGTTAAGAAGCCTTGTCAGCTCCTCCTGAAGGAACCTGCTGGCGTGAGGTTTCCTCAGGTTGTGGAGAAATTCTGAAGGCGGAGCATAGACACATCTCTGGTTCAGGAGGAGAGGGCCAGGCTCAAATGTCAGCTTCTGCTTGCACATCTCCCGATGTCCCCTTTCATTTGCTGGCTTTGTTTTTTTTTTTCTTTGTGAAGGCCTGACCACCCTGGGAGGTGCAATAGGTGGTGGCCAGGACATAGCTGTGATCAGGTTGATCCCTAAACATGTGGGACGAACCCTTGTGTTTGGCATTCTCTCCCGCCTATCTCTTCCCAGAAGAACAGGAGAAGCCACTTCCAGGGGCGTATCTCCCATGGAAAAGGGGCTCAGGAACCCCTTCCAGCCCAGGACTCTTCAGGATGAAGCAAGAAAATCACTTCTGGTAGCAGTTTTCACTGGGCCAGAGAGAGATCTCAGCTTATCTTGGAGTGGAGGTCCAGCTGGGCTGTGTGCACTGGGAATCTATGTGCCAACGCTCCAAAGCACTCCCAGGACACACTAAGATGTCCTCTTGACCCTGTGGGGAGGCAGGGAAGGTTTGGGGGTGTCTGGCCTACAGAAAGCCTCTCAGTCATCTAGAAGTGGGAAAAAGACACTGAGCACTCATGTCCAAGGTATATCCTGTTAGGTCTGTCTGTCTGTGAGCAACTGTGCTCACCAGGCAGCGTGGTGAGACTATCCAGGCACTGGCTTTGACACTAGCGTCCAGAATCTGAGCTCTGCAAAGTGCTCATGGTTGGAGAGTTCCCTATTTTTTGCCCAGAGATCCCTGAGAAGGTCTATATGGCCCAAGACTGAATGCAGGGCACAACCAATTACAGAGAATAATAACTTCAGGTTATTATAATAACTGAGGTGTGCAAGGGACAGGGAGATGCAAGTGCCTTTGTGCACCAGACCTTCTCAACAAAACATCTCTCATTCATGGTACTTTCTGTCTGGTAATGAAAGCAAAGGCAAGAGCGGCCTTCCTGGGGGTGAGAGAGACCTCCAGCAGCCTGACTGCTGGTTGTCCATTATGGGGATGGGAATGAGGACCATATAGGCACAAGGGTTTAAAAATACTACCCAAGGGAAGCATTTGGAAGTAGGGAACAGGGAGCAGAAAAGTTGGTGGAACACCTTCAGTGTGTGCAACAGCAAGGAGAGGGGTTTTGTGATTTTGTTGTTGTTGTTGTTGTTTTTGGTTTTTCGAGGTAGGGTCTTGCTCTAGCCCAGGCTGACTTGGAATTCCCTCTGTAGTCTCAGGGTGGCCTTGAACTCATGGCAGTCCTCCTACCTCTGCCTCCCAAGTGCTTGGGATTAAAGGCGTGTGCCACCACGCCCGGCTTGTGATGTGTTACAGTACACCAGAAACAATGAACACTTGCACCTAACCTCACTCCCCTGTAGCACCCACTAAAATAAAAATAAAAAGATTTCTTAAAGCTGGGCGTGGTAGTGCACTCCTTTAATCCCAGCACTCAGAAGGCAGAGGTAGGAGGATCGCTGAGAGTTCGAGGCCACCCTGAGACTACATAGTTAATTCCAGGTCAGCCTGGACCAGAGTGAGACCCTACCTGGGAAAAAAAAAAAAAAAAAAAAAAAAAAAAAAAAAAAAAATCTTAGAGGTATAATTCACAAAAATAGAGACCATGAGAGGCAAGCAGTAACCAACAGTGACACACATGGGAAGCAGGTAACAGGTATTGAATGGCCAGTAGAGGTAAGAATACAGGACCTGAGTGAATCCAGAATGGGGAAAGGTGATATCAACCTGATGTACATCCCATAATCCTCTCCAGCTCTGGGACTGCATACCCTTGTAGTACTACTAATAGAGGACAGCACACAAGTGGGCTGATGTCAAGAGTTTCAGAGTGGTTAGAATTCTGGAGCTCTCCCCACTGCCCTCTCCCCTATCAACAAGAGAAGAGTTTTTCTCAGGAGGAGAACCCAGTTAGTTCCTTTCTGCACTGGGGAGCATTAGACACCTCTGAGGACTAGAAATCGAATAAAAAGTGGATGCTGAGTTTAGAGTTATCCAGGCCCATTTCTTACCTTGGCTCTAGGATGCTGGCTCTCAGAATACTCCTGATGTTTCTGGGGATTTCTCAAGAAATGGTCACCTCAGCTTACTCTTTGGTGACACTACAGTTGATACATACTACCATGGGCTTGAGATTTAAGCAGGTTTTTTTGTTTTTGTTTTGTTTTTGACAACTACTCCTACTCTTCATTATGGACAATAACTGGCTATCCAAGAAGGGTTTCTAACATGAAAGGCAAGGACCCAAATTAGTAAATGGCAAAAAGGGCCTTGAAGAAAATATTGCATCCAAGAAAAACAAAAGGAGACTATTTTTAAAAGAAAAAAGCAGAGAACAAAAATGAGCTCTTAGAAATTAAATGCAAGATGGCAGGAGTGAAAAATCCATTATTGGTGAAAGATAAAGTTGAGGAAATCTTCCAGGAAGAAGACATAAAAGAAGAAGATAAAAATAGGACAGAACCTTATTGCTAAAGACACCATACACTGCTGACACAAAGCATGGAGAGACCTGGCTAGAATTCAGAAGAAAGCCAATCCCCAGACAGCCTGTCTAGTGCTGGGAAGCACTACATGAGCTACTGGGAGAAAGTGACCAACAAAAGTTCGAACAACCAGAGGTCTAAGCTACTCAGAAGCAAACACCCTGACATGATTGATGTACACGCCAGAGCAATAGTGTCACACAGTCTCAGTAGGTAACCAATAGCTTTCTGATTGGTTAAGAGATCCATTCAGTGTAAAGGATCCTATATCTGGAATTGGGAACCAGATCAGAATCCTATGGAGACAAAGATTTTGTTCTCCAGTGCCAAGCTCTCACTATTCTTTGGCTAAGAGAGGGGTTACATATATCAAATTCTCCCTAAATTAGTAATGCTTATCCCATTTAAACTATGCTGACTTCACTCTCCTTTGGAGAATCTGTTTTTCTTTTTCAGAAGGTAGCAAGACTGGAGGAGATAAACTAACTCTTCACTTCAGCCAAGCCACAGCTGAAACCACAGAGGAACTGGAGAGACGAGCATGAGTGCTGAACCTGATAATCAGTGCCAGGATGTAGGAGACAGACCCTGAGGATACTCAACACCTACCAAAGCAGTGATTCAGAGGCTCCTAAGAGCTCATCACTGAAGTAGACTTAAAACTCACCCACCACGGCTCGGGAAATTTTGCAGAAGAGGGGACAGAAAGATTGTAAGAGCCACAGGTTGAAACAACATGCCCAGAGGCATTCCCTCCCCCCAAAAATAACTGGCTGTTGCTCCCACAACGCATAAACCACAACCCTAAAGGGAATATCTGCAACTCCAATGAGGAGCGTCCCCAATGGAATGGGAACAGGGACCAGGGAAAAGAGGATACCAAAACATAATGTATCCATACATGTTATTGATAATAATAATACTTTTTAAAACTATTAAAAATCTATTAAATTTAGGGCTAGAGAGATGGCTTAGTGGTTTAGGCGCCTACCTGCTAAGCCTAAAGAACGCTGGTTCCAATCTCCAGGTCCCATGTTTAGCCAGATGCAAAGTGATGCAAGGGTGCAATGCCGCACTTGACCACAAGGGGGCACACACATCTGGAGTTCATTCACAGCAGCTGAGAGGCTGCTGGCACGCCCATTCACTATCTGTCTCCCTCTCCCTCCCTCCCTCTCTCTCTCTCTCTCTCTCCAAAAAAAAATCTATTAAATTTAAAAAATAGGAAAGAATAGATAAAAGATAAAGATCCAATTCAGGATGTACAAAATTAGGATGTTAGAATGCTCCTAAGGAAAAAATTATCAAAGAAGTAATTAAAGGAAGCATTCCAGGACAGGAAAGTTCTCTTGTACAAAGCTCATGACAAAGAGTACTGTTAGGAATACTGGAATCAAAGAGAAGATCCTACAAGTTTCTAGAAAGAAAGTGAATAAACAAATTTTATAAAAGGTCACATACACACACAAAGAGAAATAAGAAAACAGACTTTTGACTTCTCATTGATATTGTGCAAAGCTAAAATGCAATAAAGGGCTACTTTCCAAATTCTGAAGAAAAATTATATCCAACCTATAATTCAATTCTATCTAAACTCTCAATCAAGTGTGAAGGGAAAATGAAGACATTTTCAGATATGGAAAGGGTCATTTACCTCCCTGCTTCCTTTGTCAGAAAGCTGCTAAAGGGGCTGGAGAGATGGCTTAGCGGTTAATGTGCCTGCCTGTTAAGCCTAAGAACGTCAGTTCCAATCTCCAGGTCGCACATCTAGCCAGATGCAAAAAGTGATGCAAGGGTGCAATGCCACACTTGACCACAAGGGGGCACACGCATCTGGAGTTCGTTCTCAGCGGCTGAGAGGCTGCTGGCACGTCTATTCTCTATCTGTCTTCCTCTCCTTCTATGTGTCTCTCCAAAAAAGAAAGAAAGAAAGAAAGAAAGAAAGAAAGAAAGAAAGAAAGAAAGAAAGAAAGAAAGAAAAAAAAAAGAAAAGAAAAGAAAAGAAAAGAAAAGAAAAGAAAAGAAAAGAAAAGAAAAGAAAAGAAAAGAAAGCTGCTAAAGGATGTGCCCTACCAAAACAAGGGAGTAAAGAGAAATGCATTATCCAAGGAATAATGTGAAAAGAGTCTGAAAGGATTAGAAAAGTTGGTAACATGGAGCAAGTTCAAAGGTTAACCTTATCCTGATTTGAACAATTAGAAGGCTTCATAAAAATTTCAGTAAGAAATTTTCACTTCTGAATGTTTTTGGAGAGAATTAGATAATTGGTAGAGGCTTGGTGATGAGTTGATGATAAATATATAGAAAACTAAGCAAAAACAATTATTACATTAAAAAGATGTGTGAGGTAGGAGAATTACTGTGAGTTTAAGGCCAGCATTAGACTACTGAGTGAGTTTCAGGTAGCCTGGACTAGACTAAGACCCTACCTGGTGGGGGAGGGAGCCAGGTGTGGTGTTGCTTGCCTTTAATCTCAGCACTAGGAAAAGCCAAGGTAGGAGAATCACTGTGAGTTTGAGGCCAGCCTGAGACTACATAGTGAAGTCCAAATCAGCCTGGAGCTAGAGGGAGAGGCTACCTTGAACAACCAAAATAAAAGCAAACAGGCAAACTAACCACAGTTGATTTCATAGCTCAGCTCTGAATAGGGTATAAAATCATAATAGAGACACTTGGTATGGTTTAAATACGATTATCTCTTCAATATGTACACTCATGGAGGTGCTTACGTCCCAGTGTTATGTTGCTGGTATTAAGAGTGTAGAAATTTCATCCTACTGTAGTGTTAAGGTGTGAGGCTTTCAGAAAGTGATTAGATCGGCTACATCATTAGGGTGGAGCCCATGCTTGAGTCCTGGTGGCCTCATAAGGAAAAAGAGTGACTACACAGGCACAGGTACACATGCACTCCTGATGTAATGGGATGCAAATGAGGAGGGGCCCTTGCTAGAGCCTACATCATGTTATTTGAACTTCCAGCTTGTAAAATTGAACTAAATAAACTTCCTTTTTTCCTACAAAGTAGCTTGCTTCAAGTATTTTAATAAACTAACAAAAAGGAAAGGCCAGGCATGGTGGCACACACCTTTAGTCCCAGCACTTGGGAGGCAGAGGTAGGAGGATTGCCAAGAGTTCAAAGTCACCCTGAGATTACAGAGTGAATTCCTGGTCAGCCTGAGCTACAGCGAGATCCTACCTCTAAAAACTAAAAAATAAAAAACTAACAAAAAGAGGCTGGGGCTCAGTGGATAAAGCACTTGCCATGCCAAGTGTGAAGTGTGAAGACAGGCGTTCAGACAGTCCTCTAACATCCATGAAAATGCCTTGTGACATGGTGACTGCCTGTATCCCCAGTGTGCAGGAGGCAGAGACAGGAGATCTCTGGGTCAAGCTGACTAATGAGATTAGCAGAATCTAAGAGCTCTGGGTTCAACTCAGAGATCTTACCTCAGTAAATAAAGAGGTGTATGATCAAGGGACACTCACTGTCAGCCTCTGGCCTCCATATGCAAACACAGTTCCACACACATATACACTCACATGCACACACACAGATGTATACCAGGCATACATATATGCAAAAGGTAATTAAAAATTGACTAATACAATACCAAATATGTGTTATTCAAAATTATCACAGAAATACATTGGAGGGTATGTGGACAGGGAGTGACTTATGAGATAGGGGAATGAACAAAACACCTTCTTTCAGGGAAAGTCAAAAGTTGAATTTTCCAGAAGACCAATCCAGACTTTCTCTTCAAAGATATGGAAGTAATCACCAAAAGAATCAGTAAGAGCAGAATGGTTGCCTTTGAAGGGGGAAATGGAGTAACCAGCATAGAGCAACTTAACTCTTGGTATGCATGAATCATTTTGATTAAAAAGCTACTTTTTCACCCTCCAAGGCTCAGGGACCATTGCTGAAGAGGTGACATAAATAATGTAAGAACCAAAGGAAGGGGAGGAGTGCTTATAATATTGTCTTCAGACACAAAGTAGCTATGATATTCCTGGCTTCAAAGGGGCTGATGCCTCCTACACAAGACATGCATAACAAGAGAGAAGAAAATTGCTGACATCTAAATAAGAAACAGACTTGTTGGAAGGAAGGGATTTGGTGAAGGGGGGACTTGAGCGTGGGAAAGGGAGAATTGATATATTGTCTATATGTATAGAAGTTGTCAATAAAAAAGTTTTTTTTAAAAAAAAGCCAGGGCTGGAGAAATGGCTTAGTGGTTAAGGCCTGTAAAGCCAAAGGACCCAGGTTCGATTCCCTAGGACCCACGTAAGCCAGATGCACAAGGGGCACATGAATCTGGAGTTCATTTGCAGTGGCTGGAGGCCCTGGCGTGCCCATTCTCTCTCTGTCTGTCTCTCTTCTATCTCTCTTTCTCTCTCTCCTTGAAAAGAAATAAAAAAAATAAAAAATATATTTTTTAAAAAGCCAGGTATGGTAATGCATACCTATGATCTCAACACTTAAGAGGTAGAGGCAATTGAGAGTTTGAAGCCAGAGAAAAAGGGAAAAGAAAAAAGGAAAGGAAGAACTTTTGTGCGTGTGCGTGTGTGTGTGTGTGATGTCATGTGTGGTATGGTAGTATGGCTGGTTGGTGTGTGTGTGTGTGTGTGTGTATGTGTGGTGTCATGTGTGGTGTGGTAGTACAGCTGGTTGGTGTGTGTGTGTAGTGTCATGTGTGGTGTGGTAGTACGGCTGGTTGGTGTGTGTGTGTGTGTGTGTGTGTGTGTGTGTCATGTGTGGTATGGTAGTATGGCTGGTTGGTGTGTGTGTGTGTGTGTGTGTGTGTGTGTGTGTGTGTGTGTGTGTGTGTGTGTGTGTGTGGTATGGTAGTAGGGCTGGTTGGTGTGTGTGTGTGTGTGTGTGTGTGTGTGGTGTGGTATGGTAGTACGGCTGGTTGGTGTGTGTGTGTGTGTGTGTGTGTGTGTGTGGTGTGGTAGTACGGCTGGTTGGTGTGTGTGTGTGTGTGTGTGTGTGTGTATGGTAGTACGGCTGGTTGGTGTGTGTGTGTGTGTGTGTGTGTGTGTGGTGTTGGTGTGTGTGTGTGCGTGTGTGTGTGTGTGTGTGGTGTGGTAGTACGGCTGGTTGGTGTGTGTGTGTGTGTGTGTGTGTGTATGTGGTAGTACAGCTGGTTGGTGTGTGTGTGTGGTGTGTGTCATGTGTGGTGTGTAGTACGGCTGGTTGGTGTGTGTGTGTGTGTGTGTGTGTGTGGTATGGTAGTACGGCTGGTTGGTGTGTGTGTGTGTGTGTGTGTGTGTGGTGTGGTAGTATGGTTGGTGTGTGTGTGTGTATGTGTGGTATGGTGTGTGGTGGTGTGTGGTGTGGTGTGTGATGTCATGTGTGTATGGTAGTATGGCTGGTTGGTTGTGTGTGTGTGTGTGTGTGTGTGTGTGTGTGTGGTATGGTAGTACGGCTGGTTGGTGTGTGTGTGTGTGTGTGTGTGTGTGTGTGTGTGTGGTTGGTGTGTGTATGTGTGTGTGTGTGTGATGTCATGTGTGGTGTGGTAGTATGGTTGGTGTGTGTGGTGTGGTGTGGTGTCATGTGTGTATGTGGTTGGTGTGTGTGTGTGTGTCATGTGTGTGTGTGGTAGTATGGTAGTGGTTGGTGTGTGTGTGTGTGTGTGTGTGTGTATGTGTGGTGTGGTGTCATGTGTGTGTGTGTGTGTGTGGTGTGGTACAGCTGGTTGGTGTGTGTGTGTGTGTGTGTGTGTGTGTGGTATGGTATGGTGGTTGGTGTGTGTGGTGTGGTGTGTGTCATGTCATGTGTATGGTAGTGTGTGTGGTGATGTCATGTGTGTGTGTGTGTGTGTGTGTGGTGTCATGTGTGTGGTGTGGTTGGTGGTGTGTGTGTGTGTGTGTGTGTGTGTGTGTGTGTATGGTGTCATGTTGGTGTGTATGTGTGTGTGTGATGTCATGTGGTATGGTGTGTGTGGTGTGTGTGTGTGGTGTGTGGTGTCATGTGTGGTATGGTAGTACGGCTGGTTGGTGTGTGTGTGTGTGTGTGTGTGTGTGTGTGTGTGGTATGGTATGGTGTGTGGTGTGGTGTGTGTGTGTGTGTGGTGTGTGTGTGTGTGTGTGTGTGTGTGTGTGTGTGTGGTATGGTAGTACGGCTGGTTGGTGTGTGTGGTGTGTGTGTGTGTGTGTGTATGTGGTATGGTAGTACGGCTGGTTGGTGTGTGTGGTGTGGTGTGTGGTGTCATGTGTGGTGTGGTAGTACAGCTGGTTGGTGTGTGTGTGTGTGTGTGTGTGTGTGTGTGTGTGTGTGTGTGGTGTCATGTGTGGTATGGTAGTACGGCTGGTTGGTGTGTGTGTGTGTAGTGTCATGTGTGGTGTGGTAGTACGGCTGGTTGGTGTGTGTGTGTGTGTGTGTGTGTGTGTGTGTGTGTGTGTGGTATGGTAGTACGGCTGGTTGGTGTGTGTGTGTGTGGTATGGTAGTACGGCTGGTTGGTGTGTGTGTGTGTGGTATGGTAGTACGGCTGGTTGGTGTGTGTGGTGTGGTGTGGTGTGGTGTGATACCACGTATTCTCATCTGAAGCCAGGGTGGACTGTTGGATGTCCTGCTCCATCACTCTTCCACCTGGTTTTTGTTTTGAGCCAGAGTATCTTTGCTGGTTCTGGAGCTTGCAGGGCTCTGATGTTTCTACAGTCTTTGCTTCTGTGTTAGGACTGCGATTACAGGCACATGTGGTCATACCCAGCTGTTTAGATGCCATCTTGAGATTCAAACTCTGGTGGTCTCAGGTCCCTCTAGGCCCTCAGCTGAGCCATCTCTTCAACCGAAGAAAAACCTTTTTAGAAATTAAATTTTTAATTCTAAAAACACTATCATTCCTATACCTCCTACTTTGGCAATCTCTTGAAAGGCTAAATAAATAGGACTTTTTGCTGTGTTTCAGCTTTGGGAAGCTATTCTAAACAAATCAGGCCATATCCAGAAGTAGGGCTCAGAAAGACCCAGACAAACTGGAGGGCAATAGAAAGTGACATGGAAGAGCTCAGGTTGGCAGAGTGCTTGCTAACATGCATGAGGGTCATCCCCAGTACTACATAATCCTGGCATGGTAGTGCACATCTCTAATTCCAGTACTCATAATATTTCAAAGTCATTCTCAGTACACATCAAGCTCAAGGCTAGTTTGGAACACATGAGGCCCTGTCTTAAAGAAAGGGCCAGTGAGATGGCTCAGCAAGTAAGAGTGCTCTCACCACATTAGTGTGAGTGCCAGAGAGGGCCCACATTCGATCCTAGCACCCAAGTAAAAGCCAGGCATGGCTACACACACCTGTAACCCAGTCCTGTGCAGTTGGAGACAGGACTGCTAGAGTTTGCTGTTCAGCTAGTCTGACTGAAAATGGCAGCTCCAGTTTCAGTGAGAGACTCCATTTCCAGAAAACAATGCAAAAGAGTGATAGAGGACATGAATCACAGGCAACTGCACACACACAAGTGCACATGGTGCATACACAGATAATACACACACGTGCATGCAATAAAATTTAAAAATGAGAGAGCGAGAGAGAGCTCAATTGTTCCTACCTCCATATACCTGTGAAGCTTTCCTAACTCTTCTGTGCAAGGTCTGGGGTAATGCATAGTAGAGTCTAGTCCATGCCAAGGCCATCTGCCCAGAGGGGTTGGAGTGAAGGGCAAGATAAAGAGGTGGTCAGGCTAGGGTTCAGACCTTCCCCACAGGCTCTAAGACTACCTGATCTCTCTGCTACCAGCCCTCCCAGGTGGACACAAAGGCACTCTGGGCCAGGAAACTAGAAACCTGAGTCACACCAGTCCACACTCATTGTGTTTACAGAAAGCAAGATCATTATTTACAGGAATAGAAACACTGAGCTAATTGCCTTTTAAAGACATCAAATACAGCAGACAAACAGAGCAAGCACAGAAACTCCATATGGAAAAGGGGCACAGTGTCCCAACCCAGCAGGCATCTTTGTCAACAAGTTTTTCTGCTATCTCTGCTACCTAGAACCTTCTCTCTTGAGTCAGACCCTTCCCAATATCAAAAGACAACTTTTGGGCTGAGGAAATGGCTTAGTGGTTAAGGCATTTGCCCGTGAAGCCTAAGGACCCTGGTTCAATTCTCCAGGACCCAAGAAAGCCAGATGCACAAGGGGGCGCATGCGTCTGGAGTTCGTTTGCAGTGGCTAGAGGCCCTGGCACACCCATTCTCTCTTTCTCTCTGCCTCTTCCTCTTTCTCTCGCCCAAATTAAAAAAAAAAAAAAAAAGACAACTTTTTCCATGAGGGAACCCAAATTAAGAAAACAACTTTCTTCCCAGACCACTCAAGCTGCTTAACCCCAAGGTCTCTGGGGTCCTGCTGTCTCTCTAGTATGATTTAAGGCCCCTGCCTCCAGGCCACAGAGGACCCTGTATGGCAGAGGACACTGGGCTCACTAGCGCCCTACCTCTTCCAGGAAGTCTCTCCTTGCTCCTTTTGGGAAGCAAGATTTCTATTTTGTACAGGATTGGGAAGACACAGAGAGGAATTAAGTTGTAGGTTTAACTCTTCCTAAAAGAGTCCGAGATCAGTGATGAGCCAATGACAAAGCTGCTGACAACTGGTAACTAAGGAGAGAACAATAAGGACAAACAGGGATATGTTTGGGGAAAAAACTGTTCTTAATCCTTTTATATTTTTGTTTTAATATTAACTTTTGTTGTTGTTTTGCGCTTTTTTTTTTTTTTGAGACAAGGTTGGCATTAAACTCCTGACCTTCTTGCCTTCACCTCCCAAGTGCTGGAGTTATGCGTTGGTGGTATAGTGGTGAGCATAGTTGCCTTCCAAGTGCTGGAGTTATAGTCATACATTACCACACCCAGCTAAAATTAACATTTTTTAAAATATGAATTGATGGTGATTGTGAGTGACTTTTTTTAAAATGTCCTTACTTGGAAAAATCAAAGGTTTGTATCTCTACTCCCTGCTCAAAATAGACTTTGGTTTTGAAATAAAAAGTCCGGGACACACTGTGGTGGATGATCCCAAAGAGAACAAGACGCACCCCAGGGCCAGAGCCACAGACTCAGAGGAGCCATCTAGTCTACCAGCTATGGTGCAGAACACCCCTGCTAAGGGTCTGCTGGGCCCTGCTTGGTTCCCTTTTAGTAGTGGGGAGCTTATTCCCTCTCTGAGCAGTTTTGATGATTAGAAAGTATCTTCTTTTTACTGTTTAAAAAAACCTTGCACAATCTTTGGACCTTGAGGGAGGCCTGGGACCACTTGGAGGGAGACGTTTCCTTGTCCAAGGACAGCTCCAAGACCACCCCTCCCCCCACCTTTCCATCCTTTTTTGTTCTTAGACTTCCATTCTCACCTCCATTCCATTCTTCCATTTGTGTGTGTGTTTTTTCCCTCTGTCTCTGTCCCAGAGACAGGACTGTCATTTAAGAGGGGCCATATAACTTCTGGTTAAATGACTACCTATGTCCCCACTCCATGCTTCCTCCTAGGAGTCCTCCTTATGAGTCCCTGGGCCTCATCCTTGTGGCACTTTCCCTTAGAGCTTTTCTTGTTCCAGACAGAAGGAAGGTGGGCTCTCACTGCACAATGACAATGCAAATCACTATTCCACCAAGATCCCAATGACAAATCAGGAAGTCTGACAGTGCTATGATTTGTTAAGCCGACATCACCAATGATGTACAAATTTTAATTAAAATCTCAGGAGTGACTGGGGAGTCCTTTCATTTCAAATCCTCTGGGATCTGCCAAGCTGTCCTGGTGGAGGACAGGGTCTCTTCATAACAGAGACAAAGGCTCAAGCCACTGTCCTTAAGGACCTATTGGATGACAGGAGCCCACCATTCCTACCACCTCCCCATTTTACAAAGGAGAAAATGGGGACCTAGGGAAGTGGTTTGCAAAAGACTTACCAACAGTAAAGAAAGGGTGTGTGTGTGTGTGTGTGTGTGTGTGTGTGTCCTGGGTGTAGAGAATGTAGGATTTAGCCCAGAGGCAATGGGGAAAGCCAGAAGTGTGAGCAGCTGGTTCACCCCCTTTGTCTAAAGAAACCCGTTGGCTTGAGGAGGGTTGGCTATATTGAGGGAATGAAGAGGAGACTATAGAAAAAGCTGAAAGCCAAGTGTTCCTCTTCCCTCTAGTCATATCTGGAGATGGCAGAAGCTAGGGTGAGAGAACAGGTCCCCACCTACTTCCCCAGCTCCAAGTCTTATTGCCCCTGGCTTCTTACAGGAGAACCCCAAAAAAGCCTCTCGGGCTGGAGAGATGGCTTAGCAGTTAAGGCGTTTGCCTGCGAAGCCAAAGGATCCCGGTTCGATTCTCCAGGACCCACCTAAGCCAGATGCACAAGGGACACATGCATCTGGAGTTTGTTTGCAGTAGCTAGAGGCCCTGGCATGCCCATTCTCTTTCTCTGTCTACCTATCTTCTCTCTCTCTCTGGTTGCAAATAAATAAATTAAAAAATTTTTTAAAGCCTCTCATTTCCTCTAGAACAGTCTTAGTCTACTGAGGCAAACAAAAGGAAAAGGCTTGAGGAGTGCCTGAAGTGCCCTCTGCCGGTGGCCTTCCTGTGCCCGATTGTCTTGTGTGGGATCCCTAACTTCTCACTCATCCCAGTTTGGAGCACAAAGCAGAGCAGAAGAACCAGCTGGAGCACAGACCATTGGGAAAAGGGAGGGGTCAAGTAAATGGTAAGAGCAAAAGATGTGCTCAGATCTGAGGCGCAAAAGTAACCAGCAAGTTGGAGACCAATAAGCAGAGCCAATGAGAGCCTCCAGCTGGGCCACTACCTTCCCAGTTAAACCTAGAGCAAGCCTTACACACTCACCCTGTGGCCTCACCAAAGAGAGAGAATGATGGTTTATGGCCAGCCCACCTGTCCTGCCTGATCTGATGAAGGATAGGAAGCTTATAGCAGTGAGTTAGAAGCACTTGGGGACCATGTCCTGCTGGGCCCTCTGCCTGGAGGTCACCTAAGACCCTCAAAATGAGGCTAGCAGCTGAAATCCCTATGCAAGGAGGGCCTGCCTTGCCTGTCCCTGACACATCTTCAGTCTTACGTCCACCTGCCCTCCTAGACTCACCCTCAGGGCAGGCAGGGAGCTGACCTGTTCCATGGTCAGTGTGGTCTCCTTGTCGTACTTGCCTGTTGGGCAGAGCTTCAGAAAGGTATCATGGATGCTGAAGAGAAAGGCAAGAGAAGCATCAGAAAGCAGTCAGGAAGCCCTCTTCTCCATATGTGGAAATGTCTCTTTAAGGGCTGGGGGCTGGGGATGGACCAACATGTAAAAGGCAGCATTGAAACTTTCTACTCTTCTACAAACATTCCTGAGCACTCCCATGTGCTTGGTGTGTGGTGGGGCTGCAAAACACCAGGAAAGGTGAGCGTGCTGTCTTGCAGACCACACTCCATAGGCATTCATTCTAGAATGTCAGTGCTGGCAGGGACTTAGTCCTCTTGCTCAGGTACGGATGGGAATGCTCAGGTCCTCTCTAGCTTACTGGCCACTCCCATCCTCAGCACAGAAAAAAAAAAAAAAAAAGCCACCCAGGGAGCATCAGGAATCCAGGTTCAGAACCTGTGTGCCAGTAACGGACAAACCTCACAGCCACGCCAGTTCTAGAAGACTATAGGGTAGACAGTCTTCCTCTCATCCCTACCATCCATTTCTCTGTCTGTAGGTCCCACAGCAGTCCAGGGACTTTACTTATAAATTACACACAGAGGTTAACATGGCCGTGCAATCCCTGAAAGCAAAAAGAGATGAGAGAGCCCTGCTCCTGGCCAAGAAAGAATGACCCCCTCATCCTCTCTGCCCATCTCACCCTATTCTAGACAGCAATCCCTGTCCATCAGCAGGATCTTGGGCCTGTAGGGCCATTGACAATAGCAACCAGTGGAAGAGACAGTGGACAGAAGACCTTGTACTGGCCTGGCAGGGCTGTGTGATCTTTGGCAACTTACTTAACACTTCTGAGCCTTGTTGTCATCAATTGAATGAAGGGTGATCAATACCTCTGGTTAATCAATGGTACAAATTTAATGTAAAGGGAAAAAAAGAGCTGTGTGTGTGTGTGTGTGTGTGTGTGTGTGTGTGTGTGTGTGTGTTTGGAGGTAAAACCATAAAGCTGATTAAAAACACATTCTTGGGCTGTAGAGATGGCTTGGTGGTTAAAAGGCGCTTGCTTACAAAGCCTGACAGCTCAGAATTTGATTCCCTAGTACCCATGCAAAGCCAGATGCACAAAGTGGAACATGTACCTCGAGTTTGTTTGTGCTAGCAGAAGGCCCTGGCTCTCCCATATTCTCTCTCTCTCTTCTCTTTATCTGCCTCTTTCTCTCACTTTTTCAAATAAATAAATTAATTTAAAAAATTCTCAGAGGGCTGAAGAGATGGTTTTGTGGTTAAGGCACTTGCCTGCAAAGCCAAAGGAACTTGATTTGATTCCCCAGGACCCATGTAAGCCAGATGTACAAGGTGGCACATACATCTGGAGTTCATTTGCAGTGGCTGAAAGTGCTGGCATGCCCATTCTCTCTCTCACTCTGCCTCTTTTCCTCTCTCAAATAAATAAATAAAAATAAAATATTTTTAAAAAATTCTCAGGGCTGGAGAGATGGCTCAGCACTTAAGGCACTAGCTTGCAAAGCCTGACAGCCTGGGTTCAATCCCCCAGTATCTACTTAAAGCCAGATGCACAAAGTGACACATGCATCTGGAGTTTGTTTGCAACAGCAAGAGGCCCTGGTGTGCCCATTCTCCCTCTCTCTCTCTTTCCATCCTTCCCTCCCTCCCTCTCTCTTTGCAAATAAATAAATAAGAATTTTTTTTCTTTTTTTTTGTTTTTTTGAGATAGGGTCTCACTCTGGTCCAGGCTGACCTGGAATTAACCATGTAGTCTCAGGGTGGCCCCGAACTCACGGCAATCCTCCTACCTCTGCCTCCCGAGTGCTGGGATTAAAGGCGTGCGCCACCACGCCAGGCTAAGAATATTTAAAAAAATTCTCTACAGCCTGCCAGACTTAATTCCCCTTTTCCTGTCTGTTCCTCTCCTATATATATGTATATGGTGTCCATTGCCTCCTGGCTATGAGTGACCCAAAGTTAGACTATACTGGAGGGAGCCCTCTTACTTGGCCTAGGCCTATTCTCTAGCCCCCTTTTATAGTCCCTTTATGCTCCAAATTTTTCTCTTCTACACCTTTCCTATTATTCTCTTCTCTCTCATCAAATCTCTTGTCTCAGATGAGTGCTAGGAGTAAATAATCTCATCTAATTTGCACTCTAGAGTGAGTAACTAATAGCCTTCCATTGACATCCATAAATAAACTCAGATGAAGCTTTGGTGGGTATAATTTGGGATATGTGACTAAGTGAAGAATTTGGGAATGTTTTTATGACTGGAGATTCAAGAGTAGAGAAGGAGGCCTTGCCAGGGCCTAACAGCAGTGGATACAAAGCCACCTCTTCTGTCCCCCTTCCAGCCACTCATCTTGCCACAGCTCATGGACTAGAAAAGCATTCTATAGGTCACAGCCATGAGAATTGGAAAGAATACAAGGCTGAGCTTCTGTTTGCTCACCATGCTGCCCAGCACCATGAGAGGCTTATCTCAACCACCACAGCCAGTTCTGGCCTTCAAACTTCCAGATGGTCTTGGCTCCCAGGGAAGCCCCACTAGGCAGATGGAGGCCATGAGAGAAAGTGGTCACGGTCGATTGGCCCTGCTCTTCAACATCAGCACGACCCTGGCTGAATCTACATCCTCCTGTCAAAGGCCAAGATGACAGCTGCTATATCCCTCTCTGGGCACCTTGGGATCTGATCCAGGATGGCTGGGGTTTGGATCCCCCCCACCTTAATGATAACCTCTGAAAAGTCTCTCTGCCCTCCATCCATAAAGGACTCTGACTGAGGGTGCTGTCTGTGTCCTGCTGCTATACTGACTGAGCCAATGGGTAATCCCTTTGAGTCCTGTCCCTTTACTACTAGCTGTGTGGCCAGAGGAAAGTTATTAGGCCTCTTGGAGCAGGCAGACACAGGTTCTGCTCTTGTCTATCCAGTGAAGACGCAATCCCTTTTGATGGCTTTGGACTGACATGGAAGAGCATGGTAAGCAAAAAGTAGATGAGGCATGGCTATTCATGGAGAATATCATGACCCCATCAGCCTTATAAGGATCCCCCAAATTGTCTCTAGAAGCTCAACATAAATGTCATAAATGGAAAAGCAGGCTATAGAATGGGTTGGGAGATAATTCTAGAAGGTGTTGAGATGGGAAGGGTTTGGCACAGGTTGACAGAAGGAAAGGAGCAGGGGCATGGGAGTGATTGGTCACTGCTAAGAGGAGCATTTTGTCACTGCCATTGTTAGGATTGCTGCAGTAGGGTGATAATCAAAGGCTGACCAACTTTCATTAAGTGTTAGTAATCCTAAACAGTTCCCTCTGACAGTGCATGCTTAGGGTGTGTACCCTGAGTCACTATTACTACTGTCTACACCATGGGGTGCCACTAAGAGCACCTGCTGTGTGCTGCCAACCCTTGGGGACATTTCTTTGTTCATGACAATCCTGAAAGACAGGGGCCACTCTCTTTTACAGAAGAGAAAATAGGAAGTAAATGACTTGCCCAATGTCACATAGTTTGGTTCTTAAAACCAGGGCTGCAGACACCAAAGCTGTCTCCCAGAAGCCCAATGAAGGGAGGCTGAAAGGAACCAGAGAAAGAGAAAGAAACTGCTGCTATCACCACTTCTTCAGACCATACAATGTATTAACCATGCTCATGGAAGAGCTGTAGAGGTCATTTCTATGGATAAGTACACTGAGGTTTGGAACATTTATGAAATGTTCCCAAGGTCACACAAATGAGGAGAGGCAGAGGGAATGGCTGAACCCTAAAATGCATCCTTTGAGCTATGCTTCCCACCCGGAAGGGTCCACCCTCCTCCCAAGTAAGAGATCCTTGCCTTCTCACACAGACATGGTGAGGGGTTGCTGGATGGGGGCCCTACCCAGACTCTGGGCCTTCCCAGGTGACCATGGGGGCTGGCTGTCCATAGATGAATCACAGCTGCATCTCGACTGCCACAAAATGTTCTCGTCCTCCAAATATGGATCAGCCAGCTCCAAATGGAACTCTGAATTAATCACTAATGGACTCAGAAGTCAAAGTCATTTGAGAAACTCACACGTTCAGTCTGCCAGCAGCCAAGCAGCCTAAGCGTGGCTCCCTTCCACACTTGGCTCCCAGACCAGTAAAGGGCTGTCTGCGGTTTAGAGGCCACTCTACTGCTAGCTAACTCTCCAAATGACCTTGGAACAGCCTCCCCCCAGTCTCAGCGACCACCCCTCACCTGGCTCCCTCCAAATTAGCTATCCACGGCTCTGGGTTTCTGTATCCCTCTCTGGCATCTTAGTCACCCCCTTGCCTCTGAGACTCTCAAGTTTAGTGGTTCTCAAATAAGACTCTTGTTATATAGTGATCATGAAAGTCTGTACCTTCTAGTCCCCAAGGTTCTCATTTCAAGTCCAGGACCTGGTCCATGCATCTATAGATTCTACAAACTTCCCAGTGCTTCTTCTATACCAGAAAGACCAGCCAGACCAGCACAAATCCTGGGTTCCACATCTTTGGTCCTTTCCTAAGCTCAGCTGTTTGGGCTTCTCCCCAACCCAACAGCCTGTGCCCTGTAGTATAGACTACATATACTTTATAGATGGCCTTCTTTAGCCTGAGCATGCAAGTCTGCTGATCTGCTACTTCCAAGCTGTGTGGCATTGGGCAAATCACTGCCTTTTTCTGAGCCAGTTTGTTCATTTGCAAAAAGGGGTAATAATAGCATGGTAACAATAGCTATGAGTATGTCCTCAGTGTGGAACCATGTACCAGGTATTGCTCATATGATAACACAGATTCAGACATCTCATTGTCCCAGTGATGACTTTGTAAGATTAGATGCTATGACTCACCTCACACTGTTTTAAAGTATGGAAACTGAGTCTCCACAGAATAAGAAACTCATTAGTCACAAGGTTAAAAAGTGGGAAAGCTGATCCTCAAACCCAAGTTTTTGATTTCCAGAAAGAAAACCTGTAACAGCCTACCTAATGACCTTCAGGAGTTCTATAGGACCCAAGAACTAATGACGAGGCCAGGTGGTGGAGACTAGAAAGTTTTGGGAGCCTTATGACAGGCTGAGTGGATGGCTCAGTAGCAAAGCACTTGCCTAGCATATATGAGGCCCTGTGTTTTGTACCTAGCATAGAAGAAAAGAAGAAAGGAAGAAGGAAGGAAAGAAAGAGGGAAAGAAGGAAGGACCTGTGGCTGGATCAACCAAAGCTTCAGCCCCAGCTCCCATCAAGTCGACTCCCACACTCAACCCAGAAGGTGGCAGGAGAGATTCCAGACTGATACAGAGTTGTCCAAAGCCTCAGCCTGAGCTCAGACACTTGGGCCCCAGCCGCAGTGGTCTGGGCTAGATAAAGCCGTACCTGCCCACATCATCTCCTAAAGAGCTGCAGCCACGGCTAGACAGGCCTGCTCCCAAAGCAGCATGAGGAGGCAAGAGCTTCGGGGACAGCTGATTATGGGGAAGAGGCCTCCCTGACACTTAGACTAAAAATGACCTTGTCCCTTCAAGGATCTACAGATTGGACGACTTGCCTTTATGTGCTTAATTATGTTATAGATAAGACTGTACAGAAGTATTAGACAGAGTCATTACCACCCTTGCAAAGGTTATTTCTATTGGCCTCTTGGTCACTTTTTAAAATATGAGCTATATCGAGCCAGGCATGGTGGCGCAGGCCTTTAATCCCTGCACTCAGAAGGCAGAGGTAGGAGGATCGCTGTGAGTTCAAGGTCACCCTGAGACTACAGAGTGAATTCCAAGTCATCCTGGGCTAGAGTGAGACCCTACCTTGAAAAACCAAAAAAAAAAAAAAAAAGAAAAAAGAAAGAAAGAAAAAAAAAAGAGTTATAGCCATCCAACTAGACTTGCCATCCAGGCCAGATTTATCTGTCACAATTATAAGAAAATCACAACCTGTCATTAGAGCCACACAGAAAAATTATTCAAAAGTGATCAGGGCTTGGTCTGGCTAAACTGGGCTTTGGAAGCCCACGATGACCTTTTTCTCCCCTGGGTGTCATGTGCCAAGTACTTCCTGAACCCACACTATGCATCTGGGCATCTGAGTTAAAGCTGCTTGTTTCATTAACAGACAGCACTTACACCTACACTAACCTTAACATGCTCAGGAGCCAGGTTGCCTCTGAAAAGCTGGGCTGTTTTCAGCTTGTGTATGTGCTCTTCCAGATAGTCTCCTTCTGTGTGTGCATGTATAAGCATCCCTTATTTCACAAAACCAGAAGCCCCTTGTATCTATCAGTCTAGGTTACCAAATCAATATATGTAAATAGATTAGAACACAAATAAAAACCCAGCGTGGTGGCGCATGCCTTTAAACCCAGCACTCGGGAAGCAGAGGTAGAAGGATTGTCATGAGTTTGAAGCCACCCTGAGAATACATAGTGAATTCCAGGTCAGCCTGAGCTAGAGCGAGAACCTGCCTTGAAAAAAGAAAAAAACAAAAAACCCACCACCACCACCACAAATAATGCCAGAAATCTTACAGTTAAAATGACTAATGCCCTGTACCCCATACCCCTTCTTTACTCCCATTCTCTCTCTAGAGGCAGCTTGTCATTCTCTTGGCCTTTTACTTAATATTTACTTACTTCTAAATACTGTGCTAATACTCCTACTTGGCAATACTTTTTCATTGTAGACATTATCTTGTGACATATTCCTATAAAAAAAGAGGAGCTATTCTCTCTGTATTATTCTCCTTTCCTAGACTCCCAATATAAAACAATTTTCCCGAGTTAATGTTTAGTGTTTGCGATATTACTATTATATTGCACATACTATTCAAGCATCGCTCACAACTGAGTTCCCTGGTGTAACATGATTACATTTCCTTTTATGCAAAGCTCTTTTTTTTCCCAGAGTTAATAATTGCTTTGTTTTATTTTGCTTAGGTTTCAGTGTGCCTATCATTATTTCATCTCCCAAACTTTCTGTAGAACTGTAAAATTCCTCTCAATATGGTTATATAGAGACTGTGTGTTCATTTTGTTTTTCTGGAGGCACCATTCCTAGAAGCCCCTTGACTCCTTGATTGGTTGATTGCTCTCCAGGTAATCTTCACTATTGTCATACTTAAGTTTCCCTGTCATTCTTATAATAATTCATTTTGACATCCCTATGTTGGAATCCTTTCTTCTCTGCATCCTGCATCTTCTTTCTTTTGGTTTACTTATTAATTTTAGTGAAGCACATCCTCAAATAGCTTTCTCAGAAAAAGTCTGTAAGCAGGGCTGGAGAGATAGCTTAGCGGTTAACTCTTTCCCTGGTACTCTTGTAAAGCTAGCTGCACAAAGTTCTGCATGCATCTGGAGTTCATTTGCAGTGGCAAGAAGCCCTGGCATGCCCATTTTCTCTCTCTCTCTCTTTCTCTCTCTTTTTCTCCTTGTGAATAAATAAAAATATTTTCAAAAAGGAAAAGTCCATAAGCAATCTTTAGTAAAATTTGCATGTAAAAATATTGTTATTCCAGGCTGGAGACATAGCTTAGCAGTTAAGGCACCTACCTGCCAAGTCTAAGAATGCCCATTCAATCTCCAGGTCCCACGTTTAGCCAAATGTAGTGACACAAGTGCGCAAAGCCAAGCTTGCCCACAAGGGGGCACACGTGTCTAGAATTCATTCACAGAGGATGAGAGGCCTCTGGTGCTCCCATTCTCTCTCTCTCTGCCTCTTCCTCTCTGTCTCTGTCTCTGTCTCTCTCTCTCTGTTTCTCTTAATAATAATGATGATGATGATGATGAGGATAATAAATGTTATTCCATCTTCCCTTTTGATTAATAGTTTGGCTAGCACTTGACTCTAGATTGGAAATTTTTCCTAAGATTTTTTTTTTTTTTTTTTTGGTTTTGCGAGGTAGGGTCTCACTCTGGTCCAGGCTGACCTGGAGTTAACTATGTAGTCTCAGGGTGGCCTCGAACTCTCAGCAATCCTCCTACCTCTGCGTCCCGAGTGCTGGGATTAAAGGCATGCGCCACCACGCCTGGCTTCCTAAGAATTTTGAAAGGGGTAAGTCACAGTCTTCCAACATAACTCCAAAGCTATTCTGATTCCAGATCTACCATGTATTATTGTTTCTCTCTGTATATATGGAACACTTAGATCTTCCCATTATCTCTGAATCCTGAACTGTCAAATGATATGACTTAGCATGTGTAGACTCTTTTATTCCTTCTTGATATGTAGACTTACAGTAAGGCTGTGAAGGCTAAGTGCAAGGTCCTCTGCTCTTCATTGTGCCTGGTGTCCCTGAGTCAGCAGATGGCCAGCCTGTAACTCTCCAGATGGTGAGCTCCTGCCTTGCACTGGGGTGAACAGGGCTGCCAAGTGGATCACAGAGTAGAGAAGAAATCACTAAAACTCTTGATCTTTCTGTCTTCATATGAGTCTGCACCTTGCATTCTGAGGTGCCTAAGCATTTTGGGTTTTTTAAATTTTATTTTAGTACCTCAACCTCTGCAGTTTTCTGTTTAGCTAAATCTATCTTGCGTGTCAATCTACTCTGTATTTCTCACATTTTATTGGCCTTTCTCATCTGCGTTTTCTTGTGTGTTCTTTTTGTACTTACAGATTTCTTTATTCTTTTTAAAACATGTCTTTACTCTCCTTTTAGTAAAGGAAACAGACACAGAAGATGTTTTATTTTCCACATTAACTGGGAGCTCCATATACTTTGCTTTCCTAATTCCATTATGCACCTTGGAAATGGCTCCATATCAGGCATCATGCTCCTTCTAAGGACCTCCATAGATGCTATGGACTCTTAAGTGCTGCATTCTACTGATGGGTGGATCAGCACTTATGCCATCAGTGCTCTCCTGATACAAGTGGAATTGGCAGGTCAAAGTGTCATTCCCCCTTAAGAATCAGAGTACTTGAGTATCTCCAGACTTTGGGGTCCTTGTCTATTTCTCAAAGCTCTGATAGCTGTGCTTCATTCTCAGATGTCCCCCATGGTTTCTGCATGGTATTCTGGGGCTGGCACCTCACCTTTAGTGGAGCAACAGAACCCTCTCTGGTATCACTCCACCATGGAGGGAAGGAAGGATCCAGGCCAGAGCATCAAAATGGCCTCCTCACTCCCATCTCCCCTGACTCCCCATAAAATGTCTTGGAGAACTCATAAAAATGGGTTAGAAATAGGACCCTCACAGGGAGTACCTCAAGGCTTCTGTAGTTAGCTCAGGTGTGAGGATTCCATAAGGATAGGGTGATATTCAAAGGATATCATTCTCAGGAGACCAACACAGAACAAAGGAAAATGAAGGGGCAATGTTCAAGTGATAAAACCCAGCTGTCTTATATCCTCTTCTCTCTTCTCCAGATACCCACCACTACTACCACCATTACTACTACCCCACACAGCTAGTTGCCAGCACATATGAGGAGTCCTAGGATCCAAAAATACAATTCAAGAGTCCCTGGCATGAAAAAGAGGAGCAGCCTGGTCATGCTTCATTGCCAGGAGGACAAACTGTTACAACTCCTTGAAATACAATCTCATCACATCTATCAACCTTTTCTATGTATCTTCCCTGTGCCCAGAAATTTAAATAGTTAGTAACTGCTTCAATGAATTTGCTTTCATCTGTTGAGTGAGCATTTTGTACATAAATGTTTAACAGCATCAGTTGTAAAAGTGAAAACCATAAACAATTTAAGAACAGGGTATGGTAATGAAATGTGGTTTAGCCACCTGAGGGAAAGATCCACAGCCATTAAAGAAGGATTGTAAAACTGGCCAATAGGACAACATAAACAAAAGACAAAGACAATGTGAACAGGACACAGGATGTATGGGTGCAATTGGTGAAGGATATGTGAAGAATTTCTTCTGAGGCCTAGATGATAAACAGTCAGTGAACAGGGGCTACAGCAGACAGCCTCAGGTCACTGGGATGAACTTCCAAAACAAGCACAGTTACGGAGGAAGGGATAGTTATTGAAGCTTACAGGTCCAGGAGAGGTTCCATAATGGCAGAAGAAGCTGGCCTACTTTCACAGGTCCATGCTGACACAGAAAAGGCCACCACCAAAAGCCAAAAGCCATACCACATAGCACACTTCAGGAACTCCAGGCAAAGCTCCGGCACTTTGTATATCCTTAGCCTGGAATTCCAAATCCATCCCCACCTAGGACTGGACCTTAGGATCTACCCACAATGACACCTCCTCCAGCCAGATGGCCGTAGATTTAAATTACAAACTTTAATAAAATCATGAATATATTGGGGGTCATCCATTCAAACTACCACAGGAGGTGAGTCAGGGAGAAGGACCAGCAGGAGAGAATGGAGACATTTGCTATCATTTAGAGCTTGAATTCTATTTGGATTTTCTAGCTATGCTTACCTATTTCATTTTATGCACATATTAATTTTTAGAAAATATCAATAGATATTAGGTAGGGAGTAGGATATGGGTCATTTGGTTTTGTTTATGAGAGAGAGAAAGAAAATTGTTGTGCCAGGGTCTCCAGCCACTATAATCAAAATCCAGACACGTATGCCATCTTGTGTGCATGTGCAACCTTGTGCATGCATCACCTGGTGCATCTGGCTTACATGGGATCTGAGGAGTTGAACATGGGTCCTTTGGCTTCACAGAAAGGAACCCTAACTACTAAGCCATCTCTCCAGCCCTCGTTTAGGGTTTTAAGACATTTTTCTTTTTTTAAATTTAAAAATTTTTTACTTTCTATTTACTTATTAGAGACAAAAAGAAGGGAAGAGAGAAAGAGGGAGAATGGGCACGCCATGGCCTCTAGACACTGCAAAGGAACTCCAGACACATGTGCCACCACATGCATCTGGCTTACATGGGTCCCGGAGAATTGAACTTGGGTCCTTAGGCTTTGCAGGCAATCGCCTTAACTGCTAAACCATCTCTCCAGCCCTTTAACACATTTTTCTATATTGAAAATGTAAGCTGGGGATGTGGCTTAGCTGTAAATTGCTTGTCTAATAAGTATGAAAGCCTGAGTTCAAGCCCCAGCATGATGGGGGAGGAATAAATAGTATTTTTAAAAGAAAAACAACATAGTCCTATGACTGTCCCTGGTCTCTATAGCTTCTTGTCACCTGGTCACCTTGATCTGTGCCTCAGAGTTTCATGTTTATGATCTGTAAACTGAATGTGACACTTGACAAGGGTCAGTCCAAGACAAATCAATGAGGGAAAGAAGGATCCAGGCCAGAGCATCTAAATGGTTCCTCACTCCCATCTTGTTTTTTGAGGTAGGGTTTCACTCTTATCCAGGCTGACCTGGAATTCACTATGTAGTCTCAGTGTGGCCTCAAATTCATGTTGATCCTCCTGCCTCTGCCTCCCGAGTGCTGGGATTAAAGGCGTGCGCCACCACACCTGGCTCACATAGCAAGTTTTTTAATTTTTTAAAATTTTTTTAGAGAGAGAGACAGACAGAGAGAGAGGGAGAGGGAGACAGATAGAGAATGGGCATACCAACAGTCTCTCACACATTCATGGAAGAACTAATACCACTGCTTCTCAAACTTTTCCATAAAATGGAAAAGGAAGGAATCTACTGAACTCCTTCTATGAAGCAGGCATCACCCTAATACCAAAACCAGACAAAGACAGGACAGAAAAATAAAATTACAGACCAATTTCCTTTGTGAACATAGATACAAAAATTCTGAACACAATATTGGCAAACAGAACACAAGAATATATCAGAAAGATTAGTCACCCCAACCAAGTAGGCTTTATCCCAGAGATGCAGGGATGGTTCAAACATACACAAATTGATAAATGTAATATACTATATAAATGGACTGAAGGACAAAAACACATGATCATCTCAATAGATGCAGAAAAGGCATTCAACAAAATCCAACATCCCTTCATGGTAAAAGTATTACAGGAGCTGGGCATGGTGGCGCACGCCTTTAATCCCAGCACTCGGGAGGCAGAGGTAGGAGGATCGCCATGAGTTTGAGGCCACCCTGAGACTACATAGTTAATTCCAGGTCAGCCTGGGCCAGAGTGAGACCCTACCTCAAAAAACCAAAAAAAAAAAAAAAAAAAAAAAAAAAAAAAGTATTACAGAAACTGGGAGTAGAAGGAACATATCTCAACATAATAAAAGCTATTTATGACAAACCTACAGCCAATATAATACTAAATGGGGAAAAACTTGAAGCTTTTCCACTAACTTCAGGAACAAGACAAGGGTGTCCATTATCCCCACTTCTATTTAATATAGTACTGGGAGTCTTAGCTATAGCAATAAGGCAAGAGATACTCATAAAAGGGATACAATTTGGAAAGGAAGAGATCAAATTATCATTATTTGCAGATGATATGATTCTATATATAAAGGACCCTAAAGACTCTACCAGAAAACTGTTAGAGCTGATAAACACTTTTAGCAACATAACAGGATACGAAAAAAAAAAAAAAAAAAAAAACACAGATATCAGTAGCTTTCCTATATACTAACAACAAACATGCAGAGGATGAAATCAGGGAATCTCTCCCATTCACAGTTGCCTCAATAAAAAAGAAAGAAAGAAAGAAAGAAAGAAAGAAAGAAAGAAAGAAAGAAAGAAAGAAAGAACCTTGGAATAAACTTAACCAAGGAAGTGAAGGATCTCTACAATGAGAACTTTAAATCACTCAAGCAAGAAATTGCAGAAGACACAAGGAAATGGAAAGACATCCCATGTTCTTGAATTGGAAGAATCAATATTGTGAAAATGTCAATCTTACCAAAAGAAATATATACATTTAATGCAATCCCCATTAAAATTCCAATGGCAGTCTTCACAGAAATTGAATAAACAATCTTAAAATTCATTTGAAAGCACAAAAAATCTCAAATAGCCAAAACAATTTTTAAAAATTAAAAAAATAAAGCTGGTGGTATCACCATACCCAACTTTAAGCTATATTACAAAGCCATAGTAACAAAAACAGCATGGTACTGGCACAAAGACAGACATGTAGATCAATGGAACAGAATAGAGGACCCAGATGTTAATCCAGGCAGCTATAGCCATCTGATTTTTGACAAAAATGCCAAAAATATTCATTGGAGGAAAGACAGCCTCTTCAACAAATGGTGCTGGGAAAACAGGATATCTATATGTGGAAGGATGAAAATAGATCCTTGTCTTTCTCCATGCACAAGAATCAAGTCCAAGTGGATCAGGGACCTTAATATCAGACCTGAAACTCTGAAACTGCTAGAGGAAAAGGTAGGGGAAACCCTTCAACATACTGGCATAGGCAATGACTTTCTGAATATAACCTCAGTTTCTCAGAAAATAAAACCACTGATCAACCACTGGGACCTCATGAAATGACAAAGCTTTTGTACAGCAAAGTACACTGTGCATAGAGCAAAAAGACAACCTACAGAATGGGAGAAAATCTTTTCCAGCTATAAATCTGACAGATGATTAATATCCAGAATATACAAAGAACTCAAAGAACAAAACAATAAGAAATCAAACAACCCAATTAAAAAATGGGCTATGGAACTAAGTAGAGAGTTCTCATCGGAAGAAATACAGATGGCATATAAACATCTAAAAAGGTGTTCTATATCCCTAGCCATCAGGGATATGCAAATTAAAACTACTTTGAGATTCCAACTCACTCCTGTCAGAATGGCTACCATCAAGAAAACAAATGACAATAAATATTGGTGAGGATGCAAAAAAAAAGGGGAACCCTGTTGGTGGGAATGTAATCTGATGCAGCCATTATGGAAATCAGTGTGGAGGTTCTTGAGACAGCTAAAAATAAATTTACCATATGATCCAGCTCTATCACTCCTAGGCATATATCCTAATGATGCTTCTCACTACCTTAGAGATACTTGCACAACCATGTTTATTGCTGCTCTCTTCACAATAGCTAGGAAATGGAACCAGCCTAAATGTCCCTCAACAGATGAATGGATAATAAAGATGTGGTACATTTACACAATGGAGTTCTATTCAGTGGTAAAGAAAAATGAAACTTGCAGGGAAATGGATGGATCTGGAAAGGATTATACTAAGTGAGGTAACCCAGAAAGCCAAACTTCACATGTTCTCTCTCATATGTGGATCCTAGCTACAAATATATATAGAC
Source organism: Orientallactaga sibirica (assembly GCA_036365145.1). Classification (NCBI taxonomy): domain Eukaryota; kingdom Metazoa; phylum Chordata; class Mammalia; order Rodentia; family Dipodidae; genus Orientallactaga; species Orientallactaga sibirica. Next base: position 16,265,219 of record JAEOAD010000052.1, on the reverse strand, counting down.
TCGCGTGTGAGCTGGAAGCAAAAATCAGTAGCAGAGACCAGTAAGCTAGAAAAAGGATATAAGGGAGGGAGGAGAGGTAAGGATTTTAGGGGATGGTATTGTATATATGTAAATAGAAGAACAGATTACAGGGAGGGGGAAGGCCTAAGTGAGGCCAGGGGAAGAGATTGTGTAAAAGAAGGGGAGGGTCAATCAAATTTTATGATATTCTGAATAAGACATATGAAAACCTACTTTTTTGAGTAATGGCACATCCAGAAGCAATAGATTGTTACTAGAAAATTTTCAGTGCCTGGGATGGGATACCTTCCAGTGAGTTGTTGGCCAGGGAGGTCCCTGTTGCCTCCAAAACATTACTGGCTATTGTCAAGGCCCTTGGTTTCCCTTGAGAAACAGGTGGTAAGACCCTATTGCTGAAGACATCTCTTGCCTGAGAGACAAGGTCACTGAGAAATCAAGTTGGTGCTGAGCAGAAAACCTTCTCCCTGTAGACCAGCCAACTGAAAGCTGGAAAAACCTGCACTGCATGTAGCCCTATGGGAGACAGAAGTCATCAGTGGTGAAAACTGTAGGCACTGGAAGCCTCAAGTTTGGCCAGACAGGCCAAATGGCCAAATGAGTGCAATAGTGGCATGTCTGCTCTGGGGAAACCATCTGCTCTCTAATTGGACTGAAGGCCCGCTCTAAAGGAGGGAATACATGCCTGGTACTGAAAACCTAATCAAAAGCCTATGGCAAGGGAGGTCATGAGCCTTAGAGGTATAAAGTATGCTCTTGTCTGGCTAAAGGTATATATTATTCTCACCAAACTGCCCTGAAAGTACTACACTTAATGTTCATGTTCACATATTAATGTTACTCTCACTTCTGGTTAGAGAAACTTCTCTTTTCAGATGGCAATGACCACTGGGATGACCCAAAAGGCAACATAGTGCTGAGAAGAAGGGATGGAGGAGTGCCCAGCACTGAAACATCTCTGTCACACCCTCCAAGGTTCAGGAACTATTGTGGAAGAGGGGGCGGATAGAATAGAAGAGCCAAAGGAAGGGTATGACTCCTTACAATGCAACTGTCCAGACAGAAATTGGTCTTGATATCCATGACCTCTCAATGCCTAGCAATACCTTCACAAGACCCCCATAATCAGAGAAAAAGATGATGACATCAAAATAAAAGAGAGACTAATGGAGAGAGAAGAAGGGTTATGATGGAGAGTGGAGTTGGAAAGGGGAAAGGAGGGAGAGGAGGGAAATATCATGGTTTATTGTCTGTAAGAATAGAAGTTATCAATAAAAAAGGAATAAAAAATAGAACCCATATAAGAACAGGGCCTGGGGCCACTCACCCTCTGTATCTGGTGTCTGGCACATAACAGGCCCTAGAGGGAGCAGGAAGGGGACAGCCAGCAGACTGAACATGAGTGATGCTTCCAAGATTACCACTCAATGGCCAAAATGGGCTTCACTTTCCTAAAACTTTCCTTGTTTTCCTCAGTGTTCCAAGGAGGCACTTCCAGCTCTCCCATGCTATGAAGAATCTCTGCCTTGGGTGGCAGTAACAACATTGCACCCTATATCTCCCCTTCAACTCTGCGTGATCCCAGGGCTGTCTGACTATCCTAACTGCTGCCTTGAGCTGCATGGCTCTGAGCATGGACCAGAGGGAAGCCACACCAGGAGGGAATCCCCTAAGGGAGAAGGGAAAGGGGACACAGACATTTACTCACCACAGAATTTCATTTCTGGTCAGGAAGGTCAAGGCCTGCAACAAATTGGAGAGGTGACCTGTCACTCAACTCAGCCCTGCCCTAGTCCCTGGAGGAAAGGGGAACTTCTAGGCAGGGAAGGATAAGCCCATTCTCTTGTTCCTCATCTGGAGAAATGGGGGCACCTGCCCTCCCTGCATATCATGGGAAAGAGGCAAAGCATCATAGATCAAGAAAGTCTATCTGAAGCAGGGTATAGTGGCACGTGCCTTTAATCCCAGCACTTGGGAGGCAGAGGAAGGAGGATCACCATGTGTTCAAGGTCACCCTGAGAGACTACATAGTAGATTCCAAGTCAGCCTGAGCTTCAGTGAAACCCTACCTCGATAAACAAAAAACAACAAAAAATAAAACCTATCTGAGCCAAGGCCTGGGTTCTATGCAGAGAAGGGGATGGGAGAGTCTGGATCGTGTGGATATGCGCTAAGCGGAGGCAAGAACTATCCCAGCCCTACCTGGTAAACTTTAAACCTTTGGACAAGAGTTTCCCTTTTGTCTTACTTGCTCTGAAAAGCTCCCAGCTCTGCCCAAAACTTAGGACCTAGCTACCCACCTGATACTCTTCCAGGTCCTCCCACTGCATCTGGTACCTCAAACACTGCCCCATACCAACCCAGCCTCCTCTTGCTAGCAGTAGAACCTCAGTCCCAAGGGCTCATCAACTGATATAACCTGTTGATTCAGTTGCCATGGTGATCCACATTCCACCTTCTGCCACTGAGTTGGAAAGCAGGTTCTTTTGGTCCCTGGCTAAGAAACATCTCCAAAAACAGTAAAGGAAAGGCAGGCCACAAGCAGTCTTTAGGTTGTTGATTCAGGAATCACATTGCTTGGGATCAAATCCCAGATCTGCTATGTGTGTTGACCATGTGACCTGAGGCAAGCTACTCAACCTCTGTGACTCTTAGTGTCCTTAGTTGAAGTAATAACCATGGGACTTAAGTGGGGACGCATTGAGTTGGTGCAAGTAATGATGCCTGACACGTAGTAAGTGCTCAGTCAGGGTTAGGCCCAGCTCCCAAGTACTGTGCTGGGTGTGGATATGGACATGAATAAGTGTAGACCCTGACTATAGGAGGTGACCTTTAAAAAGCCCAGAGAAGGGCACTCTGCAGCATCAGTCAGGATCCCTGCAGGAACAGAGGGTAGGACTATTTAAATTAGGGTAACACACTTTCTAATAAAGGGTTGATTCACAGGGGTAAGGAAGCCACCCAGATAGTGAAGAACTCAGCTACCCTGGCCCTGACAAAGGGCATATGGAATGAACAGTCCAGGTCACATTCTGACACCCTCCAAGGAGCAGAGAGCAAGATGGAACAGGACAAACAGTGAATCTGAAAAGACAATGAAGACAAATAGCAGAGCTCTCAGCACTGTGGCTCTGGAGGAGTCCCCGAAGTTGTCAAGGCCCTCACCTCCTCCAGGGTATTATGATGATCTATCCTGACTATGGATTTCTTTGGCCAGTCACCGTCTATCCTGGGAAGGAGCCTGGGACTCTTTGAGACCTTGTCCCTTCACTTCCCCAACTGACACTCGGGACACCATGAGATGCCAAGAAAAGAGCTGAATGTAGACTTGGCCCTCAAGAAATGTCTCCTTGCCACATGCACACATACTATGCATAGACATCCCCATGAACTTAGTCCATGCATACACCTCCATACACTTACTCCAATGAATACACACCCCCATACACACATGTCATGCATACACCCCATATATATATATATACCATACATACACACACCCCATACACACACCATGTATATACACTCCATATACATACCATGCTTACATCCCCCATACACCCACATTATGTAAACATCCCCGTACGCACACACCATGTATAAGCCCTCAATATACATATACCCCTATACACACACACACACACACACACACACACACACACACACACCATGTACACATCCCCAGGAACTGGAACCCAGTGTCATCAGTTGTTAACAGTACAGTTATAAGTACCAGAGGAGATGACATTGCTAGGCTAGAAGTCTTCGTGCACACAGTGACACTTAAGAGCTGTTATATGTGGTGGTTAGAAACATGAGCTTTGGAATATTAAATGGCTGACTACACTACTACACTACCTTAAGCAAATCACAAAAAACAAACAAACAAACAAAAAAAAAAAACTCTAAGCCTTAATTCCCTGTCTCTAAAGTAGAACTAATAAATCTGTACTTTCAGGCTGGTGAGATTGCTCAGTGGTTAAAGGAACTTGCTTGCAAAGTCTGCTGGCCAGTGTTCAATTTCCTAGTACCCACATAAAGCCAGATGCACTAATGGCAGATGCATCTGGGATTCATTTACAGCAGCAAGAGGCCCTGGTGTGTCCATTACTTCTCTCTTTGCCTTTCTTACTCCCCCCTCACAAATAAATAAATGCCATATATATATTTCCCACTTTTCTATTATGGTACATACTGAGTACTCTATAAGGGGAAAATAATACTACTTTAAAAGTTGAGTCTAGAAAGAAGGGTGAGACGTTTGTAGACAAAGTCTGTCACTAAACTCTGCATCATAATAAACACTCGAGCTTCAAGTGTCATTTGTTTAGCAGCTTCTATCTGCCAGGTGTGTCTGCCAAAAGTCAAGTAAGTTTGCTCAATAGCAACTCTGGGAATTTTACTCCATCACTATAAGGAAGGCAGAGTTTGTGAGGTTAAAGCATGCTCTGGGGCAAAGCAAGTTGCTGGTATGGGGAGTCCTAAAATATTCTTCCTTCTCCAGTGTATCTCTGACCTTCTAATTATATGAGGGGCAGCACAGCATCTTGGTACCAGTCTATTGTGTTTTTAACACCCTGCTGACACTGGCTCAAAGGACAGCAAAAACAAGAGAACTGCCCTGCAGCTCAGAGCTTTTGACCACTGACTCAGCCCCTATTGAGCTAGACAGAGGAGGTTACTGAGGAAGGCAGAGGATGCCTCCCCTCATGAAGCCAGGGAGGCTCAAGGAATGTGAAGAAATAAGCCCCCCAGAAGCCATAGTGCCTTAAAATGCAGAAAGCAAAGACCAGGCTCGTGGCCAGGTAGAATGTCCTCAGTGGTCTCCAAGGGAGATGCCACCAGAGCAAAGACCTGAATGACAGCACTGAGCCATTCTGACAAGACAGGGACAGTGTTCCAGGCTCAGAAAGTAATGGGATTCAGTTAGAACTGAATAACACGATTTGGTTGTCATATATGTTTTATAGAGTACCTTCTCTTCTGAAAATGATGCAGGTTCATCATTTACAACTGTGTGTCTTTACAAATATAGCTTTAAAGAAAAATATTAAGTGAATAATTTTAGAGGTGGTGGAGGAATGTGCCACAATCACAAAGCATGTTCTGTTTCTGTCTATCTCTGCCAATCTCTGTCTCTGTGTATCTCTGTTTGCCAGCTCTGCTACTTTCCTGTCTCCTTCCTCTTTCATCTTCCTAGTCACCCATGCCCAGCTCACTCCCTGCCTCATCCCCATAGGCTCTGTGAGTTCATTCTCGATAGGGTTTTCATTGGTTCCCATTAATAACAATAGTATCAATAAGAATGTCACCTTGAATTTGCATATCTCTTTACAAAATACTTTTTAATGTACCATCTCATTTGCCCAAAGAATAAAAGAAAGAAAACTCCTTTCATGTAAGTCTGTCTTCAATGCACTAACCTGCATTCCTCCCCACAGCCCACTGTGGCTCCTCTGCCACAATGCTTTCAAAAGGGGTGTCATTGAGCACTGAGTAGACTCCAGGAAGGGCCAGTTTTACATCCTTTTTCTCTAGGGCCTGTGTGAGATGGATCTCTGTCACCATGCAGTGAACTCTACGGATTCTCAAAACTCTGGCCCTGGCCCTGACAAGATTTAGATGTCTTCTAAAATTCAGTAGACAATGAAAAGGAACTGATATCCAGGATATGTAAAGAACTCTCATAGCTCAACAACAAAAAGACAAATAAGAAAACTCAAAAATGGGCCAAGTGGGCCTGGAGAAATGGCTTAGTGGTTAAGCGTTTGCCAGTAAAGCCTAAGGACCCCTGTTCAAGGCCCGATTCCCCAGGACCCACATAAACCAGATGCACAAGGTGGCGCATGAATCTAGAGTTCGTTTGCAGTGGCTGGAGGCCTTGGCGTGCCCATTCTCTCACTATCTATCTGCCTCTTCCTCTCTCTGTCTGTCTGCCGCTCTCAAATAAATAAATTAAATAAACAAAAAAAAATTTAATGGGCCAAGGATCAGAATAAAGGCTTTGCCAAAGAAGATACATAAATGAATGGCTAAGGAGCATGTGAAAAGAAGCTCAGCATCACTAGCCATAAAGGGAGATAGATGCAAACCCAAACTGCACAGAGACCTTTTCACAACCACTAGGATGGCTGGTTCCAAAAAGGAAAATAACAGACATAGATAAGAGTATAGAAAATGAGACCCTTCGTGCATTGCTGGCAGAAATGTTAAATGGGGGCTGGAGAGATGGCTTAACGGTTAAGGCACCTGCCTGCTAAGCCTAAGAACGCTGGTTCCAATCTCCAGCGGTTCCAATCTCCAGGTCCCACGTTTAGCCAGATGCAAAGTGACACAAGGGCACAATGCTGCACTTGCCCACAAGGGGGTGCACGCATCTGGATTTCGTTCACAGCCACTGAGAGACTGCTGGTGCGCCCATTCTCTCTATCTGTCTTCCTCTCCCTCTCTGTCTGTCTCTCTCTGTGTCTCTCTCCAAAAATAAAAAATAAAAAACTTCAAAAAAAAAAAAAAAAGAAATGTTAAATGGTGCAACTACTTGTAAGAGTGTCAGTTTGAAGACAGGGAAAATATAGAGGCATAGAAAGGAAAAGAAGTCCCTCATCCCATAGTCTGGTTGGAGCCTCTCACCAGCTCAGAATCAAGAATTCTAATGCAATTAGTATTTGCTTAAGGCCTTTCTCCCTTCTCATCTATAAACTTGCAGTTCTTTTAAGAACATCACCAATTCAGGTTGGAGAGATGGCTCAGTGGTTAAGACATTTTCCTGCAAAGCCAAAAGATCCTGGTTTGACTCTCCAGGACCCATGTTAGCCAGATGCATAAGGGAGCACATGCATCTGGAGGTTTTTTGCAATGGCTAGAGGCCCTGGCACACCCATTCTCTCTTCCTCTCTCTCTCTCTCTCTCCTTCTTAAATAAATAAAAAATAAATAAATAAATAAGAATATCACCAATTCCTTCTTTACAGTAAAAGAAATGTCTTAAACTCCTTATGCAATTCTAGTAGATCCAGGTTAGATACCCACCTAAAACATAGTTCTGGAACCATCCTGTAAATTTTACTTATCAAAAAGGGAGAGAACAGGGGATAAAAGTTTCTTCTTTTTTTTCCCGGTGTTTTGAGGTAGGGTCTTACACTAGCCGAGGCTGACCTGGAATTCACTATGTAGTCTCAGGGTGGCCTCAAACTTACGGAGATCCTCCTACCTCTGCCTCCTGAGTGCTGGGATTAAAGGCATGCACTGCCACATCCAGTGGGGATAAAAGTTTCTTAGCCAACTCCACCCCCAAAAAAAGACATGGTGGAGCACACCTTTAATCCCAGCACTCAGGAGGCTTGCTTTGAGTTCGAGGCCAGCCTGGAACTACATAGTGAATTGTAGGTCATGTTGGGCTAGAGAGAGACCCTATGTTGAAAAACAAAAGAACAAAACAAAACAAAAAATTCTTAGCACTTAGCAACGTTTTGAGATGTAACTTAAGAGTCAACAAAGTAGTATATATGGCTAATGCTAAAACAATTGTGGCTCTTTCTTGAGAAGCTCATATCCATACTTGGATCTATCTTCCTTCCCTTCTGAATACCTCTTGTCTGGCATAGTTAAGGTTTAAGCATGCCTGAGCTGTCAGCTGAGCTGAGGCATGACTAAGGGCCCCAGGCCACAGGAGGTTGTAGCAGGTCTAGACCTCGATAATCTCTTCTCAAGACTGGCAGGAGTCAGGCCACTCCCTCCCCACTGCCTGGGCACCTGGATGTCCTAATAAGACTTGGGTTTCAGTTTCCCCATGGCCATGTGACCTTTTACCACTTGCCCGGAAAGTCCATATATGTTAATGAGGTATCAGCCAGCAGCCTTCACACAGCCAATCCCCCTGTGACTCATATCCCATACCTCTTCCCTGGCAAATAAACGAGCTGTCCTCTGATGCAGTCTCCCAGGTGTTTCTTCCCATTGTGCTCACAGCCACTCAAGACCCTGACCCCAGCCACCTGGACATCTCCAGGGTGCCAGCACAACAGCCCCTAAGCAGCCAGGGACCCACAGCCTCTCTTTTCTTAACCCTCATGCTTAAAATCTATATTAAAATCTCTTTAACAACCCCCAACTCTGCTTCATACTGGCTTATCTTAAAATTCTTTTCTATGTTGAAGCCAAGGACCTGGTTTTACTGGAATTGAAGTCCTTAAAAGATTAAGGGAAATCCTCAGGCTGCTGAAGGCAACAGTATGGAGCTATGTCACCTTCCCTACTGCCACAGACAAGTTCCTCAAAATACACATATGAGTATGTGTATACATTTGCACACACATACATATACAAAAAAGACTGCCTTATCCAAAAATTTAGAATTTCTTATTTCTTTGGTCATACTATCAACGACACTTGCTACCAAAGTCCTTTCATAGTCTCCCTGTCTGCTGAATGCTCCCCATTCTGTTTGATAGGGTAGTTGGGGCTTAGAAGTGACCATTTGCTGTCCTTATCTAGTATGTTTTTATTCACAAAATTACTTTTACTCTTTTGAAGTGTCTCAGAAACTCTTCTAGTGTTTGAAATAGAATGGTGACCAAGACAGATAATTGTTGGCCTCAAAGAAATCAAAGAGTTTGATAGGGGAGATCTGAGTCAATTATCACTTAATTAACTAAGGAGCTATATCTGTGCTATAGCAAAAGTGAAGATACTAGAGAACAGTGAGCTAACAGAGTCATGTGACCCATCTAAGGGTCAGAGAAGCTTTTCTGAGGAGGGGATGCTGAGCTAGACCTGAGAGGACAGGAAGCAGAGGCAGACATGAGAAAAGGGTGTTTCTTGGTAGGACAGGACCCCTGAAAGAAACAAGGTGTGGGCAGAACAGGAAAGGCTGTGGAGATGGCAATGGATCAAGGGCAAGAGCCAGGAAAGAGGCAGCCAAGAGGGGGCTGGAGCAGATCTGGCAAGGCCTGTGGATCCTTGAGGGTTATCTTCAAAGCTTTCCATGCAAAGCAATGGGAAGTCTTTGCAGGGTGCTATGCTGAGAAATGACATAATCCAATTTATGTTTTCAAGGGATCACTCTGCTGATAGGATGGCTGGTGAATGTGCTGGAAAGAAGCCATGAGGCTGGGAGAACCGTGAGGAGACTACCAACCCACAAGAGAAGGGGAGCTACTGGGACAAGGTTGTGACTATTAGGAGGAGGGAACTAGATGACTTCATAGGCCATCTAATGAAGGAACCAGCAACTCTGGGAGATGGGAGGTGAAGGAGACCCCCAGGATTCTGAGTTGGACATCAGTGGTGGGGGGGGATGAAGAGCTGGGTGGAAAATAAAAGATTTTGGACATACTGAGTGTATGATGTCTGTGTGACAGATGTGTATAGAAGGCAAGAGACACTTAGGACAGAGCTCCAGGCTGTACATAGACATTAGGAAATGTTTGGACATAGACGACATTTAAAGCTACAGGTGAGATCAGCCAGGGATCTCAGGATAAAGGAGACAAGGTCCCTGCCATTGGGAAGCTTGTGTTTTCCACTTCCTGGAATGATGGAACAGCCCATTAGAGCCCAGTCTTTCCCCAGGAATGAATATGACAGAATCCAAGGCCATCCATTTGAGGCACTCAGGACTGGAAGGATCAAGCCACAAAAGAAAACTATAAGGAAGAAGCTTATATTCAATGCTGCTCTGTTCCTTAAGCTATCTGCTGATTCATGAACAAGTGCAGACCAAAGGGCTACAGACTAGACAGAAAGAAAGGGACAAGAAATGGGAGGTTTCAGCCATCTTCTGGAGCTGTGAGATAAGTGTGGAGTTCAAAGTACTAAACAAGGAGGAGGTCCAGAATATCTAGGGGAAAAAAGAAGCATGTCTGGTCAGGAAAACAAAAGCCCCTTTGTTCTAGCACCCATCCTAGTGATGGAGCATGGCTGAGAGATGGAAGCTGAGCAGAGTTAGGCCTCACGAGCCTTGGAAGATAAACTTGGATTTAAAGACCAACCAAAGATGAAAGACGCTAGCAAACAAAGAGGGTTTGCACCTAGAACCCCAGAGAAGTTAGGCAATGGGAAGAAGAGTGAGTCAGAAATAGAGCAGCCTTCACAGTCTGACCACCGGCATCATACCAGCCCAATCTCAGGCTAGATTAGAATGACCTTCTGTTTCTCTGACTGCCTTCTGGATAGCAAAAATAAAATTTCTATGATGAGAGTAACATCAGTCAGAGCCCAGAGCATCTCCATAATAGAAACACCCCATAGGGGATCCAGATCCTGGACTTTTCTGATCCAGACTTCAAAATAGCTGCGATTAACATGGTTAAGAAAATATATGACAAAGTGAAGAATTTCATAGAGAGCGGGAATCAAAAGAAGTGGATGGAAATTACAGTGCAATTGTAGTTTTGTAAATTGATACCCTTATAAAAGGGCTGGGAATGTAGCTCAGTGGCAGAACATTTGCTTGGCATACACAAGGCCCTGGGTTTGATCACCAGCACCCCTTCCCCACAAAAGCTAACATGTTTCTATATATTAGGAGGAGGGACATCCCAGGGGGAAGTAGGTAAGCATGAGGCCCAACAGGTCCAGCTTACAAACAGGAAAGATAGGGTGGAAAGAAAACAGGGCCAACAGCAGTATTCAATTGAGGAGAACTCAGGTTGCAACTATGTAATGTTGGAGCTTAAGTAGTGGATGAAGAAATTACAACTCTGTTCTTCAGACTTAAGAGTGAGTTTGCTTGGGGGTCAATTCAGAAAAAAGTGAAAAAAGCTGGGTGTGGTGGCGCATGCCTTTAATCCCAACACTTGGGAGGCAGAGGTGGGAGGATTGCTGAGAGTTCTAGGCCACCCTGAGACTACATAGGGAATTCCAGGTCAGCCTGGGCTAGAGTGAAACCCTACCTCAACAAGCCAAAGAAAAAAAAGTGAAAAAAAATAAAAGAATAGTTTGAAGGCTGAGGAGTTGGGTAAGTGGGTAATTCACTTTCTGCACGAGCATGAGGCTCTTAGTTAGATGCCTAGTACCCATGTAAAAGTCTAGGCATGATGGGGCTGGAGAGATGGCTTGGCGGTTAAGGCACCTGCCTGTGAAGGCAAAGGACTGAGGTTCGATTCCCCAGTGCCCATGTAAGCCAGATGTACAAGGTGGTACATGCACCTGAAGTTCGTTTTCAGTGGCTGGAAACCCTGGTGCACCCATTCTCTCTCTCTCTCTTGTTCCCTCCCTTTCTTTCTTTCTCTCTCTCTTCCCTCCCTTTCTTTCTTTCTTTCTCTCTCTCTTTCTCTCTTGTTCCCTCCTTTTTTTTTTCTTTCTCTCTCTCTCTCTTGTCTCTCTCTCTATCTCTCAAATAAATAAATTAATTTTTAAAAAGTCTAAGCTGGGCATGGTGGCGCATGCCTTTAATCCCAGCACTCGGGAGGCAGAGATAGGAAGATCGCCATGAGTTCAAGGCCACCCTGAGAATACAGAGTGAATTCCAGGTTAGCCTGGGCTAGAGTGAGACCCTACCTCGAAAAATCAAACAACAAAAAAAGTCTAGACATGATGGCATGTATCTGCCATTCCAGTGTTGAGATAGAAATAGGGCATCCCTGGGGCTTACTGGTTAGCTAATCTATCCCAGTTGGTGAGCTCTGGATTCAATGAGAAACTCTTTCTCAAAGAATAAGGTGGAGAGCAATCAATGGAGGAAAATGTAGATCTCTGGCTTCCACACAAAGATGAACATGCATATACCACATCTATGTGAAAATAAAACAGTGTGATTTTTTTTCAAAAACACTCTATTTTCAAATATCAGGAAATACAGAAGGGACATCTGTACTTCAAACACTTTTTTACTGCTTCTCCCTTGCAGAGGTTCATTTTGGGGGCATCTTTTATAAAAGAAGAACGAAATCACAGAATGAGCTAAAAGTTAGTTTGAGACTGTAGCAATGAACCTTTAGATAAATTTGTTTTTGAGCAAGCCCTTTTAGGCTGGTTTATTTTGTCCTTCCTTTACTGATCTTGTAAACTACTTAATTGTGAAATGTGGTTTGTCTCAGAATAACTCTTTTAAAATATTTTATTTTTATTTATTTGAGAAAAAGAGAGATACAGAAATAGGCAGGTAGAGAGAGAGAAATGGGCGCAACAGGGCCTCCAGCTACTGCAAACAAACTCCAGATGCATGCACCCCCCTTGTGCATCTGGCTTATATGGGTCTTGGGGAATCAAACCTGGGTCCTTTGGCTTTGCAGGCAAGCGCCTTAATCACTAAGCCATTTCTCCAGCCCTCAGAATAATTCTTAATACTGTTTTCTTGAAATAGGAGATTTTCCACTGCATGGGAGAGCAGCAGTAAAGTCTTCAACCTTCACATGCACAGTGGCAGGGCTCCTCGTCTCACTTACTCAGGGGCATGTGGTTTTCATTAGCCACTTCTCTCTACTTAGCAGCTACCAGGGCACAAATTCATATTTTATTTAGCAAATGGACCCCCATCCGCTTCCACCAAGTCACTACTTGCTATTTCTTTCCTTTTTGTCCCACATGAGCCCATCTCTGTCTCCTTCCCCAAGGAGCACCAATCACCATCCAGGAAATTGATTGAATTGCCTATATGCCAGACCTGGCCAGTAGAACCCTGAAATAGGAAGCCAGCCCAAAGACCTCTGGGAGTTGGAGTGGAAATCACCTCTGGAAGAGAAGGTTCCAAACACCAGATTGGTAGGCTAGTGAGGAGTTGTTCTCAGCTATAAGGACCTCTCCTCCATGGTCCATTGTACTTAGAGTAATGCAGATGCCTCACTACTGACTACAAGATGTCTTCTTACTTCTACCTCATCCTGAGTGACTCTTCCTCACCCTCTGCACCCCAGCCTCACTGGCCTCTCCAGTTACTTAGAAAACAACTTCCTGAACCATTAGAGCCAGCAGCACTTAATCCTGCTGGCATGGTGAGGAGTTGGGGTTGGGGGCAGCTGAGTCTCTTGCTCTTGCAAGATGTCTGGCTCTAGGAACCATTGTAAACTCCTGCCATGGTTTGGTCATTCCCTTTCCCAGAACTGATCATAGCTCTCTAGGTCTCAGCTATTCCAACCTCTCACTCTTCAGATGGACAGAAACCCTGATAGGGGAAGGGGCTGCCCACCACCTGAAGTGACTTTAGAATAGTGCCAGCCTAGACCTGTGACTTGCCTGACAGGGAAGTTTCCAGACCCTTCCCAAGCTGCCTGAGAAGCAGAGGAACCATGTCTCCACCAGCAGTTGGATCAAACTCCAGTCTTACTCCTTCTTAAGAGCCCAGGGTGTAATGAAGCTATGGGTGAGCCAAGTGACCATTTCTTCAGTGCTTTCCATGTGTTGGTGCTCCACCAGGTGCTGGGGACCTCTTAAGGCTACAGACCTTGGGTCTGAATTGCACACTGTGAGACTCTTAGCCATATGGAAGCAGGGTGGTATGGGAGACTGACCACATATGAACAGAGCTCTAAGATCGTGCTGGAGGAAGAAAAAAGGATCCTTCCTATAGTTCAAGGCCATGACTGATTATTCCTTCAGCTTGGGAGGCAGTTGGAACTGCAAAATGAGAGTTTGGGCTATTTCCAAAAGGCTCTTATACTGTGGGGGGAGGGTGAAGCTAGGGACATGATGGCCAGTGAGATGACGGGGCCAGGTGGGGAGGAAGTATCACAAGGGCATGCAGGGTTGGTGGAAACATCTCTAAGCTATATAGTTAAACTTAAGCAGAAGAAAAGAAAAAGTTGCTATTTAAGCAACCATTAGAATTATTCTAGCTACTTCTGCCTTCTATGGAGTAACAATTCGTATCAAAGGAATGATGGATCTTTACATGCTTGTAGAGATGAGTAGGAGAAGGAGGGAAGACTAATAATTTGATTGCATAAAGGCAAAAGTAGTTTGAAAGGTGGCCTGGGGTAGGATTGGGCTAAGCTATTCCATTGAGACCCAGAGAGGAGTCTAGGGGTAGAGAGACCTAGACGACACTGGGCTTCAAGTAGGTGAGATGGGTAGTGGAAGGGAGGGGACATGACCCATGATGAAGAGAATAGCTGGTATTTATGGCGTGCTTTTTGGTGTTGGGATGCAATTAGGCTTTCCCAGTTATATATGGGGAAACATGTTACATATGCCTTTTGCTTTAGCTACCTTGGGACAAATCAAGGAAAGGCATACCTCTCTGTCTCTGTCTGTCTGTCTGTCTGTCTCTCTGTGTCTGTGTGTGTGTGTGTGTGTGTGTGTGTTTGTAGCATATACATCCATGTGTTCAAATGTGCACATTGTGTGCAATCCAGAGGAGAACGTCAGGTGTCCTTCTCCATTGCTTTTCCACTTGATTTCCTTGAGTCAGGCTCTCTCATTGAACCTGGAGCTTGCACTGTTTTTGGTTAGACTGATTGAATAGTGAGTCCTCCTGTTTCTTCCCCCTTGTTACTGGAGTTACAAGCATGAGGTCTGTTCTGTTCAAGGAAGGTCCTCAGGTCATGTTAGCCAAGATAACTATAAAAACTCTTGCAGGATCATGAAGGAACAGGGCATGCCATTCCCTATCTCCCCCACACACACCAGATACACACACACACACAGACACACACACACACACAGAGAGAGAGAGAGAGACACACGGCCTCTTCTTACACAAAAGCAGGTCTGACTTGTGTTTTCCCTGCCTCCTTTCTCCTTCCCTTTCTTTTTTTATCTTTTTCTTTTTGCCCTTTCTTTTTTTAAAAAATTTATTTTTATTTTTATTTATTTTTTTGGAGAGAGACATAGAGAGAGAGAGACAGAGAGGGAGAGGGAGACAGATAGAGATGGGCGCACCAGCAGTCTCTCAGCTGCTGTGAATGAAATCCAGATGCATGTGCCCCCTTGTGGTCAAGTGTGGCATTGCACCCTTGCATCACTTTGCATCTGGCTAAACGTGGGACCTGGAGATTGGAACCCGGTTCTTAGGCTTAGCAGGCAGGCGCCTTAACCACTAAGCCATCTCTCCAGCCCATTTTTTTTTTTTTGCCCTTTCTTAAAGCCTCTTTTTTTAAATTTTTTATTTATTTTTGGAGAGAGACACAGAGAGAGACAGAGAGGGAGAGGGAGACAGACAGAGATGGGCGCGCCAGCAGTCTCTCAGCTGCTGTGAATGAAATCCGGATGTGTGCACCCCCTGTGGCCCAGTGTGGCATTGCGCCCTTGCGTCACTTTGCATCTGGCTAAACATGGGACCTGGAGATTGGAACCGGGTTCTTAGGCTTAGCAGGCAGGCGCCTTAACCGTCTTAAAGCCTCTTTTAAATTATGGATTGTCTCATTAACAGCCAGTTAAGATGACTGAGTGGTTTCATCTATATTTCAGGGCAGTCCTGGGATTCTTTTGGCTAGAAAGGAGGATAAACTCCTTGCTCTCTCACTTAGAAACTCAAGTTGCCCCAAGTACTGACCTTAGGGCGGGCTCCCCATGGTTGAACCAAGGTGTTTTGTTCACTACCAAATTGTGGATATTTAAAGTCATACATAACAGGGGTTCTGACAAAAGCTCTCACCAGCACCAAACCACACGATATCAACCTTCTCCATCATGCACTTTATTGTAATATACCCTTAGGAAGGTTTCACTAGGGAGCTAGTGTGAGCACCTCTATCCAGAGTAGGATGACCTGGATGGAGGAAATCTAGAACCATTTCACATGTAACATGAACTGAACCTTGAGTCTAGGAAGAAAAAAAAAGGAGAGCATACAAGTTTTAGTGAGGACCCTCGTAAGTGATAGAAATGCAAAAGAGAAAATTAAGTAAAGGAAGATATGAGTAAGCCTCAGGAATAGATCAATCTAGTAACTCCTCAATGTCTCTGGGATTCTATCCTCCAACAGCCTGTCACCACTAGATGATCCATAACTGGATCTTGTGCCTCCAACTACATCCTTAGGGCTCTGACTCATGCTGTCTTTCAAATATTTTCTCCCCACTTGGCAGGAAGCCTTCTTAGTCCCCAGAAGCCTTAGACTCATGTCCTCCTCATTTAGAGACCCTTTCACAAGATGGTATTTCCTACCCACTCTTTTGGGCAAACTGGTTGGCTCAAACTATAGTCACAGTTCTGTCCCTAAAGGAGCTTCTTTTGGTCTGGCCCAGGTAATGAGCATACTTGCTTGTTCAGAGAAGACCCTAATCATCTCTACCCAAAACTCATTGAATAGGTTCCCCATAGCGATCCTCCTACCTCTGCCTCCTGAGTGCTGGGATTTAAAGGCATGTGCCACCATGCCCAGGAGAGAGAGGGAGAATGGGCATGGCCAGGGCCTCCTGCTGCTGCTGCAAATGAACTCCAGACACATGTACCACCTTGTGCATCTGGCTTTACATGAGTCCTGGGGCACCAAACTTGGGTCATTAGGCTTTGCAGGCAAGTGCCTTAACCACTGAGCCATCTCCCTAGCCCCATTTGAGAGAGAGAGAGAGAATGGGTATGCCAGGGCCTTCAGCCACTGTGAACAAACTCCAAATGCATGTGCCCCCTTGTGCACATGTGAAACATTGCATGCTTGCATCACTGTGCATCTGGCAACATGGAACCTGAAGATTTGAACATGAGTTCTTAGGCTTTGCAGGCAAGCTCCTTAACCACTAAGCCATCTCTGCATCCCTAAAAAAATTTTTAAAAAACCATTTTATTATTATTGTAAACAGAGAGAGATAAAGATAGAGATAAAAGGAGAGAAAGAGAAGAGAGAAAGAGAGAGAGAATGGATACACCAGGGCTTCTTGCCACTGCAAATGAATTCCAGATTCATGTGCCAACTTGTACATCTGGCGTTACATGGGTACTGGGGAATCAAACACAGACCATCAGGCTTTGCAAGCAAGCACCTTTAACTGCCGAGCCATCTCTTCAGCCCCCATTTGTTACATTTGTTACATTACAATATGAGCCAATATTGATGCATTATTAAGTAAAACCTACAGTTTACATTAGGGTTCATTCTCTGTGTTATACAATTTTATGGATGTTGACAAATACTTAAAGCCTCCATTATAGAATTATTCTGTCACCTTAAAAATGTCTTATCCTGGGGCTGGAGATATGGCTTAGTGGTTAAGGCACTTGCCTGCAAAGCCACAGGACCTCAGTTCAATTCCCCAGGACCCATGTAAGCCAGATGCACAAGAGAGCACATGCATCTGGAGCTCATTTACAGTGGCTGGAAGCCCTGGTGCGTCCATTCTCTCCCTCCCTCCATTCCTCTCTCTCTCTCTTTGCCTCTTTCCCTCTCTCAAATAAATAAATAAAAATAAAATATTTTTAAAAAACAAGAAAAGTCTTATCCTGAGCTGGAGAGATGGCTTAGTGGTTAAGGTGCTTGCCTGTGAAGCCTAAGGACCCATGTTAGACTCCCCAGATCCCACATAAGCCAGATGCACAAGGTGACGCATGCACAAGGTTTCACATGTGCACAAGGAGTTTGATTACAGTGGCTGGAAGCCCTGGCATGCCAATTCTCTCCCTCTCTCTTTCAAAAAAATTTTTTTAATGTAACAAATGGGGCTAGAGAGATTGTTCAGTAGTTAAGGCACTTGCCTGTAAAGCCTAATGACCCAATGATCCATTCACCTACTGAAGAATAATTTGGTTGCTTTCAGCTGCTAGTAATTATGAACAAAGCTGCTATAAACATTTACATGCAGGTTTTTGTGTGGACAGTTTTCAGCTCATTTTGGCAAATACCTAGAAGCATAATTGTTGGATCATATGGTAGAACTATGTTTAGTTTTGTAAGAGACTGCCAAACTGTCTTGCAAAGTGGCTGTACCATTTGTATTCCCACTGAAATGAATGAGAGTTCCTGTTCCACAGCCTAGCTAACATGTGGTATTGTCAGCGTTTAGGATTTTAGCCATTTTAAGTGTGTAATGTTATCCCATCATTGTTTTGATTTGCAATTTGCTAATGAGTGTGACATCACACATATTCTCTGATGTGTTTTTGTCACCTGCATACTGTCTTTGGTTGCATGTTTATTCAGATCCTTTGTATTTAAATTGAATTTTAATACTCAAGTGTATATTTTATGTGGAAGGGCTTTGGGGTTTTTGTTTGTTTGTTTGGTTGGTTGGTTGGTTGGTTTGGGGTTTTTATTTGTTTGTTTTGTTTTGTTTTGTTTTGTTTTCCAAGGTAGGGTTTCACTCTAGCTCAGGCTGACCTGGAATTCACTATGTAGTCTCAGGGTGGCCTCGAACTCTAGGCGATCCTCCTACCTTGCCTCCTGAGTGCTGGGATTAAAGGCGTGCGCCATCAGCTATGTCTTTTACAAAGACTTTCCTCCCAGTATATGGTTTGCCTTTTCATTCTTACAATAGTGCCTTCACAGACCAGAAATGTTTAATTTTAATGAAGTTCAAGTTAGCAACGTTTTCTTGCATGGACCATGTTTTGACTGGTGTATTTAAGAAGTCATCACTAAACCCAAGATCACCTGGATTTTCTATGTCATCTTCTAGAAATTTTATGGTTTGGTGTTTTCCATTTTCAACTTTTTAATTTTTTTTTTTTTTTAGAGAGAGAGAGAGAGAGCAAGAGAGAATTTGCACGCCAGGGAATCAGCCACTGCAACAGAACGCCAGATGCTTGTGCCACCTAGTGGGCATGTGTGACCTTGTGCTTGCCTCACCTTTGTGCATCTTGCTTATGTGGGATCTGAAGAATCGAACATGGGTCCTTAGGCTTTGCAGGCAAGCACCTTAACAGCTAAGCCACCTCTCCATCTCTCCCATTTTAACTGTTTTATTGACAGTTTTTATACATGTACATAACGTATTTTGATAAGTATCTCCCATTACCTTCTTTTGTTCCCTCTCCCCCATCCCCCTTCTACTGAACCCCTTCTTTCCAGCTAGTCAATCTTTTATTATGATTGCCTTTTTTACTCTCCTCCACCATCAATGATGAAATGTTATAATATTGTTCAGGTAACAAGTGCAGCTATAAGATCATGAATGTAATGACCACTTCATGTCCAGAAGACAGCATTCCAAAGCAGTTCACATTCTTTCTTCATCTTTTGTAATGGTCCCTGAACTTTGGATGACATAAGAGAGATGCCTCATTTAGAGATGAGTACTCAACTATCTTCTTTCTTTCTTTTCTTTTTTCTTTTCTTTTCTTATTCTTAGTCTTTTGTCATTGCACATAAATTTGGAATCAGTTTGTTGAAGTCCACAAAATAACTTCCTAGAATTTTAATTGGAATTGTGTTGAATCTTTACATCTAGTTGGCATAAAAACTGACATCTTAACCGTATTGAGTATTCCCTATCCACAAACATGGAATATTTTATTCATATGGTTTTCTTAATTGACTGTTACAATTTTTTTCACAAATCCTATACATGTTTTATAAATTTATACCTAAGCCAGACTTCCTGTCCCTTCCTTTCTTCCTCCCTTCCTTCCTTCCTTCCTTCCTTCCTTCCTTCCTTCCTTCCTTCCTTCTTTCCTTCCTTCCTTTTCTTTAATGTCAAACTCCAATTATTTATTGCTAGTATTTAAAAAAGAAATTGAATTTCATATATTAGCATTATGACATGCATCTTGCTATAATTATTTATTAACCCTGGATATTTTGTTTATTCTTTGTTTTTCAAACAAAAAGAGTTTTTTTTTTTTTTTTTTAACTCAGTGTCCCTATTTCTTACCCATTGAAATGGCCAACTCTTTCCAGACAATGTTGAACAGGACTGGAAAGAGACAACATCTTTGTCTTGTTCTTGATCTTAGAAGGGAAAACATCTGATTTGTCAAAGTTAAGTATGTTAGCATTAGTTAACTCAATCATGGAAGTCAATAAACATGGAAATAAAAAATTGATTTAAAGTATGTCTATATTTTCTAGATTTTTATCTTTCTTAAAAATGTTTTCACTAGCACTCGGGAGGCAGAGGTAGGAGGATTGCTGTGAGTTCAAGGCCACCCTGAGAATACAGAGTGAATTCCAGGTGAGCCTGGGCTAGAGTGAGACCCTACCTCGAAAAACAAAACAAAAAAAAAGTTTTCACTTCTCCAGTGTTATAGAAATGTATCCCCATATTTTATTTAACAACTGCATATGGTTTTAACCTGTATCTCCTTAATCTATTTGAAGTTCCTTTTGAATATGGTGTGAGGTAGGGGATCTGTGGCAATTAGAGACTATATACTAGCTGGCCCAAAATGTGTATCTGTGCCCTTCTAGTATTTCTTCCTGTATTGAAGAAATACCCTTGAAGGTACAGTTCCAGTTGTAATGAAAGTTCTTTTAGTTGAATGTCTGAAGATCCACCACAGCTTTAAGCCAATACCTGAACGTGGAGAGGGACCTAGGGTGTGGCCATTTTTTCCTGCCCTGGGATTCTTTTATGAGCAATCTTTGCAGTGACCAGGACTTTCCTCAGAGCTGTGCTGAAATCTGGGTTTTTTTTTTCTAAAGGATCCTTTTTCCTTTGCCTTTTGCTTTCTCCAGTGTCAGAACTACATCAACCCAAGAAAAACTTTCCTTGCTTCCTCATCTCTTTGTTTTTCACAAACATTGTCCAAGAAACATCTTGCTCTCCTGACTCCACTTAGATGCCTGCTTCCTGCAATACTCGGGAAGATAGAGCTCACAGGAAGCTTTGGGTTACTCAAAGACAAGAGCAGTGCAAAATCCATTTCCTAGCACAGGTCCTGACAGAGGGAGTGCAACTGTAGAACATGGATGTATGATAAAACTTCCTACTACCTGGCACCTTCCAGATTGTGACAGAGGCATCACCATCTCCTGCTCACTTCTGCACGGTGACTTTGGAAGTTGTTCTGTAAGCTCAACCTAAACACTTGCTTTTCAACACTTCCTATAATTCTGATTGCTATGTATGTCTTAGTCTATTTTCTGTTGCTATAACAGAATACCTGACATGGCAACTTATTTTTAAAATAAGAGTTTTTTTCAGTTGATAGTTCTGGAGAGTGGGAACTCCCAGAACATGGTGCCAGCACCTACTTGGCTCCAAGTGACAACCTCATAATACTTCATGCTTCATCCCACAGTAGAAGTCCAAAAGGGACACAAGTACATGCAGAAGAGAGAAAACATGGGGAGCCTTTGCTTTGTAAAAGTCCTCTCTCTTTTTCATTTATTTATTAGAGACAGAGAGGGAGAGAGAGAGAGAGAGATAGATAGAGAGAGAATAGGCACGCCAGGGCCTCTAGTCACTGCACATGAACTCCAGATGCATGCACCGCCATGAGCATCTGGCATATGTGGAACCTGGAGAATCGAACTTGGGTCCTTGGGCTTTGCAAGCATATGCCTTAACTGCTAAGCCATCTTTCTAGCCCAAAGTTCTCTCTTTTGATGACTAAGCCAGTCCAGTATCTAAGGCTATCTCCAGCCATCATGCTTGCACAGCAAGCATTCTTACCTGCTGAGCCATTTCCCCAACCCCAACCTCATCATCTTTCAAAAGCCTCACCATATTGTATATATGTAAGTAGTGGAAAGGCCTAAGTGAGGTCAGGGGAAGAGACTGAGCATAGGAAAGGTGGAGGAGAGGGCTAATCAAAATCTAAAAGGAAAGCCGGCATGGGGCGCATGCCTTTAATCCCAGCACTTGGGAGGCAGAGATAGGAGGATCGCAGGGAGTTCAAGGCCACCCTGAGAATACATAGTGAATTCCAGGTCAGCCTGAGCTACTGTGAGACCCTACCTCAAAAAACCAACAACAAAAAAATCTAAGAGGATATAAATAAGTCATATGGAAACCTACTTTTCTGGACAATGAAACACTAAGAAGCAATAGATTGTTACTAGAAAAATTTTAATGCCAGGAATGGGATACCTTCCAGTAAATTGTTGGCCAGAGAGGTCACAGATACCCCCAAAACATTATAGGCCACTGCCGAGGCCCTTGGTTTCCCACCAGGAATAGATGGTAAGACTCTATTGCTGAAGATTCCACATATTTAGGCTGCAAGGTCACTGAGAAATCCTACTGGAGCTGAGCTGAAAGCCTCCTCCATGTGGACCAGCTGACAGAAAGCTGGAAAAAGCTATGCTGCATGCAGTTCAGTGGGAGAGAAAACACCAGTGAAGATACTCAACAGTGGACACTGCAAGCTTTAAATTTGGCCAGCCAGGCCAAATAAGCCAACAGGTGCAATAGTGGCATTTCTATTATGGGGAAAACCAACCACTCTCTAATTGGACTGGAGGCCTGCTCCATGGGAGGGAATACATCCCTGATATTGAAAACCTACAACAGGGGTAATCATGAGCCCTAGGGGTGTAATGTCTGCTGTTGTCTGGCTAAATGTATATACTATGCTCACCAAACTGCCCAGTAAGCACTTCTCTTAATGTCCATACCCATATATTAATGCTACTCTCACTTTTGGTTAGAGAGGCTTCTCTTGTCATATGGCAGTGACCTTGGGATGATTCAGAAGGCACCATGGTGCTGAGAAGTGACAGAGGAGTGCTCAGCACTGAAACATCTCTAACACACCTTCCAAGGCTCAGGGTCCATTGAGGAAGAGGGGGCAGAAAGAAAAGAGCCAAAGGAAGGGTAGGACTCCTTACAACGTGCTCCTCCAGACACAAAATGGCCTGGATATTCATGATCTCACAGTGCCTGACACTACCTATACAAGACCATCATAATAGGAGGAAAAAATCATGACATCAAACTGAAAAGAAAGACTGATTGAAAGGGGGAGGGGATATGATGGAGAGTGAAATTTCAAAGGGGGAAGTAGGGGAAGGGAGGGAAGTATCATGGCATATTGTCTACAATTAAAGAAGTTGTAAATAAAAAAAACAACATCATAGGTCAACTAGACCTACCAAATGTCTACCCAACATTCCACCCCAGTTCTATACAATACACATTCTTCTCAGCATCCCACAGAACCTTCTCCAAAATAGATAATGGATTAGGATATAAAGTATGTCTCCATAAATTCAGGAACATTGATGTTACTTCCTGCATCATATTGGATCACAATGTGTTAAAGCTAGAAATTAACAACAAGAGATAAAGCATAAATTACACTAGCTCCTAGAGACTGATAACACACTTTTAAATAGTTAATGGGCCATGAAAGAAATCAAAAAGGAAATTGCAAAATTTCTAGAACTGAATAATAATGAAAATACAACATACCAAAACTTACAGGACACAATGATGGCAGTCTTAAGGGGAAAACTCATAGCACCAAATGCCTTTATAACAAAGTTAGAGAAATCACAAATTAATAACCTGAAGGAAGCCACCTAAAGGCATTGGAAAAACAAGAACAATCCTATCCTAAGAGTTTCAGGCAGAAAAAAATAACTAAGGTTAGAGCAGAAATTAGTGAATTTGAAATTAAGAAAACAATTTTAAAAATTGATGAAACAAAGACCTGTTTTTTTTTTTAATTCAACAAGATTGATGAACCCCTGGCCAATTTGATCAAATGAAAAAGAGGTAAGTCTCAAATTAATAAAATTAGAGATTAAAAGGAAAAATTCATGAAAGACATCAATGAAATTGGAAGACTCATCAGGACATATTTCCAAAACCTCTACTTCACAAAATTGGATAACCTGGAAGAAATTGATAAATACCACATACCAAAACTAAATTCAGAACAGATAAATCTCCTAAACAAACTTATTATATCCATCAAGATTTAAAATGCAATCAAAACCCTCCCCAGGGGCTGGAGAGATTGCTTAGTGGTTGAGGCATTTGCCTGCAAAACCTAAGGACCTAGGTTCAATTCCCCAGTACCCACATAAGCCATATACAGAAGGCAGTGAATGCATCTGGACATTTTTTTTTTGCAGTGGCTGAAGACCCTGGCATGCCCATTCTCTCATTCTCTCTCTCTCTCTCCTTCTCTCTAATAAATAAATAAAAATTTATTTATTTATTTATTTGAGAGAGAGTGAAAGAGGAAGAGAGAGAGAGAATGGGCACATCAGGGCCTCCAGCCACTGCAAACAAACTCCAGATGCATGCCCCACTTTGTTCATCTGGCTTATGTGGGTCCTAGAGAATCAAACCAGGATCCTTTGGATTTGCAGGCAAATGCTTAACTGCTAAGACATCTCTCCAGCCCACATAAAATATTTTTTAAAAAAACCTCCCCAAAATGAAAAGTCTAGGACCTGATGGATTCTTAGCTGAACTGTACCAAACCTTCATTGGAGATCTGAAATCACTCCTTAAGCTCTTTCACATAATCGGAGAAAAAAGACTGCTCCCCAACTCCTTGTGTGAAACTATCATCACCCTACTACCAAAACCTGACACAGATATAACAAGAAAAGAAAACTACAGACCTATATCCCTGACAAACTTAGATGCAAAAATACTGAGCAAAATCCTCACAAACTGAATGTAACAACATATCAAAAGCATCATCCACCTTGATCAAGCAGGTTTCATCTCAGGGATACAGGGATGGATTAAAATATGGAAATCAATTAACATCATACACCACATAAATAATCTTAGACACAAGAACCATGTGATCATTTCAATAGATGTAAAGATGGCCTTTGACAAAATAAGACATCATTTCATGATTAAAATGCTGGAGAGACTAGGCATGGACGGACATATCTCAACTTAATAAAGCTCCTAAAGCCCAAATAATACTTAATGGGGAAAAACTCAAGGAATTCCCATTGAGATCAGGAACAAGATAGGGCTGCCCACTCCCACCACTGCTCTTCAACATAGTGCTAGAAGTCCTAGCCCTAGCAATAAGACAGGAGAAAGATATAAAAGGGATACAAATTGGAAAGGAAGAAGTCAAACTAGCCCTATTTATAGATGACATGATCCCATACATAAGTGACTCAAAAGACTCTACTATAAAACTTCTAAGGGTGGGGCTGGAGAGATAGCTTAGTGGTAAAAGTTTTTGCCTGCAAAGCCAAAGGACCCAAGTTCAATTTTCCAGGACCCACATAAGCCAGATGCACAACGGGGCACGTGTGTCTGGAGTTTGTTGGCAGTGGCTGGAAGCCTTGGCTCACCTATTCTCTCTCTCTCTCTCTCTTTCTCTCTCTCTGTACCTGCCTATTTCTGTATATCTCTCTCTCTCTCTCTCTCTCTCAAATAAATAAATAAGATATTTTTTTAAAAAGAGTTTACATTCTTACTGTTGCCCCAATATCAAAGGTTGTAATCTGTCATACAATTACAGCTGAACAGGCAGCAGTTTTGGCCCAAAGATTTCATTTTTTCTGTGCCATATCCCTCTGAACACACCAGTCCATTTCTATGCATTGCAACCCTGTACAAGTTCTCAGGACATGGGTATAACAGCAAGCCTCTCACACAAACTGCTTCTAACCCAGTCCAAGCAAAGCTCTTTCTCACCCTCATAAGCCAAACTTCACAGTCCATAGTTCTTACTGTATTCAGGTCTTTCAACTCTGACCAGAATAGTCCATCATGCTGCACTTACAGCACTGCAAGGCATCTCTTAGGCCAAGGTTTCAAATCCTCCCACATTCCTCTTGGAAATCAGCTCCAAAAGGCCAAAACCACACAGTCAGGTGTCCAGCAGCAAATGACACCACTCCTCAGTACCAACATCACTGTTGCAGTCAGGTTCACAGTGCTGGTAGAAATAATCCAACCAAGAGCAGCTTGTGGGGAAAAAGAGGTTTATTTTGGATTACAGACTCAAGGGGAAGCTCCGTGATAGCAGGGGAAAACAATGGTATGAGCAGAGGGTGGACATCACCTCCTGGCCAACATAAAGTGGACAATAGCAACAGGAGAGTGTGCCAAACTCTGGCAAGGGGAAACTGGCTATAATACCCATAAGCCTTCCCCCAACAATATACCACCTCCAGGAGGCTTTAATTTCCAATTGCCATCAGCTGGGGAGACTAGCATTCAGAATACTTAAGTTTATGGGGGAAACCTGAATCAAACCACCACAACCTCCCATGCTCCTGGATAGTTAGAGTTGATATTGTGAAAATGGCAGTTCTACTAAAAGTAATATATAGATTCAATGCAATATCAATTAAAATCCCAGCATCATTTTTCACAGAGATAGAAAACATAATCTCAAAATTCATATGGAATGGCAGAAGGCCCCAAATATCCAAAAATATCCTTGGCAAAAGAAACACCTCTGATGGTATCACCATACCCAATTTAAAGCTATACTACAAGCCATGGTAACAAAAACAGCATGGGGGCTGGAGAAATGGCTTAGCAGTTAAGACATTTGCCTGTGAAGCCAAAGGATCCTGGTTCAATTCTCCAGGTCCCACGTAAGCCAAATGCACAAAGGGCACATGCATCTGGAGTTCATTTCCAGTGGCTAGAGGCCCTGGTGTGCCCATTCTCTCTGTGTTTGCCTCTTTTCTCTCTCTCTCTCTCTCTCTCTCTCTCTCTTGCAAATAAATAAATAAATAAATAATAAAATTTAAAAACAGCATGGTACTGGCATAACAACAGACATATAGACCAATAGAATAGAATTGACCCAGCCCTTAGTTCAAGTAACTACAGCTGCTGGATCTTTGACAAAGATGCCAACAACAGGACGAGAGAGTTGGCTTAGCAGTTAAGTGCTTGCTTGTGAAGCCTAAGAATACTAGTTCGATGCTTGATTCCCCAGTACCCACATAAGCCAGATGCACAAGGTTACACTTGCATCTGGAGTTCATTTTCAGTGGCTGGAGGCCCTGATGCTCCCATTCTCTCCTCTCTCTCTCTCTCTCTCTCTCTCCTCTCCCTCCCTCTCTTTCACTCACAAATAAATAAAAATAAACAAAAATTTTAAAACAAAAAAATGCTAACAACATACACAGGAGAAAAGACAGTATATTTAACAAATGGTGCTGGATAAATTGGATAACTACATAAAGAAAAATGAAACTAGACCCACTCCTCTCACCATGTACAAAGATCAACTCCAAATGAATTAAAGACCCCAAATAAGACCTAAAACTCTCAAACTACTGGGTGAAAAAAAGGGGGAACTCTCCACAATATAAGAGTGGAGGAAAAACTTCCTGAACAATACACCAGTAGCCCAGGAAATTAAACAAACACTGGTTTGATCTGGTAGGATCAAACTGATAGGATCTCATAAAGTTAAAAAGCTTTTGTACAAGGGCTGGAGGGATGGCTTAGCAGTTAAGGCATTTGCCTGCAAAGCCAAAGGACCCAGGTTTGATTCCCCAGGACCCATGTTAGCCAGATGCACAAGGAGGTGCACATGTCTGGAGTTCGTTTGCAGTGGCTGGAGGCTCTGGTGCACCCATTCTCTCTCTCTCTCTCTCCCTCTCTCCCTCTCTCCCTCCTCCTCCCTCCCTCCCTCTTTCTCTGTCAAATAAGTAAATAAAAATAAAATAAAATAAAATAAAATAAAATAAAATAAAATAAAATAAAAGCTTTTGTACAGACAAACATACCATAAACAGAGCCAACAGACTAACCACAGAAGGGGAGAAAATCTTCACCAGCTATACCACTAACAGAGGCCTAATATCTAGAATCTACAAAGAACTCCAAAAACTAAGCAATGAAAAAATCAAACAATTCACTGAAAAGATGGGGCAGAGAACTGAATAGGGAATTCTCAAAGGGAGAACTAAAAATGGCTAATATTCACCTAAGAAAACATTCAACATCCTTTACCATTAGGGAAATGCAAATTAAAACTATGAGATTCCACTTTACTCCAGAAAAGATGGCAATCATTAAAAAAATCAGATGACAAGCTGGAGAGATGGCTTAGCAGGTAAGGTGTTTGCCTGTGAAGCTTAAGGACCCAGGTTCAAATTCCCAGAACCCCCATGTAAGCCAGATACATATGGTGGCACATGCATCTGGAGTTCATTTGCAGTGGCTAGAGGATCTGGTTCATCCATTCTCTCCCTCCCTCCCTCCTCTCTCTCTCTCTCTCATAAATAAATGAAAAAAATCAAATGAGAGTAAATGTTAGCAAAGATGTGGGGAAACAGGAACCCTCATTCACTGCAGGTAGAAGTACAAACTTGTATAACCACTATAGAATCAATATGAAGACTCCTGAAAAAGATGAAAACTGAGCTATCAACTGACTCAGCCATTCCTCTACTGAGCATCTACCCTAAAGATTCTACTCTTTACTGCAGAGCTATTTGCTCAGCCATGTTTATAGCTGCTCAATTCATAATAACTAAAAACTGGAATCAACCCAGATGTCTATCATTTGATGAATGGATAATGAAGACGTGGTACATATACACAACGGAATTCTACTCAGCACTAAGGGAAAATGATATAATGAAATTTGTAGTAAAATAGACAGACTTGAAACAGATCATACGAAGCGAACTCACACAAGCACAGAAAGACAAATACTGCATGTTCTCCCCCCAGTTGTGGTTCCTAAACTGGACAAGCCTGAGTTGCAGGCATACATGACAGACAATGCGAGGGACAGACAAGGGTTTGGGTGGTGGGGAATGGGAGACAGGGGGAAGATATACACAAAACTAAATGCAAAATGAATTGGTACCATAGAATCCTTCCTCCTGGATAGCAAACTCAAATATATAACTTTCAGTAGAAGGATGGAGGAAATGTCTAGTAAGAAGGGCCCTGGAGAGGGTGGGATGAAGCCTAACCCTTAAACATCTGGCTCTGGCTTGCAACTCCTAGTATCAGAAATTGGTTACAATCCACACTGAGCTATTGAGCAGAGAGACCTACGAGGTCCCCAAAACAAGACAGGCTTCTGTCAAAGCACTTGACTATCCACCTGAGGTGAAAGGTAAGACATTATTGCTGAAGACACCACATGTTGCCAATACGGAACATTGAGAGATCCAGCTGAAATCTGAAAGGAAGCCAGTTCCCAGATGGTTAACCCATATAGTGCTGAAAAACTCCATATGAGCTGCTGGGAGGAAATGGCCAACAATGTAGTGATCAAGCAAGGGACACCTAGTGATATGTACACACCTGCACAATAGTGGCACACAGCCTATGTGGGTAACCAATAGCTCTTTGATTGATTATGAGATCAACTCAGTGGAAATGAACTCATAACTGGAACTAGGAACCAAGTCAGAACCCTATGGAGACCAAGATAATGGACTCCGATGAGAAGCTCCCTCTAGCTTTCATCCAAAAGTGAGGCTACGCTCATCAAAGTCTCTATAAATTAACAATACTTATCCGCTTTAACCTATCCTGACCTCAGTCTCCATTGCAGAATCTGTTTTTGTTTTTCAGAAAGCAGTGAGAACCAAGGACAACCATCATCTACCAACAAGACAAGAATAGATAGCTCACTCCCTGACAGGAGATGAACCACCCCTCACACAGCAGCCAGGGCCCAGGTGAAATCCCAGAGGAACTGGTGAGATGAGCAAGAGTGCTGCTTCTATGGCGGGCCTGACACCCTGGGCCAGGCTGATGCAGATAGACACTGAGGGTACGGAAAATGCACCAAAGCAGAAATCCAGAAGCTGCTTAGAACTCAACACTAAAGTAGAATTAAAACACACCCACCAAGGCCCAGGGAAGTTTGTGGAAGAGGGGCCAGAAAGAAAGACATAGCCCTCCCCACAATGAAAGACTGCTGCACTCACAACCTATAACTCCATGGTGAACACCAACAATCCCACTGAAGAGGGCCCTCAGTGGAGTGGGTGCAGGGAGGAGGGAAATGATGGGACCAACACATGATGTGTGCATACAAAGTTTCTACTTAATTTAAAAAATGATAAAACAAAAATATCTCTTTACATACACTGGATTTACATGGATCTATTTTTTTATTCTGCTCCATTGATTAGATTATCTATTTGCATATGAATACCACTCTGTATTGATCACTTTTTAGTAATGTTTATAAAAGAGCTGCTTTCTCATTGTTCTGTGTCAAAATTTACTTGGCTATTCTTGTTCATTTTTTCTTCTAAATGACTTTTAGAATTACCTTGTAAAATTGCATTTTTAGAACTCTTGTTAAATTTTTATTGGGATTTCACTGAATTTATAAATTAATTTTAGAAGAATTTATGTCTGTGCAATATTGGAACTTTACCAAGACCCATCTGTATTGGGGGTTAGCTAAATGACTTGGGAATAGGCCTGAAACTTGAAGGCATACAAGCCACTTCACAGGCAATTCTAACACAAGAAGATTATTGCCTCCGTACTCAATACAGAAGCTGCAGGAGAGAGGCCTCAGGATATCCTGAGAGAGCCCAGACAATCTTCACAGAGAAAGAGACAGCATTGGAGCTGAGACTGGAAGGATGACTAAAAATTTACCAGAGACAGTGTATTTTAGAAAGGGATAGCATGCCGGATGGGATCTCCTGTGAAGGAGAAATAAATTTCTCCTAAGGGCAAAAAAAAAGGGGGAGGGAGATATCATGGACAAAGGTATGCAGGCATGAGAGGTCATGAGTGGGAGGGAGTTTGTAGAAATGGTAATGTATTCATCTAAAGGGGTTTTCATTATATAGACAATGTCTGTGGACCCAGGACTGTTCTGAGAACTAACTCATTGACTCTTTACAATGTCCCAATAATGTAACTACTATTATGATGATCCCCATTTTATAAGTAAGATATCACAGTTAAAGGGAGGTTAAATTACTTTAAACCAAATGGTTAAAGAGTAATATAAATAGAGCTCAAGCCTAGGAAATCTGGGCCCCAGGAACCATCCATCTTCTCATCTCTCTGAACTCTGAGCTTCCTATAAGGAGCCATGGACACTTGAGTTTACCCTACAAACAACAAGATTTATTAAAGCAGAGAAGACAGGCATGGTGATTCTTTTTACGGTTAGCTCATTCAAAGGGGTTAGGGATGTATCTCAGTTGGTAGAGTACTTACCTAGCATGCATGAAGCCCTAGGTTCAATTCCTAGTACTAAATAAACTGGGCATGGTAGCACATGCCCATAATCCTGGAACCTCGGAGGTAGAAGTAGGAGGATAATTCAAGCATCAGTTTCATGACAGGTGATGCTTGGGGAAACCTGTAATGCTTGAACCAAGAGGGCTGCCAAGGAAAGCAAGGGAATGGCTGACAAAGGGACAATTAGAACTAGAATCTCCAAATAACACTTGCTTTTCACACCTCATTGCCATTCACTTATTCATTCATTTACTCACCCTTTATCAAGCTATCACTAGATACCAGGCTGACTGCTGGGTACAGGATACATTCTGCTTCTACCCCAGAACATGGTCCAGAGCTAAGGAGGCAACTGATCAGATGTGACCCAATACCAACACATGACAACAGGGCCTAATGCTATGGCTTACACCCTATCTTCAGCAGTATCCCCCCATACTGCCTTCCATGTGCACAAGAGGCTTAACCTCTCTGTGCCTCAGCACAGACTGTCTTCCTCTTCATCCCTCTCCCCTCTTCCCTTACTCCCTCTCTCTCTCCCTTCCTCCTTTCCTTTCTTTCTTTCATTCACCAAACATTTACAGATTGCTGGCTTTGCCAGGCCCACATACTCATATACAATCTCACTCCCATATATCCTGGGATCTCAAAGATATATAGTATGATGTTGACTCTTGTCCTCAGGAGGGATAAGGAAAACTTCTGGATAACCTGAATTCCAGGGGACTCTGTAAAAATGTAGAAGAGGGAAAAGCATGGGCTGGAAGCTTAAAGAGAACAAGAAACAAGAGAAGAGGTATCTAACTTCTGGTCTCTGGAGAACAATTTGCCTGAAGCTCATTCACTGGACAGAACCCAGCAGCCTCAGGGAATATATTTGAGCTGGAGCTGAGAAAGTCAGGCTTGATATATGAGAGGGGACCATATCCTCAGAGGGAAAGAGTTCTGACTATCAAATAGACAGGTACAGGCTGGGAGAAAACCTGGAAATTCCTCTGCAATGGGCTGGTACAAGGCCCAGCTGGAATAAGCCATGTGGGCAGAATGCGGCCTTGCACTGGTTTATGTACAATGCCCTTCAGAGAATTTCTTTAAGTATATACCTGAGAGAGATCTGAGTAGTCTGAAGATACAGAGTATCAGCCCCTAAGTGAGCAGGGTTCACAAGCCAAATTGACCCTCAGAGATTTTTCTGTCTCTTGGCATTAAATAGGGTAGTAATAGGTACTGAGAAACTCTCTATGTAGGCTCACAACAGGTGATTAGTGGAGTGGGCTGAGAGTCTAGTCAGCCAGGTCTTCCAAGTCAACCCCAA
Source organism: Orientallactaga sibirica (assembly GCA_036365145.1). Lineage (NCBI taxonomy): Eukaryota > Metazoa > Chordata > Mammalia > Rodentia > Dipodidae > Orientallactaga > Orientallactaga sibirica. The sequence goes on along the minus strand of JAEOAD010000052.1, from coordinate 16,232,994 downwards.
GTGAATTTACCATTATCCAAGACTAAGTCTTGTCAGAGTCTCAGGTCAGTCAATTTTTCAAGAGACGAGGATCTGTGGACCCACTTTGACTAATATGTTCAGCTCTTATGAGGGTTCCTAATGCCTCTACTGCCTCCAGGCTGCCTCAGCCTGACACCAGATCCCAAATGGCTAAGTCCAGGAGTGTAGGATCTAAGGGTCCCTTCACCCTGGCCATAGTCAGATACAGACTATGTGAGAGCATAAAGCTTGGTCCCTGGAACACCCCTAGATTCAAGGTCTTCCCTCAAAGGTATTAGACTCTGGGACCTACTTTACATCTGCCAGGCCCATCGTGCCTACTCCAGTGAACCTCAGCAGGTAGCTACCAGGCTTTGCCCCCAGGACATACCCATTAGAAAAACTTGGCCTCTCCTATTACAGATGTGTAATCCCTCAGAAATTGTAGATCCACCCCTGCAGGACACTAGGCTGGTGAAGATACCATAAATGCCCATATCCAATCTATATGCCACATAGATGGAGAGCCAGAGGCCCAGACAGATGACCAAGGTATTCTTGGGTCACAGAAATAGGGCAAACCTAAGCCGTGCATGGTGGCACATGCCTTTAATTCCAGCACTCGGGAGGCAGAGTTAAGAGGATTGCTGTGAGTTCAAGGCCACCCTGAGAAGACAGAGTGAATTCCAGGTCAGCCTGGGCTAGAGTAAGACCCGACCTCGAAAAACAAACAAACAAAAAAAAGAAATAGGGCAAACCTGAGACTGGCCTATACTTCCCACTTCCAACTTTATCAAACCTCTCACTCCCAGGATCCAGCTTCAGAACCTAAGACAGAGGCCACTTTCCTAAGCCCAGTACAGCCTCTAGACCAGCCCACCTCATTTTCAAAGAGAAGCATTTGTGAGGGCCAATGGGGAGGACTAGCTGGGGCAGGAAAGTCTGTCTAAACATGTGATAGGGCCTATGTGTCTGGCTGGCTGTCACCCGGGCCAGGTGGGCCTCTGACACACAGCAGGAATTTTCCATTGGCGCATCCTCTGCCTGGTTGGGATCCAAGTCATTTTCAAGCTTTTTTTTTTTTTTTTTTTTTTTCACTTTAGTTGTCTTCCCTGCCCCATGAATGCATACTCCGGGGCCCAAAGCATTGGGATACTCAGTCTTCAGGGGCTCCATTTCCTACCTCCCAGGAGCCACCTGTCAGAACCTAAAATACAGAATCCTGGAGTATAGGACAAAAAACACTTTAAAAAAAAAAATCTATATCCCAGCATGTAGCAGACAGCTTCAGGTTTGCTGAGATGAACTTCCAGAACAGGCACAGTTATGGAGGAAGGGATATTATTTATTGAAGCTTACAGATCCAGGGGAAGTTCCATAATGGCAGAAGAAGCTGGCCTGCCTTCACAGGGCCAAGCAGAGAAGAAAAGCCACAAGCCCCAAAGCACAGCATACCTCAGGAACTCCTACTGGGCACACTTTGCATATCTTTACAATGGAATCTCAAGCCCACCATCACACCTGAAGATCTGCCCAGAGACACTGCCTCCAGCCAAGTGGCTGCAGATGCAAACTATAAACTAATAAAACATTGAATATATTGGGGGCCATATATTCAAACTACCACACAGCACTCAGAAGGCAGAGGTAGGAGGATCACCAAGAGTTCGAGGCCACCCTGAAACTGCGTAGTGAATTCTAGGTCAGTCTGGGCTACAGTGAGACCCTACCTTGAGAACAAAACAAAACAAAAAAAAACTATATGGACAATGAAAGTGAAGTTGAGAGAAAAGTTACATACCCTAAAGTAGATCAAACACACTTTATCTAATCCTGATGTAATTCTATTTCTAAAGTACCCATTTCCCAAGGTTAAGAGCTAAGATCACCGGGAGACACCATAAGCAATATGAGGGAGAAGCTGCAATCAAGAACGGAGCTATCTGAATGAAGAACTGATGGATCACACAAGTCCCCAGAATGGACAGATGACTATGCAGGAATATATATTCCACTGTGCTCTTGTCAATCTTGGCTATAAGTGACAACTTTAATAGCTCCTTCTCAATGTCAACACCCATGGGGGTGGCCTACTCTTCAGAAGCTTATGTCCCTCATCACAGTTGTAGAGATGTTTCTTGTGTTGGGACAGATGTACTTGACCTAAAGCCAGAGTATTCCTTGAGCAGTAATAAGGACCTTGACCTGGTGAACATGTGTGGAATTCATTGGATACCAGCTGGGGTGTAGCCTGAGTCCTTGGGTTATTTGCCAAACCATGTAGGGAGGCAACATAGAGAAGCCACAAACAGGAGGGTTCTTTCCAAGGCTGTGTTCTTAATGGTCAGGGCAATACCTGTGTCTGTCAAAACAAGAGGTATTGGGGGGAAGAAGGGGCTGTATGACCAAATCAGTTTTTAAAAGATTTTTTTAAATTTAAATTTTTTTATTTGAGAGAGAGAGAAAGAGGCAGATAGAGAGAGAGAGAGAATGGGCACACCAGGGCCTCCAGCCACTGCAAATGAACTCCAGATGCATGAGCCACCTTGTGCATCTGGCTTTATGTGGGCCCTGGGGAATCGAACCTAGATCTTTTGGCCTTGCAGGCAAGTGCTTCAATTGCTAAGCCATCTCTCCAACCCCCAAATCAGTTTAGAAAGGTAGAGAAAACCTGGCCTGGAGAGATAGCTTAACAGTTAAGGCACTTGCCTACAAAACCTAAAGACCAAAGTTTGATTCCCCAGTCCCCACATAAAGCCAGTTACACAAAGTGGTGCATACATCTGGAGATTGTTTGCAACAGGTGGAGCCCCGAGGGCACCCATTCTCTCTGTCTCTCTCTCTCTCTCTCTCTTTCTCCTTGCCTGTGTGTGTGTGTGTGTGTGTGTGTGTGTGTGTGTGTGTGTGTAGAGAGAGAGAGAGAGAGAAGAGAAGAACCAATCCTGGTTTCTCAGATGTACTGAAAGTTCCCTGCAGATGTCTTAGATAGTAGTTCTCAATTGATGATGAATTTGTCCCCTACAGGACATTTGATGATGTGTTTAACATTTTTAGCTGTCATATCTGCTACAGTATTGAATCTTAGCTTGTAGATGCCTAGCTGCTGTTATTCCCACAATGCATGACATCCCACAACTAAGAAGTACCCAGCCTGGGCTTGAGAGGTGTCTTAGCTGTTAAGGCACTTGCCTGGGAAGCCTAAGGACCCATGTTCAACTCTCCAGATCCCACATAAGCCAGATGCATAAAGGTGAGGTAAGTGCAAGGTCATACATGCTCACTAGGTGGCACAAGCGTCTGGAGTTTGATTGCAGTGGCTAAAGCCCTGGTGTACCAATTCTTTCTCTCGTTCCTTCTAGTGCTGAGATCAAGAAGCCTTGTCCCATAGCACTGTGAACTCCCAAGGAAGGTGTCTAGTATCACAGTGTGGGAACGTTTCTCATTCTTTTGAACCACTTGGAACCTGCTCTCCTTGCCTATGCTTGATGATATCCCTTAAGTTTGGAGGCAGACACCACCTCCTGGTACAATATGAACTTGGTGACTCATTCCAGCTTCTCTTGAAGCTAGGGGCAGGCCCATGACCTTACTCTACCAATTAGATGTATTCTTTCCAGAATAATCAAATGCAAAGAAAGAAGTGACAATCTGTCTTCAAAGGTGGTGGTGGGTTTAGAGGTGACATTGATGCTGACAGAGCTGGTGGCCTAAACTGAAATTTCTGTGCAGTAGTAGGTCCTTCCTGGGACCAGTCCATGTGACTTTGAGTGTTGTTCCTGGCTGCTTTGCTTCTGACCTTGATTTTCTGATCTGACAGGAGGTTCTTTGAACTACCCAAGGTCCTAAGAACATATCATTTCTAAGCTTAAATTATGAAAGTTGACTTTTGTAGCTTACAATCAAAGACCAAGTGCAGCTGAGTTCCCCAGATGTATTTCAGCAAAGGCTTCCTTTTTCTGCTTTAAGGAACATTGGCCAAGCTGAAATTCAAATGGGATTCCCATGAATTTGGCTTCAGCCAGAGCCAGACCACTGTAAGAGCCCCACTTCTACTCCAGGAGAAATGTTTTATCTGTTTCCTGGTCTTCACTGAATCAGGGCTACTCCACAATGACCCTCCTCTCCAGTGCTACCCAGAGTTGAAACTGCAGCTGGCTACTGCCTCAAACCAAAACATAATCAAGGCATAGAAGTGATTGGGCTTGTCAGATGAAGGTGGAAGGAACTGCAAATGTGTATCCAAAATCTGTTGCTTGATTGGGGTGACACTGCCAGCAAGTAGGAAGTACATTTAAAAAGAAACCTGAAAGAGTATCTCAGAAGTCAGGAGGGAAAAGGAACTTTCCAGAAAGGTCAGGTCCACCCTCAAAAGAATATAATGTTACTTCAGGGTCTAGATCTAGGTTTCATGAAAGATGCGGAGCCTCATTCCAGGTGTGCTTAAAGAGCAATTTTCAACACCATCTACTTATTTACTCACAAATACCTATAGAACACCAGGTATTAAGCAAGTGCAGGGGACCATGACAACCCATCCCTGCCCTCCTGGTACCTGTTGTCTAGAGGGAAGGCTAACATGTGGTGCTCAAGATATAGCAGACATGTCAGTTCATAAGATGTTTCACCATCAGAGGAGGAGTGTATGAGCTGGCCCTCCCTGGTGGCATGGAAGACTTTGGGGGAAGAACTTACAAGGAGAGGTAGCACTTACGGAGGGGACAATATGGAAAGAGACTGGTGGTCTCAAAAACCTGAAACGAGGCTCAAAAATATTCAGGGACAGGGCTGGTGGACTTTAAAGCCAGGTTAAGGATGGAGACGGGTAGATCCACAAGGGCCTTGTAGGCAACATGGAAGCTCCATGTCTTCATCCTGAAAGCACTGGGAACCATTCAAGAATTCATGTTGGCCAGGCATGGTGGCGCACGCCTTTAATCCCAGCATTCGGGAAGCAGAGGTAGGAGGATCGCTGTGAGTTCTAGACCACCCTGAGACTACATAGTGAATTCCAGGTCAGCCTGAGCTAGAGTAAGACCCTACCTCAAAAAACCAAAAAGAAAAAAAAAAAAAGAATTCATATTGATAGATCATGTGACATAGGACTGAAGAAATCTAAACCTACAAAGTATGTGGCTCTTCACTGCCCTGGGCACATGAAGGTAGTTTGCCACAGGTGATGAGGATCCAAGTGAATGGAAAAGAAGGAGGCAGAAGGGAAAAAAACAGATATAAGTAAGCTCCTTTAAGGTGCTGTGGGTGGCAGGTGGTATTTCGCCCATGACTTTACCTTCACAACTGAGCTGAAATAACTGGCTAAGCTTCAACAGACCCCTGCAGAGTCGGAGTAGAAGTTTCCAAGTCCTCACCTCCACCGCACACAACTCACTGTACTTATGTGTCTTGGGTTGTCAGAGAGGCTCAGGGATTCAACAGGCAGAGCCCTGGAGAATCCAGGGATGGGGCATAAGAGGAGAAGGGAACCTGTCCACCCAGCCAGGGCAGCTTCAGAGGGTGGGCTGGCAGGTATGTTAGAATCTCCTGGAGGTTTGAAAGCAAAACCCAGGTCTTCAGTATCTCCTTCGCTGCTCTTTCTGCTATTCCAGGTGGTGTGTGTGTGTGTGTGTGTGTGTGTGTGTGTGTGTGTGTGTGTGGTATGGCTGAGAAAAGGCCATTCACCTCTCCATCCATCCATAATCCAGGCTGGCTGTGCTGTCGGTATGAATTAAGATGTTTATAGAAATGGGGGGGGGAAGCTTAGGGAAGAAGTTAATCTCTATGTGTGGAGGGGGGGTCCAATTTCAGAAGGTTAATGTCTTGATTTTTTAAAATCCCTTTTCTGTTTTATTCAAAAAGGATTTGGTGTTCCCAGTCCCAGCTGGGAGCTTAAGAAAACAAAGCAGTGATTCTGGGCTGCCTGCCTGTCCCTGTAGCTCTAGACCTCACTTGCAAGACTCCAGGGACAGGATGTCTTGAACTTGGCCTAGGATCAGGCCAGATCCATGCCTTAGTTTCCCTCTCTGTCTCAGCCTCTTTTCTAAGGCCTCCCATGCTGTCCTTCTCTCTATTCTTGGAGAGGGGGTTGGTCTGGCCCAAGAGCAAAAGGTCTCAGACACTGAAGATAAGGTAGGATTGACAGTGAAAATCACTGGGGAACCTGTCCTGAAAGCTGAGTGACAACTGCAAAAGGGGGAGAAAAAGGCACAGACCACAGTGTGCTGTGAGAATTAATCTAGAATACTCCTACTCCATCCACTATCTGGATGAACCCTGGAGCCACCTTTGCTCCATGGAATAATGGGAATGACAGTGTTACCACTTATACACAGGATCTGCTCTAAATACTGAGTTTGGGGTGGGGAGATAGCTCAGTTGGTAAAGTGCTTGCCTAATAAGCATGAGGACCTGAGTTTGATCCCCAGAACCAACATGAAAAAAAAAACAACTGTGTGATGGTATTCATTTATAATTCCTAGGGAAGTGGAGGCAGAGTATCTCCGATACTCACTGGCTTCTTGGCAAGCCCCAGACAGTGAGACCCTGTCTCAAAAAAGGTAGACAGCATCTCGGAAATAATACCCAAGGTTTGCCTTTGGCCTCCATACACAAGTACACACCTGTGCACACAATACACGCACACACACATAGACACCCTGAGTTGAGTTTTGTGACGAACATGTCAGTATATTTCTAGCAAAGCCGTTGGCAATTCTGACAAAAACCACTGGCATACACAGGCCTTGGTGTGGCTATTTGTCTCCCCTAGTCAAGCCACTGGAGATGAGCCGCCTCCTGGAGTCCCAGTCCCTAAAACATAGTGCTTCCTCACCCACAAATACCAGGCAAGAATCTCCCCCTCCATGCATATGCTGTACCTCACAGGGCAGCAGATGAGCTAGGGCCCTCACCCAGGCTAATCATAGTTCCACAAATTGTAACTCTAGGAAAAAAAAAAAAAAAAGCAGATTTCAGTTCCTCCAGATTGTCAAGGCTAGCACAAGTCTCTGCTCCAATCTGGCACCCTAGCCATTGTGGGAGCTCCATCAGCTCTTTACTATACTTTTTCTTACTAGAATAGTAGTGGGGTTTGGGCTCATTGAAGCCACATGAAGCTCAATGAATATATGTGCTAGCATCATGTCAGCCTATGCCCTTTCTGGGCCTCTGGACCAGCTTAGCCCTCCATCACACACCTTCCTTTGGCCCTCATTGCAAGATTCTATACTTCTCATTGTGGATTTTTCCTATCCCTGGTCATCTCAGACCATCCACTGCCCACTCCAGGACCCAGAAATCACATTTCTCAAACAGATCTTCTCAACTCTCAGGCTGACTACCCTCCTGGGCTATAGGGCTAGGTTGATTTTCCCCAGGAAGGAGGAAACTGGGGTCTGTAATATGCCAGTCCTGACTTAAGGAATCTTCCCAACCCCTTGGCAAGGAGGAGCTAGAAGCTTAGCTGGGGAGATGAAGGGCCCAACCTACCCTGAAGACCCTGAAATTCATGTTCTTCCTCAGCCTCATGCTGCCTTCTTAGATCTCTAAAGAAATAGGGCAGCATACTCTGGCCAGGAGGCCTGTCGAGACTAAATTTATCAAGCATTTATTAACAGATGAGAGGGGTATATGACATGGTATTAGGGGGGCAGAAAAGGACCATAGGGCCTATTGGGTAACTCCCTTCTAGTCTGAGGGCTGAGACTCAGTCCCTCCCCCAGGGCAGTGTCAGGCCATCATCAGACACCCATGGGCCTCTGGCAGCCGTTTTCTCACTTGTCCTTTTGGATCCAGCCAGTTACAGCTCATTCCTTTGGCTCACATTGTTCCTTAGCGACATCACTTTTTCCATCTCCCTGATGGTGCCGTGCCCTTCCGCCTGAGCGCTGCCTCCCAGCTGACCTCCATCTCCCTGACATGCTGTGATTTCAGTGGCTCACTGGACCATGCCATCTCGGAATGATCAGAGATCTGGGCTGCTTATGGCTCCTGGGGCCCCCATTCCCATTCTAGGCCTCCCTGTGGCAACCCTGATCCATGTGAGCTGGATGATCGCTTTCCCTTCAGGTCCCTGGGGACTCTGGAGACTGTACTCTTCTCTGGGCACCAGCTCAAAGCCCCGACAACATCCTGTGGCTTGTGTACAGACACGGGGACCTTCTGAGCCCCTGCTTGGGCTTGGTGCCCAAGCACTGTGCCAGGGCTGGGCCATGAACAACTCTGTTTCTCCCTCCCTCATCTCAACCTTCAGTGAGTCCAGAACTGTTCACAGATGGGCACCTCTCTCAGCCTCTCTGTGAGCTATAGCCACCAGGCCATGTTCACAACTCAGACCTACACTTGACCTGAAGTCAAGCATCTATTCCTTCAGGGTAAACCCAGGTGAGAAGTACTGGCCCTGCTTACTGTTGTCTGTTCTGAACTCCTCATTCATTCATATGACAGCATTTTGCTAAGCTCTAGCTCTGTGTGCCAGGCTAGCATTGATAGTACCTTTTGTACTTATTCCCCTGTTATTGCCTGGCCCTGCCTCAGTCATTTTTTAGTAAGGGAGTATAGCTGAGAAGGAAAAGCAGAGACTGGAGTGAGATTGATGTGTCTTTGAACTCCCTCTGTGATCTCCTCTATAGACTAGCAACAGTTCAGTGTTTTAGTTGGGGCACCAAATAAATTCCTGGATGTTCCTGGTATCATATGTTTCTGGCATAAAGACAAGAAAAAGACCCATACATTTAGTAGAAGACAAATGCAGAGTGAAAGAGCAAAAAAGCCTTAATGTAAAGCCCAGGAAAAGACCAGAGACATAGCAAGGTGAATCAGGCAAAATGGGACGGGGCCTAGCTCTGGGGGCCAGGCAGAGCTAGTAAGTCAATGATCTCATTATTGTAGCACTTGTACCAGGCACCTTGCACATCCCCACCCCTTGCCACCACTTAGAAATCAAGGTTCCCCTGGCTGCACTTAGGTCCTAACCTCCTAGACAAGCCTTTTCACAGAAACTGATGAGAAAACAGTAACATCTCTTCCATAGCCATTCTCTTGAAGAGGGTAAGGGTCAACTGATGAGGAGCAGAGGGTCCAGTCCGGCCTCAGAGCTTCAGCCTCCCAGCCTGCTACCCTCTTCCTCTTGTCCATTCCACCCCACATAGGAAAACCGGCTCTCCTCACCTCAAGTTCTGAGTCAAGTTTTTCTTGCCACTCTCCCCATTGTAAATACTCAAGGGTTGTATGTGACTTTACAAGGTCACTAGTTGCTGATCAGAAACAAAAGATCCTCACAGAAGATAGATCAAGGTCCTCGTCTAATTACATGGGCATTCATTGTCTGAGATCGCCAAGGCCAGAAAAAGCAGGAAGTCAGGTGGCTCCATGGCCTACTCCCAAAAGACCATAAGCCACGATCATGAAAATCAGAACAGAGAAAGAGCTGTGCAGGAGGGACAATGCTAAAAACATCCTCACCTCGGAATCACTCCAGAGGTTTCTTGCCTTTTGCTGCCTTCCCTGGGCTGCCCATCTAAAGTTCCAGAACTCTAGCACAGGAACGGACTGATGTTTAAAAGTTCTCAGTATGTTCACAATATCCTAAAGTCTCTCCAGGAGAATTCTTCTGGGAAAGGGAAGCGCCATGTGAACTACATGGACAGATGGCCACTGTGGGACTAGTATCTCTCCTGGCTCCATCTTATTCATTCCTCATTTCCAGAACCCTCCTCACCACTGCTTTATACTTTAACTTGACCTGACTTCCTTGAAAATCTGGGACCCAGACTCTACTTAAGCTGTGGTCAAAAAAGTCATGAGTGTTTTGCAGGAAGCGCATTTCATAAATTTTCTAGATAAAAATAAAACTACCAATAGGAAACTCATATATTTTAAATATATATTATTATAGTTATTTTTTAAAACAGAATAAATTGATTTTGGAGTAAATATTTCCATGTTTGGGGATTTCAAACAGATCACCCCCCACCTGCTGCTCACTTTATGAGACTCACTAGATGAGACTCCAAACCAAGTAATAGATCCTCTCTAATTCATCCTATTCATTTGGCATATGGAGAAACTGAGGCCTGGGTATGAGAAATGCCCTCCTCAATGACATTCAGCCCCTTAGTGGTTGAGTCAAGTTTTGACCACAAGCCTTTGAGTTCTCATAGTGCTGTTTCCATGGTGGTGCTGCCCAATGCAGCTTGAAGTGTAGGTGCCCCGGGAGGGAGTGAGGGGACCACTTTCAGAGCACCCCTGGCCTCAGAAGAGCCTTCCAGGTCTGTGCTCAAGCTGCTTTGATGTCCCTTCTCACACATGTGTCTGGCTCACACTGCTGTCCCTTTGGGCTGCTGCAAGGGGCTGATTAGGTGTAATTGCTTTGCTGGGAGCCAGCTATCTACTTAATAGAATCAGCTCCCAGTAATTAGCCTGCCACAGGCCCATTTCCCTTGCTGGAGCCCCAGGACGCCAGGCAAGTTGCATGTTGGCCCTATGCAGGTGGCAGTATGTGGGGTATAGGTGGTTGAGCTTTGGTTTGATTGCCAAGAAAAGGCAGTGCTATGAAGGTTCAGCAGCAAGAACCCCAGAGCAGCACTTCTGGTGGCTAGGAGGCAGGGAGTTACAGCATTCCCTGGGGAGAGGGAAAAAGACAAGCTGCTCTGAAAATGTTAGACTGAGCCCATTTGGACCATAAGAGCATGCAGTCCAGCCCCCCCACTCAATGTGCACAACAAACAAGTCAAAAGGCGTTTCTTGAAGACACACTATATACCAGGCAAGGAGCTGGTTCCTAGACTCTATAAAATAACCTCAGCTCAAAGGACCAACCAGGCTATGCTTACATAGCTCTCTTGACTAAGAGCTTGATTACCATCTGGGGAAACTCATCTCTTCCTCAGGGTCATGTAGAATGTTTCATCTTATGTTGTGCTGACAGCTCTATGCTGGTGCATCACCCCCACAGATCACTGGTCCATCCTTGGCCCCACAGAGCAAAGCTAATTCCTTCTCATGGGACAGCTCACACAGTCACATCTTTTCTCCTAGCTGAACATCTCAAGTCCTCTCACTTGTGCCACGTACATCATGCTGGTGCGGTAGCTCATTAATCTGGCTGATAGGCCTGGAATTTGCTCCTATTTGTCAATTCTTTCCTCCCAGCAGTCTGAAGTCCAGCAACTGAGACCTCAGGAGTTAGGATTCCACCTTCAGCTGGCACAACTGAAGCCCTGGACAGAACCTAACACTTCTCTAGAGAGCCAGGGTGACTGCCCATCGAAGTGAAGGACACCCACAGTCTGCTTGTAAGAGCATAGTTGCCTCTTTTGCCTGATCCCCTACCCTAACACACACACACACACACACACACACACACACACACACCTGCCGCATCTGCCCAGCACTACTCAATACTCACTGGCTGATTAATTATTTCAAGTGCTATTATAATTATTGTGTTTGGTGCTGAGAACAGGCTGCTTCTTCTTCTCAGAAGCCATAAACCTGCAAAGAAGGATTTCAAGATTTGTGAGCTGTTGACAACATCTCCAGGCTCTTTTCGTTAGCAGCCACATGTTTGTCAGGAAAGCCATGGACATTGCAGAACCTTTCCAGAAGACAACCTCAGGGACTTGATTTTTGCAGTGGGAAGGGAGAGGACAGGTAACTTGTCTTGTGCCATATTTGGGCAGTCAGGGGAGCTGAGCATGAGTCCCAGTTCTTACCCTGTGTGCTGTGAGGTCTGGAAGTGCTCACTCCCCTCGCCATGCCATGCTTCAATTTCCTCATGGGCTAAGGTTTTTTCTAAGATGTTTTTTCTGGCTTTAATTATGGCCAAACAGAGAAGAGCATGGGTAGAGGAGAAAACATGAAGGCTTGGGAGAGAGAGAAAGCAACAGCTAAAGCTCACAACTTCCTGCACACGCATGCATGCATACATACACCTCTGCACACATATGTGCCTATGCACATTCTTATGCGCACACACACATATGCACACACATACACCCATGTGCATACCCACCATTCCAGGCTGGTTTTCCCCACGCCTTACCTATTCACCTTCTTTTTTATTTATTTATTTTTATTTAATTTTTTTGGTTTTCTGAGGTAGGGTCTCACTCTGGTCCAGGCTGACCTGGAATTCACTATGTAGTCTCAGGGTGGCCTCGAACTCTCATTGATCCTCCTACCTCTGCCTTCCAAGTGCATAAATGGCTGGATCTGTCTAGTGTTGTTGCTTCACGTGTGAGGACAAGGAGATTTTAACAAAGAAAGGAAAAGTGGTGGGGGGGCGGGTAGAGCATTCAAAGAAAATAAGGAGGTAAAGAAATCACATCAAAATCAGAAAGTGAGTAATAGCAATACTGGGGAGGAAGTGGGCAAGCTTATATACTGCAGGGAAGAACGAACACCAATGTAGCTGTATTGGGGACAGCCAGGCAGGATTTAGCAACATACAGAGGGTGTGCACACTAACACTAACTTATTTCTGGGTGTGGGTCTCGGTGATAGTTCCCTGCACATTCTCAAGCACTGGCCACAGGGCTACTCATTGCAGACAGTGTTCACTATCAGAGAAAAGAGGGCTGTCTAGAGGAAGAAGAGGACCCTAAGATGTGGGAAGGCAGCTGAAGAGTAAGAACTTAAGCTTTATGCAAATGCTGGTCAGGAGCAAACCTGACCCCATGGCAAGTGCTATACAAACTAGTTGCTCCCTCTCATCATTAGAAGTTGGGGATACCTTGCATGTCTTTGAGTCTGATCCCTCATTGGCCCAGAGAAAGACAGCTCTTTCACCAGGCCACCCAGCTTAACATGGGAAGGCTGGAGAGAGCCAGGTGTCTGGCTTCCCAGCTTCACCTCTCTAACAGCCTTTAGAGCCTAGCTCTGCTAATACTTGCCTTTTGTGTTTGACTTGGGCTCGAGATGTTAAACAAACAGTGGCTCTTGACAAATGAAAGCTGCTGCCATGGGACCAGTTACACTCTGGAAAGAGAGGCTAATCTCTAACTTTGCTCCCTCTGGAGACATACCAAGAAACTCCTCAGTCATACTCAGAGCACCCTCACTCTGACCTACTTGTCCTCAAGGCCATGACTCTGGTGTAGCACCCTGGAATAGCTATTCCTTGTTTTTCTCTCTCTGTTCCTGGGTTCCAGCTCCTTCCTCTGATCTCCCCCTGGCTGATGCTGGGGTGGCTCTGGGTACATTCCCTTGCTCATTTCTCAGAAGTTCCAGGCCCTTCCAACCCACCTAGAGATGCCAGGCCAGCAGAAAGGGGTCAAGAAAAGTTTGCAAAATGCCCCCTATGTTCTGACTTTTGTGCTAAGGCTGTAAGTATAATGGAAGGCCTGTGTCCACACTAAAGGAGCTCATGGTCTGGCCCTAGGCAAGATGGATCAGAATTTCCCCTGAGACACCAGGTTAGCTCATAGCTTATGGGTCAGACCTTGAAACTGACTTATCTGGCTCCAGGTCAGCTTCTCCACTTTCTCTCTCACTGGCCGTGCCCTAGTCTCCAACCAGACTGCTCATACAACAAAGCTCTGAAGAAACCGAGAGGGTATCTGTGCCCCATCCCTCAGCCCATACTCTTAGCCATTATAGAATGAGCATTGTTGGTCAAAGGACCTGTCTCTTTTGCATCCCAGAGAATCAGAGTGGACAAGGGACTTTTGACACACCTAATGCTTTCATCTTTCAGAAAAGGTAACTGAGGCACAAAGAAGCCTTTCTTTTCAGCTCTCTCAGTCCACCCAGTGGCAAGGCCCAGGAGTTCAGGCCCCTACACTGCCCTCTGGCTGCACAGTGTGCTTTCTTGGTTTTTCAGACACATGTATCTGTCTTTGTCTTCTTTTCCTTGCTAGGGCTTGCTCCAGTTTGTCTGCAGTCACAGAAGCAGGGTACTAAGGATTTTTTTGTCTGGAACTTTTTCTACCTTCTGCTTGTATCCTGAAGACCTAGAAAACACTGAGGTGGCTCTGATGTTAAAGCACTGTGGGAAGAGTTGGAAATAGAAGAATTGTCTCCACTCAAGAGAAGATATCAAGCTAGTCGGGAAGACATGAAAGGGCCAAGTAAAGTACTTAGTGGAAGGAGTGACCAGCAGAATCGAAGCTCAGGTGGAAGGTCAGTCGATGGAAGCACAAGGAGCCGGTGGTTCTGATGGGAGACAACTGGGGATGCTTTATGGAGAGAGTGGTCTTTGAGCTGGGACTTGCAGCCTGACTAGGAGATCAACAGAAGAAGATGGGAGAGGCAAGGAGGTACAAGCACCCTAGCTGGTGAGAGCCCCCGGAGTCTCAGGAAGCATGAGAGAGAATTTTGGATTGGATGTGTTCAGAGCTTAGAGAGGAATGGAATGACAGGTAAAGCTGGAAAATAATTGTGTATAATGCTTAGTGTGTAACAAAATATGGCAGCTAATGATAAGTTCTGTATGATTTATCCTAATTCTGTTAGTGTTCCTTTTAGCAAAAACTAATTTTCAAAGCAGTGGCCATTCACTTTTTCCTAATTCTCAGATAACTGAATGAATAAACAGACAGAAGAAGGCCAGGAAATCATGGGATATTATAAGTAAAAGGAGTGTTGATAGTAGGTTTTTTTTTTTTTGGTCAAGACCCTCCACTGAGGGATATGCAAATGAGAGCACATGCAAGGAAGTGGCTGCACCCATCCCAATGCTGCAAACACCAATTGCCTAGAGACAAGTTGACTTTGGGCAAGTCCTGGGTCCTGAGTAGAAAGAACTGGGATTGTCTGTCTGGTCTCTGAAACATTTCAACCCAGGTCACCAGGATGAGGCTGACACTCTTGCCTGAAAGTTCCAAGGGCTATTCAGAAACCTAGGTTATACAGCACAGCTTCTCCATCTCAACTCTCCCTCCACAAGACCTATGCCGCCCTCCAGGGTTCCTGGACTCCACAGGTCCAGGGCTCCAAGCAGGTGCCCACAAGTTCCAGGGTTCCATAAGTAACACGTGCTACATGAGCCCTGCTCTTCTCTCAGTGCGAGACTTTCAGAAACTCCCTCCCTACGCTTTAGGCCTGTTTATTCATCTGTAACATGAGAGGGCTGGGCAAGATGATCTCTAAAGATTCTTCCAATTCTTAAATACTGTGAGAACAAGTTTCATCATAATTAGTAAATAATAAATATCCTGTCCTCAAAGAGAGTTTTTGTCCTTTCTCAAAGCTCTTTCACTCATAATATAACCTATCATCTATACAGCAGTCGGAGTTGATAGCCAGAAACGGGAAGACCCTGGATACAGCAGTCTCCTCTTGAAGCCAGTTCTAGCTAGCCACTTTCATGTCTAGACAGACTTTGGCAGAACTGGCTTAAGAGTGATTGTGACGAGGAAGCAATACATCAGAGTACATAGTTGAACCTGCACCTCACCCTTGGGAAGCTGGGAAGGGTATGGTTCTTCTTCCAGACAGCTAGGGTATGGCACTAGGGGAAAGCCTCAGTAGGCTACATTCAAGTCCAGAGGGCAAGACTTGACAGTGTGTATCCGCAGAGAACCAACGATTACCTTTTGTGAGGACAGGAGGGGCCATGCTGTAAATTTGGGGCCCTTTCAGTAACTGAGTCCTAAGGGAGCAAAAGTTATCAGAGAGCCTCATATTCTCTCATTTTCACACATGTGGTTTCCTTTGATCTCTTAAAACCAACTTTCTCAGGAGGTGAGTGGAGCTAGTATTATGATCAAACCTATTTTTAAGATGGAAAAACACTGAGGCACAAAGGGTCAAAAAGAGCATGAGTTTGGAAGGCAAGCAGACTGAACTCTCTTCTCAGCTGAGTAACCTCAAGTAATTGTCTCTGTTGCCTTTAGCCTCAGTTTCTCCAGCTATAAAATGGTCCTGAGCATAAGCAGACTTGTCTTTGAAGACTGTGTAAGGACTGAGATAATGAGTGCAATGTGCCAGAACACACAGTAGATGCTTGCTGAGCATCTGTGGAATGAAGGGCTGAGGAGTGAACGGGCTAAGGTGTTGTTGGAGAAGGAGTGGTGTTTGGCTGTGACAGACCAGCCCAGGATATGGCAAATGCAGCGGCCCATCTGGTTACTTCCTGAGCCACCAGCCTTGGCCCTCTTCCATGTCTCAGCATGGCCTATGCTAGGGTCCTGTGAAGGGCTGCTTGACCCTCCTTGGCACTGGAATTTTCATTCCAATCATTCTGCTTGCTCAGCCTATCCACAACCATAACTTTTTGGAGCAATATAAGGCCTGGGGGATCATCTGCCATCACAACTCACAGAAGAGATAAAGCTCTGAGAGGAGCAGCAACAGTTTGCTTCAGGCTCCACTGCCTAGCAGGACCCTCCTTACCATGACAGCCCATGTTCACAAGTGAAGAAATTAAGGCAGAGCAAACCTCCAGTTTATCAGTGAGTCTCCAGACCTGTCCTATTTCAGCTAGGTCCCAATCCTATGGAACACGCCAGGGTGGCATCCCGCCCTGTGTCCCTTTTGGGCATGCTGGTTGGTGCAGGACAAGAGCCATAAGTGCCCTTAGCTATCAGCCTGGGCTTTCTAAATCCAAGTGTCATGTGAGCAGGACTCTCCATTGTTGGCTTATGTGTGCCTAGGGCCACAGCTGATTCCTGCTGGTTTGTAAGACAGCCAGAGCCTGGAGCACCGGAAGGAGTGTGGCATGGGGGTGAGAGTGTGGGAACACTTCACCTCTTATCCTCAGTTTGTTCATTCATGAGGTACACCCATAAGGGGCAGGACAACAAAGCTCAGAGTCCCCTCTAGCTATAGTGTGCTGTGACCAGGGTGGAGAAGGACGCTTACTGCCTGCCTTTTCCCCATGGCATCAGCTTGTCTTGAGCTCTCCACATCTCCAGGTTTCAGTCCATTGCTTTCCATCCGGCGCCCAGTATTTTCCTGCCTTCCTCTTTTTTTTTTTTTTTTTTGGTGAGTCTGTGTGTGGACCTTGTATTTTGCCTCCTCCTCTCACACCCGTGCCCCTGCCCTCAGTCCTCTCCCTTCTCATCTGTATTTCCCAGTCTAGTTTTCTCTGAATCTATCTCCTGTCTTTCCTCCCTCCTCCCATCTCCCTCCCCCCATCCCTCTCCTCTCCCTCTCTCTCTCTCTCCCCCCCTCGGTCCTGCCCGGATTCTCCCGCTCGCTCCCCCTTCCTTCCCCCTCCGCCAGGCCCCCGCCCTCAGCGCGGCTCCCTAGTCCTTATTTGGCTGGGCGGGAGGGCAGGCGGGAGGTGGCGGCCGGAGGACGGAGGGCGGGCGCGGGGGCGGGCGGAGGAGGGTGGTGGGTGGTGCTGAAGGGACAGCTCCGCGGCGGCAGCGGCGGCAGCCTGGGGCGCGGAGCTGGTGCCCGGCGCGGAAAGCGGAGAGCGCAGCCATGCCCCAGGCCGCCTCCAGGGCAGAAGCAGGGGCGGCCGGGGCCGGGGCGCTGGCCGGATGCGCCGGGGGACTGGCAGCGGCCCGGGAGGGACGATGAAGCGGCAGAATGTGCGCACGTTGGCGCTCATCGTGTGCACCTTCACCTACCTGCTGGTGGGCGCCGCGGTCTTCGACGCGCTGGAGTCGGAGCCGGAGATGATCGAGCGACAGCGGCTGGAGCTGCGGCAGCTGGAGCTGCGGGCGCGCTACAACCTCAGCGAGGACGGCTACGAGGAGCTCGAGCGCGTCGTGCTGCGCCTCAAGCCGCACAAGGCCGGCGTGCAGTGGCGCTTCGCCGGCTCCTTCTACTTCGCCATCACCGTCATCACCACCATCGGTAACTACTCGCCGCACTGGGGGAGCGGAGTCGGGACCCGGGTGGTGGGGAGCCGCCTGCGGCTGACGGGGGTGGTCCCTGCGGAGAGGGGCTGGGCGCCAAACCCGCGCATTCCCAGCAGCCGAGGCTCGCCCGGCGGGTCTGCTATGCAGGGACCAGGACTCCGAGAAGGCATCGATTTCTGGCTCCAGACCTGAATCTCCAGCTGGGCCAGCCCTAACTTGGCCCTGCCGGGCTGCGCGAGGACCCCGGGGGACTCAAGTGTGTGAGAGGGACAGGAGCGGCCGGTGGAGGCTCGGGAGGAGGGGTGTGGCCGGGCTAGGCCCTAGAGCTGGCGATTAAGAGTAAGCGGCGGCGGGGCGGGAGCATGCCACTCCTCCGTGTCCCTGCGACTGGGCTTCAGCACCCGGGTGTCCACTCTTGCTGGGTTTCAGGGAAGCACGTAGATGCCTGTACACGACACTCTGGATACCTGAAACACCGTCTAACTGTGGCTCTGAGTGATGCTTGAAGGGGTCTGTGTGTCCATGTGTGTGCGGGGTGTATGTGTGCCCAGGAGTTTGGGTACCACCAGCTAGCAGCTATAATTTTCTTAGGGCAGCAGAGAGCCAGATGCAGTCCTGTCAGCCTTCTTCCCCTGTGTCCTGGCACACAGTCTCCTCACAGGAATGGCTCCAGTTCTTTTCCAAGACAGAGAGGACGAGGGTGTAGGAGGCCACACACACCCACATCCTCTGACAGCATAGGCATGGGCACACAGGTACACAGGGCGCGCGCGCGCACACACACACACACACACACACACACACACACACACACAGCATACAAATGAATGGGTGTTCAGGAAATGTCCAGCCAGGCCCTTCACAGAACTGCTCAAGTGTCCAGACATGATTATACACTTCACCGTCTCTTGAGACCCTGTGATTCCAGCCTGGCTGCATCACTACAAGGCTGTATGACCTTGGGCAAGTCCCTTCTCCTGCCTGGATCTTGGTCTCATGTCCCAACAAGTAGAAGTTGCCCAAAATGATCTAATGGCTCGTCCCAGCTCCAACGTGCTTAGATTCTGAGATAGGAAACCCACCTTCCGCCAAAGCCATTGGGATGCCTCCAGGAGCTCTTTCCTCCATCTTCCCCACTCTTTCTCTCCCTGACCCTGCTAATCTTGCCTTGGCCGAGCTCCCAGGGGCTCATTGCCATTTGGCAAAGCCCATGACAAGATGGCAATGTCTTCCTGGGAGTCAATAGGAGCTGGGGTGGTAAAAGGCAGAGTTGAACATTGTCTATTCCCTGCAGAATTCTGTTCTGAAGCACTGCTGCTCAAGCTGGGGGGAGGGATACCCAAGAACTGTCCAGAGAGGTGCAGGTTTGGTGTGAAGCAATCCCCTCTTACACCTCATGGCCACCTGCCTGGGTTTCATAGAGACTTAGATCTGTAGGAAATCAGACTAAGAGTATTCTTACACCTTCCTTCATTTTATGTTTTTTAATTTTTTTTATTTATTTGCAAGCAGAGAGAGAAGAGAGACAGAGAGAATGGACATGTCAGGGCCTCCAGCCACTGCAAACAAACTCCAAATGCATGCGTCCATCACTGGGGAATTGAACCAGGGTTGTTAGGCTTTGCAGGCAAGTGCATTAACTGCTGAGCCATCTCTCTCCAGCCCCCTTACACCTCCTTTCTCATTTCAATGCCAAGCCCCTGATTAGTGCCATTTTCCTTCTCAGTCTATTGATCCCCAGTTCTACAATAACCTCACAACTGACTTTCTTGCCTTCAGTCTCATCTCCACAGTAAATCACACCCCCTCAAAAATGCTGCCAGAAAAATCTCCCAAAGTACAGTTCCTTTCACACTGATCTCTTCTAAAGTCCTTTGGGGCTCCCCACTGCCCATGTAATCTGCTCTATGCTCCTCACCCAAAATTTAAGGACCTCTGTGTCTAGCTCCACCTCTGTGTCTGACTTCATTTTATACTTCTTACTTGCATGATCCCTCTGGCAGCCCAACTGTCCCCTGAGAACACCTTATGTGATCATATTCAGCATGCCTTTTTCTTGGACTTCTAGCCCTCCAGTCCAGCTCAAATCCCAAAACCTCACAGGCCAATGCACTGGATGACTGCAGGATGTACTGTAGAGATAACCTAGGTGACCCAGTAAAGACTCTTTTAAATGCTTATTTACATTTTAAAGGGATAGTTTTTAAAATTACATATTCTATTTTCAAGGAGAGGGGAGAAAGAATAGGTGTACCAGGGCTTCCAGCTGCTGCAAATGAACTTCAGATTCATGTGCCACTCAGTGCATCTGGCTTTACATGGGTATTGGGGAATTGAACTTGGGTTGTTAGGCTTTGCAAGCAAGTGCCTTAACCGCTGAGCCATCTCCCCAGCCCAAAGGGATAGTTTTTAAAAATATTTTTATCTATTTATTTGCAAGCAGAGAAAGAAAGAGGTGGGGGGGAGAGAATGGGCATGCCAGGGCTCTAGTCACTGCAAATGAAATTGAGATGTATGCACCACTTTGTGCATCTGGATTAAAGTGGGTGCTGGGGAATCAAACTCAGGTCATTAGGTTTTGAAGCCAAGTGCCTTAACTGTTAAGCCATCTCTCAGGCCCTTCCAAATAAATAGTTTTGTCTCTCTTATGATGCTGCAATTAATGTTTATGTAGCAGAGCTCTGTAGATCTCATCACTGTGCTCCTAAGCATGGTACCTGGCAGCCATGTGCACTCAGAAATGCTATCGATGGATTTAGGGTGTACAGAAATGATAGACTTGGCCCTTCCCCTCCAACCCTTCCCTGCTTTCCAGAGTGTGCATGATCCTCAGCTAGAGAGATGCTAAAGGCTGGGGCTAGAGGTAGAGTGCTATTCTGATGATTATTTATTTATGCAGTGCTGGGCAAAAAGAAAGACACCAACAGACCACCACCTAAGTTCTTGGGGGAGGGCAATATGGCATTGCCCACTCCCTGCCTCGATCAGCCATTCCTGGCTTTCTGTCACCTCTCACTCTGGCTATGCAACCTAAGCTGGAAGCTATCCATGAGGGCTCTGCTCTAAGGAAATTCCCCTTGAGCAGTGATGGAATGGCTGGAAGGGGCTCTGTGTTAGACTGTTCCTGATCCCAAACCCAAGTGCAGCAGCCCTCATCCATGTGCCTCCTTGGGAACCTTTCTGGGCAGTCTGAGTGTAATAACAATAGAACCTCCCATTTAGTCAGTACCTAGTGACCAAAGTAGTGTCATCTCTTGGTGGGTCTCAGCCTTCCCAACTAAGTGCTGTTGCCAAGGCAGGGATTATTAGCTTTGTTGGTCAGATGGGAAGGGGTCAGGTCAGGGAGGTGAAGAGAGCTACCCCAAGCCACCCAGCTGGTAAACAGTGATGTCCGAGCAGGAAGTGGGGTCTTCTAACTACATGCTCAGAGCTGTGTCCCTGCTGGGCTCTTGGCTGCTTTGTTTGCCTCCATATGCTGTGAAGCCCAGGCCCAGCCAACCCTGGCAGAACCTCCAAGTGCCCATGATGCCAGATTGCCAGGCAGTCATGAGCATCCCTGGTTGGATGAAGGTCAGCCCGGTCCAACTTAGTCATTCACCTGTTTAGTCACAGTCTCCACTCCCACCCCCTCATCCCCTGATCTCCCAGCCAGGGAACCCTTCCTTCCTGACTCCCTAAGTTCACCAGACACAAATGGAAACTCTTTCCTTGGGAAACCTCACCCTCCCTAGCTACTGAGTCATCAAACTCCTCCAGGCCCCAGCCCCCTCTATTCATAGCCTAAGGCTGTCAGAGCAGGAAGGGGCCTGGGTATCAGCTGGTACCATCACCTCCTCCTACAGAAAAGAAACCAGAGGGGTGCCAGGAGTCAGGCAGTGAGAAGGGGAGAAAACCTGACTCCTAGGCACCCTACTCTTTCTTTGTTAAGAGTGACTGTTAATTTTGTGTGGTTTTTTAAAATTTATTTTGCAATGCTGGTGAGAGAACCCAAGGCTTCCTGCATTCTAAGCAAGCCATCATCCACTTAGCTACATCCCCTGTTATCTGTATCCATGATGGCAGTAGTAACAATAATAGTAATGAAGCCTCCATTTATTTTCATGCTCTGGCAAGCTCTATTTGGACATGTTGTACTCCTCATTTAATTTTCATTAACCCTTTAACATAGGTACTATTACTCCCACTTTTCAGCTGTGGAAATGAAGGCTCTAAGTTGCACATCCATGACCTCAGGGCTTGAAAAGAAAGCCCCCGCACAGACTCAGAGAGTTCCAAAGTACCAAGACACTAAGCGGTCTCTTCCCTGGCCAAGCACCCCAGAGGAGGGAGACTTGCTCCAGTGCCTACAGCTAGCCTACTGCTCCCCCATAGCCTGATGTCAGACCCAACATACATAAGCCAGAGCTGTGTCCAGCACCAGGTGGCCCCTGAGGCTGCTGCAGATTCACAGGTGCCGGTTCTCCCACAGCAGGTCCTGGAATCCTTGGCTCTAAGGCCAGAAGAGATCAGATGATCTGCTGATAGAGCCCAAGCAGAAAAAATTGTGCTGTTCTTTTCCAGCCTGTCCTGTCTGAGTATAGCTTCCCGTGGCTTGCCACATGGCTTGGGAACCCTGAGATTGGGTTTAAGCAGATGGTTTAAGCAAGAACTTGAATTTTTTATATCTTTTCCAGAAGTAAGACTCCTCAAATCACACAACCCCATAATTTAAAAAGGTGGTATTAGTGATCATTCGGCTGCTCAGAGAACTGAATTACTTGTTCAAGGTCACACAGCAAGTTGACTGTTTTGATGAGACTGAGGTGTTTAGAAGACCAGAGTGGAGCCGTACGAATTAGCCTGCTTTCCTCATGCCCCCTCCGCTTTCACCACTAAGATCTCTCTTGACCTCCCTGGGGAAAGAAAGAGCAACCCAGCCTAGAATAACCCCTAGGCCCTCTCAGCATTGCCTTGCTCTCTGCCCACAAGTCAGCTCCTCTACTTTGACTCTACAAGTCTTTTCTGCAGGGTGGTAGAGGGACTCCAGCCCTGACTTGGAAGCTAGAACCTGGCTGCATCTCAACAAACACATCCAAAAAACACATCATCCCACATCCCTGCCTTCCACCAGCTGTATGGCCTTAGACAAGTTATTTAATCTGTCAGAGCTCTTTTTGTCACTTATAAAAAGGGAATAATATTAACTGCCTCCTGGGATGAAATGGAATCGTGCAAACATAGTGTTAGGTGCAACACAGTGGTAATTTAATAAATAGTATCTGTGGTATTTACCATCATGAATGTTATTGCTCTTGTCTTATGACTTCCCCATGAAGGGAACTGTTTGGTCTCCCTAGGACTGCCATGGCAAAGCTATTCTTGCTCCTTCCTAACAGGTGGGGACAGAAGGGCTGGGGACAGGAAAGCTACCATATTCCTTTGCCTTATCCTCCCAATCCCACTACATCTCAGATTTCCCAACTCCTCCACCACACCTGGAGCTGCTTAACATGCAAGTTCAGGGATAGCACTATCTCCTCAGAGCACCTCCTCAAAAACTGTCCAGGGAGACTGAAGCCCCCAGTGATAGGGGGACATGCCTCGATTGGAGAAAGGCAACCAAAGTTCTATTTTTGCCTACATCAGTTGCTGGTCCTCTAAGACTGTTGGTTTCCTCATCAAAACATGGATGCCTTTGACCACAGGTCCTTCTGGTTCTACCACACCTTCTTCTTGCATCTCCAGTCACCACACGCTCCAATGGGGGAACTGCAGGTGTGAAGGGAGTGGGAGTGAGAATAGGACAGAAATAGTAGACACACAACTGGCCACAGCGAGGAGGTCAGGACAAACACAGCAAGTATTTTCAAAGGACACATCAACAAGCACAGACGAATGCAGTGCACACCACCACTATAAACAGCTTTCAGCTGGCAGCACCAACTGTGGGTCTGTGAGTTTTTAAAAAGAATAAAAGTAAGCATAATTTACCCATAGCCAACCAGCAACAAGGGGAGATAGCAAGCTCTAACCAAGACCACTGTCATTGTTGGTATAGGCAAAACTCAGCAGGGACCCAGGATGGGCATCCCTTTGCCAAATCCATCCCATTCTTTTTTTATTATTTTTAAAAATGTTTTATTTTTATTTATTTATTTGAGAGAGGTAAAGAGGCAGAGAGAGAGAGAGAGAGAGAGAGAGAGGAATGGGCATGCCAGGGCATCCAGCCACTACAAACAAACTCCAGACACAATCTCCACCTTGTGCATCTGGCTTACATGGGTCCTATGGAATCAAACAGAGGTCCTTTGGCTTTTCAGGCAAATGCCTTAACCACTAAGCCATATTTCCAGCCCTCCATCTCATTCTTGAATGCAGGGAACTGACATGTGTCTGAAACAGGCCAGGTGCTGCTCTGGCATTTCTCATTACTAGTGTTCCCACACTACCCTACTCAGAGAGGTTAAGAAATTTGCCCAAGACCCCATGAATATAAATGTCATCTCCAAGACCTACCCTCAGACCTAGAGGGGTATCTTTTCCAAAAGCTTGCTCTACATGGAGCCTTTGTGATTTTGTGAATGAACAAATGATGTAGAATGAGTACCAAGGTCTATGCAGGGCAGTGAGATTCTGCACAGAACATTTAGCTCAAAGAAGAATTATCTTGGTGTATACAGGACCCAAGAAAAGGCTTTCTAAGGATCATACTTACAGTGAAAATAAGAGCTAGGCTTGAGCCCTGGTGGCCTCTGATGGCCTCTGGTCCTCAGAGAACCACATGACAAATGCCTGTTGTGGCAGCACAGAGAACAGTCAAGCACCCAGCTGCCATCACTGCCTCCCAGCCATGCACACTGCCTGCTTTAGAAACTGTCGATGCTCAGACAGCTTCCAGGGACCTCCTGGGACCTGAGCCTCACCTGGAGCTGCCCAGGCCCTGGTAGCTGCCCCAAGCCATGCTTCCACTTACATTTACTAGTACACCTCAGATATAGCTGAGAGCAGACAAGGCCTCCTGGTCTGGAAGCCTCTCTGCAGTTGAGCCTCCTGGGGTCCCCACCAGGCTGGCAATGACCTACCACTTTTACCCTTCACAAAAGCATGCTGCTTATAAATTCTGTGCCCCCTCCTGCTTTCTCTAGTAACACAGCAAAGCCCCTACAGAGAGGGGCATGTGGCTTCCATGGGCCGCA
Source organism: Orientallactaga sibirica (assembly GCA_036365145.1). Classification (NCBI taxonomy): domain Eukaryota; kingdom Metazoa; phylum Chordata; class Mammalia; order Rodentia; family Dipodidae; genus Orientallactaga; species Orientallactaga sibirica. The sequence continues at coordinate 16,208,072 of JAEOAD010000052.1, read as the reverse complement.
GCCTGGCCTTTGTGCCAGGTACTAACTTCCATCTCCCTCTGAGCCTTAGGATCTTTCTCTCTCCCTCCCTCCCTCCATTCCTCTTTCCCTCTCTCCATCATCCCAACTATATGGAATGGGGATCCAGCTAGAGAGCTGAGGAAAGGGCTAGCCAGTGGGGCTTCCCTAAATTGATTAGCATGTGTGGGGGGAGGCTGACTTCCGTGGTTTAAATGCAGATCCTGAATCAGTGGCTCTGGATCTGGGCCTAAGATTCTGCATTGTAACAAGCCTAAGGGATGCAATGCTGTTCGATCTGTGGCCCACATTTAAAAAAGAAAAACTGCTAAGTAATACAAATTTTCCAAAAATATAAACATACATGTAATAATTTCCTTATATCTCAAGCTTTTGTATACAACACATTTATCAAATCCCAAAACAAAGTCATTTGAGTCCCATATCCTGGTCAGGTTCCTCTCCCTTCCAAATGGTATCTTGTCTTGAGAAAAGAGGCACAAGATAGAATGAATGATAGAATGAATATAGTTTGGGATGATTACAAGTGACAGGGCTCAAGCTCTAAAAGGATAGTAGGCTCCAAAAGCAGCCTCCATGTTGAAGGAAGGGGGCAGCTGGCCACACCTCTTCCCTCCATTTCCCTAGCCAAAAAAAAAAAAAGAGCCAGGGATGTAGCTCAGTGATAGAGTGCTTGTGTAGAACAAGGCCCTGATTTGATCCCCAGGACCACAAAAAAAGTAAATATATAACACAAAACTACCCCTCCACATTGTTCTATACAAAACATGGCTGAGTAACCAAATAAAGTAACCAAATAAAGATCTGAAAGGTTGAAGTCTTACCTTTCTCATGCCCTTAGCAGCCCCCATATTTTGAGTAGCCTGGTTTCAGGAACCAGTCATGCAGTATGCCTTGGGTTTTAGTAAAAAGAATGTTCGGAGCTGGAAAATCCTCTACGGGTGGGACCTAAGAGCTGTGCATCCTTTCCTGGGGCTCAGAGAAGTAGTGTTTTCCCCACTGGAGCCAGCTATGACCCTGGAGCCACATATAGTAGCTATATCATAAGATGGGGAGAAGTGAAGAGAGTGGGGAAAGGAACAGAGAAGTGAGGAAAGGCCTGTCCCATGGGGATAGCAGCTAGCCGGAGTTTGCTGGTCCTCGGCTATCATACTTCTCCCACCCGACACACACACACACACACTTGTGCACACATATATGAATGTGTGTACATTTTATGCCAGGGAAATTCCTAATCTCAAGAGAGAACTGGTGCCCCAGAGACTAAACGCCAAAACTGGAAGTGGCCTCCTCCCGCAGGGCCCTTGCCAGTCTTGAGCTGTGTGCGGGATGCTAGAACAAATGACCAGACTGCATGACTGGTGGTTAAACAATACTCATTATTTCTCACAGTTCTGGAGGCTGGGAAGTTCTGGCTCAAGGTGCCCACAAATCAGGTGTCTGGTGAGGACCTGCTTCTGGTTTTGATGTGGCTATCTTTTTTTTCTATACTAAGGATTGACCCTAGGGCCTCCTGCATGCTAAGCAAGCACTATGTGATTGAACTACATCCACAGACCCCTTTTCATTTTTTTTCTATTTTCATTTTTTATTTTTGTATATATGTATGTGTGTATGGGGATGTGCTTGCCATGATGCACATGTGGAGGTTAATGAACAGCATTGAGTGTTTCTCTTCTCCTCCTACCCTTTATGAAACAGGGTCTCTCTTGCCACTGCTGCTGGCAAGCTTCCAGATTCTCCTGGCTCTGCCTTCTGTTTCTGTAGGTGCATTGAGATTATAGACTCTGTGTACAACTTTATATCTTCCCAGACCTCTTTTTGATTTTTTAAGTATTTTATTTATTTGAGAGATAGAGAGAGGCAGACACAGAGAGAAACACATGAGCCACCTTGTGCGTTTGACTTACATGGGTCCTAAGTAATCAAGCCTGTACCCCTAGGCCTCACAGGCAAGCACCTTAAGTCATCTCTCCAGTCTCCTTTTTTAAATTTTTATTTTGAGACAGGGCCTCATTAAGCCACTCAGAGTGCCTTTGAACTTGCTTTGTAGCCCAGGAAAGCCTTGGACTTTTGATCCTATTGCCTCAGAGTATCTGGGATTACAAACCTATACCACTAGGCTTGACTCCATCCTCTTACTGTGTCCTCATGTGGCAGATACAAGCACGTGTACACACACACACACACACACACACACACACACACACACACACACGCGCGCGCGCACATACCTGTCTCTTCTAATAAGGGCACTAATCCCTCTGAGTAGAGCTCCACCCTCATAACTTAAAGCACTAACACTGGAGTTTGTGATGAATGTATAAATTCAGGAAGACACAGACATGTAGTCCATCCTATTGCCCATTGTTGCTGCAGGTGTTCAATGTTCAAAAGGTGACAAGAGGCTTCTTTTCTTCTGAGTCCATCATGCCACCTGCGTTTGCAAATTTATTAATTAATTTATTTATTTGAGAGAGAATGGTAGGCTAGGGCCTCTAACCACTGCAAACAAACTCGAGATGCATGTATCACTTTGTACATCTGGCTTTGCATGGGTACTGAGAAATCAAAACCTGGGTTTTATGGCTTTACATGCAAGTACCTTAACTTCTAAGCCATCTCTCTAGCCCTGTGTTTGCAAATTTTAATAGGAGCATTAACAACTTGGGAAACAATCAGAGGAGAGGAGTAGTATGTCAAATGAGGGGCACTTCGAGGGACATAGAGAGCAAAAGAATCCCCTTTAAGTTCCTGCCAGGTTATGGAAAGGTGAAAGGATTGATCTTATTCTAAGCGAGTCCACAGAGTTGAACCAACACCAGCCGAGAGTACAGAGAAAGACTTACTTTTATCCAATATAAGGCAGGACTTATTAAAGTTTAAGTTAGCCAAAGATAGCTTATGCTGCCTCAAAAGATGGTGACCTCCTCATCACAGGAAGCAGACAAACAGACATTGGCTGAACAGGCGGTAGAGGCACCACATAGGTCAGTCTTCAGCCAGAGAGGCAGAACTAGCTCGAGATCCATATGAAGAAATGTACTGCAAGGATCTGGCTTACAGGATGGTAGGGCAGTCTGGTCAGCCCAAATGCCATAATGCTGAACATCAAGAAATGCAGATTCGAACTGTTTCTATATTTGTGCTGTCCACAGGTAGAATTCTTTCTTAAGCAGATCTGTAAATCATGTTAACTGATCATACCAGACCTAGACAGGCTATATGGGATAATAGATTCTCTGGGATTATAATCTAGGGCCACCCCAGACTCCTTTACTCAAAGTCAACGGATTATGGACTTTAATCACATCTTCAAAATGTCTTCCTAGCAATCCTTAGATTGGTGTTTGAGTAACTAGAGGCACATATTAGACTAGGAAGTGGGAGTACAACCATCAGCTTTTAAGTGATGCCTTGAGTTCTCTAGGAGGTAGCCCAAGGATAAATCACCCAAAGTGGGGCTCAGCAGTACCCCATAGAACCCTTCCTGACAGAACTGGCATTCCCTTCATTTCAGGTCAGTTTCTCAACCACTGAAATCTCTTAACGTTGTCTATTTGCCAGGTTCCATACAAGGAAAGCAGTATGAGATCAGACAGCTAGATCCTAGATCCTTCCCCCAAGGACCTGTGGTCTAGTGGAGTCATGAAAAGCCCACATTGAATGGCATGCACGCTAAAACCAAGTGGAGTCCCCTCAAAGGGGTCTGAGTTGATTTGATGTAGGAAGACCTGAGGTAGGTTTCAATAGGGAGTGAGGACTTTGGGGATGAAGACTGGCAATGTGAGTTTCAGGGGATTGGGAGCAGAATACTGCTGGCTGGGGGTCATGCATGTGCCCAAGGCAGGGTGACCAGGACAGAGCCTGCAGAACCAGTACTCTGGTGGGTGGGCTTGACTTAACAAACACAGGGAATCAAGCAATGGCACACCCAACCTGTATTCTCCTGCCTGAGTCTTGACCAGTGGGTACCCAGTGACCCCAGCTGACCCAAACCATGATGTCTCATTTCCCTTTCATCCAGGTCATCTTGCAGCCCATAGCTGGCCCTTGGGCACAGTTGAAAATCTTCCCCTGCATTTTCTCTTTTCTGGACCAATGGTCCACTCCAGAGGTCAGACCAGACACAGCCTCATCAAGGTGTGCAGGAAACCCTGGGATGATGCTGAGCACAGAATCTGATGTGGATATTTTCTGTAAGGAGAGCCCAATAAACCTCCTCTCAGACCCTGTTCCTCTCCTTCACACCCTCTCCCCACCTTGTAAGTCCACATTTTTGGACCCTAAACACCTCTTGTTTGACTTCTGCTCTAGATTCTGAAGTTTGGCATGAATTTCACATCCTTTATCAGGAATATGCAGGGCTTTTCCTAACCATGGCTGTGATTCTGAAAAGGCCCTCTCAGACACATCTGGAGTGTCACATTCTAGCACAAGGTCATAGCGTTGTCTGGGACTGGGGGTTCTTCAGAGATCTGAACTGTGAGACCACATGGGGCAGCTTAGAGACAGAGACACCAGACATTGTAGCTCTCTTCTTCAGGACAGGGTCTAGTCCTGCCTCTGCAGAGGGCTCCTCTGGGGCTTGGGAGGTCCTGCAAGGGACAGAAAGATTCAAGTAGGAATCAGCCCCTGATCAATCCAACAGATGGTTCTGCCCCGGCCATTCCATACAAGTCTTAGACCTGGCAGGAAGCAGTCACTCTCCACAAAGCCTGCCTTAGTTTCCAGTCACAAAGAAGCTGCTGTACTTTGAACTGTTAAACTGGGCTGGGCTCTTTGTATGCACTACCTTATTCAGCTCTCAGCTGCCCCAAGAGGAGGCACTGTCTAATTCCCATTATGCAGATGAAGACCCTGAGGCATGATCGGGGGAGGGGTTAAGGAATGTATCTAGTCATTGCTGATGGCAAATGCAGACATGGCTGTGTTCTGCATGCACAGCACTTAGTCACACAGTATCTCTTCTGAGTTTCACATCAACTAGAGGTATGGACATTATTATTCCTACTTTGCCAACAAAAATCCTGGTCTTGAAATGAGAAAGCCACTTCCTGTGCTTCACAGTGAATAAATGTGGGGCCAGAGTCAAATCAGACCTGCCCACCTTAAACTCAGCCCTTTCTCCCAGAATCCAAGTGCCCTAGGCCATGGGCAATGGCTAGAGGTGTGGATTTATGTATACAGCTATAGAAGCCTCACAGAGATACAGTCAGCCTATGGAGATGGAGCAGTAATGGCTGGAGAGCTGTCTCAGACAGGCATTTGTCATCTCACTGAACAGAAGGGTTTCCTCAGTGCTGTGTCTTAAGAGGAGCCACCGAAGGAAAGAGAACCTTGTTGGGGTGACTTAAGCAACTTACCTGCTCCCCTTTAGGAAGTTCGGAGGAAGAAAAGACAGGCAAAGTGGCCCTGCTGTGCTTGGTGGGAAGGTTTGTCCTGGTTGGTGGAGCCAGAGGCATGAGTGTTAGGCACTTGCTCTGGAAATTATTTCAGCAGGCCTGAGATAAACCTGAGAGCGTCATACTTTTTGTTTTGTTATTGTTATTGTTTTTTCTTATGTTTTCCATATTTGGGACAGAACCTAGGACCTGGGTATGCTAGGCAAATCTACTATACTAAGGAATATCCACAGCTCTTTTGTTGCTTTAACTTTTTTGCAGTTTCTTTTTAAAGTTTGTTTTGTTTTGTTTTTTGAGGTAGTGTCCTTTTTAAATATTTTTGTTTATTTGCAAGTACAGAGAGACAGAGAGAATGGGCATGACAGGGCCTTTAGCCTCTGTGAACAAATTCAATGTGCCACTTTGTGCATTTGGCTTTAAGTGGCTACAAGGAATCGAACCCAAGTTGTTAGGCTTCGCAGGCAAGTGCCTTCACCACTGAGCCATCTCTCCAGCACTTGATGCTTTAACTTTTATTTATTTATTTGCATGTGTATGAGGTGGTTGTGTGTTTGTGTGTGTGTACAGGTGAATGGACACATGTGGTCACATGCATATGGGAGCTAAATGTAAATGTCAGGTATCTTCCTCAATCATTCTCTACCTTAATCTTTGAGACAAGGTCTCTCGCTGAACCTAGAGCTCACCATTCAGCTAGACTTCTTAGCCAGCAGGCCCTAGACATCTCCTATCTCTGTCTTCCTTCCACTAGGATAACAGGCTTGGCTTAACCACACCCAACTGTTTATCTAGGTTCTGGGAATCCAAACTCAAGTCCTCGTGCTTGCATGGCAAGTAATCTACCCACTGAGATCCCTTCCCAACCCCTCTTTTTTTACTTTTTATTTTAAAACAGCATCTCACTAATTCCAAGGCTGGCCTTCAAATTGCTCTATAGTCCTTGAACTTGAGCCCTTCCTGCCTCAACCTCCCAAGTAGCTAGGATTACAAGTGTGCACACCAGGCCAGGTTAGTCTCATGTTTTAAGATTTCTAGGTGATGGGAGCCTACAGCCCAGTGGTAACCAGAAAAAGGATCAGCATTCTGTCCTGGAGAGGCTGGGCCACACTCAAGGGTGGCTGAGAAGGAACCTTTGTTTGTTTAAGCCAGCACTCCTAGAATGAGCCAGGTGGCAGAGTTATCAGGAATTAGTAGATGGCCCCAAGAGAAAGACATATCCACCACCCCCACCCACTGCCACAGGAGAAGGAGACTAGGTGGCCTTTGGGGTTCTTAGAAGCAGCCTGTGTCTCTTCCTTCATGATGTTGCTCTCAGGTTGCTCTCAAACAACTCTAGAGGAGGGGAGGCATCCTCAGCATCCTCAGCATCCTCAGGGAACAAATTGGGGCAAGGCTAAGCCTTCTGTAGCACGGCTCTGAGTCATGGGTTTTCCACTGCAAGGGGCCTATCTTGTGCTCCTCTAGGCAGGACCAGAGAGAACAGATTTAAAACTAAACTCAGTTTCTCCTTTCCTCCTCTTAGACACCATGCCCAGCTCAATGCCCCAGAGCCCCAAGTACTCATCTTTCTTCTGTTCCCTTTCTAGCCCACAGGTCATGCATGGGCTCAAGGATAAGTCGTGTTTCCTTCTGTGAGCTATGACAGAGGATTCACCTTAGGGCAGATGAGCTAAGGAAGGGGTAGGGATGATAAGGTCAATAAAGTCATCGCAAGTGCCAGAGGGAACCTTAAGAGTAAAAGTTGTCCCCTCCTCTGTCTCTGCTTCTCACTCACTGTGAGACCTACACAAAGTCCCACATGACTCCATCCTTACTTGTGAGGAGTGAAATTGGTAGAGCTGTGCACACCTTAGAATTGAGTCTCTGTAGGCCTATCTGGCCTCCCACCCCAGCACATCCTATGAAGCACACTGTCCAGGATTGCTCTTGTCCCCACTTCACCCTGTGCTGCCCAGGCCCCCTGGGGGTTCTTCCTCTGTGGCCAATCCCAAGAATAGAGCTCTATCCAGGATCTCCAAGTCCCCTTTCTGGAAAGAGGGCATTTCTGGCTGTGGCCAAGGTCCTGCTTATCAGTAGAGTGAGGCCACAGCCCAGCCTGTGGGACTGCTGGAATGCAAAAGCCTCCCACCCGGAAAAGGAAGGGGAGGTGCTTCAGATTGGCAGCTCCCACAGTAGCCCCTGCACTGAAGTCAGGAGAATATCATCCCAGGAGCAAGCTGACTTCAGCCAACACCTTCTAACTGGGTAGCCAGAAGCAAGACTGCAACAGAACAACCAACCTAGGATACGAACTCATGGCCAGTCCTATTGTCCAGGACTTGGACTGGCTCTGAGGCTTCCAGGGTCCTGGTAGCTGACATCCTGCTCATGAGCTACTCTTCGCCATCCTACCTAGACCAGAGATCCACTGGATATCTGAAGGGCCAGGGGCTGGCCCAGCAGTCCTTCCAGTGATTTGCAGCCTCTAAGTACTTGTGGGGCATTTTTGGACCTGTGGATCCTACCCTAACACCTTACCCAGCCTTGGGCTTAGGATCCAGTGCATTTAGTGAAGGAGATGGAGACTGACTGTGGCCATTCTTGAAGAGCAAAGGCTCAGGTTGACAGTAAGATGACATTATGGCAATTTCCCAGATTCCTTATGAACCACTAATGTCATCCAACCTTTCTTCCAGAGGAGATGAGACTGGGCCGGGGTGCAGGAAGAGATGCCCCAGTTCCTATCAGTTAAGCCCTCTGACACCCATCTCAGGGTCCCCACAGTCATCCCCTCCCCATTTATCTGGTTGTTGTAAGCATCTTTCATGTGTCCCAGGGAGGTAGTACTGGGGTATTTCAGGAAAAGGAGCAGAGAGTGCAATATGGCCTCAGCATGCTCTAGGCTGTGATGTATAGCTTACAAAAAAAAGAACTATGGTGACTGGACCAGGTAATGTCAGCGGAGATCAAGAACATGAACAGATTAAGCCTCTTTGGGAAGCAGAGTAAACAGAACTTGCTGATAGAAAAGATGTCTGTATTGGGAGAGTGGGAAGGGAGGCCGCCTGTGGGAGTCTGGGGAGGAGAGCAATCAAGCCTTGTTTCCTGGTCTTTGATCTGAGCAATTGGGTAGGGGCTGATCTTTTACCACATGGAAAATGCAATCTAGAGAGTAATGGGTTTGATAAGGAGATTCAATACTTCTGCTGTAGACAACCAGGTCAATTTTGAGATGCTTGTGACAAATCCATGAAGGCAGTTAGACAGACAAGTCTGCAGCTCAAGGGAGAAATCAAAGCTGAGACAGAAACTCAGGAGGTAGAAATAATATTGAAAATCATGTGCTGCATGAGATCAGCTGGGGACAGGGTAGAGTGGATGGGAACAGCAGAATATGGCATCCTTCCTCCAACAGTAGGAGGTCAAGCAAGAAGGGAGTGAGGATACACAGTATGGCGGCTTGTGCCTGTAATCTCAGGAAATGGGAGGGAGGCTGATGCCAGAGGATCAGGAGATCAAGGCTATCTTGGGCTACATACTGTCTTGAAAAATCAAGGGCTAGGGATATAGCTCAATGGTAGAGAGCTTGTCTAGGAAATGCAAGATCCTGAATATGATCCCCAGCACTACAAGGTAGGCAGGGAGACAGGGAGGGAGAGAAGAGGGAAAGAAGCCAGAAAGGAGGGAGGGAAGCACCTAGTAGTATCACAAGTGCTATCCTAAAGGCCAAGAGGAGCATTAGAGCAGTCAGCGATGCCCACAGCTGCTGGGAGGTCAATCACGTGACTACGGAGTCAGAGCCAGTGGATTTGGCAGCATGGTGGTCAAAGGGCTATTGACCATGAAAAGTGTCACATTCCCCAGCTCCTTCCAGACACAAACGAAGGGAAGGGGAGTGTCTTCTACACTTAAAGATCCTCAATTGGAACAGAGGGGCTGGACTGAATTCAAGGAGACTGAGTCAGGCCAGAGAGGCAACAATATGGCAGCTCCTCCTATTTGTAGGCTAAATGCTTAACAAACCTCCTGCAGAAGCCCAATAAGTGGTGTTCATTAGGACCATTATGCAAATGATGCCAAGCCCCACCCCCAGGTTCCCAGGTCTATGTCTCATAGCAGTCCAGCTCTTCCTAGAGTACCCCCCACCACAACCCTGTCAACTCAGCACCCCTCCCACCTCCCCATCATCCCTATCCTCTGACCCCTCCTGTCAGCTACCAGCAGCCTTAGCCTCAGCCTCCCTCCTCTCCAGAAGTTGTTTTTTTCTCTTTGGTCCCTGCAAGTCTGTCCTCAGCTGTGTCCTCAACTCAGCCCCATGTCCTTCCCTCCCTGCCAATGCAGGATGTTCTCCCACCCTGTGCCAAAGGTGGGGAAAGCAAGAGCTTCCAAGAATGTTGGGGAAATGTAAGCCTGCAGGACAGGAGTATGGCCCTACTTCTGACTGCTCCATGGGACAGAGAGAGACTGGCTAGGATTTAGTTCAACCCCTCATCTGTGGGGGGAACAACAGGGATGGAGAATTCCAGGGATATCTCTGGAGGCAGCCAGGTGTAAACAATCAAAAGGGCCTTACACTTTTCCCTGGGTGGACAAGAAGGGCTGAAAGGCCCTCTTGAGAGAATGAGGTAGATGATAAATGGTAGTCATGAGTCCTCAGTTACTGGTAAAGCCAGTCATATGACTGCCACTACAATGCACAATTCAGAGAAGGGAATGGCCCAGGACCTCAAAGTTCCTTTTGGAGCTAGGCTGATTCCAGCAGGAAATTATGGGTGTCATCCAAAGACAATGTGGAGTGGAAAGAATTCCTTGTCAGAGCTGGGGCCCTGGACTCCCCTCAGGCCTGGCCCTAACTTCTAGGCCTGGGCCACCCTTACGCCCAATTCACCTCCTGATCTTATCTCTGAGATGTCTCTACTCTGACTTTGGGACTCTGTGGCCCTGTCTACCTCTAGCTGCTCTGGCAGGCCCAGACCCTGGCTTACCAATAGAAGAGATGACCAGAGGGGACTCAACACCCAAACACCCAGTGTACTCCCCACAGCCCTGACAGGGGGCTGCAGTAGTAATTAGCTCCTCACACATCCCCGGGGTTATTTTTAAGCCTCGTTCTTCCATGGTTTATTTTTAAAGTAACTGGCACGTGGCTGGCCGGCTGCCCTTCCCAGGTGCCTGTGCCAATTTTGGCTGGGAATGGAGCAAGGCAAGATGGGACCCGTCCCCCAGGGTCCCTCATTGAGGGCAATGTATCTGCCCTCCCCACTTCAGGAAGGTTCCTGTTGCCAGAACTTGGGTTCCAGTCTGGGACAAGAGACAGGTGGTGGCAGCAGACTGTAGGAAATTCCCAGGTCAGGTATTGTGTGACCTTGACAGAGGCACCTCACTATCAGAGCTCACCCTCCTCCTTTCTCAGTGGGATGAGTGGGTAGTGACACTTGTCTCACTCACTGTCAAAATACTCAAGGGTAAACCACAAATAAACATGATGCCTAAGCACAAGGGAATATTCTGATTAACTCCCATACAAATAGACTGCCCCTACTCTCCCACTGGAGCCCTTCCAGTCCCATCGTTCTCACTGGATGACTTTTATCCAGTCTATGAGAGCCCCTCTGCTCATATTCATCCCTCCCCCACCTGCCCAGAGACCTTTCTCCTCATTTCCAACTGGCATACAGTCAGAGACAGTGCAAGAGAGAGTACAGCTCTGCCATGTGCTTGGTGCATGACCTTGAGCAAGTACTTGACCTCTCTGTGGCTCAGTTCCTACATCTTTAAATGGGGATAATAATAGTCTCTACTGAATAGGTTGTTTGAGAATTAAACGAGGTACATATATCAGCTTGCTCAGAGCAGTGCCTGGCACGTAGTAAGCACTGTATAAATGTTAGCTAGTATTGTTTTGAATTGGGGAGGAGGAACTGTGACAGAGACATTTAATCATTTGAATAAAGTCAAGTGCAGAGAAAGTCAGCTTGCCTGGATTCCACCATTGGACTAGGGGAGGGAAAGAAAGAGGCAGACAACACTAAGCAGCAGCTGGAGAGTGCTAGGTCCCAGGGGAGGTTGCCAGGGTCCTGGAGAAGCTTCTTAGCTCAGAGCTCTTGGCACCATAAAAAGCAAGCTCAGGATACCAGTGTATAACTAGGCAGCCTGTATAAAGCATGGGAGCCAGGAAGTCACTCTCCTGTTAGATGCTGGCTAGGCCCATCTCTTGTCTGTTCTGGGCTGTGAAGAGTGGTGCAGATGGAGCGCCATGAAGGCAGGTTGCTGGCAGAGACCATTGGGAAAATGGGGGTCACAGAGAGTTACTGAGTGAGTCAGGCTGGGAATGGGTGTTTGCCTCCAGGTCCTGTGTGAAAAGCAGTGTCCCCAAACATGGGCTGAGACAGAAGGGCCAAAGCCTTGTCACTTCATTCTCCATAGGAGCATTTTCAAAAGGCATAGGTCAGAGTGGAGTGTTTCCATGGAGAATGAAGCCTCTGAGAAGGATTTGTGTCCCCTTGACTGGAGGAAGCGGCCCTGGTCCTTCACAGCCTGAAAGTTGAGAGAATGGGAGGCTTAGAGGCAGGTCTGGGGAGAGACCCTCTCTCTCCCTTATTTCAGTGCACACTTTCTGCTTTGATACAGCCAACTGATTCTTGCACTCTGTCCTGGATGGTGGACAGAGTCATGCCAAGAAGTCAGTGGAGACAGGCGGAATGTTGGAGTGTTGTGTGTGTGTGTGTGTGTGTGTGTGTGTGTGTTTTGTATGCACAAGTAAATAATGAGAATGAGGACCCCAAATCCAAGGAGATAAGGTTCCACAGCTGCCTGCAGGCCAAAGTCCCTGTTGCCTGGAGTCCCTCATCTCCCAGGCACAATGCCAGCCTCCACCATCTGAGCTCCTGAGCCCTGGGGAGGGTGCTGAGCCTAAGAAAAACCTCCCTTCACAGCTCCTGGCATCTGCTTCCAAATTCCCTGCCAGCCCAATGTTGTCTGGGCCACTAGCCATGACCAGGAAGAAGAGTGAGGAGCAGGTGATAGAGATGGGGTATCCTGAGGCCTCTCCCCACACCCAGGCCATCCATCAAAACTGGCCTCATGCATTTGCTGAGTTTATACCAAAGGCACTGGACACAGTGGGCTAAGAGGAGAGAGACCTGCCTCACCCACCCCACAATGCCTGGCAGACAGCAGTGAGGGGCAGAGGGTGTGCCCTTCTCTCAGCTAGAAGACAGGAGAAGGTGTGACAGAGGAGGTGACCCTGAAGAAGGCTATGAGAGGGAACTCTAAGCTCTAACTATACCATGAACAGGCCCTCAAAAACAAAGCTGACTTAGCTGCACTGAGCAAGCAAGCTAAGAGTGTTAGGAGATTCAGAAAATATCAGGCCAGGCAGGAGTGAGTTAGCTCCTAGATGAACAGCCTGCATGCTTGACCTGGAACTCCCAACTGTATTGTGTCAAATTGTGTCAAGGGATGAGGAAGGTGTCTGAGTAGTGAGTGGCCCCTCAGAGATATGCTGGATAAAATGTATGAACATACTAATAACAGCTAATGCTTCCTTAGACCCCACCTCTCTCTCACACACACATGTACTATGTACTTTACACATTGTTTTTCTAACCCCAAAGTCACTCAGTTACCTAGTAAGATGGGACCAGAGAGGCAATGTGGACAGTAAGAGAAGCAGCAGGCCCAGAACAGGAGACTTAGGTCCAGTTCTGAAGCTGTACCTGAAGGCAAGAGGCCAACCTTTCCAGGATTCATGTTTGAAGCTGTTGAATGGATACTGTCCCTGCCCAGTGGGCTGCATGGGGCTACTGTACAGATGCAATAGGAATGTTCCTGACTGTAGAATGCTGTGCTCATGTGGGTCTCCCAAAACCCAGCCAGGCCCTTCTGCTATGCTGCTTACCTTGCAAGACACTCTGGGTCCCTGTGTATAGGGCTGGGCCCTCCATCTGGAGGTGCTGGGACATAGCCAGCACCCCTTTGGAGCACAGCAAGTGAAAGGACTTCTGCAAAGAAGCAGTAGCACTTAGCCAGGATCAAAGGCCAGTAGCCAGAGTCGGGCCCTGCCCACCATTCTGTGGGATAAACTGCTCGTGTGTACTTTGTTCTCACATGCTCTGGCTTTTCTTCCCCACACTCTTAACCTGCATGTGACTTTGGTTCACCCTGTGGCTAGGATGCAACTCTGTAACCCTGCAACTCAGTCATTCAAGCCAAACCAGCCCATCAGCCTAGTACCTGAGAAAGTATGAGCCTGAATTAGCTAACAGTGGTAGCTTATGTCATTTTGGATCAGGTGTCCCACACTGGTCCAATCCACTATGGGTTAGGCCAGAATGACAGGATGTGACTACCTCAGCCCTCCATAAACTGAGGTTGTTACAGGAAGAACTATTCCAAAGATGTAGGAAGGGGCTGACATTCCACTCGTCCCCTACCTGACCTCCTCTATTCCTGCTCCCTCACTTCCACCCTCACCTCCAGCTCTGTCAGCCTCAGGGCCATGCCAAAGCTCCCAGAGTACCCCTAGAGAACTTCCAGGGGCTGCTCCCTGGACAGAAAGGACTGACCACCCAAGCTGTGGGTCCCCTGAGCCAGAGAACAGAGACAACTTTCAGGAAAGAAGGGTTTGGAGCAGGACAGCATCCTCCATCTTCACATGATTTGAGACCCTGTTGTACACAGGGCATAAGATTCTAAGACCAGTTCTGTCCCAAGGGGCTTACATTGTTGGGATAAGGGTCTGCTCAACATGCTGTTCACATTCTACTGACCAAGGGGAAAACCAGGATGGTCAGACACCTCAAAGTGCCTCACTTGGAAGGCCAAAGACCAAGACTGAATCCTAATCTTGTCCATTTTTATCTGGAGAAGCTCTCTGCTCTTCCTCTCCTCCTACCTACCCACTAGATAGTCCCTGTTCCCAACCCAGCCACCGTTTTTGTGTGTCTTCCCTCAGCACTTGGCTAGTGCCTGGCATAAAGTCATGGGTGCTTAACAAATAAATGTTGGCTTAATTAATTAATGAAGACAAGCTAAGAGGGAATGAAGCCATGCCTATCGCCCTGATTTTCTAGCTGATATTCTTGAGACCAGCCAAGTTTCACAGTCTCCTACAGCACCTACTTCCTGCTTAGCCTCCCCAGGTGCCCCAACTTCCTCTCCCTGGGGTCAGTGTCTTTTCCTGGACTGGCCATGAGCTCCTTGACAACTGTTACTTTCTGTCATCTGGTTCAAGCTTGTGGTGGGGTCCTCAGTGGAAATGCCATGCAATCCCAGGCCTGCTGCGAATGAGGCAAGGCTGGAGAGACGGAAGAACCATTGCTAGGGCAGTACTTGCCTCTGCCTGTCCCTCACTAACATTTGTTCAGAGCACCTTAAAATGGGAGTTTATGGAGGTCTCACTCAGCTGGGCCATGGACCCTGATCCTTGAGCCCAGAGAACTCAAAGGCCACTGAGATAAGAAAGGAACAGAATAGGATTTGGCCTAGGAAGGTGCCATCACTTGGGTGACCTTGACAAATCAGCCCCTCAGCTCAGTCACCTTTCCAGGAAACCCTGGTCACCTGCCTTCCAGAACTCAGCCTCTATTCCCCTAACATCAGCTAGGACCAAGGTGTCCCTGAACTCTGCTCATTCACTAGCTCTTTGGCTATAGTTATGGGAATGTTTTGTACCTTTTCTATAAGGTGGATTTCTGAGAAGATTAAATAAAATAGTATGTGCAAAGCACTTAGCACAGTATCTGGCATATACCTTCTCAGTAAATGTGGGCTTTACTCTTCCTGCTATTACTATCACTGAGCTACTAAGAAGTACAGTTACCACCCGCCCTTGGGAACTCCAGAGAAGCCAAAATAAGACCAAACCATTATGAAGCAGTTGGCGGGAAAGGAGGAAAAGAAGGGGAGACAGCCTGGAGAGAGGGCTCAGCAGGTTATGTTTGTTGTAAAAGCATGAGGACCTGAATTTGATTCCTAGTACTCACATAAAAAGCCAGCATGGAGCTGGGCTTGGTGGCGCACGCCTTTAATCCCAGCACTGGGGAGGCAGAGTTAGGAGGCTCACCATGAGTTCAAGGTCACCCTGAGACTAAGAGTGAATTCCAGGTCAGCCTTAGCTAGAGTGAGACCCTACCTTGGGGGAAAAAAAAGCCAGCATGGCTATGTATGCCTATAACTCCAGTTGAGAGGGCAGCAGCAGCAGGCTAGGGACCATTAGTCAGCCAATCTAACCAAAAATGGCATGAGCTTCAGGAAATAAGGAGAAAGAGTGATAGAGGAGGACATCCAGGTGGGAGAGTGCACATACATATGTGTACACTGTATGTACTACACACACACATAACAAAAAGAAAGTCTGAGGGCTGGAGAGATGGCTTCACAGCTAAAGGTGCTTGCTTGCAAAGCCTGATGCTAGGGTTTGGTTCCCTAGTACCTACATAAAGCCACATGCACAAAGCGGCATGTGTCTGCAGTTCATTTACACTGGCAGGAAGCCCTGGTGAGCCATTTCCCAATCCCTCTCTCTCTCATTCTCTCTCTATGCTTGCAAGCAGATAAATAAAAATATTATTTTAAAAAAATAGGGGCTGGAAAGATGGCTTAACAGTTAAGGCATTTGCCTGCAAAGCCAAAGGACCCAGGTTCAATTCCCCAGGACCCACATGAGCCAGATGCAGAAGGTGGGGTATGCATCTGGTTTGTGGCTGGAGGCCCTGGCATGCCCATTCTCTCTCTTTGCTCTCTCTCTCTCTCTCTCTCTCTCTCTCTCACACACACACACACACACACACACACACACATTTTCAAACAAATAAATAAATATTTTTAAAAATTAAAAAAAAAGAAAAAGGAGACTCAAGGTCCCTAGGAAGAGGTACAGGACTAGAAGGAAGGAGAATCCGGGCTCCTGGGGCTCAGTGGGCAGTAGGAGAACCTGGGACCCACAAAGCTTTCCAGTGCTCCAGCTTGTTTTAGTGGTTGCCTCTTCCCTGACTCCACAAAGCCAATCTGTGGGAAGGCTGCCTGGACTGGGGTGTAGGCCAGGATTTGGGGGTCCAGCTTCCCTTGTGCTTCAGATGGAGGAGTGTTACCACAGAGAACTGTGATGAGCAGACCCAGCCTACGGGCCCTCACTACATATCTTATCAGTGCTGAGTGATGGGCTGCTAGGCAGCCAGTGAGTCTCATCCCTCCCACTGAGACGACTACTCTCTCTACGGTTTGGGAATAGAAATTGTAGCTCCTCTGAAGTTCCAGAGCCCTAGAATGCTAAAGGGCCTCAAGAGCATCTCCTGCAGCCTGTTCATGTCCTAGAAGAGGCATTCAAGGCCCCGAGAGAGACAGGGTCTTTCCTGTGACCACGCAGCACAGCCAGAACAAGCCCAGGTCTTCTGTCTTCTAACCCAATGAAGAGTCCTGGGGTGGCCAAGTACACACAGTGAAAAGAGAACTGCCCTTGAATTTCAACTTTGTTTCTAGAATTTACAGCCTGTGCTAAAATTTTATATATATGAGCTTTAGTTTCCACATCCAGAAAATAGAATAACAATACTTCCTCTATAGGACTGCTTTGGAAGATAAAACAATAGAAAGTATAGAAATTGTTTTGGTAGTGAACAAACCTTGAACAAATAAATATAAGAAATTCTTTTTTGTTTGTTTGTTTTTGTTTTTGTTTATTGAAGTAGGGTCTCACTCTAGCCCAGGCTAACCTGGAATTCATTATGTTGTCTCAGGGTGGCCTTGGACTCATGGCCATCCTCCTACCTCTGCCTCCCGAGTGCTGGGATTAAAGGTGTGCGCCACCACGCCCAGCTAAGGAATTCTTATTATCGATCATGGAGCACAGTACATGTTAGGGGCTCAAAAATGTCTGTTAGTTGAATGGACAAATGGCACTGATTTGTTGAGGTGAGTAAGAAAAGGGAAGACTTCCCAAAGAGGTGACTTTTTAGATGGACTTCAAAGGAGGAGTGGAATCTTACCATTTGAAAAAAAGCATGAGAATCCAGAATATAGAGATGGGTGCTCCCTCACAGCACACACCCATATTCCCAGGCACTTGGGAATGCAAGACAGAAGGATCACTTGAGCCCAGGAACTGAAGGCCAGCCTGGACATCTTGGGAAGAAAGGGAGGGAGGGAAGGAAGAAGAGAGGGAAGGAAGGAGGAAAGAAGAGAGGAAAGGAGGGAAGAAAGAAGGGATGGAGGGAAAAAGGAGAGGAGGGACAAACAGACAAAGGGAGGGAAGGAAGGAAAAAAGGAAGGAAGGAAGGAAAGAAGGAAGGAAGGAAGGAAGGGAGGGAGGGAGGACAGAAGGAGGAAGGAAAGAGAAGGGAAAGAGGAGGAAGAGAGGGAAGAGTGAAAAGAAAAAAGAAAAAGAAAGGAAAAAGAACCAAGCCTTCCCAAGAGTTATGTGTACCAGTTTCACAGGAAACTTTGGACACTTAACCCTTCTCAAAACTCAACCTTCTCCTTGGGGCCTCTGCATGGTACTGGGTCAAGAAGAGCTAAGAAGTTATTAAATACTTAAATACAGCACTCCAAAGAAGAAGATCCCTTGTGGGCCTTCCTATCTGACATCTCATTTGATAGAGAAGAAAGATAGATAAAGGAGATGACATATCTTAACCAAGACCCTGGAGCAGGCTCAGCCAACTTATCTATGCCTGACTCTGACCCATTGTCTGTTTTTGTCAATAAAGTTGCATTGGAACACAGCCATGCCCATTCATTTACATGTGCTGCTTCCATGATTCAGTAGCAGAGCTAAGTACTTTCAAGAGATAACCATAGAAAACTTAAACATAAACCATCCTGCTCTTTATTTTAAGTTTGCTGCCCTCTGTTCTGTAGTAAGGCCATGACCAAACTTGGCTGGGCACCAAGCATATTGACTCCTAGTTGGCTGTTCTTCAACTCCTGTGTACCTTCACCCCTCTGGGCCCCACTCCATCTATAACACCGTCCCTAGGGTGTGATTTCTAGCATCTAGGCTCGGAACCAGCATCTAGGCTCGCCATGGAGCACCCACACACACACCAAGACTCAACAGAGTTTCCTGTTGGAAGCAGTTTATCTCCTTTGGGGAGTGGAACAAGGACATGTCTGCTTCTCTCTGAGAGAAATCTTGGGAAAGCAAGAGAGCTTAAATGTATTTGAGTTGGGGCAGCCAAATGCCAAATGAGATGCAACATTCAAAGAAGCATGGCAGCGACTGGCACCTCCAGCCATCTGTAGAAAGTGCCAAGACCACATTAAACTGGGCTACATAATTGCCTTCTCAATGCCAGACAATCCCTAGTGAATTCATTTGATTAAATATCCTACCACATCTAATCTATCAGTTCTGAGCTCACAGATGCCATGTCCATCTGCCCATAAGGACCCAGACAAGCCACTGACCTGTACCATTGGCACCTGGTGCAGCAACTGGCCTAAGACATATCCCATAGGCCCAAGGTTACTGCCTTGCCAAGGACCCAAGTGCCATGTGGCACTGGCCCTCCAGAACCCCACACTCTATCTTCTTCAAATCTTACTTGTTCTGCAGAGATTGATTCAGTGCCAGCTCTGCCCAAGCTCCTTTCCAGCTGTGGAACATATCATGCACAAAAAAGACAAAAATCCCTGCCCTTGGGGAGCTTATTGTTTAGCCCACAAATAAAATAGCATTTCATTCACTGTATATCCACTCTTTCTCCTCTTTCTTCCCTGCCTCTCCTCTTCTCTTTTTCTCCCCTCTCTTTCCTGTTCCTTCAATCTTCCCCTTTCCTCTCTTAAATTCCTGAAATCTCTTCTCAGGGCTAAGTCTTGTCAACTAGGCCATGCTGAGGTCCCCTAGTGAATCCTTCTGTCCCCAGTCTCCCACTGTACCCACCTCACCCCAACCCAAAAATGCCAGGAAATTCACATATCCTTCCCCTACTCTGGAGTTGCAATGGCTCCCCACTGCCTTCCAGGTAAAATTCTTACTGCTGAATATACCCGTCTTTAGCTCTTACCTACCTCTGCAATTCTCATTTATACCCGTCTTTAGCCCTTACCTACCTCTGCAATTATTTATACCCTTCTTTAGCCCTTACCTACCCCTGCAATTCTCATTTATACCCATCTTTAGTCCTTACCTACCTCTGCAATTCTCATTTCAACTGAACTTCCTGCTCCATGAACACTGGGCAGACATTTTCTTGTTAATTTTATAATTTTCATCATTTCCCCATGGTGCATGTCCATACTCCCAGCACTCAAGAAGCTAAGGCAAGAGGATCACTTGAGCCCAAGAGCTCCAGGTTAGTCTGTGCAATGTGCTAAGCCCTATCTACAATATAATTTGAAATAGTAATAGCAATAATTCATCCTTTTCTACTCACTAAAGGAATAGATGGTTGGAATATAGTTCAATAGAGCATTTGCCTAGCATGTGTGAGGCCCTAATCTCAACCTCCAGTACAACAACAACAACAAAAAATAATAATAATGGCCTTTTGTAGAACATATAAAAATATGTGGAAATAAAATTAAGTTCATTAAATAAGGTCATTATTTGGGGATAAACTCTGAACTTTCTGTTATAGTTTGAGCCTTTTCTGTGAATATTAAGTGTGCATATATACATATACATATATATGGTTGGTTTGTTTGTTTTGTTTTTCAAGGTAGGGTCTCACTCTAGCTCAGGCTGACCTGGAATTCACTATGTAGTCTCAGGGTGGCCTTGAACTCACAGTGATCCTCCTACCTCTGTCTCCCGAGTGCTGGGATTAAAGGCATGCGCCACCACACCCAGCTAATATTAAGTATATTTTGATACTTAGAGTGGGATCTCACCATATTAGAAGCATTGTACCCACCATTTTCAACAGAATGCAATGATTTTCTAGGTAATTAAGAGATTCCTCAAGGGGCTGGAGAGATTGCTTAGTAGTCAGGGCACTTGTCTGCAAAGCCTAATGATTTGGTTCAATTTCCCAGTACCAGCATAAAGCCAGGTACACAAAGTGGTACATTGCAGCAGTTGGAAGCCCTGGCATACTAATTCTCTCTCTCTCTCTCTCTCTGCTTGAAAATAAATAAAAATATAAAATATATAGCCCTCTTTTAAAAAAGGGGGGATTCCTCAAGAATAACACCTCAATTGCTGCACAATATTCTACCCCATAAATATACCTTAACATGTTTAACATGTAGAGTGTTTACAATTTTTAACAATAAAATTCTGCTACAAACATCCTTGTTCATAAATCTTTCTTCTGATTTCTGGTTGTTTTCCCAGCAGAGATTCCTAGAAGTGGCACTGCAAGGGTCCCTGGTAGATGAATTTCTAAGGTTCTTGTATATATGAAACTGATTTTCTAAGACAGTCTCTACTCAACCTCATTGTTGACAATGCCACCACAAGTCTATTTTCTCTGTCTCTAATATACCCACCTAGCATTGTATCCTTGCTTTAGTAACGCCTCCTGTGAGAACCCTGCATCATCTATTCATCTTTCAAAAGTCAGGGAAAAGACCACTTCCTCCTCAAAGCCCTCCCTGATTCCTTGCCAAAGTTTTCCATCTCCATTCCTCCTTCTGCCTCCATCTTAATCCCTCCTGAAAAATATCACCTCTGATACAACTTTCAATAACATGTATTACAATAACCTCTGCTTTTTTGTTTTTATTTAATTATTTATTTGAGAGAAAGAGGCAGAGAGAGAGAATGGACACGCCAGGGCTTCCAGACACCGCAAACGAACTCTAGATGCATGCACCCCTTTGTGCATCTGGCTTATGTGGGTCCTAGAGAATTGAACCAGGATCCTTTGGCTTTGCAGGCAAAGGCCTCAACCACTAAGCCATCTCTCCAGCCCCTTGTTTTGTTTTTATGAAACTGGGACTCACTCTAATCCAGAGTAATCTGGAACTCACTCGATAGTCCAGGCTGATCTTGTACTCACAATGATCCTCCTACCTCAACCTCCCAAGTGCTTGGATTAAAAGCATGTGCCACCACGCCCTACTAAAATTATTCATTTATTTATTTGCAAGTATGTGTGTGCACGTGCACACACACATGTGCACCAGCATTTCTGGCTGCTCCACATGAATGCCTATCTAGCTTTATGGGAGTGGCTGGGGAATTTAATCCAGGCCAACAGGCTTTGCAAGCAGGTGTCTTGAATAGCTGAGCCATCTTCCCAATCCCAACCTCTTCTTCAGATGAGACATTGAAACTTTCAAAAGTTTCATGTGATTCACTCTCACATGAAAAGTATTCTATGGCAGGAACCTTGGGTTATTCATCTGGTCTGCCTTTCTTGGACATATTGCCAACTTTGAGTGTAGCCCAGTTGCAAGCTAGCTTTGAGTTAATGGATGATTCTAATCTGGCCTTCACTATTCCTTGGCCTGGCTGAATAGACTAAGATGATTCCCTCCTTAGTACTAAACAGTTAGGGAATAGGATAGAACATCCTATTCTGTCTCCACCAGTGACTTGTAGTGTAGGCTGGCTGGTCCCTGCCCCTCCCTGGCCTTAGTATACCCTTCTGTAAAATGGTTAAGTTGAACCACACGGTATCTCGCAATGCAACGCTGATCCCTTCTGAGGCTCCTGCTCATGACACCCAAGCAGCCTTGAAGTGCTTATGAGGCCCCTGCACAAAGTCAGCCTCTGGGATGGCCCCAGGGAGCTGGGCCCTAAGGCAGGCCTGGCTGTAGGCCAGGCTGTGTCTGCAAACACTGACCTTGGCTACAGCAGGGATTTTCCATGACACCAGCACCCTCCCTCTTAGCTCCCCCATTCCACATAGGCCTGACAGGGTGGGGGATGGGATGCTAGAGCTTTCCTGTATCATAGGTCCCCAGTCAGCAACAAGAGCAGCTGTGGGTGGGACACAGCTAAGGAAAGAGGGAAAGCCATATATCAGAAAAGAGCAACAAGAGACCTACTGTTGTGGAACTGGGAAGCAGCTGAACAAGGAGATGCAATACAGAGGTGGGTGGGAAGGTAGGGGGAAGCAGACCTTGGGGAGGGGGAGGGCAGAGTAAGGGGATAGATGCTATGTAGCATAGCTTTGACCTGGAGGGCGACAAACTCCAGATGCAGTTCTGCACACTGGTTGCCACCCCCACCTCTACCCAGCTCCCTGAGGCCCTTGTGGTTTTCTAGGCCTAGATCTGGGCTCAGCCAGGCCTGCAGCAGCGGAATTCCTTCTGAGCCTGGAGCTTAACTCATTTTGAAGGAACCAAGAGGGCCACAGCAAAGGCAGGAGTTCTGAGTTACCAAAAGGCACTCCTGACATGACTACGTCTCCTCCCAACTAGGGTCTGAGAAAGAGCTGTCTTGTCCATCCTCATCACAGACTGACTGACTGTGCAGTCCTCTGCCTTCTGGTGGAACAGCAGTTGCTGAGAGCTGCCCCCACCAGAACCTATGTGGGACATGTATGGGTCTCACCACCCTCCAAAGGTTGGGAGCCCTGCAGGGCACCTCTGGAGAGTGCCCGAATAAGAGAGTATAAGAGACAAAGGGAGGGGCCTGGAAGGTTCTTGGACTAGGCAGTGTCTGACCCAATCTCTGAGGGAGGGAGGATATATCTGTGCTCTTCAGCAGCCCTTCCCTCTACCTTAAGAGCCTGGTCTGGGAACCACTGCCAGTGACCTTGTACCTCATCTACTTTAACACATCAGTTCTGGTCCCATGTCCTATCTCCAGCTCCTGAGAAGGTCAACTCAGTCCTTGAGGGTCATTTCCCAGGTGCCCCTCAGCTCAGCTTGCTAGGAGAAACAAATGGCCTTCCTCTGCTTCCCCCATCCCACCTGGAGCCACTCCTCCCCAGAGCCCAGCTCTCCTCTGGCTGTCCCATCAAGTCCAGGCAGCACTCCCAGATCATTCCCTCCCCCATTTCCAAGGTACACAGCCTCTGGGTATCTCAGGCCACAGGTCACCTCATCCATCTTCCCTGGAGACAAACATTAGCCCAGCCAGGGCCATATTTACTCTAGATAAGTAGAACTGCCAGAGACAGGGTACAGCTGAGCACTGCCAAGGTTGTGCGGTTCTAATCCACCCAGAGATGGGGATCAGAGACTCATAGTCAGAGAAGAACTTGGAAGCATGACCTTAGAAAATTTTGATGATTCTGAGGAGTGTTTCACAAACCATGCTCATACTGGACCCCTGTCCAGCAATAGCACTGTGAGAAAAATGTTCCACAGTCAAATATATGAGAATCTTGATACATGCTCTGAGCTTTGACTGGCCAACATTCTGGTACTGAAATGAACTTGAAAGACTATTTTATCATGGGGTTCCCATAATATTCATATTCATAGTTTTTAACAATCCCAACCCCCTAAGCGTTTTAAATTTGCTAGTTCACCAAATCCCACAGCAACTCAGTGAGGTGCTTCATAAATGCCTCATTATGTCCATTTTACAGATGAGGAAGCATAGGCAAGAGGGTTAGGTAGCCTGCCAAAGTTAAAAGCTAATTGACTCTAGAGCACATGCTCTCTCTACTCCACTAAACTGCAGATTTCCTGTCTATTTTCAACACTTCAAATATACAAGGATAAATTGATGCAATCACAAAGTCAATTATCCCATGCTAACCCAAAGTTCTGATTGGCAGGTATGCTAATTGCTTTTGATGGGGAAATAAATTAATTATGGTTTTAATAAGCATCTACTCAGTGCCTATTTTATGTAGTAAATACATTGTATTGATCAACACACCATATTTCATAAATCTTTCAAAATTTTGAACCTATGAGTGGGTGCATAAGCAGAGACAACAATACAAGGTGTCCAGAGTAGTGGGGGGGAGGAACCTCCTTCCTTATGGGGTCTACTAAGATGAGGGACTAAGGCCAGAGAGGACCTAGCTGAGACACAAAACTAGTTGTAGGCAGGCTCAGGGTAGACCCCACCTTCCTCACTCCAGGCCCCACGCACTCTCCTCCACTCAAGGCTGTGGCCAGTGGTTCAACTTTGGGGCCAGCTAGGGTAAGGGTAGGAGGCAAGCAGGCAGGCTGGCAGGCTCCTAAGGCCAGTGGGAAGCAGGTGACTGAGACCAGCTATTCCAAGGACTCAGAGTTATGCTTTGACTAGAAGGAACCAGGCCAAAGGAAAAGAGAGGCCAATAATAGGGAGAGTCAGGCCTGACCCCTCCAGGCCCCAAAAGTCCCTGGAAGCCAGAGCTGCACCCAATGTCTGAGCCCCTCTAGCAGGAAGAAAGGAGAACACAGCTTTGCCTATGGCTCATCCCGTTGCTTAGTTTTTTGAGGCCCTAAAATATGTACACTAATAATTGTCTTTTATGTCCAGCCACATATTGATGTTTATATCCAGCCACCTGGCTTCCTCAGGTGATTTCTATGCTTTCAGTCCATTCCAAAGCCATCTCTGAGCTAAGAAGAAGAAAGCAACCACTGGTCTTGATTGGATAAGCAGGTATTGCTTTATCACACCTGAACAGGTTCAGAAGTGAAAACATTGGTTTAAGAATCAAGAATGGGACTAGACAGATGGTTTAGCAGTTAAGACACTTGCCTGCAAAGCCCAAGTACCCAGGTTCAATTCCCCGGTACCCACATAAGCCAGCTGCACACACACACACACACACACACACACACACACACACACACTCATACATGCACAAAATAAATAAAATGTAGGAGGATCACCATGAGTTCGAGGCCAACCTCGAACTATAGAGTGAGTTTTAGGTCAACATGGGTCTAAAGTGAGACCTTGCCTCAAAATATCAAGAATTAATTTCTTAAAATGTGCATTTATTTATGTATTTTCAAGCAGAAAGAAAAAGAGAATGACAGAGAGAAGGAATGGGCACACTAGGGCCTCTTGTCACAGCACAATCCAGATGCATGTGCCTCTTGTGCTTCTGGCTTTACATGGGTACTGGGGAATCAAACCTGGGCCATCAGGCTTTGCAAGTCAGTGCCTTTAAGTGCTGAGCCATCTCTCCATCCCCAAAATTAATTTTTTTTAAAAAAGGATCCTGGTTAAGTCTTTTGCCAGCTGTGCGGCCTTGACCAAGTTGTTTTTGTCTCTGATTCTCCATTGTTCATCTGTATAATATAAGGACTGAGCCAAATGATCACTGAGGTGAGTTCAGGGTGAGAGGAACACAGCCCTAGTAAGTGCTCCCAGAGGCAGAAGCTAGGTTCTCATGCTCAGGGCATATTTGTAGGTTGTTTAGTCCAACAAGTACTGGGAAAAGGTCCCCAGAGAGCAGCCACCAAGAGCAACCCCTGTGAGTGTCAGTGCCCTAGAGGGACAGATGGGACCCTTCACCCAGAGACTCACTGGGCAAAGCAAGGAGGCAATGATGGGTGACACCTTTGGCCCTCGCCCTTGCAAGCAGCCTCACTGCAGGCACATGGGACTGGCCAAACTCCCATTGACTTCCCAGAAGTCCAGGGTCCCCTGAGACCAGCTCTACCCTGGCTGGCAGTCCTCCAAGCTCGATGCCCACGTCAGCAGGTCCTCGTGGCTTTCTTGCCCTTTTACCAAGTGACAACAGAACAGACAAAGGGACAGGCATGCTCACCCTGTGCCCCATGCTGAGAAACACCCATCTCATGGGCATCACCCTCCTTTCCTATTTGTGCCCTATCTGGTTCCATGTAGAATGCTCTCCTCTCTGGGCCTCAGTTTCCTTTCATGGGGTGACAACTGACTGCAATAAACTAGCATGAATGCTGAATCAGAAAGGCCTAGAGGCCATGACCAATTCACAAGGCACCTTCAGGCTGTTCAACCCCAGCTGAAAAGCTGTAAAGGTGTGACCTTGAGGGAAGGTTTTGAGTTCAAAGTTAAAAATGGAAAGAAGAAAGAAAGAAAGAAAGAAAGAAAGAAAGAAAGAAAGAAAGAAAGAAAGAAAGAAAGAAAGAAAGAAAGAAGAAAGAGGGAGGGAGGGAAGGAGGAAGGAAGGAAGAAAGAAAGAAAGAAAGAAAGAAAGAAAGAAAGAAAGAAAGAAAGAAAGAAAGAAAAGAAGGAAAGAATCCTGTCCCCTGTGGTGGCACACATCTTTAATCCCAGCACTCAGGAGGCAGAGTTAGGAGGATCCCTATGAGTTCAAGACCAGCATGAGACTACATAGTGAATTCCAGGTCAGCCTGGGCTAGAGCAAGACCCTATCTCAACACCAAAATAAATAAATAAATCTGAGTAAGAGCTTCTGGGCTGGGGAGATGGTTTAGTGGTGAAAGGTGCTTACTTGCAAAGCTTGTCAGCCCAAGTTCAATTCCTCAGCACCCATTTAAAGCCAAACACAAAGTGATGCATTCATCTGTAGTTCATTTGCAGCAGCAAGAGACCCTAGTGCCTATAAATAAAAGAAACAAAGCCGGGTGTGGTGGCACATGCCTTTAATCTCAGCACTTGGGAGGCAGAGATAGGAGGATCAATGAGAGTTCGAGGCCACCCTGAGACTACATAGTTAATTCCAGGTCAGCCTGGACCAGAGTGAGACCCTACCTCGAAAAACCAAAAAAAAAAAAAAAAAAAAAAAGGAAACAAAGAGGGATGGAGAAATGGCTTAGCAGTTGGAGCACTTGCCTGCAAAGCCTAAGGACTAATGTTCGACTCTCCAGGTTCCACAGAAGCCAGATGCACAATGATTCAAGAGTGCAAGATTTACATGATCACTAGGTGGTACACCACCTGGAGTTCAATTGCAGTAGCTGGAGGCCCTAGTGTGCCAGTTCTCTCTCTCTAAATCTCTCCCTCTCCCACATAAAGAAAAAGGCCAGTCTGTTGAGCTTGCCAAAGGAAGGGAGGGCCGGGCGTAGTGGTGCACGCCTTTAATCCCAGCACTCGGGAGGCAGAGGTAGGAGGATTGCCGAGAGTTCAAGGCCACCCTGAGACTACATAGTTAATTCCAGGTCAGCCTGGACCAGAGTGAGACCCTACTTTGCAAAACCAAAAACAAACAAACAAACAAAGGAAGGGAGGGAGGAAGGGAAGAAGGAAGGAAGGAAGGAAGGAAGGGAGGGAGGGAGGGAGGGAGGGAGGGAAGGAAGGAAGGGAGGAAAGGGAAAGAAAAGAAAAGACAGAGAAAAGAAAAGACAGAGAAAAGAAAAGAAAAGAAAAGAAAAGAAAAGAAAAGAAAAGGAAAGGAAAGGAAAGGAAAGGAAAGGAAAGGAAAGGAAAGGAAAGGAAAGGAAAGGAAAGAAGAAAAGGTTTCTAATGGGAAGTCTGGCCTATGGTGAACCTGAGCATCTGCTCCCCCGGGGTCTGGCACACTCAGGCTAGGCCACCCTGAGAGAGTGGTTGTGAACAGAGATTACACCCTACTCGGAGCCTTTGGTCAGGCTGAGTGAGTCATTTGCTTTAAAAGTTACCAAGTTTAGAGGGGGAGGCAGTGGAGTGGTTGAAGTTGGGTCCTGAGGGCTATAGTATGAACAAGAAAAGGAAGGTGGGCTAGAATCAGATCAGGGAGGACCAATGGGACTCTGCAGGCAACCTAAATGAGCAGAGGCTGCCAGGCAGGTGGGCACTGGGTTTTCCTGAGTAGCTAAAACTTATGATAGATAGAATGCAGGGCAAACCAGTAGGAGGGGTGGGGTAGAAAGGTGGGCTATGACTTCCCAGCCTCACAGATGGCCTTGCTTTCTGGTTTGGGCTCTTTGGCTCTCTCCCATGAGATCACTATTGCGTCTGCCATGTACTCCAAGACACTCCAAAAGACTTTCCTACCCATTTGTCTCCTTTCTCCCAAAGGTGATCTGGCAGGTGGGCAGGGCAGGAAGTATCATCTTTAGGTCACCATCACCCTCCATCCAATTACAGACAAGGCAAGTGAGCCCAAGGTCACACAGCTGGAGCCAGGTCTGTGCTCCATACTCCCTGGAGAGCCCTGTCCCCAGTATCTTGTCACCACCCCATAAACAGGAGGACAGGGAAGGACAGGATGAGAAGCCATTCTGTCTGGGGGCCTGCCCAGCTGTCGAGGTGAGTTGTGGTCTGGCTGCTGGGCTAAGCTGGCAGGCACAATCTGTTATCACCCTGCTGGGGCGCAAACGGGGCCAGCACTGTGGCTCAACAGCTCAGCTGTGCAGCCCCTGGCAAAGGGGACACAGTGACTGGCTGGATGCCACAGTGGGTGCAGGGAAGTCATTCTAAGGACAGTCCTGAAGCTTCCACACCCCAAACAGATGTCCCCAGACCTCCCTGAGCTTCAAGATTCAAATGGTCCTGGGTTGGCAGAGATGCTGGCTTTACTGGAACTCAGCTGCTCCCAAGCCGGGTGCTCTTGGAAATGTGAGAGTACTCTGGCACCTCGTTCATAATTAATCAGAGAGCTATTATTGGGTGCTTGATATCTACCAGGCTCTAGGCTAAGTGCATTGCATACATTATCTCACTTACTCCTCCCCAAAGCCTTTGCAGCAGGTGAATTATTAGCCCCATTTCACAGATGTGGAAACTAAGGCTCAGAGTTGGGAGAGGGCAGAATGTGAACCCAGACACAAAGTATACAACATAGTATCAGACCTGCAGTTTAGTCATCAAATGTGTTTCCCCCCTCCCTTGGGAGATAGAACTTTTTGGTGTTTTTTTTTTTTTTTTTTTTTTTTTTTTTTTTTTTTTTTTGAGGTAGGGTCTCACTCTGGTCCAGGCTAACCTGGAATTCACTCTGTAGTCTCAGGGTGGCCTCGAACTCATGGTGATCTTCCTACCTCTGCCTCCCAAATGCTGGGATTAAAGGCGTGCACCACCATGCCTGGACAGGAGGTAGAACTTAAGAAGAGAGCATGACAGGCCCCCCTCAAGCTAATGTTTAGCTTTGCACAGTTAAGGGATCTGGAGTTCAAAACTTCTCAGTACCACTCAAGACGCTAATCACCTTTAGATAGGAAGAATCCAGGAAGACTGCCTAAAAGAATATTTGGGGGCTGGAGAGATGGCTTAGGGGTTAAGGAGCCTGCCTCCTTAACTGGTTCCAATCTCCAGCTGTTCCAATCTCCAGGTCCCACGTTTAGCCAGATGCAGAGACGCAAGGGCGCAATGCCGCACTCGGCCACAAGGGGGCGCACACATCTGGATTTCGTTGGCAGCAGCTGAGACACTGCTCCTGCGCCCATCTCTGTCTTCCTCCCAACCTCCCTCCCTCCCCTCTCTCTCTCTCTCTCTCTCTCTCTCTCTCTCTCTCTCTCTCTGTCTCTCTCCAAAAGAATAAGATAAAATAAAAAGTTTTTTTTTAAAGATTTAAAAAAAAAGAATATTTGGTTAAGATTTTATAAGGCTCAGCAGAGAGGAAAAACTTGGAAAAGCTAATAAGATTTCATAACCATAATTTATTAGATAAAAGTTGAGATACAGCTGAGCTGGTGGCTCACACCTTTAGTCAGGAAGCTGACGATCATTGTGAGTTCAAAGCCAGCCTGGGCTAGAATGAGACCTTACTCAAACAAGCAACAACAACAACAACAAACATGCTGAGATATTTGTTCTAGGAAAATAGCTCAGTCAATATAGTGCTTTCCTTGCAAGCCTGGGGACCTGAGCTCCATTCCCAGTAGCCAGGTTTAAAAAAAAAAAAAAAAAAAAGCTGGGCATGGTAGTGCACACTTGTAATCTCAGCAATGGAGAGGCAGAGACTGATAGATTTCTGGGGCTCACTGGCCACCCAATCAAGACTAGTAAGTGAGCTCCAGGCAAGTGGAAGACTAGAGGTTGCCCTGTGACCTCCATATGCATTTACACACAGGAGCAAATGTGCCCACATACACATTGTGCCAGCATATACATGAACATATGCACACACATAAAAAATAAAAGCTGAGATATTTATCCTTATTGGTTTGGTGGAAGAAGTAAGGCCAGACCAATGGACCTTTTACAAATGAGGAAATATGATCAGAGAGAGGAAGTCATTTTTCCAAGATTACAAAGCCACTAGTGACAGGGCTAGAACTTGTGCCCAAGGCTTCTGAGTTCCCATCCAGAGTCATTTTCCCTGCAGGTAGCCAAGCAGAATATTTATTTGCTTGCTTATTAAATATTTATTTATTGGCTTTCTGAAACAGGGTCTTTCTATCTATCCCAAACTGACTGTCCTCAAGCTTTAATCTTCCTGCCTCAGTTTCCTGCATGCTGAGATCATTGGCAAGCACTATCACACCCTCTTGGGGCAGAATTCTTGATGGTGGTTTGGTGGTTGGTTCAGAGAGAGGTTTGACTCTGCCTGGCTCATGTTTAAGAGTACATACAAAGGCACAAATAGTGAAGGCAAGGGCAGAAGGAGAGTAGGGCATAGAGATTGTCTAGCTAGTCACAATAGCACACGGGAAGACACTCAGGACTCCTGCTTTGCCAAGAGTAATTAATGTCCTGCTCCAATGAGAACAGAGCCTACTTTTGGGCCAATCCCAGAGGAAGAGCCCAGAGCACCAGTCCCCGCCTGGGGGCTGATGAAGAGCCTGGAGCACTCATCCATCTGGGAGGGGACCAAGAAGCCAGCCTCCTTTCTTTGCCACTGCTGGGCCAGCTGCCCAGGAGACTGGAGGACTCCAGAGACCACCCATCCCACTTGGCCACAAAAGCTTTGGGTTCAGCAGGGAAATCATCAAGGAGCTATGCATGCCTCAGTTGTCCTCTCTCCAAAACGAATGACAGGACGTCAGAAGCCATGAAGGAAGAAAGAAAAGAAGGAAGGGAGCGAGGGAGGGACTGAGGGAGGGGAGAAAGAAAAACAGGCCCAAAACTAACAAGGAGGAAGGGGCGGGTATCTGCCAGGACAACCCCCACAGGGTATGCTTTCTCTCCTCTGCCCGGCTTTCCCCAGGCTATGGCCACGCAGCGCCCAGCACGGATGGCGGCAAGGTTTTCTGCATGTTCTACGCGCTGCTGGGCATCCCGCTCACGCTCGTCATGTTCCAGAGCCTGGGCGAGCGCATCAACACCTTCGTGAGGTACCTGCTGCACCGCGCCAAGAAGGGTCTGGGCATGCGGCGCGCCGACGTGTCCATGGCCAACATGGTGCTCATCGGCTTCGTCTCCTGCATCAGCACACTGTGCATCGGCGCCGCAGCCTTCTCCTACTATGAGCACTGGACCTTCTTCCAGGCCTATTACTACTGCTTCATCACGCTCACCACCATCGGTTTCGGCGACTACGTGGCGCTGCAGAAGGACCAGGCGCTGCAGACGCAGCCGCAGTACGTGGCCTTCAGCTTTGTCTACATCCTCACGGGCCTCACGGTCATCGGCGCCTTCCTCAACCTCGTGGTGCTGCGATTCATGACCATGAACGCCGAGGACGAGAAACGCGACGCCGAGCACCGCGCGCTACTCACGCACAACGGGCAGGCGGGAGGCAGCGGCCTGGGCGGCCTCAGCTGCCTGAGCGGCGGCCTGGTCGACGGCGCGCACCCGGGCGGCGCCGCCTCGTGCGCCGCGGCCGCGGGCAGCGTCGGCGTCGGAGTGGGCGGCGGCGGCTTCCGCAACGTCTACGCCGAGGTGCTGCACTTCCAGTCCATGTGCTCATGCCTGTGGTACAAGAGCCGCGAGAAGCTGCAGTACTCCATCCCCATGATCATCCCGCGGGACCTCTCCACGTCCGACACGTGCGTGGAGCAGAGCCACTCGTCTCCGGGAATGGGGGGCCGCTACAGCGACACGCCGTCGCACCGCTGCCTCTGCAGCGGGACGCAGCGCTCGGCCATCAGCTCGGTGTCCACAGGCCTGCACAGCCTGGCCACCTTCCGTGGCCTCATGAAGCGCAGGAGCTCCGTGTGAAATCCCCTGGCGGCCTGGAGCACCTGCGAGAGAGCGGGGTGGGGCTCCTGTGGTGAGGAGCGGCAGGGGTCAGCCAGGAGGCCCCATAAAGATGCCTTTGGGCCAGCCCCCAGCCCCCCACCACCACTCCTCCCCACCCTACACCCCTCCCCTCTCCAATCGTGCCTGCTTGCACCAGCCAGCAGGAGGCTGGGCTCTGAGGACCACTGGAGCCCCCATCTCGAGCCCTACAAATTCCAAGAAATGTGAAACTTAGGGGCTGGGGGATAGTTCCTGAGGGGAGGCAGCCTCTGGAAGCCTCCTATCTCTTGGGAAATCTAAGAAGCTCCCCAGTCCTCAGGGGCCCTGTTGGGACCCAGATCCCCACCTCCTGAGGGGACTCTTGTTCCACGTTTGTTCGTTTGCATCTCTACTTATACCTCCCCTTGGCTCCAAAAGCCAGGGAATCTTTGTCCAGGTCACCCCCCTCCCCCACTCAGTCCCACTCTGCTCCCTCATTCCCAGCCGTGTCTCCCAGCCTCCCACTACCTTCTGTGTCATTTTGCATGGCTATGCAGTTATGGAGAAAATGGAAACCCCAGCAGTCCCTAAGCTAGTCCTCAGAGGGCAGAACCGAAAGAAAGGGCAGGCCAGCCACAGGAGATGGAGAGAGGAGAGCGTGGAAACAATGGTTCCCAAGTCTTCAGGGTGGTGGCATCTGCAGGTGAGCTACCTGGCATCTAGTGACATTTTCAATGGTCCTGGAACCCTCCACCTTGGAACAGACCCTCAACATATTGTCCTTGGCTTCTGCTACTACTGAGCACCAACTCTTCAGTTTGTAGAGTGATTTTTTTTTTCAGCTCCATAAAACCCTGTCCTACCTTCTCATTCATTTGAGTGTCACAACACTCCAGCTAGGTCACCAGGGAAGTTCTTGTGCCCATTTTACAGAGGAGGACACAGGTAACATGACTTGCCCAAGGTGATACAGGTAGCAAAGAGAAACCACAGATTTGTTCCCAGCCCAAGTGCTCCTTCTTCCAGCTCAGCCTGCTCTTGGAAGCAAAGCCTCTGTCCCAGCACCCTAAGATTGTATAGGGTGGCTGAGGATCAAGCCAGACCCAGAAGCCCTGACTGGGGCCACTGCTGAGGCTCAGTCTCTGCTACTCTTGGCCTCAAGGCCAAGGCTCTAAGTGGACCCTTGTCTCTGGACACCTGATCATAGGCAAGGAAGTCCTTGGGACCAAGGTAAGCAAGGCTGGGTCCCATGTAAGCCACGAGCTAAAGCTCTAGGAGTTTGGGGATCAGGCAGAGGTGCCAACAAGCTAGCAGGTATATCCTGTGCCATTACCCATGGCCCCACAGCCAGCATGAGTACCTGTGTCCCCAGTTGTTTAGACTAAGGCTTTGGCTGCAGCCAGGAACACCTCTCTGGGCAAGGGGTTGGACTTGGTGTGCCCTCCGCACCCCCACTTGCAAACCAGAAGCCAAGTGGGAAGGCAGTAAATGGATGATGCCCTTAACTTGCTATTGCGGACCCTCAAGTGGAGGTGGGATAGTGCCCAGGGCAGCATCAAGGGTGGATGAGACTAAGGATATAGCTCAGTGGTAGAGCGCTTTCCTAGAATGCTCAGGAACCTTGATCCCCAAGGCCACACAAAAGAAGGAAAGGGAAGGATGTCTCCCCCCAAGGTTGCCTTCCCATACTATTCCCCCGACAGCTCCATGCGGCTGAGCAAGATCAGCCTGACCAGTTGAGGAAGCTGGAAGAAGGGGCCTCACCCCAGCCATGTCTACTAGTCTCTGGGGACACCAAAA
Organism: Orientallactaga sibirica; assembly: GCA_036365145.1. Lineage (NCBI taxonomy): Eukaryota > Metazoa > Chordata > Mammalia > Rodentia > Dipodidae > Orientallactaga > Orientallactaga sibirica. Next base: position 16,174,112 of record JAEOAD010000052.1, on the reverse strand, counting down.
GGGAATCAATCTGGCCTATGTGTATCCCCTGTCAGTATGGAAGAGCTGGCTAACCATGTGCCAAAGGGGAATGGGGCTCAGGAGCTGGAGAGGTGCCCTCTGTGTTAATGTTGAGCTGGGGACAGTGCTGACTGCCTCTGTCCTATGTGTGACCCTGCCCTCGAGGGGTCAAGTCCTGTCAGATCCGAGGGAGCCACAACCAAAGTTGCAGAGAGAGGGTGGGGAAGGCAGCAGAATGGCCCTGGGGCCTGCGCATAGGGGACTGCTGGTCTCCGGTGGGAGCTCTCCTAGGGAAGCGGAAGGCCACTGTCACTTCCTATCTCACCCCCTCCTACTGCAGGCAGCCTTTCTGCTTCCCCAATGCCTTATGCCTGGGCACACTGCCACAGAATATGCAATATGTGTGGGTGACAGTGCCTTGTACCCACAACCACCTGGGCAGCCCCTGACTCCCCAGGCTGTGGCTGCCCTGGCCCCCTCAGCAGCTCCTGCCCATCTGTCTTCACACTGAGAATGACGCCTAATAAATGCTGTCCATGGAGACCAGGCTCTGGCTCCGACTCCTCTGTCGTTGGTCACTCTTGCCATTGCCAGACCCTCCTCCTGTCCCACCCTGCTAGTCAGGCTCTACTATCTGTCCAGCAGATTATTCTCGGGCTTACTGGACCTGTTTAGGGAGCCGTGGGAAGAAACCTGGGGAGTCAGCTCTGGCTTCCCTTTGGAATTTCCCAAAAAATAAAGATCTCTCCAGTGACATCTGAAATCAGACCACGCTAGCAGAACCTTGGAAATGATCTGATCCCATCCTCTCTTGTATATGAGTAAACTAAGGTCAGAGAAAGCACGTCACTTGCCCCGAGTTACACTGCTGTGAGTGCAACCCAGGATAAGAAGCAAAGCAGGAGTTCCTGTTCCCCTCCTTACCCAGTCTGCAGAGTCAAACAGGACACATCCCCAGGTACCCTGATATTTCCTTGCAGGCAGAAGTGATGTGGTCTTCTCCAGCAGGGACCCCCTGTCATTTTAGTGAATAAAAATATGTCTTTCAGGCCGGGCATGGTAGCACATGCCTTTAATCCCTTGTACCTCAAAAAAAAAAAAAAAAAAAAAAAGTTTCAAAAAGAAGCATATCACAAGCACTTTTTAAAATTTGTTTTTATTTTTTATTTATTTATTAGAGACAGAGGGAGAGAGAGAGAGAAAGAGTGAGAATTGGAGTGTCAGGGCCTCTAGCCACTGCAAATGAACTCCAGACACATGAGCCACCATGTGCATCTGGCTTACAAGGGACATGGAGAACTGAACCAGGGTCCTTAGGCTTTGCAGGCATGCGCCTTAACCGCTAAGCCATCTCTCCAGCCCACAAGCATTGTTTTTTTTTCAAGGTAGGGTCTCACTCTAGGCCAGGCTGACCTGAAATTCACTATGTAATCTCAGGGTGGCCTCAAATTCATGGCGATCCTCCTGCCTCTGTCTTCCTGAGTGCTGGGATTAAAGGTATGTGACACCATGCCTGGCTTTTTTTTCCCCCACAAGCACTTTATTTTTGGGGTTTTGTGTGTGTGTTTTGTTTTTTTCAAGGGAGGGTCTCACTCTAGCTCAGGCGGACCTAGAATTTACTCTGTAGTCTCAGAGTGGCCTCGAACTCACAGTGATCCTCCTACCTCTGCCTCCCAAGTGCTGGGATTAAAGGCCTGCACCACCATGCCCGGCAAGCACTTTATTTTAAGAGTATCTGGAGGAATACTTCAGGCTGGGAAGTAGAGCCCCAGAGTCCATTATAGACATAGGGAGCATATCCACCCAATTGAGTGTAAGCATCTGAATTACACTGACTTGAAGCTTCATTGAGCACCATCCACAGTAGTGCATTTGACACCCTGCTCGACCTACAAACCTACCTACTCACCTACCCAGCTTTCAAGGTAACGCTCAACAATCCTACCATATCCAACACACTCAGGTTCATCCTATTCTGCCTTGAGTTAGAAATATTGGTCATGACCCACTTGCATAGGCATCCGAGGCACTGAAAAATAGACACACAGAAAAACAACTTGCAAAACAGTATTGTAGAAGGGGTGGAGACAAATGTCCCAAGTTTCCTACCGATTCAGTAGCTGGAGTGAGCATCAGTGGGAATAAGCTTCCTGGAAGCCAAGAGAGAAGAATGTCATAAAAACACTTCCCCAAACATGTCTCTTGCTTGACATAGGAAAGGGGTTTAGCTGGGTGTGGTGGCTCACACCTGCAATACTAGCACTCAGAAGGCTAAGGCAGGAGTACAGTCATGAATTCAAGGTCAGTCTGGACTACAGTGTGAGACCTGTCTCAATAACCACCCCTCCACAAAATGAAAATAAAAAAGAGGCTGGAGAGATGGCTTAGCAATTAAGGCACATGTCTGCGAAGCCTAAGGACCCAGGTTTGATTCTCCAGATCCCATGTAAGCCAGATGCACATGGTGGCCCATGTGTCTGGAGTGTGTTTGCAGTGGCTAGAGGCCCTGGGGTGCCCATTCTCACTCTCTCTCTTTCTCTCTCTCTGTCTTTAATAAATAAGTAAAAATAAATCTTAAAAAATAAATAAATAAGAAAGGAAGGAAGAAAGAAGACAGACAGCAAAAGGTCCCTCGGTCTTTACCCAAATGAATTTAGGGGAATGCTGCACATGTCACCCCCTCTTAGAGCTTCACAAGACTTCTTAGCTTAGTAAAGGTTCTAAAACCATCCCATAAAAAGGACACTGCTTACCTTTGCTTAACGTAATACTGATCCAGTTCATTTGAGGTACTACATCTCTTCACAGTCTGTCTCTCCCAGAACATACTTTGGGACATGCTCAGCAGTCACAATATCACTGATACAGAGATAGATTTAATCCTTCTCACCTCACACTAGATTCTTTAAAAGGTTTAGAAGTTGGGGGTGTAGCTCAGTTAATGAAGTACATGCCAAGTATGCACAAAGTTCTGGTTTTATCCCCAGAATCAGAATAAAGGCGGCATGTGCCTGGAATTCTAGCTCTACAAGAGAATCAGAAGTTCAAGCTCATCCTCAGCTATATAGTTATCCAAGGTCTTGGCTACATGACACTGTATCAAAAGAAATTAATTTTTAAAAATTTTAACTTGTAATCCACCTGTAACTGGCATCCATAACGATATGAAAAGCAGACTTAATGGTCAGTTATATGCCAAATAAAACCAAGGCTCAGAGCAGCCCACTGATCCAAGACTGGACAGTGAATTTGTGGCAAAGCTGGAATTGGAACACAGGTCTGTGGCTATATGGACAAAGCATGTGTCCTAACCCATTCCATTGCACACTGCCTGATGGAAGTCCCTGTCTTCAGCAAGGTTTGGCAGAAGTTGCAGAACTCATTATCCTGTGCTTGCTTCTTATGCACAGCCATGGTGACAGGGGGCACTTGTGACCTAGACATGCCATCCTTCAAAACAACAGCTTCTAGCCAGGCATGGTGGTGCACGCCTATAATCTCAGCACTAGGAAAGCAGAGGTAGGAGGATTGCCCTGAGTTTGAGGCCACCCTGAGAATACAGGGTGAATTCCAGGTCAGCCTGGACTAGAGTGAGACCCTACTTCAAAAAACCAAACAAAAGAAAGAAAGAAGGAAGAAAGAAAGAGACAGAGGGGGAGGGAGGGAGGGAGAGAGAGGGAGGGATAGGGGAAGAAAGAAAAAGAAAGAAAGAAAGAAAGAAAGAAAGAAAGAAAGAAAGAAAGAAAGAAAGAAAAGAAATGACAGCTTCTAATAGAGCAAAGAAGACTTCTTTATCCTCAACCCCTCCCTGGTCCACCTGTAGGGCCAGTTAGCTCTTTTCAAGGGCTCTGTGTCAGCTCATCTCAGATGGCAGGGGAGAGATGGCAGAGACAGGGGTGGATGAAGCAGCATGGACAGGTGGCCAGAAGAAAGAGGAACTACCCAGGCTGACCATACTGACCTCCTTGCCCAGGGATGGACTAGCTATCACCACTGAGGAGCAAAAGACTTGGGCTCCCTCTCCACCGCAGAGCGAGGTTCAGGTTGGAAAGAGGAGTGACTATCTCCCAGGGGACTTGGTGGACTCCATGTCCTCCTGCACATTGGAAAAACAGTCCTCCAGCCACCACCTCCTACCAAAGGGTAGAGAAACACACATGCGCATGTGAGGGCATGCACCTTAAATAGTCAGCTCAGCACCTCTCTTTCAGGCTTCAAAGAAAAGTCAAGGTCATGAAGCAGGATAAAGTCAGGGTTAGTATCTATCCACAAATTCTGACTTGTCAACACACAAGTACACTTGTACGCACAAACACATACATGTGCATACCCACACACAGACACACAAAGGGCCCAGGCTTCTCTGATTCTGATTTCAGAGGAAAACTGTTAAGCCTAGGTTGAGTCACTTCGGCGGTGGAAATTTACCACATCCACATCTGGACAGACACTAAGAGACTCACACTCCCCCCACCACCCACCCGTCCCTGGGGCCATCTCCCAGCTGCAGAGAAAGCCTGGGGGTGGCGCCACCCCTAGAGCAGAGATGTGATGGCACTGGCCTCTGATTCCCTCTGATTAGTGACACTCCCCCACTCACCCACACAAGTCCACATTAACAGCCTTTTGCATGTCACGCTCTCGTTTGACCATGAGGACAACATTATGATTTAAACAAGGATTGACACCCTGATGTATAGATGACAGGAAAACCAAGGTCCTGTCCTGTGACCAAGGTCACTGATATCTCAGTATCAGAAACAGTGAGCAGAACCCTGAGCCTCTCCTTGATGACTGGCGGGTAGGCCAAAATAGTAGCTGGTCCCCAGATCTCTGCCAGCTGGCATCTTCCCATTTACAGCCTCTCAACATGATGCTGGGTCCCATGGGTGTGGAGAGACCAGGTGGATGTGGCTTCCAGAAGATATTGGCAAACATGGAATTAGGTACACTTCACCCTGTGTTCTGGACTCTGGACCAAGGGTAACAGAATGTTCAGCCAATAACATCTAGCCTCAGGAGGGACTGAGGCTCTCGGGGAAAGATCATGCCTTTGACGCAGGCCACATCTCCACATCTGCATTCTGCCACAGTTTTGGCTTGCTAAAAGATGTCACACAAGACCAGGTTATCCCTGACTATGGAATCCTCACTCCACAGGAAGAAGACCTATGCCCTGGGCTTGTCCAGAAAGTAGCATCAAGGTTAGAGAGATGTCAGGACAACCTGAGAGACCAGAGGTACCCTGGATCAGGAAGCCAGGCCACCTGCATCGCCTTCTGGCATCAGTCTAGGCCTCTTCCCTTTTTTGTAGTAGTCTTGTTTGTTTTCTCTTCATGTGAGGGCCAAGAAAGCTGTATAGACACTTGAAAGGAGAACAGGATAACCAAGTTCGTGCTACCCCAGAACAGGTCCTAGAGACTGGAGAATGTTCCCCCTAGGACCTGGGCCTGAGCTCAGTGCCAGGTCTGCCCCACTCCCCAACCAAGAATCTGCTCAGCAGCTTCCCCAGCATAAAGAACAGCCCCACCTTACAGGACCACACACTCCAAGCTTCCCCCTCACTCACTGGGTAGGAACTTGAAGTAACCGTGTTTCCCTTCCACCAAGACACTAGCTACTTCCAGCCTGAACCCATCATCCAAGGCTGTCGCTGGAGGACACATGTCATCATCTAAACAAGTCAAGATGACTCCTCTCCTGGACAGGTGCCTCCAAACCTTCTCAGGTTAACTGTCCCTGTTCATCTGCCACCATTCCTATAACAGCATATCTGAATGCTGGCCTTCTTGGGAAGAGCTGCAGCATTCCTCTGGCACAATAGTTTGATATGTCATATTGTCCTAGCCAATAAAAGCTGATGGCATCCATCCCCTTCTTCTGCTCTGGATGCCATTCTTCTAGTACTGCAACCCAATATACATCTGACTTTTAGGCAACTGCCTCCACTGAGCTTGTAGCCCAACAAACTCTCCCCTCTGGGGTTTGTCATGAGAAGCACTGGGGCAGACACCATTGGTTACCTAAGAAAGACATTCCTGAACCCTTCTGCCTGCTGACAGAGGGATGACGTCTCTCAGGTAGGTACTCATCCAATCACCTCAATATTGTCAGCATAGGGCTCTTCGGAGATGTCTTCAGTGGGGCTACTGGGAAAGGACTTTATCCTCGTACCCTCTACTTTGTCTCTGTGTGACACTTGGAACTGTGGCAGCTGTCTTGTGGTCTTGTGACCATGAGGGAAAACATCATGGACACAGAAAGATGGAAGAGGAAAGGGACAGCTTAGCCGGGCCATTAAATAAACCCAGAGGCCCCTGACCTAGGGACTGACAGACTTAAATGGGTTTATGCTACTGGTCATTGAAAAGCCGATAGCCCACGGGCTTCTGTAACAGTATTATTGCATAGCTTTGAACTTGGGAGACAAAAAGGAACTGGGGGCTTCTTCTTCTTCTCAGGGCCTAAAGCAACCCTGAGTTGAGTCTCTCTTGTGTCTTAAAGGACAGTGAGGATCAATCCCAAAGCTTTCTGGCCATTCTTAGATACATAGAAATACAGTGCAGTGAAGTCCAGTTGGAAACATCCATGTCAAATCCACTGAATGCCGATGTTCTCCCTGTTCCCAAGATGGACTAGGACCTTAGCCTGAGGGGTCTAGAAAGGAAAATGCCATGTTCTCCTCTACCCCTGCCTTCTGTTCCTGGCTGTTCCATAGCTGTCTGGGAAGAGGGACAGAAAAAGACAGCGGAAACTTCTGTGGGGCCAGAATGGAGATGCTGGCACCCATGGAGCCAGAGCCCATGTAGGATTCTTTCCCAGATCTTCCCACAATGGGGCAACCTGAGACCCTTTAGTCCCCAAACAAACCATCTGCCACTTTCCATTGAGCACTTGGCATACATCTTTGCCATGCCAGATAATAGGTGTGCAGAGAGAACCCACAGGACCCTAACACCCCACTCCTGCTCTTTCCCCTGGATCACAGGCACAAGAGCAGCAAGGCCGCGTCAAAGCAGTATCCCCTAAGAAAGAAGATACTTCTCCTTCCTGCAGGTCTCGGAGTGAACCCTGGGTTTTGTCCCCAGAATAACAACCCACAATCACAGTGACTCGCCCTCCTCCTTCCGGGGAGGGGAAAAGAGGACACCTCTTTGTCTTTGACTATGCATTCTGGTGTCAAATTTCAGATTAAGGGGGAAATGTCACAATCTGTTACATACCTTTCAGGCCAGGCTTTTCCTACACCAGGACTGAGCTGTCGCCCCACTTGGTGCCAGTGCAAGACTACACACTTAATACCACTACTGGTGTCCCAGGTTTTGGGTGGTATTCCAGGGTGGAAACCTGATCCCACATCAAATTAATTCCTATCCTCTCCTAGCCCCACATGCCTCACTAATTTGATAATCCAGCCTTCTGGACCATTACTCAAGCTTTTGATGAAAATATCAAAGGGAACAGGATCAGATAGAAGGGCTTTAATTCAGGGTAACATTTATTCCAGCATGTTCATGGTGAACTGTTGCTGACTCCAAGTACTCGCCATTTCCTTTTATCTGCACTCTAAAATTATCCATTTAATCAAAGCCAGCAGGTGGCTGGGCTCGAGTCATGTTAGGGCAGCTCCCTTGTCTCCAGGGTGTCACTGACCTGGACTGAGGACTTGAACTTGCCAAAAATAGTAGGTTCCTGTTCGCCCATCTCAGCTTTCCCTAGCTTCCCATCAGCCACCACCTTATCTGCAGTGCTCATGTCTGGCCCTCTCCCCATCCCAGCTTCTGAGCTCTGCTTGGTGGTCTTTCCCATTCCCTTCCCAGGACAGACTCAGCTTCTCACACATGAAAATGATTTGCCCTTGAGCAGAGGGCACAAATCCTTCCTGGAGCACTCAGGGTTGAAATTACCATAGGAAACTTGATGGACAAGGGGCTGGGAGTATGGACAAGCAGCATTCAGGAAGTGCGGACCAAAAGCCGGACTAGGAATATGACTGAATCCTCCAGCTCCTCAGCAATAAGAGGCACCATTCATTCTACCTGGGGAAGATATTAGGGTTCAGTGAGGTCACCTCACTTTGCCAAAATTACTCAACTAGTAAGTAGCAAAACCGTATCTCTAACTCAAGACCATGTGACTCTACCTGAGGTAGGATAGAAAAACGAGGGAAATCAAGGGAATATGGTGGAAGGGAAAGAGCTCCTCAACCCAGAGTCTGGCTGAAGCCTCTCAGCAACTGAAAGTCAAGAACTCCAGCACAGGGGCTGGAGAGATGGCTCAGCAGTTAAGGTGCTTGCCTGCAAAGCCTAACAACCTGGGTTCAATTCCCCAGTACCTATGTAAAGCCAGATGCACAAGATGGTGCATGCATGTGGAGTTCATTTGCAGTGGCTAAAGGCCCTGGAGCACCCATTCTCTTTCTCTATGTGCCTCTCTCTCTCTCTCTCTCTCTCTCTCTCTCTCTCTCTCTCTCTCATAAATAAATAAAAATATAAAAAAAGAATTCAGGCACAATTAACATTTTCTGTGAAAGATGCTTACACAGAGACAATATTAGATAGTAGAGATGTTTTAAATAAAAATGCTTAAATAGCAATGAATCATGCTTAAGGCCTAAGCATATACAACTTTGAGTATAATCTTAGCTCCTTTCTCAACTGCAAACCTACAATTTTCTATGAGCCCCCCCAAGAACTCCCTTATGTAACTCTTGTGACTCATGATTTTACCTTATCAGATGGCAATGCTAGCCGAGGTACTCCAGGAACCACTTTATGATCTCATTTACCAAAAAGGTAAAAAGAAGAGGGAGGAAGTTTCTTAACAGCCCGTTGAGATGCTACTTGAGAGCCACCAAAATCATTCATGGCTACTGCGAAAACACCAAAGTGCAATTTGCTCTTGAGAAGCCCACACCCATACTTGGTGTGCTTTGTCCTTTCCTGTGCTTTCTTTCTAGTAATCCCCATGCTTAAATTTGTGTTTAAAATCTCTTATTAATAAACTTCAACTCTGCATCATACTGGTGCATCCTGAATTTCTTTTCTGTGGTGAAGTCATGAATACTAGCTTCTGAGCTAGGGAGATAAGTCTGTGGTAAAGTGATTGCCTTATAAGAATGAGGACATGAGTATCAAACTCATGCAGTTGGTACCAAGGTAAAAATGCCAGTAGTGGTGACATGTGCTTATCATTCCACCACTGGGAAAGAGGAGACAGGACTATGCCTGGGCCAGCCAGTTTAGCCTAATTGGTGAGCTCCAGGCCAGTGAGATCCTGTCTCAAAACAATGTGGACAATGTTCCTGAGGAACAATACTCAAGGTTCACTTCTGACCTCCACATACATGCACACACAACTGCACACGTGCACAGCCATGCATACTCACAAATGCACACAAATACATACATGTACACACACATTGTTAAAGGGCTGGGGAGATGACTCAGTGACTAAAGATACTTGCAAAGCCTGCTGACCAGAGTTGGATTGTCCCCAGGACCCACCCATGGTAAAGCCAAATACAAAGTGTCACGTGAGTCTGATCTCAAAGTACCTAAGACAATGGGAGGCTGAACTAGAAGAATCGGAAGCTCTCTGGCCATTCATATGCAGTATCAAGAAACCTTTGTCTCAAAGAATGTAGAAAAGAACACAGACACCTCAGCTGGCCTCTGTAGCAGACAGCTTCAGGTCGCTGAGATGAACTTCCAAACCAGGCACAATTATGAAAAAAGGGATATTTATTGAAGCTTACAGATCCAGGGGAAGTTCCATAATGGTCAAGGAAGCTGGCCTGCCTTCACAGGTCCAAGCAGAGAAAAAGAAGCCACAAGGCAAAAAACCCAAAAGCCACACCACACAGCATACTTTAAGAATTCCAGGTGGATAGATGATAAGACCCTATTGCTGAAGACTCCACATACTTGAGCTGTAAGGTCACTGAGAAATCCTGCTGGAACTGAGCTGAAAGCCTCCATGTGAACCAGCTGACAAGAAGCTGGAAAAAGCTATGCTGCATGTAGCTCAATGGAAGAGAGAGAAAACACCAGTGAAGATACTCAACAGAGGACACCACAAGCTTTAAATTTGGCCAGCCAGGCCAAATGAGCCAACAGGTGCAATAGCGGTATTTCTGTTATGGGGGAAACCAACCACTCTCTACTTGGACTAGATGGGAGGGAATACATCCCTGGTGTTGAAAACCTACAACAGGGGTAGTCATGAGCCCTAGGGGTGTAACATCTTCTGTCTCGCTAAATGTATATACTATGCTCCCCAAACTGCCCAGTAAGCACTTCTCTTAATATCCATACCCATATATTAATGCTACTCTCACTTTTGGTTAGAGAAGCTTCTCTTTTCAGATGGTGGTGACCTTGGGATGACTCAGAAGGCGTGATGGTGCTGAGAAGAAGGGACAGAGGAGTGAGTGCTCAGCATTGAAACATCTTTTTTTAAATTTTTTTATTGACAACTTCTATATTTACATACAAAAAATGCATGATATTTCCCTCCCCTGCCCCCATACCCCTTTAAAACTCCAATCTCCACCATATCCCCTCCCTCTCGCCATTAGTCTCTCTTTTAATTTGATGTCATCATCTTTTTCTTCTAGTATGAGGGCCTTGCTAAGGTATTGCTAGGCACTGCAAGGTCAAGGATATCAAGGCCAATTTCTGTCTGGACAGTTGCATTGAAAGGAGTCGTACCCTTCCTTTGGCTCTTCCATTCTATCTGCCCCCTCTTCCACAATGGGCCCTGAGCCTTGGAGGGTGTGACAGAGATAAACATCTCTTAACACACCTTCCAAGGCTCAGGATCCATTGCGGAAGAGGTAGAAGAAAGAAAGTAAGAGCCAAAGGAAGGGTATGACTCCTTACAACATGCTCCTGAAACTACCTATGTAAGACCATCATAATAGGAGGAAAAGATGGAACTCAGGCATTTTGCATATGTTTAGACTGGAATTTCAAATCCACCACCACACCTTACGGCTGAACCTCAGGATCCATCCAGTGACACCTTCTCCAGCCAACTAGCTGGAAAGCTAAAAAGCTTTAATAAACTCCTGAATCTATTGGGGGGCATCTATTTGAACTATGACAGCGTGACCTCCACATGTGCACCATGGCATCTATGTACCCATACACATACATTACATACACACACAAATGAATTGTTTTTATCTTATTTTGAGAGAGAGAGAGAGACAGAGAGAATGGGCTCGCCAGGGCCTCTCAGCCACTGTGAACAAACTCCAGATGTGTGAACCCCTTTTTGCGCATGTACGACATTGCACGCTTGCATCATTTTTGTGTCTGGCTAAACATGGGACCTGGTGATTTGAACAGGCGTTACTAGGCTTCACAAGCAGGCGACTTAACTGCAAAGCCATCTCTCCAGGCCAATTAATTAATTTTTTAAAGACTCCCAGCTTCACCTAAATAGACGTCTCTAAAAAGAATTCAGGTTTCCGCAAGTGGCACCTTAGAGCTATGTCTCTAGATCACACCCATTGCCAGGCATACTTTTTACATGTGTCACTACACCCTCTGGCTCTTTCGTGTGCCTCAGTCTTGCCTTCTCAGGCTTACCCCTCCCTCAACCTTGTCACTGGCAGCCCTGGATAGGGCAGCAACCTCTGGAAGAGAGGGTAAATCTGAGCCAGCCCTGCCTGACTCTGGGAGCATACAGCAGTTTGGTGCAGTGATGTCAGGACATGGGGAAACACTCCAGTATTCCTGAGACCTTTGCAATTCAGGATTAATCTTGTAGATCTGACATCAGAGATGGGATGGGAGCCTGCTGCCCCTCACCCTCCAGCCTTTATCAGAGTGAACAGATGGGTGACCCCTCTTTGGGGTCTAAGTAGGGCATGCTGTGGTTGCTGGGAGACAGGAGGGAAGGAAGCCAGCTGTATTGTGGGGTTTCATAGGCTTGAGTGGGGATGGGTACAGTCAGCTCCGCCCCACTCTACTGCCAATGAGTTAAGCCTGCCTCATGAGGCAGAAATACCCATTCTTGGGCTGGAGAGATGACTTAGTAGAAAGGCGCTTGTCTGCAAAGCCAAAGAACCCAGGTTCAGTTCCCAAGTACCCATGTTAAGCCAGTGCACAAGGTGGCAGACACATCTGGAGTTTGTTTGCAGTGGCTAGACTCCTTGGTGTACCCATAATCATCCTCTCTCTTTCTCTCTCTCTCTCCCTAAAATTTATTTAGATAAATAAATATTTTCAAAAGACTGAGGAAATTGATTTTACAAAAAAAAAAAACATTCTTGGGAGAATGCAAGCTTTGCATGGAGCAAGTCATATGGTCACACGGACCATATTGAAGGTCCTTTCTAATTCCACACTGAAGTCAAAGCCATAATCCTCCAGAGCGGATGAGACACCAAGATGTCCCCTTCCGGTTCCACAGGGAGGCTGGCCTTTCAGAGCCCAGAACACCTAGGTCCTGATCTAGCCAGCCTCCATCATTGGCCCCACTGTTACAAAGCATATTATCATCACTTCATTGGGTCTGCCATTACTGAAATGTAGGACAAGAACAATGTTGTCCCACTCATCTGTTAAAAAGAAGGATCCCTTTCAGATGGCGATGACCACTGGGATCACCCAAAAGGCAACATAGTGCAGAGAAGAAGGGATGGAGGAGTGCCCAGCACTGAAACACCTCTGTCACACCCTCCAAGGCTCAGGGACCATTGCAGAAGAGGGGGTGGATAGAATGGAAGAGCCAAAGGAAGGATATGACTTCTTACAATGCAACTGCCCAGACAGAAATTGGCCTCGATATCCATGACCTTGCAGTGCCTAGCAATACCTTCCCAAGACCCTCAAAATAGAAGAAAAAGATGATGACATCAAATTAAAAGAGAGACGAATGGAGAGAGGGAGGGGATATGATGGAGATTGGAGTTCTAAAGTGGAATGGGGGGAGGGGAGGGAAATATCATGTTTTTTGTATATAAGTATAGAAGTTGTCAATAAAAAAAATAATAATTAATAAAAAAAAGAAAGATAAAAAAAAGAAGGATCCTTGGGCTGGAGAGATGGCTTAGCAGTTAAGGTATATGCCTGTGAAGCCTAAGGACCCCGGTTCGATTCTCCAGGTCCCACATTAACCAGATGCACATGGTGGCACATGCATCTGGAATTCGTTTGCAATGGCTAGAGGCTCTGGTGCGCCCATTCTCATTCTCTCTCTCTCACCCTCTCTCTGTCACTAATAAATAAATGAAAATAAAATCTAAAAAAAAAAAAAAAAAAGGATCCTTGGTGCAGAAAGCTGAAGCCATGTGTCCCAAAGTCCTTCAAAAAGTGAACAGTCAGACTGGGGCCTAAAAGCCATACTGATTTCAGTTATGAAGACTTTTCACCTTCCTGCCTATCGGTTCATAGCTGACTGTTGCATCCACATGGTTAGGATGCCCTGAAAGCTGTCTGGTTTTCAGTGCTAGCACCAGGTAACTTCCATAATAGGACTGGGAAGCATGGTGTGGCTCTCATTGTCCCTGCCTCCATCTGCATAGGCAGAACCAATCAGTGCACAAGATTTAGCCAATTAGAAGGAGTCATCTCAACCCGCCTGCCTCATTTCCCCATCAGGAAGCAGAGTCTGAGAAGCACCAAGAAGCTGATCATGGGTCCACATTGTCAGGTTGGCCCCTGAAGGACTTTAGCAGGAGCTATGTGGGTACTGTCAGAGGGGTGCTTTTATAGCACCAGAGACTCCCAGAAGCCTGTGCTCCATAGAACTGAGGGAGCCCCAGTGTAAATAACACAACACAGGAAGGAGAACAGCTGTGACTATGCCCACCAGAGGCTGGGCTCTGTGCCAGCAGGAGTCATGATCCCTGTCTTCTCACTGAATGCTCTGGGAGGTTCAGTGACTTGTCTAAGATCACCCAAGTGGTACAGAGAAGTCCATAATGAAAATATAGTGCTCGTTCACTCCTGTCACCAATCCTGGGCCACCTGCTGGTTTTGGCTTTGGGATAAAATTGTCCCACCCCATCAGCTTACCAATACCCTCAGGTTGGGCTCTATGGGTCCTCAGCTGGCTCTTGCCACCCTTCATGTAAGGTTGACCCTCATCAGACAGTACTGAAGCAGCTCAAACTGCCCCCTCTGCCTACCAGACCCACCCTTGAAGAATCTATGGAGCACAGGCTTCTGGGAGTCTCTGGTGCTGTAAAAGCAGAGGGAGGAGTTGTACGTCTGTGTCCCGTCTGACAGTACCCACATAGCATCCTTGAGCATTGGGCACTAGACAGGTACAATTTAATAGCAATGGTATGGAAGCACTGATTTAGGGAACTAAATCTGCTATTTAGGTTTATTTTCAAAGAAGGAAAACCAATTTTCACTCTACCCTGCTGGTACCAAAGCAAGTTGACATAGTTCTTTGGTGAGAAGGAACCCCTTCTGGGAAATGCAAACCCTCTAGGGAGAAAAACAGGTTTCCTTTCCTCAGGGTATGCACCCAGGAAGGAAGCTGTGCCTAGCTGGGAAAAGGAGAAGGAGGTAAACAGAGGCTTCCATGCCCTGCCCACACGGTAGCACCTCAGTCACAAATATCCTTCTGCAGCATCTTCCTGCCTGTCGCCCCCACGTCTCATCCCATCTCTTCTGTGGAGAAGAGGTCATTTTGCCCTGAGTCACTAAACATCACACATTACCAGCCCTAGTGTTTTCCAAAGGTTTCAAATTGAGCTTTAGCCAAAACTCCTTTAAAAGGCTGCCCTCTTTCCTTAGACCATAACGTTTACATTTGAAAGCCTTTAAACAGAACTGCTTTCAAGCAAAGATATTCACTACTTTCCTCACATGTCCCCATAAAAAGAAAAATCTGGGGAACGTCTGCATCAGCCAGGGACTTTTTCTGGAGCTCAGTAACAGGCTGCAATGTGGAAAACTGCAGCCTCAGCCATGCTCCTTCCTCACAGAAGCCCTCCTACCTCACTGAGGGCTGTGGGCACAATTTTCCAGAGTAGAAAGCCTGAAGAGGCAGCATTCCCATAATTTATAAATGTGATAATGGTGATAGCGCCATTTACTGGCTCTCTGTGTCCAGGACACAGACTTACCTGTTTGACAGATTAACTCCATAAAGTTGCTATGAATATCATACCCATTTTATAGATAGGAATCAAAGTCTCAGAGGCCAACAGACCTTGACAGAACACTCACCCAAGTCCACAACCAAGGCCCTTCAAAATTCTGCCTCACAACCTACAGAATGGGAAAAAATCTTTGCCAGCTATACATCTGACAGATGGTTAATAGCCAAAATATTCAAAGAACTCAAAAAGCTAAATAATAAGAAATCAAACAACCCAAAATTTTAAAAATGGGCCATTGAGCCAGGTGTGGTGGCACACACCTTTTATCCCAGCACTTGGGAGGCAGAGGTAGGATTGCCATAAGTTCAAGGCCACCCTGAGCCTGAGACTACATAGTGAATTCCAGGTGAACCTGGGCTACAGTGACATCCTCCCTTGAAAAAGAAAAAGAAAAAAAGAAGAAAGAGAGAAAGAGAGAGAGAGAGAAAGAAAAGAAAAGAAAGAAAGAAAGAAAGAAAGAAAGAAAGAAAGAAAGAAAGAAAGAAAGAAGCTATGAGCCAGGTGTGGTGACACATGCCTTTAAGAGGCAGAGGTAGGAGGATCGCCGTGAGTTCGAGGCCACCCTAAGACTACATAGTGAATTCCAGGTCAGCCTGGGCTAGAACGAGACCCTATCTTGAAAAGCAAAAAAGGGGAGGGCGACTTTGGAACTAAATAGAGAGTTCTCAAAAGAAGAAATACAGATGGCATGTAAACATCTAAAAAAAAGTTCTAGGGCTGGAGAGATGGCTTAGCGGTTAAGGCGCCTGCCTGTGAAGACTAAGGACCCCGGTCTGATTCTCCAGGTCCCACATAAGCCAGATGCACATGGTGGCACATGCATATGGAGTTTGTTTGCAGTGGCTAGAGATCCTGGCGGGCCCATTCTCACTCTTTCTCTCTCCCTCTCTAACTCCGATAAATAAATAAATAATAAATTTTTTTAAAAGTTCCATATCCCTAGCCATCAGGAAAATGCAGATTAAAACTACTTTGAGATTCCATCTCCCTCCTGTCAGAATGGCTACCATCATGAAAACAGATGACTCTAAACGCTGGCGAGGATGTGGAAAAAGAGGAACCCTTCTACACTGTTGGTGGGAATGCAATCTGATCCCGCCATTGTGGAAATCAGTGTGGAGGTTCCTGAGACAGCTAAAAATAGATCTACCATATGACCCAGCTATACCACTCCTAGGCATGTATCCTAAGGACTCATCTCACTACCTTAGAGATTCTTGCTCAACCATGTTTATTGCCGCTCTATTCACAATAGCTAGGAAATGGAGCCAGCCTAGATGTCCCTCAACTGATGAGTGGATAATGAAGATGTGACACATTGATGCAATGGAGTTCTGCTCAGCGGTAAAGAAAAATGAAGCTATGAAAATTGCAGTGAAATGGGTGGATCTGGAAAGGATTATACTTAGTGAGGTAACCCAGGCTCAGAAAGCTAAATGTCACATGTTGTCTCTTAATGATTGGACTACAAATGATTGGACTTCTATGTGAGTAGGAATAAAATTCAGTATCAAAGGCCAGTAAGCTAAAAAGAGGATATAAAGGGAATACAAAGGGAATGAGGGGGACTTAATGGGATAGTATTGTAGATATGTAAGTACAATAACAGATTAATGGGGGTAAAAAGGCCTAAGTGAGGTCAGGGGAAGAGATTGAGTAAAAGGAAAGGTGGAGGAAGGGCTAATCAAAATCTAAGAGGATATAAATAAGTCATAGGGAAACCTACTTTTTGGAACAGTGGAACACTCAGAAGCCATAGATTGTTACTAGAAATTTTTGAGTGCCAGGGATAGGATACCTTCCAGTGAATTGTTGGCTAGAGAGGTCACAGATACCCACAAAACATTATAGGCCATTTCCAAGGCTCTTGGTTTCCCACCAAGAATAGATGGTAAGACCCTATTGCTGAAGACTCCACATACTTGGGCTGCAAGGTCACTGAAAAATCTTGCTGGAGCTGATCTGAAAACCTCTTCTATGTAGACCAGCTGACAGAAAACTGGAAAAAGCTATGCTGTATGCAGTTCAATGAGAGAGAGAGAGAAATCACCAGTGGAGAAACTCAACAGTGGACACTAAAAGCCTTAAATTTGGCCAGCCAGGCCAAATGAGCCAACAGGTGCAATAGTGGCATGTCTGTTATGGGGGAAGCCAACCACTCTCTAATTGGACTGGAGGCCCACTCCATGGGAGGGAATACATCCCTGATATTGAAAACCTACAGCTGTGGTAGTCATGAGCCCTAGGGGTGTAACACCTGCTGGTGTCTGGCTAAATGTATATATTATGCTCATCAAACTGCCTAGTAAGCACTTCTCTTAATGTCCATGCCCATATATTAATGCTACTCTCACTTTTGGTTAGAGAAGCTTCTCTTTTCAGATGACAGTGACCTTGGGATGACTCGGAAGGCACCATGGTGCTGAGAAGAAGTGACAGAAGAGTGCTCAGCACTGAAATATCTCTATCACATCTTCCAAGGCTCAGGGTCCATTGGAAAGAATGTAAGAGCCAAAGGAAGGGTAGGACTCCTTACAACATGCTCCTCCAAACACAAAATGGTCTGTATATCCATGACTTCACTATGCCTGACACTACCTACACAAGACCATCATAATAGGAGGAAAAGATGATGACATCAAAATAAAAGAGAGACTGATTGAGAGGGGAAGGGGTATGACGGAGAGTGGAGTTTCAAAGGGGAAAGTTGGGGGGAGGAAGGGAATACCATGGGTTATTGTCTATAATTATAGAAGTTGTCAATAAAACATAAAGATTCAGCCACAGGAGGTATTCCAAAGTGACAGGGAGTCTGAGACCTCTCATCAGGTTCCCACCAACCTTTGAGGCTGCCTCATCCTGCCAACCTGGTTACATGATCGTGTCCTCTCCCTTCTGACCCTTGGGGGAACTGAACCCTCAGCACTTTTTCCTGTTTTTGTCTGATTTCTGCATCTCCCACCCTGAACCACTCATCCTAGTACAAGATGGCCCCTTTACTGGGAGTTAGTATTCTCATGCTAAAATTCTCCTCAGAAAATGGTAATCATCTTTTAAAGTTGGATGGCACAGCAGCATCTTGCCCCTAGTGACGGGGTCATGGTGCCATCTAGTGGTGCTAGTGAATTTCATCATGCCCAAACTGCCAATAGATCTGGGAGAGACCCTTAGAAGGCATGTGATCCAAGTTCAGAAGTTCAGAGAGGGGAAGTAACCGACCTAAAAGCATACTCCACAAACTAAAATCCAGGACCATAACCCAGAGTTGGTACAACAAAGCCATGCTTCCTTACTTTCTCTGGATCTGAGGAAGCTATGTCTTGAACCAGCTCTCACGGACCTCATATCTTCCTCATTCTGCATTCCTTATTCTGTTGATCATTCTGAACAGGTAAAGTTACATATGGCATAAAATGCAAAAGACATAAAATTGGGCTGGAGCGATGGCTTAGCAGTTAAGGCACTTGCCTGCAAAGCCAAAAGACCCAGGTTCGATCCCCCAGGTTCCACATAAAGCCAGATGTACACGGTGAGGCATGTGTCTGAAGTTCATTGGCAGTGGTGGAGGTCCTGGTGTGCCCATTCTCTCTCTCTCTCTCTCTCTCTCTCTCTCTCTCTCCCCTCCCTCCCTCCCCCCTTTCTTTCTCAAAATTGTTTTTTTTTTTTTTAAGAAAAAGACATAAAATTGCGTGCCATGAAAAGTATCTCTCAGGCTGGGGAGATTACTCAGTGATTAAAAGCATTTGCTTGCAAAGCCTGCCAAGCCAGGGTTTGATTCACCAGTACCCACATAAAGCCAGATGCACAAAGTGGTGCATGTGTTTGGAGTTTGTTTGCAGCCACCCATTCATTCCTCTGTCTCTCTCACTCTCTCTTTAAGTAAATATTTTCAAAGTTTAACTTTAAAAAAAGAAAGTGACTCTCACCCCAGCCATGCACCATCCAATTATTGTTTTCCACATGTTCAGCAAGATTTTCTACAGAGTTACGAGTATACATATGTAGTTTGAGTAACATAAGAGTGCTCTTAAGGGCTGGAGGGATGGCTTAGTGGTTAAACGCTTGCCTGTTAAGCCTGAGGACCCCAGTTCAAGGCTCCATTCTCCAGGACCCACGTAAGCCAGATGCACAAGGGGGCACATGCATCTGGAGTTCGTTTGCAGTGGCTGGAGGCCATGGTGTGCACGTTCTCTCTCTCTCTACCTGCCTATTTCTGTATCTCTCTCTCAAATAAATAAATAAAATAAAATAAATTTAAAAAAAGAAAAGAGTGCTCTTAAAATCACATCAAAAACGTCGCTGTTGCCGGGCATGGTGGCACACTCCTTTAATCCCAGCACTTGGGAGGCAGAGGTAGGAGGATCACCGTGAGTTCGAGGCCATCCTGAGACTACATAGAGAAGTCCAGATTGGCCTGAGCTAAAGTGAGACCCTACCTTGAAAAACCAAAAAAAAAAAAAAAAAAAAAAATCATTGTTTATTAGCACATAAAGAACATTCTCACTGTCTTGCAGAGTGACAACGTGCCTCCCGTTGGCAGTATATGGAAGTGTCATAACTTATTTAGCCACTCTCCTTTTGATGGGCACTAGATAGTTTCCAATGCTTTTTGTGGACATTACATGATTTCCAATACCCATTAATACAACAAACATTTGCAGGGAAACACATTAGAATCAATTCCTGAATGAAGTCTTGCTTGAGTTACTAGTTAAGCTCCATTTTGGTCTCATATGCCAGAAATCCCAAAGTGATAAGAAGACATTATCCCATATAAAAACAAGTCTATGGTTGGAGAGATGGCTTAGCGGTTAAGGCACCTGCCTGCCAAGCCTAAGAACACCATTTCCAATCTCCAGGTCCCACTTTTAGCCAGACACAAAAAGTGACATAAGGGTGCAATGCCACACTTGCCCACAAGGGGGCTCATGCAGCTGAAGTTCATTCACAGCAGCCGAGAGGCTAATGGCGCACCCATTCTCTTTCTCTCTCTCTCTCTTTCTCGCTCTCTCTCAAAATAAAAAATTTTTAAAAATTAAAAAATAGACCAAGTCTAGAGCTGGGCATGGTGGCACATGCCTTTAATCCCAGCATTTGGGAGGCAGAGGCAGGAGGATCGCCATGAGTTTGAGGCCACCCTGAGACTACATAATGAATTCCAAGTCAGCCTGGGCTAGAGTGAAACCCTAGCTCAAAGAAACAAAAACCAAAAAAAGTCTAGAGGCAGGTGATCTAGGGACCCCTGGAAGCCTATGCTAGGGCACAGGGCTTGCACACGTGGCTTTTGGTCATGAGCAGATTAGCTTTTTCTAAGCTTGCACTGTCTTGATTTCCATCATAAGTCTATAGCATCCCAGCATCCTGGCCAGCATCAGATTATCATGCTTTGTTCAAAATTTCTTGGGCTGGAGAGATGACATAGTGGTTAAGACACTTTCATGCAAAGCCTAAGGACCCATGTTCAATTCACCAGATACCACGTAAGTCACGTGCACAAGGACACACATGTGCACAAGGTGGTACATGTGTCTGAGGTATAACATTCCAGCCCCTCAGTCGAGAAATGTTAGTGAAAGCCAACAACAGCTTACTAGACAGAAGACTAAGGATCAGAATTCCCAGATGAAGATTGTTCACAAGAAAAAAGAATGAAGACACAGATACAACTCATCAGCAGCTGCATTGCAGGCCATGCAAAATGGCAGGAAGAACAAAAATTTTTCTAGTAATCCAAATTGGAACTCGAGCCTATCAAGTCCCAGTTTGCTTTTTAAGTCTCAAGCTAATCAGAACTGTGCTGGAGCCAAATTGAGTGAGCCACCATCCCTAGGGCTCTTCTTAAGTCACCAAGCCACGGGGTTCCTGTTTCATTTAATCCTTCAGATAAGGAAATGATGACACTTCAACTTAAAACCTTACAAAGTGCAGGTCTAAGGTGAAGTACTAATGCTTAAGTTTAGCACTGTTTACATAGTTATCAATTGGTCTGAACCAAATTGACTTAAGGAGGTAAAACTTCTAATTTACAAGTATAATCAAGACTGTCTCATTTGTTATACATGCTGTGTGCATGGATGTATCAGTGCAACTGAAATAATTGTACTTGATAGGATTGCCAAGTAAGTAAATTCAAGTGAGCCATTCAGGTTGATTTGGGGAATAGCTGACTTTTAAAATTGTTTATTGAGGAGACAGTAGTTTATTTGCAGTCGATCAGGTATAGGTTTCTAGCTGAAATATACAAGGACTGAAAATGTGTGCTGGGGCACCTAAACCACCTAATGCACTGCCAAAAGAAAATGAATTTTTACTGAAGTTTCCATTTTACTAAATTGTACTTACTAATTGGTATGTGCGAAGGACAGTCAGGACTTGCTAGAACAAAGCAGTCTATGTCCCAGTGGCCCTGTTTTGGATATCACTCTAGCTCAGACTGGCCCTGAACTCTGATCCTACCTCAGCCTCCCAAGTGTACTGGGATTAAAGGTGTGTGCCACCATGCCTGGCTTTATCCCTGTTTCTTAAGCATAGTGAATATGCATCTGCCTGCAGGCGAACTAATTTTTTAAAAAATAACTTGTTTTAAGTACCTAGAGAAGAAAGAGCCATGTAAATATTACATGTAAATACATGTAATGAGCTTGTAACATATGTAAAGTTTTCTTTTATCCTACAAAAAGACTATTTTTAGCATGAATTTGCCGGATGTATGACCATGGACTTTTTTTTTTTCTACTAGGGTCTAATTTAAAAGTCCCCAATTGTTTTAAAGAAGTTTGCCCTCATGCTGAAATGCCAGTGTGTATACAATTGATTTGGTTTTAAGCTACATATCAAAGTAAAACCTAATGTTAAGCTTATATTAAAAGACCTAAGCTGCTAAGATATTTCCTATTTTTGAGATGTAAAATGCAGTACAGCATCTCCATTCTATTCCCCAGCCTTTAAACCCAAAGATTGATTTTTGCTTTCACCAATCCTGATGAGACTGTGCTTGGCTCCAGTGGCTCTGATGCCACTTAGGGAGACTTATGCAAAAGGTGTAATCTCAACCATAGGGGCAAAAAAATACTAATAGCTGTTAATGCTACTATCTAATTTATACTCATATTTTGATGTTGACAAGCAAAATTAGCTAAGTTGTAATTCTCCAAATTCTGATAAGATCTGGAAATCTTTTTAAGCAGGGGAAAAGTAGATTAAAAAATGTAGGAAGAGCCGGGCATGGTGGCGCACGCCTTTAATCCCAGCACTCGGGAGGCAGAGGTAGGTGGATTGCTCAGAGTTCAAGGCCACCCTGAGACTACATAGTTAATTCCAGGTCAGCCTGGACCAGAGTGAAACCCTACCTCGAAAAACCAAAAAAAAAAGAAATGTAGGAAGACTTCCAAGAGTGGGAGGGGTCCTCAAAAGAAAGGAGGGGCTTACAACTCTTGAATCTTAATGGACTTTCCATAATACTTAATGCATATGATCTGTGTTTGAACCATGAAATTTAAAAAAATAAATTCTGCTCAGCAGCTTGCTTTTAAAAAAAAATTGCAATTGTTGGAGGAATTGAAGAATTATATCTTAAATCACAACATAATTTTGTTTAGAATTTTCCTTTACTGCTTAAATAGTTTTTAAGTGTATGACAGATAAATACTGTTTAATGTCTTCAAATGTGGTCTATTTACCTTATATCATAAGAAAAGAGAGTAGATAATTTTTCTGAGAAATTTTTTTGAAGCAGGGTTTTAGATATATTAACCATGTGAGAGAATTAAATATTAATGAGCCAATTTTAACCTTAAGATATAGTTAAAACGTTGACAAATGTGGGGCTTTCAAGGTGAAAGGGATTCCCCAAAGGTCCAGATGCAAGCCTGGCGCAAGTTTAAGAGGCCAGCAACTGCCCTAGAGGCTTTTACTGGTTTGTTGATAGTGAAGAGAAATAGATAGGAGGTTTTTGCCAAGGCCTGAGCGGGCTGTCAGGGTCTGAACAGTGGCCTAGGGGCCTTCAGTCAATACTGGAGTATAGCTGCGTCAAAAGATGTCAGTTGCCCTTCACCTTGATTCACCACACGATGGCGTGAACTGAAAGTAAAGAAGAAAACGGAGAAAATAGCTTCCCTCTAATGGAGGAAAGAGAGACCCACCTCTCTCTGATGTAGAAAGGAGAAACCTGCCTCTCTCTGATGGAGAGAGGAGCCTGCCCTCCTGCCTCTCTCTGATGGAGAAAGGAGAAACCTGCCTCTCTCTGATGGAGAGAGGAGCCGGCCCTCCTCTGATGGAGGAAGGAGAGACTGAAACCTGCCAGCCCTTGATGGGGAGGCGACCACAGGGGGCAGTTAACCCCAAGGGGAGGATGTCCCTCAAGGGGCACTCACCTATTAACCATGCATCCAGAAAGCCCCACATTTGGGCGCCAGCTGTGGGTCCTCACTATTCCCAGGGGTCATTGGCCGCTGATGTCCCAGGTGCAGGAGGAGTTGGGGAGCAGGGTCTTGGAGTGGGTGAGTGTGGCGGGCAATGAACCACCCAGGTGATGGTCTGATGGACGCTCTCATTTATTTAAAAGGGGAGTGAGTTTATAAACACTTGAGAAAGGTTGAGAAGGCACATACAGATCATAAGGTGATTGGATACATAAGATTATAGGTTGCTATCTAATTGGCTGGTGTTGGAAGGCAGAAGTTGCGAGGGAGAAGCTGCAAGGGAGATAACAGAAGTGGCAGGAAAAGCTATGTGACTTCAGCCACATATTGGATGGCTACAGCTGCAGGGAGACTGCTACCATATAAGGGTCTCTTGGGCAGCTGGACACAAGGTCAGGAACTGTGGGAGCCAAAACCTTAGACTGTGGAATGCTCAGGTGCTTTGGGATAGGGGAGGGCCCACCGGTTCCGCCTCCTAGCCTTTGTCATGTTCATTATAAGTGCAAACTCTTTTGAAAGGGGATGACTAAAAGGAAGAAACTCTCTCTTCAAGGTCATGACTTATCTCCTCACTGGCTTAAGAAATGGTTGTGTCACTGCACACCTGGTATTGATTTTGGAAGCAATAAAAATGCATAGAAGTCGGTCATGGAGTGAACAAAGTTCCAGAAGCCACTGCTGAGATGTGGCATAGGAAGTAGGATAATATTACTATACTGAAGGCTGGAAAGGCCACTGTATGGAGCTGGAGATGGATTACAGTTTTCAATGGAGACCCAAAGATGTATTGGATATACCAGTATGGTGTAATGGCTACCATGGGGTGCGTTGGCTACTCAGCCCAGCTGGAGGGATGGAAATTGGAAATCCAGAGGCTGTCATCATTGGTTATGGATTTTGGACTTGAACTGCATAATTTGATGTTTACCCGATGGTTTTTGATTTTGCACTGGTACAGTCTCTCCTTGTTATGCCTTATATCTTTGTGCAATTATATGTTAGAAGTATATAACTTGTTTTGATTTTACAGGACTCACAGTTAAGAGACCATCTTAAAGTTGGTAAAGACTATGGGGACCTTGGAAGTTGAACTGAATGCAATTTGCAATGTGAGATGATTATGAGTTGATGGGGGCCAGAGGCAGAATGAAGTAATTTGAATATATGTCCCCCAATGACTAAATGTTAAACTTGTAATTTGGACCTCCAGCTACCTGGCTGGAGGAGGTATCACTGAGGGTGGATTCTGGAGTCCAGTCCTGAAGTATCACTGAATCTGAATTCCAACATGAAGGTGTAAAAGAGCAGTTTGAGGTTTGGTGTTTCTGCTTGCTGCTGTTTCATGCTTGCTGCTTTTGGTTTGTGCTGGCTGTTTGGTTACTTCTGTCTGTTTGGATATATGGAAGAAGCTTTTAATGCCACTGATAAAACTTCTTCCTGGATCTATAAACTTGAAATAAACCCCATCCTCCCATAAACTGCATCTGGTTTGGATGTTCATCCCAGCATCATAAAGCTGTCTACAACACCCAGCAGATACAGCAGTGAACATGAACAGAAACCCTGCCTCAAACAAGGTGATAAGCAAAAACCAACTCCAGAAGTTGTTCTTTGACCTCCACATATGTGCCATGGCATGCACACACATCATTCACACACACACAAAATCATAAGACATAATAATTGTTCATCTCAAAGGGGTGCATTATTAGTCGTTCAATACATGTATCCAATGTGTATGGCTTAAACCAGGGAACTAAGCACTTCCAGCTAACTTTAATCATTTTAATGTGTCACAGGTTTTCATAGTCTTCCTTCCCTAGTTATCCTGAAATATGTCATAAATTGTTGTAACCAAAAGTTATATGACCAGAGTTGTTGGTGTCGAAGCCTGGGCTCTGGCAGCCCTAACAAGCTAGACTCAGCTACCTGCTCTCAATATACTAATTAAAGAGACAAGTAGGGTGCTTAGCAGGTTAGAGGGCTTGCCACACAATCATGAAGACCTGATTTCAAGCTGTAACCCTGGCCCTGTATTAGGTGGAAATAGGAAAATTGCTGGAGCTTGCTGGTAGCCATTCTGATAAAAAAAAAAAAAAATTGGTATCTACAAGCTCAGTGAAAGACTGTGTCTCAAGTAAACAACATGGAAGACACCTGACACTCCCCTCTGGCCTCTGCATGAGTGCACACTGGATATGCATATCTGCACACACAAGTGTATACACTGAACACACACGCATATACACAGAGTCCATCTTTGGTGTCCTGATACTAGATTAAGGTTTCAACAGAAAGCAAGAGTATGCATAATAAGCAGTCCTGGTCAAGGTGTGGGTCTCTCCCATCATTGACTCACCATTACCTGTGCTCCAGTGTCTCCTGCTTGGTGGTCTGATAAGTTATCAGAACTATGTGAAATTTCTTCCTGGCTGGCACCAGGCTTCAGCCTTTTCTTTCTCCAATAATAAGATTCATTCAGAAGTCTGATAGCCAAAGGCTATCTCTAATGTGTTCTGATACCCTCACCTAAATCCTTTCCAGTCCCTTCCCCCAGCCCTTTCCAATCTCTGCTGTCCACTACTCCCCTCTGTTGTTCAATGAGATTGACTTACAAATGAGAAAGAACATACAGCGTATGTTTTTCTGTGTCTCACTTATTTTACCTCGAATCCTGGGACTGGGGAGATAGCTCATCAGTTAAAGGCACTTGCCTGCAAGCCTGGGTTCAATTCCCTAGCTGCTCATATAAAACCATTTACAGGCATCCCTTTGCAATTGCAAGAGACCTGCCCAGGCATTCCATTGCAATGGCAAGAGACCCTGGGCATGCTTATGCACAGACATGCAAATAATTAAATAAATAAATAAATAACATTTTTAAAGACCCCTAGGGCTGGGGAGATAGCCCAGTGATGTAAAATGCTTGCTTTCAAAGTCTTTTGGCTCAGGTTTGATTCCCCAGTACCCACATAAAGCCAGATGCACAAAGTGGCAAGTGTGTCTGGAGTTCGTTTGCAGCAGAAAGAGGCCCTGACATGCCCATTCCTCCCCCTCTCTTTCTTTCCCCCTCTCTTCCTCTCTCAAATAAATAAAAATATTTCAAGCCGGGCGTGGTGGCGCACACCTTTAATCCCAGCACTCGGGAGGCAGAGGTAGGAGGATCGCCATGAGTTCGAGGCCACCCTGAGACTATTCCAGGTCAGCCTGGACCAGAGTGAGACCCTACCTTGAAAAACAAAAAAAAAAAATTTCAAAAATTAAAAAATGTGGGCTGGAGAGATGGCTTAGTGGTTAAGCGTTTGCCTGTGAAGCCTAAGGACCCCAGTTCAAGGCTTGATTCCCCAGTACCCACGTAAGCCAGATGCACAAGGTGGCACATGCATCTGGAGTTCGTTTGCAGTGCCTGGAGGCCCTGATGTGCCCATTCTCCCTCTCTCTCTTTGTCTCTTTCTCTCTCTGTCTGTCACTCTCAAATAAATAAAATTAAATTTAAAAAAATTTAAAAAAAAATTAAAAAATCTGCGTGTGGCGATGCATACCTTTAATCCCAGCACTCAGGAGGCAGAGGTAGGAAAATCACTGTGAATTCAAGGACAGCCTGGACACGACAGAGTAAGTTCCAAGTCAGCTTGGGCTAGAGTGAGACCCTACCTCAAGAAAGGAAGGAAAGAAAGAAAGAAAGAAAGAAAGAAAGAAAGAAAGAAAGGAAAGAAAGAAAGAAAGAAGGAAGGAAGGAAGGAAGGAAGGAAGGGAGAAGAAAGAGAGAGAAAGGAAGGAAGGAAGAAAGAAAGAAAGAAAGAAAGAAAGAAAGAGGGAGGGAGGAAAGGAAAGAAAGGAAAGGAAAGGAAAGGAAAGAAAAAAATAAAAAAGACCTCTAGTCCATCTATAGCTGCTACAACTAGCAAGAGTCCTTTTAGGGTTGAGTAGTACTCTATTGTGCTTATCCATTCATCTGTGGTCGGCGTCTATGTAAATTCCATATTTTACTTGCTGTGAGCAGTACTTATAAACATGCAAGTACAAGTATCTCCTTTGAATATATCCCCAGTAGTAGGATTGCTGGTTAGATGGTAGTTCTAGTTTTAGAGGGTTTTTTGTTTGTTTCGGGTGGGGGGGGTGGTTGAGGTAAGGTCAAACTCCAGGCTGACCTGGAGCTCACCATATAATCCCAGGCTGATCTTGAACTTACAACAATCCTTCTACCTCTGCCACCTGAGTGCTTGGATTAAAGGTGTGTACAACCATGCCTGGCTCTTATTTTTAGTTTTTATGGAATCTCCATAATGTTTTCTTTTGTATTAATTTACATCACCACCTACAGTGTCTAAATGTTCCTCCTTCTCTATAACCCCCCATCATTTTTTGGTGTATTTCTTTGGTAATGAGGATGGAACCAAAAGCTGCTATGGGAAACATAACCCAAGCCTGGCCAGTAGCCTAAGCAGTTCCCACCTTAGGGGCCTCCAGTCAGATAAAACCCAAGTCTGTGACTATGCTTGCAGGAAAAAAAAAAAAAAAAAAAAGATGGAGGAGTTGATTAAATAGGAACAATGCATTTTTTTAAAAAAATTATTTATTTATTTGAGAGAGAGAGAGAGAGCGAGGCAGAGAGAGGGAGAATGGGCCTCCAGGGCCTCCAGCTACTGCAAACCAAACTCCAGACGAATGTGCCACCTTGTGCATCTGGATTATGTGGGTACTGGGGAATCAAACCTGTATCCTTTGGCTTTGCAGGCAAATGCCTTAACTGCTAAGCCATCTCTCCAGCCTCCATTCTTTAGGTCTTTATTTTTGGTGCATGCATGTGTTCATGCGTGAGGGTGGGCATGCACATGCCATGGCATACATGTTGAGGTCAGAGGACAACTTTGGGCATACATCCTACCCTTCCATCTTGATGCAGGGTCTCCTGTTTATGTTGTCCTGTACTATGTTCTCCAAGCTAGCTAACCCAAGTTCCAGGGCATTCTTCTGTCTCCTCCTTTCTTGCCCTGGGCATACCAAGATTGTAGATGCTAGTGCTATGGCATCTGACTCTCCATGGGACTTGGGGATCTGAACTCAGGCAAGCATTTTATCTCCTGAGTCATCACCCCAGTCAGTCATGCTTTAGATTTATGCACCAGAGTTCAGAGAAAAAGCCATGCCCTTAAGAACAAACTATATACATACATACATACATATATACATACATACATACACACACACACTCACACACATGCATACATACATACATTTTTGTGGCTTTTGAGGTTACATTGCTCAAAGAATGTAATTTATAACCAGGTTCAAAGACTAAGCAAAATTTTTAATTTTAAAATTTACAAGCTGGGGGCTGGAGAGATGGCTTAGGGGTTAAACGCTTGCCTATGAAGCCTAAGGACCCCGGTTCGAGGCTCGATTCTCTAGGACCCACATGCATCTAGAGTTTGTTTGCAGTGGCTGGAGGCCCGGGTGCACCCATTCTCTCTACCTGCATATTTCTGTATCTCTCTCTCTCTCTCTCTCTCTCTCTCTCTCTCTCTGTCTATCTATCTCTATCTCTATCTCTCTCTCAAATAAATAAATAAATAAATAAAAAATATTTTTTAAAAACATAAAAAATTTTACAAGCTGGGCATAGTGGCTCACACCTGTAATCCCAGCACTTAGTATTTTATTTTGAGACAGGATCTCACTAAGTAGTCCAAGCAAGCCTTAAACTTACAATGCTTTACCACAGCCTCCCAATTAGCTAGATTATAGGCATACCAGCTCCAGTTGTTTTGTTTGTGTGCTTGCTTGTCTGTTTTTTGAGACAGCATCTCACTCTAGCCCAAGTTGATCTGGAACTCACTCTGTAGCCCAGGATGGCCTCTAACCCATGGTGATCCTTCTACCTCAACCTCCCCAAGGACTGGTGTAAGCCACTACTTCCAGCTTCCCATTTGTTAGTTTTTGTCTTCTTTGAGGACAGCTATTCTAACTAGTGTGAGCTGATACCTCATTCTAGTTTTCAGTATCTTCTCATGCATGCGTTGGCCATCTTCATGTCTTCTTTGACGATCCTCCTACCTCTGCCTCCCAAGTGCAGGGATTAAAGGCGTGCACCACCACGCCCAGCTCTTGTAGGGTTTTTGTCTTGTTTTGGGAGATAGGCTCTCACATCGTCCAGTCTGGCCTCAACTGGCTACTTCCTATGTAGCTGAGGATGACCTTGATCTCCTGATTCTCCTGTCTTCACCTCCCAAGTGCTGGGATGATAGGCATGTCCAGTTTTGGTGTTCAGTTTTCCTCAGTTCCCTATGGGTGTAAATCTCTAGTGCAGTGAAGAGCTTACAAACGCTTCCTCCTTTTCTGTGGGTTAGCCCTGACTCTGTGGCTCATTGCCTTTGCTGTGCAGAAGCTTAGATTGACATAATCCTTTTGATGTTTTTGTTGCCTATGCCTTTGGAGTCCAGTCCCAAAACTCTTGGTCTGCACCAGTGTCTTGAATCGTTTCCCCTATTGTATTCAGTAGGGTTTTCTAGAGGAAGAGAACTAACAGTGAAGGAGAGGTTGGAACTACATAGTCAACTAGGGACACCTGGGGCTCTGGGAGTTCCGCCAGAAAAAATGCAGTCGGCTCACTGCAATTGCAAATGATTGCTTCTCTTCCACCAGCTTGCCTCGTTCCTTACCCATCAAAAGTTTTTCAGTTACTGCTGAGAAACTCTCAAATAGACAATCAGCCTATTACACCTTCAATTATGGGTAGGGACAGCCTCAACAAACTTATATCCCCAGGTCAGCCTTTCAGACAAGTCTCAGGCTCCGGGGCTCCCACCCCTCCTTGACAGTATTTCTCTACTTATAATAGTTTTCATTGTACTTCTGATTCCTATTCAATCAGGCCTGCTGCATTCCTCTCTACCAGCCTTGTAAATTATCTCGAGGTCTTGGGTGGCGATTCTTTACCACTCCTAGGACAAGGACTCAAGCCAACAGAGCACATAGAGAGCTCGCTCCTGCTTCAAGAGTTCATATATATTACAAAGGGGAATGTATAAGATTCATTTACAGGATATGGTCTGAGTAGTCCAACACTGGCTATCTGCACAGTGGAGAGACTGAAACCACATAGTCTGGTAGATTCCTGGAGGCCTGGAGGATTCCTGGAGAGCCACTGGTCTTCAAGCCACATTTGGAAGGTCAAAGGAACTGGGCTAAGATAGTAGCGGCACCAGCAGGATAGACACATTCACCAGCAAAAGTGAAGTCAGGCAAGCAATCCACACTGGTTTTTCCTCAGACTTCTTTATATTTGGGCAGCTATCAGAAGGACTGCCACTTCGGGAGAGTGTCTTCCCTCCTCAGTTAATCCTTCCTCAAAACACCCTCACAGACTAGCTCAGATGCATATCTCTTGGTTGATTCCAGATCTGGTCAAATGGACATTTGAGCAACCAATAATAGCTATGATTTTATTTTTTGTTTTCTTATCTTTTACTTCTTTTTACAATTCATTTGTTCACAGATTGTATTAGTATAAATATAATATGGCATTTTAGGATCAATAAATTTTTTTAATATTTTATTTTTATTTATTTATTAGAGAGATAATGGGTGCACCAGGGCCTCTAGCCACTGCAAACAAACTGGACACATGCACCACTTTGTGCATCAGGCTTACATGGGTTCTGGCGAGTTGAACCTAAGTTCTTAGGCTTCACAGGCAAGCACCTTAACCACTAAGCCATCTCTTCAGCTCAGATAGTTTTAAATTATTAGTCAGTTTAAATAAATAAAACCGAATTCTGCCAGGTGTAGTGGCACACACCTTTAATCACAGTATTTGGGAGGCAGTGGATCACTATGAGTTTGGTGCTAGCCTGAGACTACATAGTGAATTCCAAGTCAGCCTGGACTAGCACAAGACCTACCCCAAAGATAAAAACAAAAACAGAAAATGGAATTCTAATAAATAAATGCATCAAGTCAAGTAGCCCACAAGTGACTCACTATTGGTTTTGTTTTTGTTTTTTCTTTGTTTTGCAGTATATGGATCAAACTCAAGGCCTTGCCCATGCTAAGCAAGTACTCTTCCACTAAACTATATCTTTAGTCACTACTGCTTTTGTGTGTTTGTTTATAAACATTGTCTCCCTGTGTAACCTAGGCTGGCTTAGACCTGGAGAATCTCCTACTTCAAGCTTCCAAATGCTAGGATTAAAGGTATGTGCCGCCAACCACACCAGGCTATAAATCATTCACCATTGACCTGGGCCTGGTCTTTGGGCCTTGACCAAGGGTTTAGAGATTGCTTTTGCTAAAAGCACTTATTTTTCACTTGGGTCTGGAGGTGCCTGATGGGTAACTAAAAGCAGGATAAAAGCTTGGCATTCTGCCTCCACTTTCCATGACTTCTTTGCTCCTTGTCACCTTGGATTCCAAAAACAATAAGTCTGATGAGTAAATATTTTGTGACAAGAATCAGACTAACCCCCTAGGAGTTAGCAACTTTCCTGTAGAAAACAAAGCTCTTTACCAGTTTAGGCCTCAAAATCTCCTACACATACCTGGCCTCAGACTACTCCAGTAAGCTCTCTTCTACATCCCCATCAGAAGAGTGTTACACATTGAGGCCTGGAGTTCAGAGGATGAGGCCCACATTCAATAATGGTGTCAATCCAGAGACTTAAGAGTCAAGAAAAAAAAAAAAAAGAAATATCAGAAATTTATCTATAGCATATTCAAAGGAAAATATTCCTTGAGACATGGTAATTCAATACAACCACAACCCTATTCCAGGTACTGGTCAGGAGTACTGAGCTAGGAGTCAGGCCAGCAGGGATGCCACACTGAGAAATGAAATGCACAATGCCTACTGAAGTTTAAGTTCTATTGTGAGAGGGTGTTAGGGGTCCAGGAAAGTCCTTAAACTCCAATCCTTGGTTCGTTTTCTAATTTTAATCAAAGAATTGAATAAAAAAGACTGAAAAGGACAATTATTAAATTATTATATTTATTGAGGAAAGTACAGAGCCAAGGAAAGTCACCCACATGGAAGACCTGGGTGGAAAGAAAAGAGAGAAAAGAAAGTTCAAGGAGCTCCTGCCATGTGGTGAGCTAAAGGGGATAAAGAACCCAGGTGGAGAGTAGGGCTAGGAGGGACCTCCCCTAGGCTCAACCTGGCTGGGCCACAGCTGGAAGTTCCCAAGTGGTCTGAGAACTTGCCCTCCCCTTGCAAAGGTATTTATAACCTTATAGTGGTGGGATATCTTCAAGTTCAGGTGAACCAGAGGGACACCTGGTTGGTTAGGACTAGGAGCTGTCTCAGGAAGAGGTTAGCCCAGGGGCTGAACTTGACCAACCACAATGTTTAAATCCTATGGAAGACCTCCTTCCCAGGAGAGGTCCTGGTTGTTTGTGGAAAAATAGATCCAGGGAACTAGGCAAGAGATAAGAAGTCAGATCATCTTTGATTTCTAGCGAGTACAGACTTTCCTGCCTTTTTTACCTTCAGGGATACAGTCACCCTAACTGTACTCCCTCTCATTAGATCAATAATGAATTGTGTGATACTGTATCCCCAGGCACTAAGGACATATTACCTAGTCCTGTGACACTATCGCCATCATAGTATGTACAAGCAATAGATATTCATTCATTGATGAGATCACCTCAGAACACATAACTCAGAATATGTGACACATATCTTAGAATTAAGTTATAAGGGCTGTACTATAAAATGAGTCATTGCTTATCTGAAATCAAATTTAACTGGGAAACTACATAAATATCTGGGTATCCCTTGATCCTGCTCCAGGAAAACAGCCAAACACCACCTTCTAGAATCCCTTGATCCACCTGAAAGCTAGTTACCAGCATTGACTGGGAGAGGAGATAGGGTACAGGAATAAAAAGGATAAGAAAAAGAGGCTTGAGAAAGACCATATGAGAGTCTGAAGCTGAAAGGAGCAGGAGATGTCTAATCTGATCATCATTGGTTACCATAGAAACCAGCTATAGTCAGCCAAAGGAGATGATAAACCCATCTCCACTGCCTGTCTTCAGGTAGATATTCCATACTACCTACCATTTTCAGACTTGGTTCCCTTGTAATCCCACCCTACCGTCTCCCAAACCCCTTGCACTCCTGCCTAGCCAAGCCTCAAATAAATGGCTGTCCTTCAATGTCACCCTGCTGAGGAAAACAGACAGGACACCCACTCTGTCTAGAGAAAGGTCATATTCCAGTCAGGGAACAAAATACAGGAAGAAAATAGCTGAAAATTTACAGCACGAACTTGTTTTTAAAAAATAAAGTCTGACCTGGGGTACCTACATGCATATCTCTGTCCTTCCTAGGATAAAGTAATCTCTCCTAACCCAGAATGTGATTACAATGGGAAATTATTCAGTCTCTCAGACAAGCCACAGGCAGACTGGCATTGAGCTCTGAATACAAAAGTAGGGTTTGCAGTGAGCATTTTATTTGACACTGGAAATTAGAGGCTCTTTGAAGGTAGCATGCAAATTTGTTTAAAATGTCCCTGACTTTGGATGATCTGGCCAGAAAACTCGATTAAGTTTCTGCAGCCCTTTGGATGGGCCCTGATTTTGCCACAGCTGAATTAATTCTCCTTGGGTTCCTGGCACTCACTTCTGAAACACTGTAGAAAATAGACAGTTACTTTGGCTAGGCAGTCAGGTAGGAAAGAAGGCTCTTATTCTAACCCAGGATGGCAAAAAAGAGTGCCTCCACTTCCTTTCCTGGCTTTGGTGAATTATTCCCACCCGTAGGCTGGCTTGGCAGGCTTTCTGGGACCTGTACAATACTGGCACCTTCACCTTCATTTAAGCTGACCAATCATGGACTCTGGACAAACGAGCTTCCCTCATTTGATAAAAGTTCAGCTCCCACTGAGGCTGGTGGATTTTCCAGCTCTGGAATCCCCTCCTCCCAGTAATCGGTTCTCTCTGCTTTCTTTTCCTCTTACTTTGAAATAAAGTTTATTCTTTTAAACACTTTCCTGCCTTTTAATTCTTTAATAGGCAGAGAAAACAAACTCAATACCCCTAGACAGTATCACTTCTACATTTGTCTTCTTTATATAAGCTATGAATATTGTTACCATTTTATTGATAATAAAGTGGGACTCTCAAGGGATTCAGAGACCAAACACAGTCACTCTTTGTTTTTGTTTTGATTTTGGATTTTAGTGTTTTGTTGTGAGACAGAATCTCACTATGTAGCCCAGGCTAACCTCAAATTCATGTCAGTCCTGCTCAGTTTCCTGAATGCTGGATTATAGAATGAGCCACTATACACACCCTGTTAATAGGCTATTGTTTTGAACTGAATTCCTGCACTGGGCTCCAACAGAGTATGAGTGGAGTCACTCATACTAAATACCACATAGTCAAACTAAATGTTTTTTCAAGCAAATGGATGAGGTTTTCCTGAAAATAGAAGATTCCAGTCTAACTAAACCAGCAAAGCAAAATCTCTTTCCTTTAACCCTTATCAAAAAAATAGGAACCTGAAATAAATTAATGTTTTTTTTCTATTTTGTTTCCTAGTTCCTACCTGACAAAACTTGTTAATCTTTTTAACTTGATGGGATTTAGAATCACCATAGAAATATACCTCTGGGTATGTCTATGAGGATGTTTGCAAAAAGTGTTAATAAAAGAACAGTCACACACTGAATGTGGGTGACATCATTTACTGGCTGAGGTCTAGACTGAATAAAAAAGAGAAAGGGACTTCCGGTTAAGATGGCATGACGGCATAGGAACCATGCCAAAAAGCCTAGTGGAGAAAAAAAAAAAAAAAAAAAAAAAAAAAAAAAAAAAAAAAAAAAAGAGTGCTTCTACTAAAAAGTGAGGTGTATAGTAAATTATCAACCACAGCAGAGAAGTAGGGGCGATCCAGAGCGTCTAGAGCCCGCAGAAGCAGGCAGAAGCAGCGGCAAGTTCCATGTGGCTGCAGCCGCCAGGCTCTACCTGAGCTGCAGGATTTTAAAACCAGGTGAGGGGATTTTCCAATCACACTGGCCTCCTCGCAAACTCAAGAAACATGGAAGGAGTACGGCAGAGACCAACGTAGCAGCTTATGAGAAAGAGGATCACATGGACCTGCAGGCAGACTTCAGCCACCATCCACAGCCTCCCCTCCCCCACTGCCAGGCACCTGCCTGCTAAGCCTAAGAATGCTGGTTCCAATCTTCAGCGGTTCCAATCTCTAGGTCCCACGTTTAGCCAGATGCAAAGTGTCGCAAGGGTGCAATGCCATACTTGACCACAAGGAGCGCACGCATCTGGATTTTGTTTGCAGCAGCTGAGAGACTGCTGGCGCACCCATCTCTATCTGTCTTCCTCTCTCTCTCTCTCAAAAAAAAAAAATAAATAAATAAATAAATAAATAAATAAATAAATAAATAAAGAAAGAAAGAAAGAAAGAACCTTGTGATAAACCTAAGAAAGTGAAGGATTTCTACAAATGAGAACTTTAAAACACTCAAGCAAGAAATTGCAGAAGACACAATGAAATGGAAAGACATCTCTTGTTCTTGGATTGGAAGCATCAATATTGTGAAAATGGCAATCCTACCAAAAGCAATCTACACATTTAATGCAATCCCCATCAAAATTCCAATGGCATTCTGCACAGAAATACAAAAAAACATCCAAAACTTCATTGGAAGCACAAAAAACCTCGGATATCTAAAACAATTTTGAGCAACAAAAATAAGGCTGGTGGTATCACCATACCTGATTTTAACCTATATTACAGAGCCATAGTAACAAAAACAGCATGGTACTGGCACAAAAACAGACATGTAGATCAATGGAACAGAATAAAGGACCCTGATGTAAGTCCAGGTAGCTATAGCCACCTGATCTTTGACAAAAATGCCAATAATACTCATTGGAGAAAAGACAGCCTCTTCAGCAAATGGTGCTGGGAAAACTGGATATGTATCTGCAGAAGGATGAAAATAAATCCTTCTCTCTCTCCATGCACAAGAACTAAGTCCAAATAGATCAAAGACCTTAATGTCAGACCTGAAACTCTGAAAATGCTAGAGGAAAAAGTAAGGGAAACCCTGCAACATATTGGACTTGGCAAAGACTTTCTGAATATAACCCCAATTGCCCAGGAAATAAAACCACAGATCAACTGCTGGGACCTCATGAAATTACAAAGCTTTTGTACAGCTAAAGACACTGTGAATAGAGCAAAGAGGCAACCTACAGAATGAGAGAAAATCTTTGCCAGCTATACATCTGACAGAAGATTAATATCTAGGATATACAAAGAACTCAAAAATTAAATAATAAGAAATCAAACAACCCAATTAAAAAATGGGCTATGCACCACCACGCCTTTAATCCCAGCACTTGGGAGGCAGAGGTAGGAGGATTGCTGTGAGTTCGAGGCCACCCTGAGACTACATAGTTAATTCCAGGTCAGCCTGGACCAGAGTGAAACCCTACCTCAAAAAACAAACCAAAAAAAGGGGGGCTATGGAACTAAATAGAGAGTTCTCAGAAGAAGAACTACAGATGACATATAGACATCTAAAAAAATGTTCTACATCCCTAGTCATCAGGGAAATGCAGATTAAAGCTACACTGAGATTCCATCTCACTCCTGTCAGAATGGCTACCATCATGAAACAAATGACCATAAATGCTGGTGAGGATTCAGAAAAAGAGGAACCCTTCTACACTGTTGGTGGGAATGCAATCTGGTCCAGCCATTGTGAAAATCAGTGTGGAGGTTCCTGAGACAGCTAAAAATAGATTTACCATATGACCCAGCTATACCACTCCTAGGCATATATTCTAAGGACTTGTCTCATTGCCTTAGAGATACTTGCTCAACCATGTTTATTGCCACTCTGTTCACAATAGCTAGGAAATGGAACCAGCCTAGATGTCCCTCAACTGATGAGTGGATAATAAAGATGTGGCACATTTACACAATGGAGTTCAACTCAGCAGTAAAGAAAAATGAAGTTATGAAATTTGGTGGAAATGGATGGATCTGGAAAGGATTGTATTTAGTGAGGTAACCCAGGCCCAGAAAGCCAAACATCACATGTTCTCTCTCATATGTGGATCCTAGCTACAAATGATTGGACTTCTATGTGAGTAAAAATAAAACTCAGTAGCAGAAGTCATAAGCTAGAAAGGGAAGATAAAGGGAATAGAAAGGGAGGGAGGGGAACTTAATAGGATGGTATTGTATATATGTAAGTAGAAGAACAAATTAATGGGGGTGAAAAGGACTAAGTGAGGTCAGGGGAAGAGATTGAGTAAAGGAAAGGTGGAGGGAGGGCTAATCAAAATCTAAGAGGATATAAATAAGGCATACGGAAACTTACTTTTCTGGACAATGGAACACTCAGAAGCCATAGATTGTTACTAGAAAATTTTCAGTGCCAGGGATGGGATACCTAGCAGTGAGTTGTTGGCTGGGGAGGTCATAGATACCCCCAAAACATTATAGGTCATTGCCAAGGCCCTTGGTTTCCCACCAGGAATAGATGGTAAGACCCTATTGCTGAAGACTCCATATACTTGGGCTGCAAGGTCACTGAGTAATCCTGCTGGAGCTGAGCCGAAAACCTCCTCCATGTGGACCAGCTGACAGAAAGCTGGAAAAAGCTGCATGCAGTTCAATGGGAGAGAGAAATCACCAGTGAAGATACTCAACAGTGAACACTGAAAACCTTAAATTTGGCCAGCCAGGCCAAATGAGCCAAATGAGCATGTCTGTTATGGGGGAAACGAACTGCTCTCTAATTGGACTGGAGGCCCGCTCCGTGGGAGGGAATACATCCTTGATACTGAAAACCTATGACAGGGTAGTCATGAGCCCTCAGGGTGTAATGTCTGCTGGTGTCTCGCTAAATGTATATACTATGCTCACCAAACTGCCCAGTAACCACTTCTCTTAATGTCCATATCCATATATTAATGCTACTCTTACTTTTGTTTAGAGAAGCTTCTCTTTTCAGATGGTGGTGAATTTGGGAGGACTCAGAAGGCACCATGGTGCTGAGAAGAAGGGACAGAGGAGTGCTCAGCACTGAAACATCTCAAACCCACCTTCTGAGGCTCAGGGTCCAATGTGGAAGAGGGGGCAGAAAGAATATAAAAATAAAAAAATTTAAAAATTTTAAAAAATTAAAAAAAGAAAAGAGTTTGAGGTCACCCTTGGACTACATGGTGAATTCCAGGTCAGCCTGAGCCAGAGTGAGACCTTACCAAAAAAAAAAAAAAAAATTAGTGCTGGAGAGATGGCTTAGCAGTTAAGGCGCTTGTCTGAGAAGCCTAAGAACTCATGTTTGAATCTCCTGGTCCCACGTAGCAGACACATAGTGATGCAAGCTCACAATGTTGCACAAGGGGGGGGGCACACATCTGATGTTTGTTCACAGTGACTGAAGGCCCTGGCACGCCCATTCTTTCTCTCTCTCTGTCTCTCTCTCAAAAATAAATAATAAAAAATAAAAAAGAGAAAGTATGCTGAGCACCAGCATTCATCTCTCTGCTTACTAACTGCCTCATCCCCTTGCAGGCACACCTTCCTCACCATAATGAATACACCCCCAAACTACGAGTGAAATAAAACCTTCCTTCCTTTCTGCCTTCTTAAGTTGACTTTGTCAGAAATTTTGTTATACCAACAAAAAAAGCATCTAATATACCACTGTTCTGCTGCTGCCCAATGGGAATAAATGCTAAGTAGACCCATAACTAAAGTGTGGTAATTTTGTCTTTTGACAGGGGACATAAAGAAAGATCTGTCTTCTCTCATTGTGGCATCTCACTGAAAGCTTCTATGGTAAAGACACTCCTAAGTCAGTAAACTTTCTTCCTTTACTGAAACTTTGCTAAGTTTGGCCCCTTTAATTTAACTTGAAACTCCACATAAGCTGGTTCTACTGCCGCCGCCACTGCTGCTGCTGCTATTTGGTTTGAGACAGGGTCTCTGTATGTAGCCTAGGCTGGTCTGGAACTCACGATCCTCCTGCTCAGCCTCTTGTGTATAAGCATCATAGGCCTGTACCACCATGCCTGATTCAAACTTTTTGTTGTTGTTGTTTGTTTGTTTGTTTTTGGGGGGGGGTGGTTCAAGGTAGGTTTTACTCTAGCCCAGACTGACCTGGAATTCACTATGTAGGCTCAGGGTGGCCTCGAACTCATGGCGATCCACCTACCTCTGCCTTCCAAGTGCTCAAACTTTTAATCTAATATGTTATTTATTTATTTGCAAGCAGAGAGACAAAGAGAAAAGAGATAGACAGAGAAAGAGAGAGAATGGTCATGCCAGGGCATCTAGCCACTACAAACAAACTCCAGTTATGTTGGTACTAGAGAATCAAACTCAGGTCGCTAGGCAAGTGTTTTAACCACTGAGCCATCTCTACAGCCCCCAGATTTTTACCTTTAATCAGATTTCATCTAAATAAAATAATCTAAATAAATATAATAAATTGATAGTAATAAATAAATTAATAATAATAAATATAATAATCTAAATAAAATAGGAAAAGACTATTCCTCTGGATACAGGATTTTAGGTACATGGAGGGATTAAATTCTATAAAGATTCAGGAGATCCCAGGTTTGTGGACCCCAATTTTTGGATTATTATCCATGTTAGCAAAGAATTGACAACCACAGACTCCAAGAAGGATAAATTATGAATTATGAGTTTTATTTTGGGGAGAATTGGACCTAGGGAAAAGGCTAAACAAAAGACTCAAGCCTGAAGAAAATTATCCCTTTTGTCCACTGGAAAGGGAGAGGGGAGAATGGAAAGAACCTCCTTCAGAGGGAAGAGCCTGTGGGAAAGACACATGCACGTGTGGACAGCAAAGCCCAAGCCACAAGGCTTCCTTCACTCTAAGGAAAAAAGTAAGAGAAAGAAAAGGACTCACAGAAATCATGCATGGAACGAAGTGAGAAAACACCCAAAAACAAGACAGGAAAGAAAGTGCCCAGACAAGAAATCCCTTCCCCACTTCCAGCAAGGCTGGCAAGGGGGAGAGCTTACCAAAACAAGGACCAGAAGGGTCAGACTCCAGAAGAATGTGAGGGCCAAGAGAGTTTACACATGTGTAAAAAATACTCATTTTTGTATTAAACATCCAATTAAGATGAAGCTTGTCATCAGACTTACATTGTATGGGAGGGACCTGATTGGTTGGTGGACCCAAGAGGCTGACCAAGGAGGGCCCAGCCCACCCATGTGTGCTAGGCTGAGGAAGAAGCAGGAAGCTATTGCTGAGGAATTGTGTGCAGCCAGCTTGGATAAGACTGGATCAGGCTTGGGTTCTAGTCCTGCTAGGGCAGGCAAGGTGGCATCCATGTTCTCCTTGGGCCTTTGTCCCTGGATAACTGCCTATAAAAAAGAGTTTTCTCCTGTTTCTCTTTAACTCTGAGGGCCAAGATCCCTATATGAAGAAAGTGGGAGGGTAAGTCTGCCACTGTCACCATTATCTCCAGCCACCAAAGGTCTCACTGGCTTTCCTCGGGGTTACTGTTAGGAAAAAAGCAGGAAAGGGCTGGAGAGATGGCTTAGTGGTTAAGGCACCTGCCTCCCAAGCCTAAGAATGCCGGTTCCAATCTCCAGGTCGCACGTTTAGCCAGATGCAAAGTGACACAAGGGCGCAATGCCATACTTGACCACAAAGGGGCCCACACATCTGGATTTCGCTCGCAGCAGCTGAGAGGCTGCTGGCGTGCCCATTTCTATCTGTCTTCCTCTCCCTCTCTGTCTCTCTCTCAAAATAAAAATTTAAAAAAATATTTTTTTAAAAAGCAGGAAAGATTTGGCTCAATAGCTAAGACAGGCTTGATTTGGGAAAACTGAAGAAGAGCTCTGACCAGGCATGTCAAAAGCCACTTCCAAGGCCAGGAGTGGGTGGCACATGCCTTTGATACCAGCACTTAAGAGGCAGAGGCAGGAGGATTGTGAGTTTGCCAGCATGAGTCTACATAGTGAATTTCAGGTCAGCCTGGGCTAGAGCAAGACCGTACCTCGAAAAATTTAAAAAGGGGGGGGGCTGGAGAAATGGCTTAGCGGGTAAGGCATTTGCCTGTGAAGCCAAAGGATCCCGGTTCAATTCTCCAGGACCCACGTAAGCCAGATGCACAAGGGGCACATGCATCTGGAGTTCGTTTGCAGTGGCTAGAGGCCCTGGCGTGCCCATTCTCTCTTTGTCTGCTTCTCCTCTATCTCTCTCTCTCTCTTCTTGCAAATAAAAAAAGTAAAACAATAAATAAATAAATAAATAAATAAATAAATAAATAAATAAATATTTAAAAGCCTCTTCCCTTACAGGCTAGGGGTACTTATGAGGCAGTGGGGGCATTGGAGTTCTTTGGTTGCAGAGCAGTCCACCTTGCCTCAGGGATTGGGCCACTGCAAGGAAGTGATCATTGGACAGGTGGTTTGGGCCATTCCAGGAAAGTGATAATTAGGAGGGTTGGTCTGGGTCATTCTTGGGAAACAGAATTACAATTGTGAAATGGTGATCAGAGTCCAAAAATGGAGACATTCTGGTTCTAACAGAAACCTAATTCTCCCAGGAGCTTAGCTCCTCACCAAGTTTTAAATATAACTGGGGTTGGGATAAAGGTTAGTAGAAAAGAAGGGAGGAGGGAAAGGAAGAAAGAGAATTTGTGCTGGTTTATAGATACATCGTTTAAGTTAAGAAGTTAGGGCTTCTAAAGGCATGAAGGAAATTTGTATTCAACATACCAATTGAGCCTTATCCCTGAATTTCATCAAATAGTAATCTGGCGGATTTTGCAAAGCTTGCATGTAAACATGGTTCCTCTGTTTTTCTCAGAATTTCTGTCTCCTGAGGCCCTAATGCCTTAGCCCCAAGCTCCCTCCTCACTAAGGGGCAGGAATGTCAATGCTAGTTTTCATCTCTGAAGCCTGTCCAGGCGGCAGAGAACTGGAACCTTTTGGTAGCTCACTCCCTGGAGTGAGGACTGACTAGCCACCCTGGTGTGTCCTTGTGGTCAGTTCTGCAAGTAGCAATAACCCTTTTCTACCTGAAGCTATCCTAGTACTGAAGAGGTGAAGTCGAAGCAAGAGGATCAAGAGGTCAAGGTCATCCTGGCTACATGTTGATTTTGAGTCTCAAAATAAACAAACAAAAAAATCCCAACTTTGATCATTACCAGTAAACAAGCACAGCTGGCCTGGTGT
Source organism: Orientallactaga sibirica (assembly GCA_036365145.1). Lineage (NCBI taxonomy): Eukaryota > Metazoa > Chordata > Mammalia > Rodentia > Dipodidae > Orientallactaga > Orientallactaga sibirica. The sequence continues at coordinate 16,131,352 of JAEOAD010000052.1, read as the reverse complement.
CATCTATAACTAACGTCTTATTTCTCTGCTAGAAGCCCTCATGTCTTCCTTATTTACTTGCTTTTAGTTGGCTTTAAAACTCACTAATTCGAGCTGGAGAGATGGCTTAGCAGTTAAGGCGCCTGCCTGCTAAGCCTAAGAACGCTGGTTCCAATCTCCAGGCCCCACGTTTAGCCAGATGCAAAATGACGCAAGGGTGCAATGCCGCATTTGACGACAAGGGGGCGCACACATCTGGATTTTGTTCACAGCAGCTAAGAGACTGCTGGCCCGCCCATCTCTGTCTCCCTCTCCCTCTCTGTCTGTCTCTCTCTGTGTCTCTCTCCAAAAATAAATAAAATGATAAAAATATTTTTTTAAAAACTCACTAATTCTGGAAGTCACAAAGATGAGTTACATGTTATTAGTCTCCCACTAGTTCTCCTCTAATGTATGGATTTTTAAAAATATTTTTATTATTTTATTTATTTTTGAAGAGAGAGACAGAGAGAGAGGGAGACAGATAGAGATGGGCGCGCCAGCAGTCTCTCAGCTGCTGTGAACGAAATCCAGATGCGTGCACCCCCTTGTGGGCAAGTGCAGCATTGCACCCTTGTGTCACTTTGCATCTGGCTAAACGTGGGACCTGGAGATTGGAATCGGGTTCTTAGGCTTAGCAGGCAGGTGCTTTAACTGCTAAGCCATTTCTCCGGCCCTAATGTATGGATTTTATTTACTTGTTTGTTTGTTTGTTTGTTTGTTTATTAGAGTCAGAGAGAGAGAATGGGCACACCAGGGCTCCAGCCACTGCAAACGAACTCCAGATGCATGCGCCACCATGTGCACCTGGCTTACGTGGCACCTGGAGAATCGAACCTGGATCCTTAGGCTTTGCATACGCCTTAACCACTAAGCCATTTCTCCAGCCCTAATGTATGGATCTTTGATGGTAATGCTTGCCTACTTACTTCAAGGACTTGAAGGCCGTTTAATTTTATTATTTTTATCATATTGCATATTGGTCACATTCCAATCAGGTTATACTCTTATGTTTCCTCTCCCCACCCCCATTCCACTGAGGGCCTTCTTCAGTGGGTTTATCAGTTTTCATTGTGGTATCATGAATGCAGCAATGAGTCTATATGAGGGACAATGCCTCAGGATACTCTTCCCCACTCTGTGACTCTTACAATCTTTGTGTCCACTTAAAGGACATTTTTTGAAGGACATTTTTATTGAAGATACCAACTCTTTAGTTGTGTCGCCAAAGGTGTCCAGTGGGTGACTTAGCAATGTCAGGAGGCTGAAAACTCTACCCTCAGGCTATGCTAATATTACCATGTTTTGAACACATAGTCCATGAAAGTTTTAAAGTTTGATTACACATGTACAGACTTTTAAAGGGCAGGCTAGAAGAGGGACAGCCTGGTATAAGAGAGGAGCTAAGACAAAAATGCTGTTTTAGAGTTAAGCTGTTATCAGGGAGGTTAGAAGTACTAAGGTGGCATAGGGGTGTGTGAAGCCTGAGAGAGAGAAGAGAAAGAGAGGGGTGCCTTGGAAATCCAATGAACAAAGTGAAGTTGTCCTTTAATAAGTTGTTTCTAGAGAAAAGAGATGTCTGGGCACAGATTTGTGAGAAGCAATGGAAAATGGGAGATATAGAAGGCCTCCAGGGCTGAAGAGATGGCTCAGCAGTTAAGGCACTTGCCTGTGAAGCCTGTGAAGGACCCAGGTTCAATTCCCCAGTACCCACTTAAGGCAGATGCACAAAGTGGTGCATACGTCTGGAGTTTGTTTGCAGTGGTTAAAAGCCCTGGTGTGCCCATTCTCTCTCTCTCTCTCTCTCTCTCTCTCTCTTTCTCTCTAAAATAAATAAATAAAATAAAATACTTTTTTAAGATTTTAGTTTTATTTATTTATTTATTTAGAGACAGAAAGAGGGAAAGAGAGAGAGGTAGAGTGAGAATGGGTGTGCCAGGACCCCTAGCCACTGCAAACAAACTCCAGACTGGTGCGTGCCCTTGTGCATCTGGCTTATGTGGGACCTGGAGAATCGAACCAGGGTCCTTAGGCTTCGCAGGCATGCCTTAACTGCTAAGCCATCTCTCCAGCCCAAAATACATTTTTTAAAAAATAAAGAAGGTCTTGGATGGAGAGAAGACTTAGCAGTTAAGGTGCTTGCCTGCAAAGCCAGAGGACCCAGGTTCAAATCCCAAGGACCCACATAATCCAGATACACACAAGGTGGTGCATGCTTCTGGAGTTCATTTGCAGCAAGACTGGAGGCCTTAGCACACCCATTTTCTCTCTCTTTCTCTCCCTGTCTCTCTCAAATAAATAAATAAAAATAAAATATTTTTTAAAAAGAAGGCCTCCTAGCTGGGCATGGTGGCGCATGACTTTAATCCCTGCACTTGGGAGGCAGAGGTAGGTGGATCGGTAGTTTGAGGCCACCCTGAGACTTTGAGGAATTCCAGCCCAAGAGACTAAAAAACAAAACCAGGGCTGAGCCGGGCGTGAAATCCCAGCACTCAGAGGTCAGGATCGCCATGAGTTCAAGGCCACCCTGAGACTACATAGTTAATTCCAGGTCAGCCTGGACCAGAGTGAGACCCTAAAAAAACAAAAAAAAAAAAAAAACAAAACCAGGGCTGGAGCGATGGCTTAGCGGTTAAGGCACCTGTCTCCTAAGCCTAAGGACACCGGTTCCAATCTCCAGGTCCCACGTTTAGCCAGATGCAAAGTGATGCAAGGGCTCAATTCTGCACTTGACCAGAGAGGCTGCTGGCGTGCCCATCTCTGTCTTCCTCTCCCTCTCTCTCTGTCTCTCTCTGTGTCTCTCTACAAAAATAAACAAATAAACAAACAAAAACAAAAAAAGAAGGCCTCCAGTCCTCCAAGAGTTCTAAGAAGAGGTTGTTCTGCTTCTGCCCTGCATTTAGAAAGGGCTCAAGGCCATAACCCAGGTGGCTTTGGGTTTCCCTGGTAACTGAGGACTAGTTATTGCTTTCCTGCCTGGCCCTGGTCCTGGTCCCTAGAGAAACAGGAGCCTTTTAAAATGACCACATCCCCATTTTCTAACACAGACCAATGACTGCTTTGCCCCACATCGTCTTAACCCATGCTTCAGACAAATTGCTCTGCTTCTTAATATTATAAATATCCCCAAGCCCTGTTCTTGGAATGCAAATTTGAGACTCAGGTATCCTATTTCTATGGTTGTCCACCATGCCAATAAACTCTTTCTCTCCTGTGAAACTCATTGCTTTAATGTTGGCATTTTGTGCAACAGGTGACGTGGGCCTAATTCAGTAACAGGGCTGTTATGAAAACTGAGATATAAATATCAAGCTCTGGGCAAGGGCCTGTCACAGACTTGGCACCTAAGCCAACATAGTCCTGGTTGTCCCTGTTCACCTCTGGTTCCCTGTCCCACTGAAGAATCTATTCTTCCCCCAGCAACCAACTCCCTCTGACCTTATAGGTATTTACAAGGAGCATGTTGATATCATGCTTATTCCTTTCCTTTCCTTTCCTCCACTGAATCCTGAACTTCAGGAAGGCAATGACCTTGTCTGTCTACTCTTGGAGCCCCATATTTGGCTGTAAGCCTTACACTTAGTGGTATCCATTTATCAATAAATCCTCCTCTGTGCCGGACTCCACAGACATCCATTTAATGAATGCTTACAACACCAGGATAAATTAAAATTCATTTTATGATGTGGCTCTAGAAACAGAGACTAAGTGACATCATGTTGAATTGGTGACACCATTATTAGTGATGCTTACTTCAGAATAATACCCTTGGCTTAGACTCATAGGAAAATGGTCCCGATCCCACTGCGTGAGTAACTCACTGTGGCCTGCAGGAACTATCTCCTGTGGGTGGGGGCTGTCATCTGATATGATCTGATTCGGTTTATACCACAGGACAGAGCTATGCTTCCTCTATGTCTCCAATGTCTCCATAAATAGTTTGGGGTAAATGATAGCTACCTTTAATCCCACAAAGCCAGCAGTCCTAAGGGGGACATGAAGCTCAGAAGAAATCTCCTCTGGGTCTCCTGACTCTGTTGACTAAAAAGAGCAAGCGCTAGTGAAAGAAAGTTCTAGAGGGTTTGGGGAGTTGACTTAGTGGTGAAGGTGCTTGCCTGTGAAGCCTGAGAACCCAGATTCAGTTCCCCAAAACCCACATAAGGGAGATGCACATGGTGGTACATGCATCTGGAGTTCATTTGCAATGGCTAGAGGCATTGGTGTGCCCAGTCATTCTCTCTCTCACACACACACATGCACTCTCTCATAAATAAATAAATAAATAAATAAATAAATAAATAAATAAATAAATAAATAAAAATAAAATTTCTAGAATGGTCTGCAGGTCCTAAATAGGTTCCACACTGACTCATGTCTCTTAGCCACCAAATATACTATTCCCTCTTGCAGGAGAGCTGTTCCCCTATTTATGCAGTGACCTCCCACATTTTGTTGAGGACCTCACTTGTAATACCTTCTTCGTCTGCTCTTACTGGGATAAAGAATTCTGGCACAGTCCCTGGACAGTTTTTCTGAATCTACACAAGCTATGTTCACAAATTCAAAGCAGTCTTAGGGCAAGCAGGAGGAGGTGGCAGACAGGTTCTGTCTCTGTGCCTCTAGTAACAAGATCTGCAGAAAGGGGAAAGTTCATGTGCCAGGTCAAAGCAGCCACAAAGGGCTTTTTACCACTGGTACATGGGCTCCAGACCAGAATGCTGGGAAAGAGGAAGGCAGGCAGATGGCAGCTGAAAACCAGGAGTATGATTTATTTGTTTGTTTGTTTGTGAGAGAGAGAGAAAAGAAGCAGATAGAAAATAGGGAGAGAGAATGGGTACACCAGATCTCTAGCTACTGCAAACTAACTCTAGAACCATGTGCATCTGGCTTATATGAGTCCTGGGGAATCGAACCTGGGTCCTTAGGCTTTGCAGGCAAGCACCTTAACTGCTAAGCCATCTCTCCATCCCCAGCAATAGTATTTTAAAGAGTAAAATTTGCTGAATGTTGTAAACTATACCTGTGTTGCAGTCAGGTTGCTGGTAGAAATCACCCAACCAAGAGCAGCCTGTGGGAAAAACCAAGGTTTATTTTAGCTTACAGGCTCGACGGGGAAGCTCCATGATGGCAGGGAAAATGATGGCATGAGCAGAGGATGGACATCACCCCCCTGGCCAACATCAGGTGGACAATAGCAACAGGAGAGTGTGCCAAACACTGGCATGGGGAAACTGGTTATAACACCCATAAGCCCGCCCCCAGCAATACACTGCCTCCAGGAGGCTTGAATTTCCAATTGCCATCAGCTGGGGAGACTAGCATTCAGAATACCAAAGTTTATGGGGGACACCTGAATCAAACCACCACAGCCTGTAATCCCAGAACTTTGTAAGCTGAAGCAGGAGGATCCAAACCAGAGAACAACCTCGGTTACATAATGAATTAAAGGTCAAACCAGCATACTAAGTAAGATACTGTCTCAAAAAAAAAAAAATGAAATTAATTAACTAAATGCTGAAAATCCTCTGCAAGTAAACCTAGGGCTGATCTTTTTGCTCAGATGACCCCAAACAACATTTAGAGGGGCTATGAAAAATCAGTGGATTCGGTCTGATGAAGGGGCTATATAGAAATCATGAGTTTTTGGAACCTGAAAATCTGAGTTTAACTGCCCATATACACAACTTACTGTTAGACAACTAAATAGCTATTAGCAGGTTTGGAAGCCACTGAGGATGGCCCCTGTGGTGGTTTGATTCAGGTGTCCCCCATAAACTTAAGTGTTCTGACTGCTAGGTCCCCAGCTGGTGGCAATTTGGGAACTGGAGCCTCCTGGGGGTGATATATTGTTGGGGGTGGGCTTATGGGTGTTATAGCGAGCTTCCCCTTGCCAGTGTTTGGCACACTCTCCTGCTGCTGTTGTCCACCTGATGTTGGCCAGAAGGTGCTGTCCACCCTCTGTTCATGCCACATTCTGTGCCACTTCCCCCCACACACACACACACACTCTGTCATCATGAAGCTTCCCCTGGAGTCTGTCAGCCAAAACAAACCCTTTTCTCCCATCAGCTGCTTTTGGTTGGGCGCATTCTACCAGCAATGTGAAGATGAGTACAACAGCAAAATCAGTACCAAAGGAGTGGGGCTATTGCTGCTAGAAACCTGATTCTGTGGCTTTGGCCTTTGAACTTGATTTGCAAGAGGAAAGGGGGCAGATGTGCAAACTTGGTCTAAGGATGCCTTACAGTGCTGTAAGTACAGAATCATGGACCATTCTGGTCAGAGTTGAAGGACCTAAATGCAGTAAGAACTGTGGACTGTAAGTTAGGCTTAATAGGGAAAGAAAGAGCTTTGTCCATTCTTGGCTAAAGGCAGTTTGTGTCAGAGGCTTGTTTTTATGCTCATGTCCTGGGAACTTGTGCAGGGTTTATTATAAAATATATATTTATATTATATTTATATTATAAAATATAAATGGACTAGTGTAAGCAGATGGATATGGCACAGAAAAAAAAGGAAATATTTGGGCAAAAACTGCTGCCCATTCAACTGCAATTGTTTGAGAGATTACAACCATTGAGATAGGAACAGCTGATCTGCATTGGGACAGCAGGAAGAATTCAGACTCTTTTGAAAGGAAGGGGCCTGAATGCTGAAGAAGTTTTCCTACTCTTCACAGTCAGCTTTATTCCCATGGATTAACAAACTGGTAGCTCATTGGTACTATGAAGTATAACAAATGTGGGAAAGAGAGGGTCATTGAATTTGCAACATGGTTTTGTTATCAGTTTATGGGGGTCAGGGGCAGAATGTGGTGGTTTGATTCAGGTGTCCCCCATAAACTTATGTGTTCTGACTGCTGTGTCCCCAGCTGGTGGCAATTTGGGAATTGGAGCCTCCTGGAGATAATGTATTGTTGGTGGTGGGCTTATGGGTGTTATGGTCAACTTCCCTTTGTCAGTGTTTGGCACACTCTCCTGCTGCTGTTGTCCACCTGATGTTCGCCAGGAAATGTTATCCAGCCTCTGCTCATGCCACATTGTCCCCTGCTGTCATGGAGCTTCCCCTGGAGTCTGGAAGACAAAATAAACCCTTTCCTCCCATTAGCTGCTTTGGGTTGGGTGCTTTCTACCAGCAGCATGAAGGTGACTACAACAACCTCCTCACTCACAATCCACTTTGAACATAACCTCCTCTCTCCCTGGTAAAGAGAGGAGAATGGAAATATCAAAGCTTAACTGAGGAAAAGCTACTTCTTCCAAGTCAAAAGAATAGAATCTGAATTCCACCACTGAGATCTATAGCTTGCCTGACTTGATTTTCCTTAATATTAATAAAATTGTCCTCGAGCTTCCTTCTGAGGCATTTTTAGTTTTATTTTTAGTTTTTTTATTTGAGAAATAGGCAGGTAGAGAGAGAGAATGGGCGTGTCAGGGCCTCCAGCCACTGCAAAAGAAATCCAGATGTGTACAAGGTAAGTGCCTTAACTGCTAAGCCATCTCTCCTGCCCCTGAGTCTATTTTTAAATTATTTTATTCAGCAGACTAAGAACCCACAAAAGGGAACTCCCCCCAGTAACACCACCACACATAAGCATAGCCTTAAATCCCATAGCTTCTCGCATTTTAATTTGCTTCTTATTACTTTTGTTTTGGTTTGAGTTTAGTTTGGTTTGATTTAATGTTGTTAGCATCCATTAATAGGTTCTTATGTAACCAAAGCTTGCCTCGAATTCCTAATCCTTTTGCCTCCTGCTCCCCAAATGCTGGGGTTACAAGAATGCAGCATGCCTGGCATTGTCCTCTTAGTTTTTATTGTAAATCCCCTGAAAGTTGCCAAGAGTAGTGGCGCACGCCTTTGATTCCAGCACTCCGGAGGCAGAGGTAGGAAGAGCTCTGTGAGTTCAAGGGCAGCCTGAGACTACATAGTGAATTTCAGGTCAGCCTCTGGGCTAGAGTGAGACCCTAGCGTGAAAAACAAAAACAAACAAATAAAGGCCTGAAAGAACTAAATGTGAGCAACTTAACGGGTTGAGATCCCTAGAGACACCTCTAGGACCCCAGGTGTTCTCTTAGGGATCCTGGAGAAAGGAGATTCTTTCATTGGATGCTGCAAAACGGTTTACAAAATGCTCTAAGATTCACGCGGCATCGGCATTGCAAAGTCCCATGGACTTATTTTACAAATGGGTAGGCTAGGGACTGGGGCGTGTAAGCTCGGTGGTACAGCACCTGGTATGAGTGAATTTCTAGGAAAAATAAAAATAAAAGAGCAGGCGGTAGGCAGGTCCTGAGACATTCCAGAACACCACACATCCTGAGGCCATCCACCCTGCAAGCTCAGGAGGAGGAGCCGAGAGGGCGGCGGGCGGGTCCCAGTGGTCACGTGCTGCCGGCCGGAAGAGCTCGAGAGAGAGCCGGCGACCCGGGCCGGAGCCGCGGCTTGCTGAGGTCTCCCCAGCCCCTGCCATGGCCTGGACCAAGTACCAGCTGTTCCTGGCCGGGCTCATGCTCGTCACCGGCTCCATCAACACGCTCTCGGCAAAGTGAGTGGGGGCCGTGCGGGGAGCGGGCGCCCTGCTGCGTGCTCGCCCTCCGCTTCCCTCCTTGCTGCGCTCTGGCCTCCCCAGTTCTCCACGTTTCGGAGAACTCGGTGGGCTCGCGCTGTCTAGGGATGAGGGAATGGGTGCGAGCCCCGCGAAATCATGGATCCGAGCCGGGCTTTCGGTCGCTGTCGTTTTACGTCTCTTGGCTTCAGTTTTCCATCTTTGAACCGGAGGATTGGACCAGTCCTCCCCATGGAACTTTCAGTATGCAGACTGAGTAAGCGCCTCCCAAAGGGACTTGGGCACTCTAGCTACTGTTGTGGTGTAGCAGGGGGCAGGAGGTGACCCTGGCCCATGCGGGAGGGTTAGAACTGCTCCTTGATTCTTAGCTGGGACTCTGTATGTGGCATAGGCTTGGGGGAAGGGAACAGAAAGTCTAGATCCAGGTGGCATGAGGCCAGCACCAAATGTCCCCCTCTTCATAATCAGAATATCGACCTGGGGTGGTATCACTGAAAAAAGAAGTGATCCTGGCAGTCAATTTAGAGTCGTTTGAGGGCAGGAAAACCCGCTCTGGCTGCTGCTGAGATGCATATGGAGAACACTGGACAGTGTCCCTCTCCCTGTCAGGCCTCCCTTAGACCTGGGCCCTGTGAGGCCAGAGGAGTCCATGTGGTGACTCCAGTAGAAGCTTTCCTACCCTCTGGGCTGGGCTGTAGGTTCCCTGGGTTTTGGTCATCTTTGTACTTTGAGAAAGTGTGAGCCATATGAGAGGTGTGGCCATTTCTTGTTTCTGAAGAATTTGTGTATCACACATTCCATCATAGATGTGAGGGGCTTCAAAAGGGAGCCTAGAAGTAATCACTTAATCAGATGACTATAAGATGCCTATAGTGCGGAAGAGAAGGTGACAGAAGTAACCAGGAAAATCCCTAATTTTAAGACACTCGGAGGAGACAGATGTGTACACATGTGGCAGTCATAATGTTGTCAGCCTTTCCCCTCAAGGAGGACATAGTCTGTGGATCTTTAGGTGGGGCCTGCCTATCTCTCACACTCACCTGTAACCAGCAGTGTCTGTGGAGGAGCTATAAGCCTCGGTCACTCATTGTGCTGAGCCCTTGACTGGGGCCCCAACGTGAAGGCTCCTGTCTTAAATAAATAAATAAATAAATAAATAAATAAATAAATAAATAAAAATCTTAATGAAGGAAAAAAAAAACACAGAATCAAGCCTGCCATGGTGGCACATGCCTTTAATACCAGCACTTGGGAGGCAGAGGTAAGAGGATCCCTGAGAGTTCAATGCCACCCTGAGACTACCTAATGAATTCCAGGTCAGCCTGAGCTAGAGTGAAACCCTACCTTAAAAAAAAAAAAAAAAAAGAAATCAGGGGTGGGGAGATGGTTCAGTGGTTAAAGGCCTTTGCTTGTAAAGCCTTCCAGCCTGGGTTCAGTTTCGCAGTGCCCACATAAAGCCAGATGCACAGTGTGAATGTGTATTCAACTGAAGTTTGTTGGCAACAGCAAGAGGCCCTGGCACACCTGTACACACACTTACTTTCTCTCACTCATAAATGAAAAGAAAAAAAAAAAAAAGCTGGGTGTGGTGGCACATTCCTTTAATCCCAGCACTTGGGAGGCAGAGGTAGGAGGATGGTCATGAGTTCAAGGCCACCCTGAGACTACATAGTGAATTCCAGGTCAGCCTGGGCTAGAGTGAAACTCTACCTCGAAAAAAAAAAAATCAGTCTAATCCTCACATTTTACAGAGGGGATCCCAAGAAAACTTTCTTAGTGTGGTTCAGCTTGTCAAAAGGGAGTTGGCACTCAGGCCTCAGGACTAGTCTCATTCCCTGTCCTGTTCTTTAGGACTTTACTACCCCCAATCTGCCCCTCTGGGCCTTTCTTCTCTCATATCCCCTCTGTGTCTGAAAGGTGTAAGCCTGTAGTGGCATCTTCTAGTACATCCCCACCCTCAGGGTATACTCCATCCAGAACTAGGCAGTAAGCCTCTGCCCAGAATCCTGCTATTGTCCTGTTTGCTATGCTTGAGATCCTCTAACAACTCTTTGGCAGTGTCAGCCTGGAAGAGCAGCTCAGTGCCTGGGAGGACTGGTGTCATTGGATGAGGAAATACGTGGGAGCATGTGCTGCCTACTCTTCTCTCCCCACTCAGTAGGTTTTAGAAGGCTGCAGGGAGACATTAGCTGCTCATGGGGAAAAAAGACACCAAACTTTAAGCCAGGCTTGGTGGCACACGCCTAGCACTTGGGAGGCACAGGTAGGAGGATCACTGTGAGTTTGAGGCCACCCTGAGTCTACACAGTGAATTCCAGGTCAGCCTGGACCAGGATGAGACCCTACCTCGAAAAAAACAAACAAACAAAAAAGACACCAAACTTGTCAAGCCCTTGCTCCCCTCCCTGAGTCTTAGCAAAAGGCCCCTTCCTGAGAAATGACTGCTTCTCCTTCAGTGACTGTTTCCTGGTCTCCTCACCATTTCTGTCTGCCTGAACCAGTGTTCCTGATAAGGTGGTACCCATTTCAATAGAGTCCTATTGTCCTGCTGTGAGAATCCAGCTGTGGTTCTCTACTGGAAGAACCAGGGTGAAACAGACCCTGGAAGCTCCCTCTTAAGGCCCTAAGTACAGTCCCCTTCTAAGTTTGCAGGGTGTAGGATCTGATACCTGGAGACTATATGGCTTGATTTGCCTTCATCTTTGGGCAGGAGGTCCTATGTAGCACCATGGTCCTTTCAGTGCCACCTCAGCTTTTGTCCTTGGCATCTGCCTCTGCTCTTGAAATGGTATGGGACTGTTGCTTCAGAGGAAGACCAAGTCAGGAGGGCAGTCCAATGGAGAGAAGATGAGGCTTGGAAGCTATGGGATAAGAGGAGTTACTGGGCCTTTCTGAATCTTGGTCTCATCTATAATATGGACATGATAGTCCCTACCCTGCCTTGTCCCAGATGCTGTAGTGTCTACTAAGAAAGGTTTTCTCAGCCACAGAGACGAGAAGGCTCACCCTAATTTATCCTCTGTATGCTGGGACACTGCAGAAGTAAGGAAGTTCTAGCACTTCTTAGATCCCTGGGCAAGAGAAAGAAGTTGATTCACTGGGCTTGACAAGCTGGGGATGGGAGATGAAATGACAGAGATTCTATGGGAATGGGCACAGCTAATTAGCAGGGCCTACCCACATCAGATACTTCCTTAGTGTCTGTTATCCCTGAACACACAGCATCCAGAATGCTGAGCTTTGTATGTGGGCAAGGCTTGTTAAAAGTGACTCATCATCCAGCAGCGTTGCCCACTCCCAATAGCCTGACTACTGATGCTCAGGGAGCCCTGAAAGTAGCCAGCCTCTGCCAGCAGAAGGTGTGTCCTCCTAGGGCTTCAGCCTGTCCCTCAGAATAAGGTGTCTACAGAATGGAGGCCTGTCTGCAGGTCTTTTCACCCTAGTGGAGAACAGGAATATCCATAATAAGGTTAGATTAGAACGTCAGGAACTGAAGGTACAGAACTGGATATTCATTCCTGGAACCAGCTCTTGCTACTGGCCCTGCTTCACACTTAGAAGTTCTGTGCTCCTCAAACCAACTCTGACTCTGGATTCACCAGCTGTCAAATAAGAAATTTTGTGAGATAATGGCAGTGTTTCTTCTACTTCTACATGTCATGGCTCTGGAACATAAGGGGCAATACCCTGAACCCCTCCAGCCAGCCTCTGCCTCAGCCAGCAAAGCAGGAGTTTGCAAGTGGACCACAGTGACCTCACCCAAGGGAAGGTGGCTCCCAATCCATGTGATAAAAGAAAGAGAAGGCACAGGAAAGAGTTTGTATTGAATGCCCATCATTGGCCTGGTCTTTATTTTTTAAATTTTGTTTATTTATGTATTTAAGAGCGACAGACAGAGAGAGAAAGACAGGATAGGTGCACCAGGGCCTCCAGCCATTGCAAACAAACTCCAGATACATGCACCACCTTGTGCATCTGGCTTATGTGGTGTGGTAGTTTGAATAGATGGCCCCCAATATATTCAGTGTTTTATTAGTTTGTAGTTTGCATCTGCAGCCACCTGGCTGGAGGCAGTGTCACTGGGAGGATCTTAAGGTGTGGTGGTGGGTTTGAGATTTCACTCGAAAGATACGCAAAGTGTGCCTAACTGGAGTTCCTGAGGTGTGCTGTGCTGTGTGGCTTTTGGCTTGTAGCTTTTCTGTGTTTGGTCCTGTGAAAGCAGGCCAGTTCTTCTGCCATGATGGAACTTCAATAAATCCCTTCCTCCATAACTGACTGGTCTGGAAGTTCATCTCAGTGAACCTAAAGCTGTCTGCTACACGTGGGTACCGGGGAATCGAGCCTCGAACCGGGCTACTTAGGCTTTGCAGGCAAGCACTTAACCACTAAGCCATCTCTTGAGCCCTGGCCTGGTCTTATAGAGCTTATTTTATCTAGTTTTTTCCTGGGGGGCAGGGGGTTTCAGGTAGGGCCTCACTCTAGCTCAGGCTGACCTGGAATTCACTATGTAGTCTCAGGCTGGCCTTGAACTCGTGGCAATCTCCTACCTCTGCCTCCCAAATGCTGGGATTAATGGCATGAGCCACCATGCCTGGCTTATCTAGTATTTTGACACTCATCAGTGTTGGAATGGTTATCCCTGGATCTTGTCAGGCCCATGTGACTCAAGGCTAAGCATTCTGGGTATTCTGCCTTTCTGAGGGTGAACTCCAGCAGGGCTTGACCACAAACAGGTTGCTAACTGAAGGAGCCTGAGCTTCTCTCTGTATCCCAAGCCTCAGGGTCACTCTCTGAAAATGAAGATCCTTGTGAGGCTTAATCAGAAGGACCCACACAACAGGCCCAGTGCGGTTAGTGCTCAGTAAGCTGGCCATTTAAAAAGAACATGTTTGAAGCCAGGCATGGTGGTGCATACCTTTAATCCCAGCACTTAGGAGGCAGAGGTAAGGAGGACAAGTGAGTTCAAGGCCACCCTGAGACTACAGAGTGAATTCCAGGTCAGCTTAGAGTGAAACCCTACCTTGAAAAACAAAAACAAACAAACAAAAAAAATTGGTTGCTACTGAGGAGATGGCTCAGTGGTTAAAGGTGCTTGTTTATAAACCTGCCTGCCTGGGTTCAACTCCCCAGTCACCCACATAAAAGCCAAAGACCAAAAAGAAGCACATACATCTGGCATTTGTTTGCAGCAGCAAGAGACCTTGACATGCCCATATACATGCAAATAAAGTTTCTTTAAAAAAAAAAAAAAAGAAAGAAAGAACAAACACATATTTAGGAAGTACTGACAATCAACAAAGTGTCATCCCACCTTAGGGGTCATAGCCTGGGTACAGGACCTACCTACATGGTAAGCCAAAGCCTGGTGCCAAGGAACCTACATGGTGAGCTGGCAGCTGACATCTGTTCCCTCAGTCTGCTGTGTTCCAAGATACAAAGAGATCCCATTTCAGCAGTGGGAAGCTTGCCAGCAGTGCCTGTCCAGGCAAACTTACTCCATGGAGAAAATTTAGATAAGCCTTGAGAAAAGAGAAGCTCAGCTTGGCAGACAGCCAGATAGCAAGCTCCCATAAGCCAGGTCCATACTGCTCCCCTCTAGGCCAGCCCTGTGGGAATTAAATCTCATGAAAATGGTCTGGGGCCAGAGGACCTGGCCCTTTCACTAGGTGGGATCTGGAAGGCTCATCCACAATAAAACCTGTTGGGCTCCTGTGCAGTAATGTGTGAGGAACAACGGGTATAAAGTGTGGAAGAGGTGGATGTTGAGCTCACTCCAGCTATAGTAAATGTTACGATACAAGCTGCATATGCAGCAGCTCTGGGAGACTTCTGGGTGATGGCAGCACTGCAGTTTTCAACAGGTTTTTATTTATTTTTTTATTTTTATTTTTATTTTTTTTTTGAGGTAGGGTCTCACTCTGGCCCAGGCTGACCTGAAATTAACTATGTAGTCTCAGGGTGGCCTCGAACTCATGGCAATCTTCCTACCTCTGCCTCCTGAGTGCTGGAATTAAAGGCGTGTGCCACAACACCCAGCTTCAACAGTTTTTTTTTTTTTTTTTAATATTTTGGTTTATTTGAGAGACAGAGAAAGAAGCAGAGAAACAGAGAGAGAATGGGCACACCATGGCCTCCTGCCACTGAAAACAACTCCAGACACATTTGTCACTTTGTGCATCTGGCTTTATGTGGGTACTGGGAATTGAACTCAGGCTGTCAGACTTTGCAAGGAAGTGCCTTTAACCACTGAGACTTCTCTCCAACCCATAGGAGGACTTTTTCAGCTGCCAGTTTTTCTTTGCCCTGTTGGAGTTGGGACTGGCTACACTTAGTTCCCTAGCTCTAGGCTTCTCTCTGCCCTCTAGCCAGTTATATTAGAACCTCTTCCTTTGACCAGGCATGGTGGTGCACACCTTTAATCCCAGCACTCAGGAGGCAGAGGTAGGAAGATTGCTGTGAGTTTGAGGCCACCCTGAGACTACATAGTGAATTCCAGGTCAGCCTGGGCTAGAGTGAGACCCTACCTTGAAAGGAAAAAAAAAAAAACTCTCCTTTCAATTATCCTTTGGTTCATGTTTTTTTAAAGATTTTTAAATTTTATTTATTTATTTATTTATTTATTTATTTATTTATTTATTTATTTGAGACAGAGAGAGGGGGAGAGAAAGAGAGAGAGAATGGGCACGCCAGGGCCTCTAGCCACTGCAAACAAACTCCAGACGCATGTGCCACCATGTGCATCTGGCTTACGTGGGACTTGGAGAATCGAACCGGGGTCCTTAGGCTTCACAGGCAAATGCCTTAACCACTAAGCCATCTCTCCAGCCCGGTTCATCCTGCCATCCACGTACTCTTTGGGAGCTCAAGCTTATTTTAAGCGAGGAATGGTATACTATAGAGTGGGTGCTCTAGCAAGACATGTCAAGGAATCACATTTCATCAAAAGAAGCCCCAAATGGTGCACCTCAGAGACATCCACGATATGGTGTGTAGGGTGCTGTGCTGGGCACAGGTAATTCCAACGGGAAACACATGTGCACTGACTGGAGTCAGCAGGTTACATGGCTGGTACAGCCAAAGCTGTGTTGTTTTCAAAACAAGGGAGGAGCACTGTTTTTGCCATTCTCTTGCTTGGCTTGGGCAAACACCCGCCAGAGTGATTCCAGAAATCCAAAGTGAGGGAAGTGAAAGGTTAGGAAGGGTTGGAGTTGTATAGCCAGAGGAATAGTGCATTCAGAAGGCTGGAAGTCTCTAGACATGCAAAGGACTTTCAAATGAAAGAGTAGACTAAACTCAAGACATAGCCAACAAGACTGAAATTTAGGAAACGGAGTTTCATGGCCCAGTGGCAGACAGTTCAGAATGATAGGTTGTAGCTGCCCAAAACATTATGCTGAGAAGAGTTCTGGGCTCCGTAGGCTAGCCCCACCACTACTTCTCACTCTCCGTTATGGTGGTTGGTAGAAAATAGCTCAATGGATGCTGCCTTTGCCCCTACTTTAGAGGTTTCAAGTATATTCAGGTTATGAAGATGCTCAGGTGGTCATCACCTGGGCATGGGTACTCTCTAGACGAGAGGGTCTTGGTTGGTTGGTTGGTTCAGGGCCTTGCTATGTAGGATAAGCTAGCCTCAAATTCACAGCAATCTGTTTGCTTCAGCCTCCGTAGTACTGGAAATACAGACATGCACCACCATGATTAACCAGAACCTCTTGGCAATTTTTCTTGTGCACTGGTCCCCTTGACAGCCTGGTGTCATCTGTGGGCCACTTCTTAGAATCATGTTTTAAAATGCACAAATGGAAAAAAAAATCCAAAAGAAGCCAATTAAGTTGAAATAAAGTTATCAAACATTCAAAAATAACTTTAGCTGGGTGTGGTGGTTCATGCCTTTAATCCCAGCACTCAGGAGGCAGAGGTAGGAGATCGCGGTGAGTTCGAGGCTACCCTGAGACTACGTAGTTAATTCAGGACAGCCTGGACCAGAGTGAGACCCTACCTCGAAAAAGAAAAAAAAAAAAATTTTACTGCCAAGTTTGAGGATTGTGGTCATTTGAATCAGGTGTCCTCCATAAACTCTTATGTTCTGAATGCTTGGTGCCCAGCTGATGGCAATTTGGGAGGTGAAGCTTGCTAGAAGAGGTGTGTTTTGGGTGGGTGGGTGGGTGGGCTTAGGGGTGTTATCACCAGGTCCCCTTTGCTAGAGTTCAGCTCATTTTCCTGCTTTTGTCCATCTGATGTTGGCAAAGAGGTGATGCCTAACGTCTGCTCATGCCATCCTTTCCTCTGTCATTATGAACCTTTCCCTTGAGACTATAAGCCAAAATAAGCAACTTTCCTACCATAGCTGCTCTTGGTCCTGTGCTTTTGTCCCAACAATGAGAAAGTAACTTTAACATACATACCTATAATTCCAGCAGTCAAGAAGTTGAGGCAGGAGAATTTGTTTCTCAAAGCCAGCCTGTACTTTATAGTGAGTCTTTGTCTCAAAAAATTTTTTTTGCAGGCTGGAGAGATGGCTTAGTGGTTAAGGCCTTTGCCTGCAAAGCCAAAGGATCCTGGTTCGATTCTCCAGAACCCACATAAGCCAGATGCACAAGGGGGTGCATGCATCTGGAGTTCATTTGCAGTGGCTGGAGGCCCTGGTGTGCCCATTATCTCCCTCCCTCCCTCTTTATCTCTCTTTCTCTCTCTCTGCCTCTTTCTCTCTCTCAAATAAATAAATAAAATATATTTTTTAAAAATTTTGCAAGATAGTCATGTGTGTATTTATGGGTATTTCTTTTACTTGTGTGTAATGTGGTGTGGTGTGTGCATGTGTTCATGCCTGTGGAGCTCCCTGTGTGCTTGCTTGTGACAGGTTACACTCAACCTGCAGTGGCCAGCAGAACATCAAGTGTCCCACTCCATCACTCTCTGCCCATTCTTATTTGAGCCAGAGTCTCTTACTGATCCCAGAGCTTGCCCTCCCTGCCCCCTCTGGAGCCCTGTGATTCTTGGGTCTCTGCTCTCCCATGGGACTGGATTACAGATGTGCGACCATGCTCAGTTGATTATGTAGACCCTGGGGATCACATTTAAAGTACTCCTTGGCCCTCTTGCTTGCATTAGGAAGTGCTTTTAACCACTGAGCCATTCTCTCCAGCCTGTATGTGTGTTTTTAACAGGTTAAGTTTCAAGTAGTGGCTCTAAATTACTTATTTTGATGAATAGAAGTATAACTGACACTTTAGCATATATATAACCCTAACATAATGAGGAGATCTGATTTCTGCAAGTTACAGAAGAATATGTGTTGTGTGGTCCCATGTTCATGAGTTGGAAAAATGTTAGGCTAAAGGTCCTCACTGTCAAGACCAGCTTCTCTGAGAGGGCCCCCACCTGTGGAGCTCCCTATGTGCTTGCTTGTGACAGGTTACACTCAACCTGCAGTGGCCAGAATCTGACTTTGCCTCTCTCTGCTGCAGGTGGGCAGACAACTTCACAGCTGAGGGCTGCGGAGGGAGCAAGAAGCACAGCTTCAAGCACCCTTTCCTCCAGGTACCTCCCCTGCCCTCCCACCTGTCTCTTGGGACTCACCCAGGTACCTCTGAGGCTGAGCTGTTTCCCAGCCTACCAGTTGATCTCCCCTAATCTTAGTAGAGCCATCTACCTCTCTCCTGTTCTAGAATAGGGCCAGAGTCCAAGATGTCCCTTGAAGGGCAGAGGTCACAATTCTTGGTATAAGGCCTGCATGAGTCCCAGTGAACGGTCATGCCTTCACCATGCCCTTCAGGACACACGGGAAACACCAGCACCAGTGGCACAAGTGTGCTTTCCGTCCCCTTTATAGTCAGATCCTCTTGGTGGGTAATGGAAGACGCCTCATTTTTGAGCAGGGAGACACAGATTTTACCCCAGTCTGTACAGCTTGCTTTTTTTTTTTTTTGGTTTTTCAAGATAAGGTTTCACTGTAGCCCAGTGAATTCACTATATAGTCTCAGGGTGGCTTTGAACTCTCAGTGATTCTCCTACCTCTGCCTTCCAAGTGCTGGGATTAAAGGCGCCGCCACCACACCCAGCTGCAGCTTGCTTTTTGACCTTCTATAAGTCTGAGCTTCTCTGAGCCTCAGTGTCTACCTGGATCACAGCAAGGAATTGGCCTGCATGAGTGGACTTCACACAGGGTCGCCCACCATAGGGCCTCCACTGAGATGTCCTAGGGCCCTTTGTGATAGACCTATGGAACTGGCTGGCTGGCTGCCCATGGCAGCTCTGCTTTTGTCTTTTTGACATGTTGGGGTTCTAGGTCAGCTCTTGTCTAAAGAGGAGTTACGTTTATAAACAAACAGGAACTGGGCACAGCAGCCCACTTTGTTACTCCAAGCACTCAGAGGCTGAGGTAGGAGGATCACCATGAGTTTGAGGCCAGCCTGGGACTACAGAGTGAGACCCTGCCTCGAAAACACCAAAATAATAATAATTAATTAATTAAATAGCCAAAACAAACAGTACTGCTAACAGTGTTTCAAGGTCCCACCAGTTGAGTCCTCTGGGTCTCATTTCTGCAGACAGTGGGCATGTTCCTGGGAGAGTTTTCCTGCCTGGCTGCCTTCTACCTGCTCCGGTGTAGAGCTGCTGGGCAGTCAGATTCCAGTGTGGACCCCCAGCAACCCTTCAACCCTCTTCTTTTCCTGCCCCTAGCCCTGTGTGACATGACTGGAACCAGCCTCATTTATGTGGGTGAGTAGCCAGGCAGGGCTGAGAAGGGCTCAGTAAGGGCCTTGCCTGAAGGAGCCACTAGTGAAACAGTGTTCTTATGCCCACCCTCCCATTTTCCTAGACTTCACATACGCATGCACTTATGTGTACAACCAAAATTTAGTGAGAAGGCTCAGCTTGTTGACAATACCCCATAAGACACTTGGATGGTAGTCATCCTTTGCCCTCATGAACTAACAATCAGGAGTGGGCTGGGGCGATGGCTCAGTCCTCACAAGCACTACAACTTGAGTTTGATCCCCAGCATCCATATAAGAAATGCTTGGGGTCGTAGTGCATGCCTTTAATCCCAGTGCTGGGGAGGTGGAGACAGAATGATTCCTGGGACTCACTGCTTAGTCAGTCTAGACTAATTGGTGAGCTCCAGGCTCAAAAAAAGGAGAATCTTGTTCCTGGCGATAACACCCAAGGTTGTCCTGTGGCATTCACATGCACACACATATGTACACATTATTAAAAAAAAAAAAAAAAAAAAAAAGAGCTAACATTTATGTCTCTCTTTCCCTAGCCCTGAACATGACCAGTGTCTCTAGCTTCCAGATGCTGCGGGGTGCAGTGATCATATTCACAGGCCTGTTCTCAGTGGCCTTCCTAGGCCGGAGGCTCGCACCAAGTCAGTGGTTAGGCATCTTGGCTACCATTGCAGGCCTGGTGGTTGTGGGCCTGGCTGACCTCCTGAGCAAGCATGACAATCAGCACAAGATCAGTGATGTGATCACAGGTGAGGCCAAACAGTGTGAAGTGCAGGCTGGTGATGAGCAGGAAATGAGAAGAGGGGACTTGTCTGGTTGTGTGGTTCTGCTGGTCTGGACTGGGGAGATAGCTCAGTGGTTAGAAGTGCTTGCTTGCAAACTGCTGGTCTTTGAAAGAAAGAGAAGAGCCATTTGCTAAGCCAGATGTCCATGTATTCTCATCACAGTAACACAGTTGCCAGGGGGAATCATTACTGTCATGTTACAATGAAGTGATTACTCTGAGTCATTCAGAGTCAGAATTAAACCTAAAGTATCTCCCTCAAGCCTATTGCTCCCTAAAGGACCTCATCTTCACCCCACAATATAGCTCCCAGGCCCAGGCAAGTCTCTGGACTTTGTGGAGCCCCAGTTCTGCCTACTGCCCTGACCTCAGAGGCCAGGAAGGCAGACCCCATATGAAGCCCTGAAAAATCAGAAACTGGCATGTTGTTCTGTCCCCAGTTCTACCCCCAACCCCAGCCCCATTGCACACTGCTTCAACTGGGTCTCTTATCCTCAGGGGACCTGCTGATCATCATGGCCCAGGTCATTATTGCCATCCAGATGGTGCTACAGGAGAAGTTCATCAACAAATACAATGTTCACCCACTAAGGGCAGTGGGCACTGAGGGTGCGTGTGGGTACATGCCTGGGAGTAGTGGTTGGTGGAAAGGGTGCTCTTGCACAGCATGGGTTGTAAAAGGTACAAGTAGAGCATAGAATAGATGCTGGGGACCCCACAAGGGGGAGTGAGCCTCGTGCCCCAGCTCTTCCTTTTTCCCCAGATAAGAGTTTACAGACTTTCTGGCCAAGGAAATGGGAGGCCAAGGACAGAAATGAGCAAGAGAGGAAGTAACTAGGAAGCAGAGACTGGCAGTGCACTTGGACCCACTCATATTCTAAACATGCCTCATTTGCCAAGTGATTCTGAGTATCATGGGGTAGGAAGGGTGACATTGGAGCCAAACTTTCAATAGGTAACATTGGGAAGGAAGACTCTAGATAGGGCAAGGCCTGAACTGCTATATGTGAATTTGGAAACTAGGGAGAAGTCATTTGAGTCCAGTATAGGTTGATGTTGGGGAAATAATCAGGAACTAAGAAGTTAGGATCATACCACAGAGATCTGGACATTAGGTCAGCGGCTATAAGAAGTTAGGATCATATCACAGAGATCTGGACATTAGGTCAGCGGCTATAAGAAGTTAGGATCGTATCACAGAGATCTGGACATTAGGTCAGCGGCTATAAGAAGTTAGGATCATATCACAGAGATCTGGACATTAGGTCAGCGGCTATAAGAAGTTAGGATCATATCACAGAGATCTGGACATTAGGTCAGCAGCTATAAGAAGTTAGGATCATACCACAGAGATCTGGACATTAGGTCAGCGGCTATAAGAAGTTAGGATCTGGAGATCTGGACAGAGTTATCTCGACATTACATTAGGTCAGCGGCTATAAGAAGTTAGGATCGTATCTCGACATTAGGTCACATAAGAAGTTAGGATCAGATCTGGACATTAGGTCAGCGGCTATAAGAAGTTAGGATCGTATCACAGAGATCTCGACATTAGGTCAGCGGCTATAAGAAGTTAGGATCGTATCACAGAGATCTGGACATTAGGTCAGCGGCTATAAGAAGTTAGGATCGTATCACAGAGATCTGGACATTAGGTCAGCGGCTATAAGAAGTTAGGATCGTACCACAGAGATCTGGACATTAGGTCAGCGGCTATAAGTTAGGATCGTATCACAGAGATCTGGACATTAGGTCAGCGGCTATAAGAAGTTAGGATCGTACCACAGAGATCTATAAGAATAAGTTAGGATCATACCACAGAGATCTGGACATTAGGTCAGCGGCTATAAGAAGTTAGGATCGTACCACAGAGATCTCGACATTAGGTCAGCGGTTATAGAGATCTCACAGAGATCTGGACATTAGGTCAGTGGCTATTAGAAGTTAGGATCGTATCACAGAGATCTGGACATTAGGTCAGCAGCTATAAGAAGTTAGGATCGTATCACAGAGATCTGGACATTAGGTCAGCGGCATTAAGTTAGGATCACCACAGAGATCTGGACATTAGGTCAGATAAGTTTAGGATCGTATCACAGAGATCTGGACATTAGGTCAGCGGCTATAAGATTAGGAGCTATAAGATCTGGACATTAGGTCATCTATAAGAAGTTAGGATCACAGAGATCTGGACATTAGGTCAGCGGCTATAAGAAGTTAGGATCATACCACAGAGATCTGGACATTAGGTCTGGATATTAGGATTGTCACAGAGATCTGGACATTAGGTCATATAAGAAGTTAGGATCGTATCACAGAGATCTGGACATTAGGTCATTAGGTCACAGAGATCTCGACATTAGGTCAGCGGCTATAAGAAGTTAGGATCGTATCACAGAGATCTGGACATTAGGTCAGCGGCTATAGACTAGATGACAAGCAGGAGGAACCACTAAAGGCTTTTCATCAGGAAATCAACTGTCAAGGTTACATTTAAAAATTCAAGATGGATTAGAGCTGTGCTTTCAGAGTGGCCCAGGGCAAGAGCCTGTTTCTGGCCCAGTGAACAGAAGAGCTGACTACAGAATGTAAATCAACTATATCACAAAGCATACTGTTTTTTCCACTCATTTTTATTTTCTAGTGAGACTTTGAATGAAGCGTTTCATTGACTTACATTCTGGCACAAGCTCCTTAACAGAGAGAGCTGTTCTCCGGAGCTGAGCATGGTGATACACGTCTGTAATCCCAGCACTTGGGAGGTAGAAGCAGGAAGATCAGGAAGTCAAGGTCATCCTTGGTTATATAGCAAATTCAAAGCTATCCTGGGACTTTTGAGACCCTGTCTCAAAAACTGAGAAAGGTGGGCTGGAGAGATGGTTTAGCAGTGAAGACACTTGCCTGCAAAGCCTAAGGACTCTGATTTGATTCCCCAGTACCCACATGGACCAGATGCACAAGGTGGCACATGTGTCTGGAGGGTTTCTGTTTTGTTTTGCTTTGTTTTGTTTTTGCAGTAGCTGGAGGCTCTGACATACCCATTCTCTCTATCTGTCTCTACCTCCCTCTCTCTCTCTCTCAAGTAAATAAATAAATAATTTTTTTTTAATGAGAAAAGAGGGAACTATTTTCACAAATTTATGAAAGCAATGTAGTAAGTTGAAGCCAACAGTTCTTTTTTTTTTACTTTTATTTCATTGTTTATACAGTACTTTGAGGCTGAGTTATAATATTAACATCCCTCTGATGGTTAACAGAAAGTCTAATCTCAGGGTATGATCAATCACTGAAAATGGGGAAAATGTTTTAGGAGAAGATTCAGGTTAGGAATTTTTTTTTTTTTTTTTTTTTTTGAGAGTGTTTCATGTAGCCAAGACTGGCCTGGAACTCACTATGTAGCAAAGGAAAATTGAACTCCTGATTCTTGTGCCTCTACTTCCTGAGTGCTGTGAACAGAGGAGGCATATCTGCCTCCTAAAAGTCCCAGCAGTTCTTTTTTATTTGTTTTTGTTGTTGTTGTTTGTTTTTGTTTTTGTTTTTGTTTTTTTGAGGTAGGGTCTCACTCTAGCCCAGGCTGACTGGAATTCACTCTGTATTCTCAGGGTGGCCTCGAACTCGTGGTGATCCTCTTACCTCTGCCTCCCGAGTGCTGGGATTAAAGGCGTGTGCCACCATGCCCGGCTCCCAGCAGTTCTTTTTTAAATGAAAAAAAATAGAATTTAAACATTCGCAAGGATTGTACACAGTACAGTGGATAGATATTGTATTGAGAGTACACATGTGTGTGCATATGCATGCCTGGGCATTCCTAGGATAAGTCAGGATATAAAATGTATTTCTTTCTCTCGATTCAGCCAAAAGCCACTGAGTGGAGAAGAGGCAAATAGAGCCCACTGGATAGGCACAAATTTCTGAAGTAAGGGGGTCCAGAAGTAAGGGGGTCTAGAAGTGTGCCATGAGTGGACCATGGGAACCCAACAAAAAGAGTAGTCCTGGGATCAGAGGCTTCTATGCCTGTGGGCTGCTGTGGGCTGTACTAGGAGGACAAGAGAGGGTGGAGATGTGATATGCTTCCTGGTTTCCCTCAGGCCTCTTTGGCTTTATGATCCTTTCCCTGCTCCTGGTGCCTATGTACTACATCCCTGCCGGCCTCTTCAGTGGAAACCCTCGAGGGATGCTAGAGGATGCCCTGGATGCCTTCTGCCAGATGGGACAGCAACCTCTGATTGCCCTGGCAGTACTGGGAAACATCAGTAGCATTGCCTTCTTCAACTTTGCGGGCATCAGTGTCACCAAGGAACTGAGTGCCACCACCCGCATGGTGCTAGACAATTTACGCACCGTGGTCATCTGGGCCCTGAGCCTGGCCTTAAGCTGGGAGATCTTCCACCCACTGCAGATCCTTGGCTTCCTCATCCTCCTCATAGGCACCGCCCTCTACAATGGGGTGCATCACCCACTGCTGGCCTACCTGTCTAGGAGATGGCACCCCACCCAGGAGAGTGAAAATGAGAGAATGCTACGTAGCAGCTGGACCGCCATCAATGAATCCAGCTGATTCTCCCATAAGACCTCTGCTACCACTAGATGCGTATTTCTTCTGAGGCCCATGCAGTGTGATAGGCTTTGAGTGCCCTGACCCCAAGGTCTTACTCTGCCTCTCCCTACTGTTCTCCCCCAGGGCATCTGCTGCCAGAGATAACAGGACACCCAGATCCTCTTTCTCAGAAGCCTATAGGGGTGAGACTATCCTATACAAGCTTGAATGGGGCAAGTAGCCCAAGCCCTCCTTGCTCCTTCTGCAGCACTAGAAGTAAATGTTGAACTTGAATGGCAAGAATTTACAACCCAGGTAAAATATTCCTTGAGCCTGTCTGAAGTCCTGGGTTTCAATGCTGCAGATTCAGTAAGTGCTTTCAGTCCATAAGCCCTGGACCACAGGTGTTCTGTCTATGACCCTTTGTGCATTCTGGCCTCAGCATTCTATGGGCCTCTATGACTGTCTGAGAAAAGAGAAGCAGTCCCTTTAAGCCTTCTCGCCCCATGCCTGTTTTGATGTCCTCCTTCATACACATGAGGTCCCTCGCCTAAAAATGACTACAAAGGGGCTGGAGAGATGGCTTAGCGGTTAAGGTGCCTGCCTCCTAAGCCTAAGAACGCTGGTTCCAATCTCCAGCGGTTCCAATCTCCAGGTCCCACGTTTAGCCAGATGCAAAGTGACGCAAGGGCGCAATGCCGCACTTGCCCACAAGGGGGCGCACACATCTGGATTTTGTTCTCAGCAGCTGAGAGACTGCTGGCGTGCCCATCTCTGTCTCCCTGTCCCTCTCTGTCTATCTGTCTCTGTCTCTCTCTCCAAAAAATAAATTAAATTAAATTAAAAAAAAATTTTTTTAATGACTACAAAGGAATTCCAAGTAGCCCTTGATAATCATTTCATGAACTTACTATTTGAGGCAAGGTATTACTATGTAGTACAGGCCTTGAACTCCTTGTTATATCCCAAGCTAGCTTTAAACTCATAATTCTCTTGCCCTGTCCGACCCTCCCCAGGAATTGTATAATTGTGCCACCACGCCCTACAAAAGTCCTTTTTTTTTTTTGGTTTTTTGAGGTAGGGTCTCATTCTACCCTAGCCCAGGCTGACCTGGAATTCACTATGTAATCTCAGTGGCTTTGAATGCATGGTGATCCTTCTACCTCTGCCTCCCAAGTGCCAGGATTAAAGATGTACATCACCAAGCCTGGCAAAACTCCATTTTAAGGTAGAAGAACTGAGGCAAGAACTTGGCCAGGGGATAGGGAGGATCTCCAACCACCAGCTCTGGCCAAAGACCTGAAGAGCCCAAATCTAGGCAGCCACGTCTTTGCCGCCAATAAGGACCTAGAGCAGGTATAGCTCATAGCCCCACCCCCAGCAATCTGGCTGGGTAGAGACCTCTCACCCTCCCCCCCCATAAAAGATTCTTTCATGTAGAGTAATTCCGTCATAACAAGCTTCAGAAGTAGGTACAGATGACAGGACTGTGCTCCCATTCCCCTGAAGGCTATGTGACTCCCTTACAGATCCAGTATCCCAACCCACGTTTGTCTGATTCCACACCTGTGGCCTACTACCATATGGGTCTCTGTGGGACTTACAGAGGCAGGGTTTCACTCTAGCCCAGGCTGACCTGGAGTTTACTATGTAGTCTCAGGGTGGCCTTGAACTCATGGTGATCCTACCTCTGCCTCTCCAGTGCTGCCATTAAAGGTGTGCGCCACCACACCCAGCTCAGAGTAGATATCTATGGCTGGACCAGACATAAAGTGTTACTCTCCCTGTACCCCCACTCTGAAGAGAAAGAATAACAGCAGGAACCCCAAGAAACTGGCAGCCCTTAATTCCAGTATTGTTCATAGCAATGATTGAATGGCAGCTTGGTCCCAAAACAAAACACTTGATGCCTCATTTTGTGAGGGAAGAAGGCCTTAGTGAGCAAATGCCCTCAGGTTGTTTTCAATTCCAGTAGGTTCTCTTGGTTTCTCAGGGGAGGGACCTCTCCATTTCACCAGTCTTGAGTCTCAGAGGTTCTGAGCTTCTTTGGGCTATAGAGTGTGTCACAAGGATATGTAAATGGTACCTATTTGTTGAGGGTAGTGGGGACAGTATAGCAGCTGTCTTGTCCAACACACACACACAAAACAAACAATTTTTTTAAAAGCCTGGGCCTTAGAATGTTGTTGTGAACTTTATTTTTAAAATAAAATGCAAAATTAGCAATGTCAGACTTTTTCTTTTAATTGAAATAAACTTTGAAAAATTTGTATAATACCTTCCTACCGCCTTCCTTTGTCCATACTCCCTCCACGGAACCCCTTCTTCTTTCCTACTGTTCCCTCTTCTATCTTTGATATCCTTTTTTTCCTACCACCATTCACAACCTTTTGATGGGCTCAGTATTATGCGTGTCTTATGCAGGTAACAGTAGCCTCTGTGAAATCAAGAATACGATAACCAATTTGTGTCTGAAAGACAACTTTCCAAAGTACTCCTCCCCATCTTTGGCTCTTAGAGTGTCTGCCCTTCTTCCACTATAATCCATCAGCCTTGGAGGATGTGATAGAAGTGTCTCTTTAAGTGCTGAACACTCAACTGTCACTTCTTCCCAGCACTCCCAAGAGTTTTGAGTCTCCCCAGCATAGACTCTTTCTTTCTTTCTTTCTTTCTTTTTTTTTTTTTTGGTTTTTCGAGATAGGGTCTCACTATAGCTCAGGCTGAGCTGGAATTCACTCTGTATTCTCAGGGTGGCCTCGAACTCACAGTGATCCTCCTACCTCTGCCTCCTCCCGAGTGCTGGGATTAAAGGTGTGCACCACCACGCCCGGCTTAAATATTTCTTTTTAATTGAAAGGAAGGGGACACAGAACTACCAGAGAGTAAGTAGTGTGTAGAAGGTTAGAGTGGAAAACTCTAATGTGCCAAAGGCACAAAAGTCACTTCACTCATTGTTCTGATGATGACCCTGGAGCCTAGAGTAGAAGGGACTTGCCCAAGGTCATAGCCAGTTTATAGGCACTGCTAGATTTCTGGTTTCTTGCCCATCCCATTCTGCCATGGATGGATAGTCCAGAACTAGTACCCAGAATTTACCTACCTTGCACTACTCCATTTGTTCATAGACATGTGTCACCATGTCCAACTGCCTGCATCCTCTCAGACCCCTAGGTAATTGGGAGAATCTGTGTAAAAGTTTATATTACCAGGCTGGAGAGATGGTTTAGGGTTAGGGCATTTGCCTGTAAAGCCAAAGGATCCTGGTTCAATTCTTTAGGACCCATGTAAGCCAGATACACAAGGGGGCACATGCACCTGGAGTTAATTTGCATTGGCTGGAGGCCCTGGCACACCCATTGTCTCTCACTCTCTCTTCACCTCAGCACTAACCCTTTTAAATTATTTTTATTTTTATTTTTATTTTTGTGGTTTTCCGAGGTAGGATTTCACTCTAGCTCAGGCTGACCTGGAATTCACTATGTAGTCTCAGGGTGACCTCAAACTCAGTGATCCTCCTACCTCTGCCTCCTGAGTGCTGGGATTAAAGGTGTGTGCCACCACGCCTGGCTAAATTATTTTTATTTTGAGACAAGGTCTTGATATGTTGCCCAGGCTGACCTTGAAATCACTATGTAGCCTAGGCCAGCTGGCCTCAAACTCTCATTCCTCCTGTTTAGCTTCCCAAATAGCTGAGAATAGCTGGAATGATAGCATTTATTGGATTTTAGATGTGTGCCATCCATCATCATATCCAGGATTTTTTTAAGCTGTGGGGAGGGATGCTGGGAATCAAGGCCAAAGACATATGTGCTACACTCCGCCATCCCATTTGTTTTAGTCAGCTTTTTGTTGCTATAGTAAGATACCTAAGAAAATCTACTTAAAGGGTGAAAATTTTATTTTAGCTCTCAGTTTCAGAGATTTTTGCCATGGTCACCCAGCTGTATTGTTTGTAGGTCTGTATTGAGGCAGAGTATCATGGCAAGGAGTGTATGGTTGAGCAAAGCTGCTCCCCTCACAATGGCCAGGAAACAAACAGAGCTCACTTTAAAACATATATATATATATTTTTATTTATTTATTTGAGAGAGAGAGAGAAGCAGAGAGAGAGAGAGAATGGGTATGCCAGGGCCCCTAATTGCTGTAAATGAATTCCAGACACATGTACCACCTTGTGCATCTGGCTTATGTGGATCCTGAGCAATCAAACCTGGGTCCTTTGGCTTTGCAGACAAGTGCCTTGACTGCTAAGCCATCTCTGCAGCCCCAGAGCTCACTTCTATAACAAACCCCTCCCCCAAAAACCCATGAAACTATGAATTCATGATGGATCAACCCACTGATGAGGTCAGAGCTCTCATGATTCATTTACCTCCCAATGTCCCCATTCCTGAATACTGCTTGCTTTGGGGACCTAGCCTCTAACACATGAAGCTTTGGAAGACATTTCAGATTCAAACCATAACACTATTTTTTCATAGCAGCTGTGCCATTTTACATTCTCATTAACATTGCACAAGGATTTCATGAAATCACTGATTATATAATGATTTTCCTGATTACAGTACACATGCACATCAGAACACTACCAACTGCAACTTTTTCCCTGGGGGGACACAAGCATACAACTATTCACTCTAGGTAGGGCGCAAATGGCACACCAAAGCATGATTGTAAAAATCATGGTGTTACTTACTGAGCACAAGTGAGGGGTTATTTACAGGAGCATGGGTGACACAAGCAGTTGCATTACCTCAAAGTCCCATCCCATCTTGGTTGATGACCTCATGAAAACTGCATCAAGTCCCACTTCTAGTTCACCTTCTACTTCCTATATAAGATCACTTGCAATTGACAGGAGGGTAGTAGAGAGCAATATCTGGAATCTGCAGATGAAGTTCTTTTGACCCTTCCCTCCTCCATCTACTAGGGTGTATCAGTACTTCACCATTGCCATGGCCATAGACATAGCTGTCACTGTATTGTTATGCTCCAAAATTGCCACTGCTACTGGGCCAAAGCATTATCTACTGCATCATGTTATGACTGGCTGGAAAGATGCCATACAACAAACAGAAAATTCAAAAGCGCATAACAAAAGAATTAATATTCCTTTTACTCTAACTATGGAGACATAATACTAGTACCTGTCCTGCCTAGATTTTGTGCTCAGAGACCACCATCCTAGCTGTCACAACCCTAATCATCTGTAAAATTCATGTGGTTAAACTTGCCTCTGAGCTGTATTTCCAGGGTGTTCTTGGGGAGGGTCACAGGTGCTATACAGGGTGGTCACACTTTGGAGATGTTTGCTCATTTACTTTTTTAAATTATTATGAGTTCCAGACACATGCACCACCTTGAGACAAAGAGAGGGATAGAGGGAGAGAGGGAGAGAAAGAGTGAGCATGGGCACACCAGGGCCTCTAGCCGCTGCAAACGAACTCCAGACGTATGTGCCTCCATGTGCATCTGACTTACATGGGTCCTGGAGAATTGAACCCAGGTCCTTAGGCTTTGCAGGCATGTGCTTTAACCATTAAGCCATCTCTCCAGCCCTCATTTACTTTTTATTTTATTAATACTTTACATCTATGTTTATATTTATTTATTTATTTGTTTGTTGTTTTTGTCGAGGTAAGGTCTCGCTGTAGCCCAGGCTGACCTGGAACTCATTCTGTAGTCCCAGGCTGGCCTTGAACTCACTGATCCTACTACCTCTGCCTCCCAAGTGCTGGGATTAAAAGCGTGTGCCATTATGCCTGGCTTTGCTCATTTTTTAAAGCCACCTTTAGGATTGACATACCAACATAAAATATTTAAGGATAGAGCCGGGCATGGTGGAGCAAGCCTTTAATCCCAGCACTAGGGAGGCAGAGATAGGAGTATCACCATGAGTTCGAGGCCACCCTGAAACTACATAGTGAATTCCAGGTCAGCCTGAGCTAGAGTGAGACCCTACCTCGGAAAACAAAACAAAACAAAAAAATTTAAGGATAGCGGTCTGCTTAGAAATATTCTACAAACGACTATGCAAACCTTCAGAGCGATTGTTATTGTTTTTTCTTTTCGTTTTTCGAGCTAGGATCTCGCTCTAGCCCAGGCTGACCTGGAATTCACTATGTAGTCTCAGGGTGGCCTCGAACTCATGGCGATCTTCCTACCTCTGTCTCCCGAGTGCTGAGATTAAAAGCCTGCACCACCTCACCCGGCCGCTGTCAGTTTTTGACCACAGGGCAAGGAGTCCCCTCCCTCGTAGACCCCAGTAGCCCCGCCTACCTTCCTCAAGTGCCCATTGGCTGACTTCACTACCGGTTCCGCCTTATCCGCGCTCTCCTCCTATCGCTGCCGGGAGCTGGCTGTACGGCTGTATTCTGATTGGTCTTTCTCGCCGCCAGCGGTCCAGTCAGCCACCGGGCATCTCCGCCTCGAGGTTTTTAAAAAAAGCCGCGGCGGGCGATTTGACGATGGCGGCGGAGCGCGGGTTCTGACCCTCGCTGTCTGTGCCCTGGGAGCCGGAATTCTGACCAGGAGCCGCGAGGCCAGGACCCTCGCTGCCCGGCATGGGACCGCGCCGCAAGCCGCAGACCCCGAGACGACGCAGCTCGAGCCCGACGCCCGGCACCTCCCGCCGGGGCGCCTTAGGTAACCTCCCCTTCCCAGCAGCCGCCGCTCCCGGCCGTGGTCCGCAGCCAGGGCACCCAGGTCCCCGGTCCAGACCCGGCTCGGGGCGGGCGGGACCACCTGCTCCTAAGACCAGTCCATCCTCTCGTTCCCAGAGCGTTTCCCAAACTCTGGTCTCTTAAGGCGACATTGTGCTGTTTCTCATGCATTGTCTCAACTGAATATAACATCTAGTGAGAACTGAGGTGCAGACGTGTCAGGTAGCTTGAACAAAGTCACACAGTTGGCCCTGATACAGGATGTTATTTTTTTTAACTTTGTTTGTTTGTTTGTTTGTTTGTTTGTTTGTTTGTTTGTTTGTTTTTCATGGCTGGGGTCTCACTCTAGCTCAGACTGACCTGGAATTCACTATGTAGTCTCAAGCCGGCCTCGTACTCATGGAGATCCTCCTATCTCTGCCTCCCGAGTGCTGTGATTAAAGGTTTACGCCACCACTTCCGGTTTTTAAATTTTTATTATTTATTTATTTATTTATTTATTTATTTATTTATTTTTGGCTTTTCGAGGTAAGATCTCACTCTAGCCTAGGCTGACCTGGAATTCACTGTGTAGTCTCAGGGCAGCCTTGAACTCACAGTGATCCTCCTACCTCTGCCTCCTCCCGAGTGCTGGGATTAAAAGCGTGCACCACCATGCCCAGCTGCTTTTTAAATTTTTATTGGCAATTTCCATACATATAAACAATAAACTATGATTGTAATCCCCTCCCACCACCATCCCTTCCCCCCCCTCACAAATCCTCTCTCCACTGAATCCCTTCTTCACAATAATCTCTCTTCTATATTGATGTCATCATTTTCCCCGACCTGTTGTTCAGCTCTTGTGTAGGTAGCATTAACCACCATGAAGTCATAAATACCATGGCCACTTTGTGTCTGGAAAACAGTATTGTGAAGCACTCCTTCCTTTGCCTCTTAACGTTTTTTTTTTCTGCCATCTCTTCCACAATGGTCCCTGAGTATTGGAAGATATGACAGAGATATCTCAAACGCTGACACTCCAGTTACTAGTGAGTTTTAAGTCTCCCCAGTGGTCACCACATTCTGAAAAGAGATGCTTTTCTAACAACAAAATGTGAGAGTAGCATTATTATATGGGCATAAACGTAAATATTTAGAGGGCAGTTTGGTGAGCATAACATTCCCATTTAGCAGACAACAGTAGTCGTTTCACCAGTAGGGCTCCCCAGCCATAGCTTTTTTTAAAATTTATTTTATTTATTTATTTTTATTATTATTATTATTATTGGTTTTTTGATTTCTCCCATAATAGACATGCCACCATTGCACCAGGGGGTCAGCCATAGAATTTGCGGGTTTCAAGGTAGGGTCTCACTCTAGTTCAGGCTAACCTGGAATTCACTATGTAGTCTCAGGGTTGCCTCAGACTCACAGCAATCCTCCTACCTCTGCTTCCCGAGTGCTAGGATTAAAGGCTTGTACCACCACACCCAACCAGTATTTTGTTTATGCTTGCCACTTAAGTCTCCATCAGGCAAAGCTCTGTTGGAAGGTGTGTCACTAGGGGTGGATCTTAAGTCCAACCCTAAGGTATGTCCAGAGCCAATGGAGCCCTGGCTGTTGGTTCTTGCTGCTGCTGGCAGCTGTTTCTCTCTACCCTGGATACTGAAGTGAGCCAGCTTCCTCCACCATTGATGGTGTTTCCTCTGGAATCTGTAAGCCTGAAAAAAAACTTTCCTCCAGTAAGCTGCTTCTGGTCAGATGTTTGTCCGAGCAATAGATAGTTAACTACAACACCTCTAAACTTCTTTCTTTCCAGTTTTCCCCATTTTAGTATATGGCACAAATAATGCCCAGATGTCTGACCCTGGTTCTTTTCTCTTAATCCCATGTACAATCAAATGCAAATTTCAAGCATTGTCACCATATTGCATAATCTCCCACCAGCTTTGTCCAGGCCATCAGCCTGTTTCCCACTACCCTCCAGTCTTTTCCTTGCACAGTAATTGGAATGGGTTTTGTTGTTGTTGTTTTGTTTTGTTTTGTTTTTAATTTACTTACTTCTTTGATTCTCTCTGTCAAAGATGTGGGTCCTGGGGAATTGAACCTGGGTCCTTTGGCTTTGCAGGCAAATGCCTTAACTGCTAAGCCATCCCTCCAGCCCTGGAATGTTCTTTTTAAGTTAAATAGTCTTTGGTGTGAACAAAACAGGCAAAAGTCCGTGCTCTTGTGTGGTTATGTATTTTTGCAGTCTGTTGACAGTTTGTTTCAGCCATGCTACAAAATTCCACTTATTTTCCATTATACTTCCCCTTCATGATGGAACTGTTTTGCTCAGGCACTTCCTTCAGTCAACGTCATAGGCGAAGAAATGTCTGGCTTAAAGAGATCCGAAAGCTACAGAAGAGCACAGACCTCTTAATACGGAAGAGGCCATTCAGCCTCCTGGTAAGTTCCAGGGAGTTTCTCTCTGCCCTGTGCCTCCTTCCTTTCTTTAGATCTTCCAAGGATGGGAGGCCCTACTGTCTCTCACTGGGATGGCTGAAGGACATTTTTAACCTGGTACCTCCTCTGAAATGGTACCTTGCAATTTTTTATAAACAGTTTCTCTTCACTATCTTTGAAACTATGTCCTTTGACCATAAAAAAAGAACACCGAACCTTCTCATCCATCCACCACCTTTGATCCCTTTTGTCACCATGGAAGTAGCATCTTCCCTAATATTAAGGACAAATGAGCCAGGCATGGTGGCATACTCGGGAGGCAGAGGTAGGAGAATTGCATTGAGTTCAAGGCCACCCTGAAACTACATAGTGAATTCCAGGTCAGCCTGGACTAGAGTGAGACCGTACCTTGAAAAACAAAAAATAAAAAAAGGCAAATGATGGAATGATTCATTGGCATCACTTGGATGATCAGAGAGAGTCTGTCTTCTCTTGAATCTCTCTTTTATTCTTTTCTTAAAATATTTATTTGTTTGTTTGTTTATAAGCAGAGAGAGAGAGAATGAGCACACCAGGACCTCTAGCTACTGCAAATGAACTCCAGACACATGTGCCACTTTGCGTCTGGCTTTACATGGGTACTGGGGAATTGAACTTGGGTCATTAAGCTTTGTAGGCAAGTGCCTTAAGTACCAAGCCAGTTCTCCAGCCCTTCTTTTATTCTTTACTCATCACCATTCTACTCCTCTCCAGGTAAGAGAAATATGTGCAAAATTCACTCGTGGTGTAGACTTATTTTGGCAAGCCCAGGCCCTGTTGGCCCTTCAAGAGGTAAGAAGAGGCAAATACAATTGGGTGAAGGCTGAGAGTGGGAAGAGCATCCCAGAATGCCACAGGGCTGCCTATGGGGTAGCACAGTTGGATATGTCCTATTGAAAAGAGAAACTAACATGTTAATACCTGAAGGCTTGGAGGGGGCTCGGTGGTGGCAGCAGAGTTTCATTGCATTTATAAACAGTGTGTTTCCTTCAGTACTCTTGAGTCCTTAAAGTCAGCAGATCTCTGTGGAAAAAGGGGCCCATAGCCTTCATCTAGTCCATCTTTTTCTCTTTCTGCCTCAGGCAGCAGAAGCATTTCTAGTTCATCTCTTTGAAGACTCCTATCTCCTCTCCATACATGCGAGGCGAGTCACTCTTTTCCCTAAGGATGTGCAGCTGGCCAGGAGGATCCGAGGCATTCAGGAAGGACTCGGCTGAGCTCCCTTAGCAGTGTCTTCGTCTCTGTAAGTCTTTCCTGCTCACCATAGAGTACTCCTCAACACTGGGGTTGGAGGAGGTTGCTATGAAGGAATTGTCCTCCATCCTTAGTCACGTGCCTCCTCACCTTCCTTTTGTTCCCTAGTAGAGGTTTAGCTTTACCTCACTGCTTGGGAACCCGTGGCTCATGTCCTTTTGTACAATTTAAATAAAAGCTGGGTATGGTGGCGTGTGCCTATAATCCCAACAAGGTGGAGATGATACAATTAGAGAAGGAAGAAATGGCCAAACAAGCAAGCCCTCCTATGTAAGCCCCCATAGCATTCCAGCCTCCAGGACCCTTGGGGCAACCCAAACCAGCTCTGCCCAACCCTCTGCTCCTGCAGCAGACCAAGAAGGCCCCCAGTGTGACCTGGGGGAGCCTGAAGAAACTCCCACCAGGCTGAGGTGATTCTGGCTATGTCAGAACCTGAAAATCCTACTATGCTTGTGGCCATGGTGATGGTCAGCTCCTGTGTGACAATGTGTTTGCCCCAAGAAGAAGGGGATGTCTGTTGGGTTTTCATTACAGATCCCCCTTTATGGGAACCCCTTACGTGAATGGATCCACCATTCCCCTTTTTTAGTAATGTCCCTTCTTGGCTAAGAGGCATGGAGCCTTTTAATCTTACCCATGTTTCACCGTCAGAAATCAATTACTGGTCCACTTATTTGCCAATATGCATAGGTTCTAATTTATATCTTATGCCCAAGCTGCAGATTTGGATCCACCTAAAAACTGGCCCCCAGCAAGCTCAATTTTGGCCGTGGGTAGTTGTGCACATGGCAGAGACATTGAGTTCATCTTGACCTCCTATGTCCTGTGGCTATGTTCATACTGACCTTCATTCTGAACATCCCTAGATTGAGAAATTATTGATTGGGGCCCCAAAAGGTTGGATTCATGATAGCTATAACTATTCCCTATCTGTCTATACCAATCTCAGTGACCCAGTAGTGTATAGCAATGATTCTACTATATGGGGAGAAGGAGGGCTATCCAGCCCCCCAACCCTTTTTAGGATTGAGACCACCACCAACCACTATTTAGTCACTTGGCTCTGCCTTTTTTAATTATTCAATATGGAAAAGTCAAATTGCCAAAGCAAATAATGTCTCTTCACTTTTCACCACAACCACACCAGACCAACCTACTTATGTACTCTTAATCCATATGGCTTTCTTGTTGGTCCTTTAAATATTACATGAGAAGAAAATCTATTTCATATTCTATGTTCTTCTATCTGCTACTATGTTGCCTGTCTTACCCACTTGTCTCTGAATCAAAGTATCACAATTTTGTGGCCTACGACCTATGCCTATGTCCCAGTAAACCTTACTGAGCTTTGGGAAGAATCCTGGGCTCTTACCATAATTAATAAAGTAATACAAAGATGGTTTCTTGGAATGCTTATAGCCACTGTGGTTGCTTCTGCCATGATAGTAGCAATAATCATTCAGTTTATTCAAATATAGGTTGCGTGTAATGTAACAAGGTGTCCTTACTATACAACATGAGACAGACAAAAAACTGCTAGCCCAAATACACCTTACAGAATCAGCTATAACATGTTGGAGACCAGGTTCAGGCTACTCAGCTCCAGGCTGCTTTAAATGGTGATTGTAAACACGTGTCCATATGTGTAATCCCACATCCTTGGAATAAATGTGACCATACATGGGACAGTATTAAGAAATATCCTCAAGGGTCCCTACATGATAATATTACCATAGATATTAATTGATCACATAACCAAATTAGGCATTGCTTGCCTTACAAAACAGTGTTGAAAACACTGGTGCAGGATTTTGCCAACAATTTGTCTTGGCTTATCCATCCCCCTGGTTTCCAAGCTCTTGACATTCCACTTTGGTGGCCCTTGGATTAATTATCTGTGCTTTGTTCTTTGTGTAGTTGAAAGAATCAGCCTAAAAATACTTACTCCAGCAACAACAGCATGTCTGGTTCATCTTTTGAAAGAAAAAGAAAAGGGAAGATGTGGATTTCATGCTCCTCCAAAACAGGTTAATCTTTGCACAGGCGAAACCTGGGGATGTGGAACACTATGCGCCTTTGGGTGTGTGCTCCTAGGACCTGAGGGACTCAACAACTCTCTTTATGATGTGATAAGCATGTTCCAAAACAAAATGTTTAAGCCAATAACTCATGAACTGCCTTATGCCAAGAATAATAAATGTTTTTCAGTTTGGCCTAAACTCCCCCATAACTTTTACTGTCTTAAAATCTGAATAAAAACTGTGAGTGGGACTGGAGAAATGGCTTAGTGGTTAAGGCGCTTACCTGCAAAGCCTAAGGACCCATGTTTGATTCTCCAGAACCCGTGTAAGCCAGACGCAAAAGGTGAGGCAAGCACAAGGTCACACATGCCCACTAGGTGGCAAAAGCGTCTGGAGTTCAATTGCAATAGCGCTGTCTCTCTCTCTTTCTCTAAAAATAAAGATAAATAAAAATTTTAAAAATTGCAAGTGAAGTCAGCTCAGAGCTTCACTCCACTGGAGCCCCCAACCCTCCTTCAAATTCTTCGTGTATTGCGTGATCATTTTGTGTCCTCTCAGGTATCCCAGGACAATACCAATAATTATGTATATTTGTACTTTAATTAAAAATATAAGGGTGGGCCAGGAGGCAGAGGTAGGAAGATCACTGTGGAAAAGAACCACCACAGATGCAGGGCAGTCAGCCTCAGGAAAGGCTAAGGCCTGCATGGGTCTAGAGACGAGGAAGCCCTTATTCACTGTGCCCAGCACTTGGAGGCTGAGGTAGGAGGATCAGCATGAGTTCAAGGCCTGCCTGGGGTTATTGAGTTCCATGTCAGCCTGGGCTAGAATGAAAGCCCGCCTCAAAAAAAAAAAAGCACTGTAAATAAGCCTTCATATCCCTGGCCTGGCCTCTGGCTTTTCTGAGTGCAAAGATCTATTTGTCTTAAGACTTAGGGGACATCTGTAGCAAAGGGAAAGCAGCAGTTCCAGTGAGTGGTAAGAGAACCTTCAGGAATTTCATTGTGCCCTAGACAGCTTGCAACCAGTCCTCTGTTCAACACATACCTGAAGTTGCAGAAATATTTGATATTTCTGAGTTTCTGAGCTTGTGAGGATTTTGTGTAGTTTGTGATTATTCTCAGTTTTGCCCACCTCTAGCTTGTGAGCCCACTATCTTGGGTCTATGAAATCAGTGTTCACTTGTCCATCTTTTTAACTTTCAAAAATGTGTTGCTGGGCTGGAGAGGTGGCTTATCGGTTAAGGTGTATGCCTGTGAAGCCTAAGGATCCAAGTTTGATTCTCCAGGTCCCACATAAGCCAGATGCATATGGTGGCGCATGCGTCTGGAGTTTGTTTGCAGTGGCTGGAGGCCCTGGAACGTCCTTTCTCGATCTCTCTCCCCCCTCTCTGTCTCTAATAAATAAAAATAAATCTTTTTAAAAAATGTGTTGCTGTTTTTGCCTCTCTTGTTCTCCCTACCTTTGTGAGTTAGTGCTGATTTTCTTACTCCACAGAACTGCATATTGGCAGTTTTCTTTTTGCACATGAGAAAGCTGGTTCCATGATTTTTCTGGTTTCTGTTTTTGTTGTCAGTCCAAATGTTGCTCCTTTGAAATCAATACTACTTCTCTGGTTTATGTTTTTATTTATTTTGATTAGCATTCATCAAGCTTTTGAGTATGAACTGATGTATTTTCACCAATTTTGAACTGTTACTGCCTTATTACCTCTCCTGGATCTCAATTTCTGCTTTCTAGGCTTTCTCATTCTTCTCTTTTCTATCATTTTATGTCACTACTAACTATCAGATTGTTTCTTTTGCTCAACTTCATAATCACTGATTTTTTTTTCTTCAGGTATTTATGATATAGTTTTTTTTTTAAAAAAAATAATATGTATTTTGGGCTGGAGAGATGGCTTAGCAGTTAAGGCACTTGCCTGCAAAGCCTAAGGACACAAGTTTGACTCCCCAGAACCCATGTAAGCCAGATGCACAAGGTGACACATACACACAGGTGGCACATGCACACATGGTGATGCACAATTCTGGAGTTCATGTGTAGTGGCTAAGGCCCTGGTGCACCAACTCTCATTCTATCTCCCTCTCACAAGAGAGAGCAAAGGTGCACCAGGTCCTCCTGTCACCACAAGCAAAATGCATGTGCCACTTTGTGCATCTGGATTTAGGGGGGTACTAGGGAATTGAATCCCGGGCCCGTGGTCAGCAAGTAAACACCTTTAACCAAGGAGCCATCTCCTGAGTCCATGTTTTTAATATACTTTTTAACTTAACCATTTTCTTAATTTTAGTTCTTGTATTGTTCTTTAAGTTGTACTTATTTGTTTCTTTTAGTTTTATGAGAGGGAGGGGAGAGAATGGGCATGCCAGGCCTCCAGCCACTGCAAACAAACTCCAGATGCATGTGCCCTCTTGTGCATCTGGCTTACGGGGTCCTGGAGAATCAAACCAGGATCTTTTGGCTTTTCAGGCAAATGCCTTAAATGCTAAGCCATCTCTCCAGCCCTCTTTTAGTTGTTTTTTTTTTTTTTTAATTTTATTTTAAGTGAGGTTTTCTTTTTTTTTCTTTTTATTTATTTATATTTTTATTTATTCGTTTTATTTATTTGAGACACATGTACCACCTGTGCATCTGGCTTACGTGGGTACTGGGGAATCAAACCTGGGTCCTTAGATTTTGCAGGCAAGTGCCTTAACCCCTAAGCCATTTCTCCAGCCTTCTTGGGTTTTGAGGTACAGTCTCATACCAAGGTTGACCTCAAGCTTGCCATGTATCCAGGGATGACCTTGAATTCCTAATCTTCCTGCCTCCCTCTCCTATAGGATTTCAGGCATGTGACACCATGTCTGGCTTCCTCCTAATTTTCCCATGTTACTTTTTATAGCTTCCAGTTCCCTGCAGAAAAATTTGAGTTTGGCCTTTTTCTCCTTTAATAGAGTAAGCATAGTTGCTTTCTGATATTTCTGATGATTCTAATATTTTGAGTCCCTGTGGATCTGTTTCTATTTATTCTCACTTGTAGTCTCTTCTCTTTGATGATTACTACAGTTGATACTCTGCCTGTCATATCAATATATGGAAAATATTTAAGGCCTCATATCTTTTTCTAGAGAGGATCTTTGCTATATTTTTGGTTTTTGAGGTAGGGTCTCACTTAGCTCAGGCTGACCTAGAATTCACTATGTAGTCTCAGAGTAACCTCAAACTCTTTGCAATCCTCCTATCTCTGCCTCCCAAGTGCTGGGATTAAAGATGTGTGCCACCACACCTGGCAAGAACTATCTTTTTTAAATATTTTTTGTTTGTTTGTTTTGTTTTTTTTGTTTTTCAAGATAGGGTTTCACTCTGGTCCAGGCTGACCTGGAATTAACTATGTAGTCTCAGGCTGGCCACGAACTCACAGTGATCCTCCTACCTCTGCCTCCCAAGTGCTGGGATTAAAGGCGTGCACCACCATGCCCAGCTAAGAAATATCTTTTAAAAAAAAACAAAACTATTTTTAAAATTTTTTATTTATTTATTTGAGAGAGAGGATGGGCATGCCAGGGCCTTCGGCCACTGCAAACTCCAGACACATGCGCCACCTTGTACATTTGGCTTACATGGGTCCTGGGGAATCAAACCTGGGTTCTTTGGCTTTGCAGGAAAATGTCTTAACTGCTAAGCCATCTCTCCAGCCCTAGAACTATCTTTAATTCATTGGTTTCTCATTCACATCACTCCATGGAAACAACCATCTTTCCCAGGGCAGCATCCCATGCTCCAGCATTCATCTCCCTAAAATGATGAGGCTGCCAAAGTGTAGCTCACTTCCCAGCTATTTTCTCAGGGCTAGCAAAACCCAGTAGGGAAAATGTCACACCTAATTTGCTATCAAACCCATCTCATATTTCCATATTCTCTCTGGTCTTGGGTCAATAATCACTAGCTTATTGGCTATTCAGTGCTTTTAATGAAATATGTAAACCAGGCCTGGTGATGTACATCTGTAATCCTAGCACTTGAAAGGCTGAGATAGAGCTGGGTGTGGTGGCACACACTTTTAATCCCAGCACTGGGGAGGCAGAAGTAGGAGTATCACCATCAGTTCAAGGCCACCCTGAGACTACATAGTGAATTCCAAGTCAGCCTGGACCAGAGTGAGACCCTACCTTGGGGAGAAAAAAGGCTGAGATAAGATTCCTGGGAGTCTGAGGCCAGCGGGAACGACATAGTACCAGGTCTGTCAGGGCTATATAACAAAACCCTGTCTCTGGGCTGGAAAGATAGTTCAGGGGTTGAGTGTGCTTTCTGCACAAGCATGAAGGCCTGATGGGGCCAGAGCCTGAGTTTGAATCCCCAGAACCCATGTAAACAGTGAGTCACAGGGGTTTGCTAATAGCAAGCTCCAGAATTAGCAAGGGCTCCTCACAAGGAAAAGCAGGCAGATGAATGATGAAAGGAACACCTGATGTTCTATAGCTGCTGCAGGGAAGAACACAGGACATCAGCACATAGGTGTGCATACACCACTCACACCAGAAAGAAAAAGGTTGGGCCTGAGGACCTGAGTTCAGATCCTCAGTGCCCACACAAAGGGCATGGCCCAATGTCTACTTTTGACTTCCACACATGCATACATAGACATACACATGCCAAAAAAAGAAGAAAGAAAGAAAAGAAAATGACATGTCTCAGAAGAAAGTGAATCTTCAGAAAGGGACTGGTCCTGATGACCTAGCCTACTGTTATGGGGAAGCTGAGTGTTTAATGTTAAATCAGACATCTCTATCATACCCTCAAAGGGTCAGGGAACATTACAGAAGAGGGCAGAAAATGCAAAAGCCAGAACGTGGGGAGAAATGCTATGTATGTAGTTCTGTCTTCTGGACATGGACTGGTAGTTGCATTCATGACTTCACAATACTGTTACCTGCACAAGGTCTGTACAATATTGGACCATCAACATTCCATCATGGAAGGTGGAAGGGTGGGGAGGAGGCAAAGACATCAAGGTAGAAGAGGGACTAGTTGGAAAAATGAAAGGGCTGAGTGGGGGCTGGAGAAATGGCTTAGCGGTTAAGGTGCTAATTGCAAAGCCTAAGGACCTAGGTTCAATTCCTTAGTGCCCACATAAGCCAGATGCACAAAGTGGTTCATGTGTCCGGAGTTTGTTTGCAGTGGCTAAAGGCCTTGGCTGTCTATTCTTTTTCTCTCTCTAATAAATAAATACCTTTTTTTTTCTTTAAAAAAAAGGGGGATTCAGTGGAAGGGAGTAGGGAGGGAACAAAAGGTCATAGGAGGCGATTATGTTCAAATTATACTATGTACATGTATATCAATTAAATATGATAAAAACAATCCATAATGTTTACTAGCTAAACCCTCAATGTTTTTTAAATTAAATTTAATTTTAAAATTTATTTATTTATTTGAGAGAAAGAGGCAAAGAAAGAGAGGGAGAGAGAGAATGGGTGTACCAGGGCCTCCAGCCACTGCAAATGAACTCCAGATGCATGTGCCCTCTTGTGCATCTGGTTTACATGAGTCCTGAGGAATTGAACCAGGGTCCTTTGGCTTTGCAGGCAAATGTGTTCAGAAACATCCAAGAAATGGCATCCAAAGAACATCTAACGCAGCTCCATCCAGGAAAGAGCCAAGAGAGCTCCCTATCAAAGAGCACAACTGAGCTTAAGAGAATTCACAAAGGGGTTCTTGCTGCATTCTCAGCTTCTACGCACTTCCCCCATCCACGTAGGCACAGGTGTTAATCTGGATATCTGTGATCAACTGCCACATACTATCAGTATTGGTACAGGGTACGCTGAAGAGAGAAAAGAACAGATTCAGTTCCTTGTAATAATAAACGAGCCCTGGGAATAACCAGTGCCTTTCCAAGTTTCTTTAGATTCCTGTCCCTTTCTTCAAAACACACACACACACAGAGCTCATTCTCCATTTTATTGTACCCCAGAGAACTGAAAATCCAACTCTACTTTTGCTGATATCCTGATGCTAATCTGTAACTTTTCCATGGAAACAGCAGCAATGAGCAATAGTAATCAGCTAACAAATTAGTCAGATTCCACCACAAAACACAAGAGATGTCATGATTAGTGCTTTGAAATGAAATTTGTTTTCATTAACCCCTTAATGGATCAAAGACTCTTAGTCTGGGATTAACCTCAGTGTCCTCCAGTCTAGACACATACGAATGCCTGAGTTTTCTGTTCAGTAACCTGTCTAACTTCTGCTTGGATTCCTCTTCCTAGGATCTCACTACCTTACAAGGCAATCTATTCCATCTACTGTTTCTAATTCTCTCCCTATTGAAACCTTATAAAACAGATCTAATCCCTCCCTGACATGACTGACTTTCCTATAAAAACATAGAGTGTAGGGGCTGGGGAGATGGCTCAGCAGTTAAAGGTACTATTGGTCAACACGAGTTCAGTGTTTCCCCAGTGCCATGCAAAGCTGGATACAAAGTGGCACATATATCTGTGATCCCAGTGCACCTATGACAATGGGAGGTGGAGCCAGGAGAATCAGAAGCTCCATAGCTAGTTAGACTAGTGTTCATTTGCAGCACCAAGAGACCCTGTCTCAAGGAATGTGAGAAAAAACACAGGCACTTTGAGGTTTCCATGCATATACTATGGCTTGCAAACACCCATACACATACACACATAAATAAATAATAAATAAACAAACACATTAAAAACATAAAGTATGCTGGGGAGATGTCTAAGTTGCTAAAGTTGCTTGCTCCACAAGCTTTCTGACTAGAATTCAATCCCCAACACCCACATGAAGTGGGAACAAAGTGGAGCAGACATATTTAATCCTGATAAGGCTATGACAAGGAGAGATGGAGTCAGGAGAACCCCAAAGCTCAAGGGCCATCTTGTCTAACCTTGACTCCAACAATGTGAAGGAAAGGACCATAACCCACTATCATTCCTTCACTACTTTTCCATTGCATTGAAGAGATTGAATCCTAATGCACAAGTGAAGTTTACAGTTCTAATTGTCTAGCCTTGTCTCTAACAATGTGAAGGAAAGGACCCTAGCCCACTGAGCTGAGAAGATTGCTCAGCGGGAAAGAGCACTTGCTTCACGAGTATAAGGACCTGAGTTCAGTACCCAGCATGCCATGGTAAGAGTCAGGTGTGGCCACACATACCTGTAACTCCAGTGCTGAGGGAAATGGAGACAGGAGAATCATTGGTCAGTCAGTGTGACAGAAAAAAATGGCAGCTTCAGGGTTAGTGAGAGACTTCCTCTCAAGGAAATAAGATAGAAGTAATAGAAGAGGATACCAGATGTTCTCTGGCCCCCGCATACATGCATGCACGAGGTGTGTCCATTTGCACACATATGTGCATACACTATACACACCACACACATAACTTTTTAATTAAAAAGAGTGAGGACTGGAGAGATGGCTTAGTCAGCAAAGCATCTTGTTGCACATTCATGAGGAACCAAGTTCGGATCCCCAGAACCCACATGAATGCTGCGCATGGCGGCACACACTTGTGATCCCAGTGTTTGGGAGGCAGAGAAAGATGGGTGTCCAAACCAAGCTGGCTAAGCCCAATTTGTGAGCTCTGGGTTAAGTGAGAGTGATTGAGGAAGAGACCTGGCACTGACTTCCGGCTTCCACATGCATGCACTCACACCTGGAGCATGTGGCAGTTTCAATGTCATGCGATTCAAACTGGCTGGGAAAGA
The DNA here is from genome assembly GCA_036365145.1 of Orientallactaga sibirica. NCBI lineage: Eukaryota > Metazoa > Chordata > Mammalia > Rodentia > Dipodidae > Orientallactaga > Orientallactaga sibirica. The sequence goes on along the minus strand of JAEOAD010000052.1, from coordinate 16,086,592 downwards.
GAAAGTACCAGGCAGGTCCACCCTTCCTCAAACCTCTTCCTCTCTCCTCCAGTGGAGCCTTCTGTCATACAGCCTTCCTTAATCACTTTCATTGTTTTTAAGGAACTGGAAGGGAGTCAGCCCCTGGCTACTGTAAGGACAGGAAGGGCTGAAGCTTTTGTGACCACCAGAGGCAGGTACTACAGGATATGGAGGATGCCAGGATCCTTTCCCATGCCTTTCCCTCTGCCACTGCCACTATCCCAACTTGTACAGTATTAATTTTGGGGACCCCTCTAAAATATCCCCTTGGTCCTTGTCATAGGCCAGATTGTATCCCCTAAAAAGCCATACATTGAAGGCCTAACCATCAGTACCTCAGAATGTGACTATATTTGAACACAAGGCCTTTAAAACAACTAAGGTAGGGCTGGAGAGATGGCTTAGCAGTTAAGACACTTGCCTGTGAAGCCTAAGGACCCAGGTTCGATTCTACAGGTCCCACGTAAGCCAGATGTACATGGTGGCACATGCATCTGGAGTTCATTTGCATGGGTAGAGGCCCTGGTGCACCCATTATCTCTCTTTCTCTCCCTCTCTCTGTCTCTAACAATAAAATAAAACAATTAAGGTAAAATGAGGTCACTAGAATGGGCCCAATCAAATGGGACTGGTGTCCCTATAAAGACAAGTCATTTATTTATTCTTTAGACATTTGTTTTGTTGAGGCAGGGTCTCATTCCAGCCCAGGCTGACCTGGAACTCACTCTGCAGTTCCAGACTGGCCTCGAACTCATAGTGATCCTCCTACTTTAGCTCCCAACTGCTAGGATTACAGGTATGCACCACCATGCAAAATAATGGGTTTCATTATGAGATTTTCATACATGTATATAATGTACTTTTTTTTATTTTTGGAGAGAGACACAGAGAGGGAGAGGAAGACAAATAGAGAAAGGGTGCGCCAGCAGCCTCTCAGCCACTGCAAACGAAATCCAGATGCGTGTGCCACCTTGTGGACAAGTGCAGCATTGCATCCTTGTGTCACTTTCATCTGGCTAAACGTGGGACCTGGAGATTGGAACTGACATTCTTAGGCTTAGCAGGCAGGTGCCTTAACCGCTAAGCCATCTCTCCAGCCCCTATATGATGTACGTTCTATTTTTTAAAAGATTTTATTTATTTATTATTAGAGACAGAGAGAGAGTAAAATGGGCAAGCACGGGCATCTAGCCACTGCGAACAAACACCAGATGCATGCGCCACCTTGTGTATCTGGCTTACATGGGACCTGGAGAATTGAATCTGGGTCCTTAGGCTTTGCAGGCATGCACCTTGACCACTAAGTCATCTCTCCAGCCTCCTGTTCTATTTTTAAAAAAGAATTGATAAAAATTAACTCAAGAAGGATAAATTATGAATTATTTAGTTTATTTAGGGAGAAGTTACAATTTGTGGGGTTTACTTAAGGGAAATTGGTATCTAGGAAGAAGGCTAGAGCAGAGTTATAAGCATGTGGGAGGTTGGAAACACACACTCATGTGGAAAACACAGCATAGTCCATAAGATTCATTTAAGAGAAATTAAGATTGTTAGAGAATAAACATGTAAAGAGAGAATTTAGGTGCTTATGCCGGGATATTTAGATGGAACACCTGTAGCATCCACTCTGACTTTCCCCATGGAAGAAGGTCACAAGGACAAATGGTGGTGACTTAAGGAAAAATGGCAGAGAAAAAAACACTCAGATGAGAAGTGAGTAGGAAAGAGTGGTAAGCCCGTGGGTACCCTGAGTTTAAAGTAATTATACAGGTAACAGGCTGTGGTAGTTTGAATAGATGGCCCCCAATATATTCAATGTTTTATTAGCTTGTAGTTTGGATCTGCAGCCACCTAGCTGGAGGTGGTGTGGTGTCACTGGGTGGATCTTAGGGTCCAGCCCTAAGGTGTGGTGGTGGGTGTAAAATTTCAATATAAAGATATGCAAAGTGTGCCTAGCTGTAGTTCCTGAAGTGTGCTGTGCTGTGTGGCTTTTGGCTTTTGGATTTACCTCTCTCTTGCCTGGTCCTGTAAGAGCAGGTCAGCTTCTTCTGCCATTGTGGAACTTCCCCTGGATCTGTAAGCTTCAATAAATCCCTTCCTCCATAACCATGCCTGGTCTTGAAGTTCATGTCAGTGAACCTGAAGCTACACAGGCCTAGAGTTAGAGAAAGCATCCATGTGGTAGATCTAGAGTGTAAGGAAAATATGCACGTGGTAGAGTCAGAGACCAGAAGAAAATCATACATGTAATCAAAGTGAGAAGTTATCCCAAAATATGAAGCAGAGACAATCAGAAAAACCATCCAGACCAAGAACCCACGCAGCCAGACTGGGTGAGAGGGGAAGCCATTCATGTGTATCCAAGCCCAGAGAGAGCAAAAGGAAGAAGGCCACAGCCTTGACAGTATAGAAAATGTATTCTTCCATCAGATTCAGACTTGTAAGGGGAAGACTTGATTGGTTTGTAGATTTGGAGGACAGACCTCCTGGACAGCCCACTTGGGTTGTTTACGTAGGTAGCATGCTAGACTGTTGGCAGCTGGTGACATATTCTCAAGCAGAGAACATTCAGACAGAGACACACCCAGAGGGCGACCATGTGAAGACACAGGTGATGGCAAGCCAAGCAAAGGGGGTCTTAGAAATCAACCTTGCCAACGCCTTGACCTCCACACCTGCAGGAAATGCATTTGTGCCGCTCTAGCCACAGTACTTCATTATAGCAGCTCGAACAGATGAAGAGTTCTCTCCCACCCTGAGTCACACTACTCTAGAGGCAGCCACGGAAACCAAGTGAGACATGTCAACAGAAATAGACCTTGGGCCAGCCCAGAGCCCATGTGTGGAGAAAAGGGTAAGAAAATGGAACATCAGCCAGGCATGGTAGCACACGCCTTTAACCCTAGCACCCGGGATGCAGAGGTAGGTGGATCGCTGAGGCCACCCTGAGACTATATAGTGAAATTCCAGGTCAGCCTGGGCTAGAGTGAGACCCTACTTCAGAAAAAAAAAAAAAAAAAAAAAAGAAAAAGAAACTGGAACACCACTCAAAAGACATGGAGCAGCAAGTGGGGTGCACTCAAGTAGAGCCTTCCAGCAGGAGTGTTGGGACGCTGGCCCCTGTGAGCTAGGAAGGGTCTCAGACACTCACAGGGTTGGGGAGTGTCCTATAGTTCCCAGAGGAAGAATTCTGTGTCCAGGAAGAAGTGTAACGCTCATGGTGGGATAAGAGACCCAAGCCTTCACACTGGCCACCCCCAATCCCAGAATTGCGAGAATAGCATTGATGGGGGAAGGCAGAAGTAACGCGGTGGGGTGCAGGCAAATATAAGCAAAGTAAAATGGTATTGTATGCTTAAAATGTTATAATGAAACCCATTTTTTGTACACCAATTTTTTTAATTCTAAAAAAAAAACCCTGAAAATTCAAAGAACAAAAATAGGGACAGCATCAGATCTCAGAACCAGGAAGAAAATAAACCCTTTGCACTGACCTTTACACTGGCAGCAGGCATTTAAATTAGAAAAGAATTATGAGAAGGACAAGAGGCAGAGCACACTGAGAACACTCTATGTTTTCAGGTCTTTTACATGGACTGGTACTTATTCCTCCCTCTTGACAACTCTGTAAGAGGGTGTTTGGAGCCACAACCACCACAGGAAATAATGAGGCATCTGAGTGAAAGAACGGCGGCCTGGCAGGGACAGCCTGTGAGAGATCTGACTCTGACCCTGTAGTTCTATGCTTTGAACAAGTGTTCTTTCCTCTAGACTCAGCCACCTGGTCTGGAAGATATGATAACACACCCTCCTCGCTGGAGCTGTGAGGATTGGTCTAGGTGAACCTGGTGAGGTGAATGAAAGATAGCTGCTATTAGTGTTATTGTTCTGTAGTAATGCTACTCTGGGGAGGTTGAGTCACACAGACTGACTCACTCAGACCCAAATCTCAGCACTACCTACCAGGAGAGGACACCTGGGAAAGAGCAAGAAGCACGGTGATATAAACCCGGAGTTGGCCTCAAATTACCTTCAAGGGGAGTCTGGATCCTATTTCAGGATCCCACCGTGAGAGGCTCAGATGGAAGCAGGAATAAGGAGACCCAGTTCAGGGTCAGGACTTGGCAGGGCTCAGGGCTTTTAAGAAACGCCAAAAGGGTGTCACTAGCTATTTAATAAAATTGGTCACCCTCGGTTCCAAAGCAAGAGGACAAAAGTGCCATGACATCTTTTTTTTTTTTTTTTTTTTTTTTTTTTTGGTTTTTCGAGGTAGGGTCTCACTCTGGTCCAGGCTGACCTGGAATTCACTATGTGGTCTCAGGGTGGCCTTGAACTCTCGGCAATCCTCCTACCTCTGCCTCCCGAGTGCTGGGATTAAAGGAGTGCGCCAGCACGCCCGGCTTGCCATGACATCTTGAATGTACTTGGTGCCTTTCTGCCAAGCAGATCAAAGCATTTCAAAATAATTTTCTCTAAACTTCTGAGAAGAGACCTGAGAGAAACAGTCCATTTAATCTACGAACTACACTTGATATCTGTATAATTGCTAAAATTTAACACTACTTTCTGGTTTCTTGAAGGCTCTCACATAAAATCTCAGAGGTCTGTGGAAAAGAGACAGGTAAGATTGATCCCATTTTGCAGATGGGTGAGGGAGAATCCAGGGAGCTTGTGTCTCTCCTAGGGAAAGGCTAACCCATCTCCTATGCTGCTGCTGTGTATATTAACATGGCACAGTGTCATATCACAAAGGTCCCACACAGAGCCAGGGCCCTGAGGGCCAGAACGAAGCTGGCCTTTGCATGAAGCAGCTCATGACAGCACCACCAGTGACTCTAGTTTTAACCTCAAGGTCTTAAATTCAAGGGAAATGCCTCACTGAGGAAGGGCCTACAGCTCTCCAGTCCCAGAGCTCCAGGTACTCCAGCAAGTTTCAGGCTGGAAGGTTAGCCTCCACTTATCACCCTCTTTGCTGTTTCTTCCTTCCCAGGATGCCCCCTTTTCCTCCAGTGTTTCGAACATCTCTTCAGCTGCTCTCTCCGTACTCATCTCCATCCTACATCTCTACCTCCCCTCTGCCTCTGGCTTCTGGCTCCTTGCAAGGATGTTTCTCCTCGTCCACAAATGTGGCCCTATCCTCCCCTGCCCCTTAGCAACGTTCCTCTACAATTCTGTCCATTCCTCTGCTGACGTGTTTGCCCTGCTTTTACCTTTGGACCTCCTTCACCCTTTCTTGTCCTTGCTCCCCAGTTTGCCCCACTCTAAGTGATAATATTCCACACACACGGAGGGTCTACTATGCACATAGGCTCCAAATCCTTCCCTTTGGCTCTTGTCCTTCCACATTCCCAACTCCATGATATCACAGCTCCATGCATGCTCAACTCCCTAGGTTCTTTCAATACAGTGTTTTATTTATTTATTTTTGAGGTAGGAGCTCACTCTAGCCTAGGCTGACCTGAAATTCACTATGTCATCTAACCATGACAAAGAGTATCAGAAAAAAAAAAATAAAAATCCCAGCAATCAGGAGGCAGAAGTAGGAGGATCGCCTTGAGTTTGAGGCCAGCCTGAGACTACATAGTGAATTAATTCCAGGTCAACCTGGACTAGAGGGTGACCCTACCTCAAAAAAACAAACAAAAAAAATCAGGGAGGAGGGGGATGGGACTGACACATGATTTGTCAATACAATGGCTTCTAATTAATAAAACTAAAAATCAAGTAAAGTTAGGAATGGGTATTTGGGGTGGGGGTTGACGTTGTTGTTGTTTGAGGTAGGGTCTCGCTCTAGCACAGGCTGGCCTTGAACTCACAGCGATCCTCCTACCTCTGCCTCCCAAGTACTGGGATTAAAGGTGTGTGCCACCATGCTCAGTGTTTATTTCTGTTTTTTTTTTTTTTAACTCACTTTATAAATAACTCAGCTTGTGGGCAGAGCTAAGGGGCTTTTGGCCCAGTGTTCTTAGCTCCTCATACTGGTAAGGATTTAATGAAGCATTGTGTTGTGGAGTGTGACAGGTAGGGAACAAAAAGATAATTAAAGATCTAGCTCTTAAGTTCTTTTGTTCTCTGAAGGTGATTGTTATGAGTTGTGGTTCTTGCCCTCATTATTATTATTGCTAATAAATGGATTTTGTTCAGGGAGAAAAAGAATAAGATGAAGCTTGGTTTTCCTCATCTGTATGATGCTGGCATTGTGAGACTCTTCAATGTCTAGGTTGCTTTTGGTTTAAGGAATCACTATTCATGTATACAAGAAATGCAAGTTTAAAGCTGTAGGTTTCAGCCATGGGGCTAAGGCAACTAAAATCTTCCCACAATGCCTCCTTGATACGAGTTTTCCACTGTTCTGTTTGTAAGAGCAGACAAACTTTTTTGTTGTTGTTTTTTCTAGTTAGGGTCTTGCTTTAGCCCAGGCTGGCCTGGAATTCACTATGGAGTCTCAAACTGGCTTCAAACTCACAGAGATCCTTCTACCTCAGCCTCCTAAATGCTGGGATTCAAGGCATGCACCATCACCCAGCACAGACAAACTTTTATTTCAAAAGTAAACTTTGAATCCCAGCCCTCAGGAGGCTAAGGAGGATTGCCATGCATTCAAGGCCAGCCTGGACTAAAGAGTGAGTTTCAGGTCAGCCTGGGATAGAGGGAGACTGCTTCAAAAAAAAAAAAATTGAACTTTATAAAAATTAAAAAAAAATTTTAAATAAAAATAAAATGCCAGGCATGGTGGCATACACCTTTAATCTCAGCACTTGGGAGGCAGAGGTAGGTGGATCATCATGAGTTTGAGACCACCCTGAGACTACATAGTGAATTCAGCCTGAGCTTGAGCGAGACCCTACCTTGAAAAACCAAAATAAATAAATAAACAAATGAATAAAAATTTAAAAATAAAATAAAACAATGAATAAATAAATAAATAAAAAAATAAAAATAAAAATAGGCTAAGTATGGTGGTACACAGCACTCAGGAGGCAGAGGTAGGAAGATTGCTGTGAGTTAAAGGCCAGCGTGGGACTAGAGAGTGAGTTCCAGGTCAGCCTGGGCTAGAGACCTTACCTGGAAAAATACAAAATAAATAAATAATAAATAAATAAAGGAAAAGAAGAATAACATAATAAAGCCTCTTGGTAGGCCAGAGGAATTGCTTTAACTTTTGAGAGCTCCTCAGCATTTCAAGTAATGAACCACTGGAATTGACTTTGACATTTTCTGCTGAATCCCCTCCCCAGGGCTTCTTTCCTGTGTCACCTACATCAGGCTGGATCTCATTTCCCACTGTCCATGGTTTGTATATCTATTTATCTCTATGCTTTCTGGTCATGCTGGGGATTAAACCTAGGGCCTTACATGTGGGGAACTACTCCACCACTGAGCTCCACCATCAGCTCCATGTCTATAGATCTTAGATCTTCTTCATGCTTTTTCTCTCTCCTTTCTCCCTCTCCCAATATCCTTCTCTTTCTTTTTATGTGTGTGTGTTTATGTCAGTGCAGATGTACATAAAGGTGTATGTACATGTGTGGAGGCCAGAGAACAACCTAGGGTATCATCCTCAGAAACACCATCCACCTTCTTTGAGACAGAGTCTCTTATTGTCCTGGAACTCACCAATTATTACAGACTAGTTGGCCATTGAGGGCCAGGGATCCTCCTGTCTCTGGGATTGCAGGTGAGCACCACTATACCTGCTATTTTACGTGGGTAATGAGGATCCAACTCAGGTCCTCGTGCAAGCACTTTATGGACTGAGCTATCTCCCCACCCTAATTTTGACATTTCCTGTCACTGTTTTGGTCCCTGATCTGTGATAATGACCTGTACATAGAGGTTTGACTGATGGCTAATGAGTATTCTAATGGCTAAGTAGATTTCATGGTATGTTCTTCACTTTAGGGTTATCATTGAGATACATGACAGTGTGAAAAGAAGTGAAAAGAGAAAGCTAAAGGCTGGAGACATGGCTTAGCAGTTAAGGCATTTGCCTGCAAAGCCAAAGGACCAAGGTTCAATTCCCCAGGACCCATGTAAGCCAGATGCACAAAGTGGTGCATGCATATGGAGTTTGTTTGCAGTGGCTGGAAGCCCTGGCATGCCCATATCATTTCTCCCTCTCACTCTTCCTCCCTCTTTCTCTCTTCCTCAAAGAAATAAAAATAAAAATATTTTAAAAGAAAAGAAGAGGCAAATACAAAGCTTCTCCAAATATGAGAGAACCCCTTCCTTCAGAGGGACCAGAGGAAGAACTGCTGAAACTGCAAAGGATGGAACATCTCGAGCTAGTGGCTTAGCAATGGGTTGTCCTTGAGTTGTTCACCACCATGGCACTCTTTCTCGGCTCTGCTACCGAGGATGGAAGGACAGGCTGCAGTAGATCTCAACTGTCCACCAGGCAGATGCATTTGGAATCCTGCTTCTGAGTACTGTGATTTCTTGGCAACTTACTTTAAGTTTGTATCTTTACATGGATAAGAAGTAATAAATGCTCCCTGCTAGGTGGAGCTATAAGGATTAAAAAATGTTCTATAAAACATCAAATAAACAGGGTGTGGTGGCACACGCCTTTAATCCCAGTACTCAGTGGTAGGAGGATTGCCATGAGTTTGAGGCCACCCTGAGGCTTCATAGTGAATTCCAGGTCAGCCTGAGCTAGAGCAAAATCCTGCCTTGAAAAACCAAAACCAAAACAAAAAAAAAAATCAAATCGACCCCACTCATAAAAGGAGTCCCCCTCCTCTTTTTATGATAGCCCTTAATGTGTCCCTTATTTTCATTTGTTGCTAAGATTGTTTCAAGCCAGAACGCGTGACCTCACACATCTCAATATTCCTGAGTTTGTGAGGTCTAGCCCCGACATGTGCCTTTTTGGTTGTTTCCTTCTCTTTCCGCCACCCCTATTCTTAGTCTTGATTTCTGTTTTTCTTTTTCTGTTTTTCTTGTTTATTGAGGTAGGGTTTCACTCTAGTCTAGGCTGACCTGGAATTCACTGTGTAGTCCCAGGGTGGCCTTGAACTCACAATGATCCTCTACCTCCGCCTCCCGAGTGCTGGGATTAAAGGTGTGTGCCACCATGCCTGGCTCCCTTGGTCTTGATTTCTAAGTCCTGGTGAGTTCCTAGCTATCTTCCAAACACCTCTAGATTGGTGGGGATGTATCTCAGTTGGTAGAAGGCTTGTCTTAGCATGCATGAAGCCTTGGGTTCAGTCCCTTGGCACCATATAAACAAAATATCTGTAAGTTTTCCCCTTCATCCTTAAATTTCAGACCCCTGCCCAGAACCACCCATATAATCAATATCCAAGCAGGGTTAGGTGGCTCATCCCTATGATCCCAGCATTTGGAAGGCTGAGATAGGAAGCTAGTCTGGCCTACAGAGTGAGTTCCATGTCAGTCTGGGCTAGAGTGAGACCTTGACTCAAATATTATCCAATCTGTTTCCTCTGTTACCTGATTATCACTGTCCAGAACTGAGTTTTTATCCAATTCATATTCTTCTTGACCCAAATTTATCACTGGAACTTTATAAGAAGTCACAACAACTGCTTTTTGTAACTATTATTGTGGGCAATGCCATATATTCTTACATCCCTCATACTGTTCAGTCACCATTTTTGGTCTAATGAATGAATAATAATAATAATAATAGCTATATACTATATAAGCTAGATAGTGGACTGTGCCCTCTATATTAATTTCCTCATAAAATGATCACAGTAAGGGTAAAAGAATGTACTGTGACCCTTATGTACTGGGTGGAGAGGTGAAGCTAATGCTCAGAGTGAGCCACTTTGCCTAGATCAAGTAGCCAGAACGTGATAGGAACAAGGGTTCCAATACAGAGACAGTTGACTCCAAGTTTTGTGTTTTTCTACCTCTTAGCAAACAGCCTAAACAAACAAGAGCTAAAATCTCATACTTAGAACATCTAAAATCTCAGGTTTGAGTACAACTTTTATCAACATCCAGGCCAACCTATGACCTAGAAAGAAATAGCCCTTTCTGTGGTCAAAAGTAGGCAGGCCCAGGCTGAAGAGATGGCTAGCGATTAAGGTGCTTGCCTGCAAAGCCAAAGGACCCAGGTTCAGTTCCCCAGTACCCACCCTCAAAAGCCAGATGCACAAGGTGGCGCATGTGTCTGGAGTTCCTTTACAGTAGCTAGAGGCCCTGGTGCACCCATTCTCTCTCTGTCTCTCTCTAATAAATAAGTGAAACCTTACCTCAATAAACATAAATAAATAAAATATTTTAATTAGGTTACTTTTTATTGACAACTTCCTTAATGGTAGACAATAGTACTTCCCTCCCTCCCCCAAATAAAATTTTTTTAAAACTTTTAAAAATTGGGCTGGAGAGATGGCTTAGCAGTTAAGACGCTTGCCTCTAAAGCCAAAGGACCCAGGTTCGATTCCCTAGGACCTGCGTAAACCCATATGCACAAGATAGCACACGTGACTAGAGTTCGTTTGCAGTGGCTAGAGGCCCTGGCGCGTCCATTCCCTCTTTCTCTACCTGCCTCTTTCTCTCAAATAAATAAAGATTTTAAAAAAAGAAAAGAAAAGTTGGCAGACCCAAGAAAACAAGAGTGCAAATTGGACCACCACAAAATGCTGCAGTAAACAATTGTTGCCACTAGGGGACCCCCTCCACCTTACAAGGCAAGCTAGGGCTGAGGACCTGCGGCTTCTAGCCCCAAACTAGTTTTCCCAGACACATCCAGGGTTGGGGTGCCTTAGTGTAAGGCCCTAGACTGCTCTGGAAGTCCCCTGCCAGAAAATCACTACGTGGAGGGAATGGGAAGGAGGAAAGGGCCTCTTAAGATGCTCATCTTCCTCTTAAAAGTAGAAACCCAATTGGGGTAATCCAGGATTGCATACCCTAAACGTCAGCCTGGTTGATCCCCGGCACTAAACCCACCCAGAAAGAACCGCAGAGAACGTAGCCCAAGGTGACCCTGCTTTGGAGGGCTCAGGTCCCCGCATCCGTGTACGTTTGAAAGAAACTGGAAGCAAGGACCAAGCCTCCAAAAGTCGTTAATTACGTTTTTCTCTGGAAAATACTCTTCAGAAAGAAGCGCCTCAGGAAACCAGCCAGGGAACTCATCCCCACAGGGGCACCAGGGAGCCCGGGAAGCGGGAGGGCTTCTTCAAACAGCGGTGGACGTGGAGATGAGGAAGTGATGCTGCGTTTTAACACCGTCTCACGACGCCTTTGCGGTGTTATCAAGTGAAAAGTGGCTAATTATTCCGCTGTATTTAAGCTATCATCACAATTAGAGAAAATAACGTAAACCTAAGGCACAGTCCTGAACAGGTGATTAGGCTAGGGAGAATGAACAAAGCGATGATGCCCCTCCCGCTCCTATTATGGAGTACTTGTCTTGGCTAAATTATGTGTATTCAAAAGGTGAAACTGGGCCTGGTTTGGTGGCGCACATCTGTAAATCTAGCATGCCAGAAGCAGATAGGAGGATCACTCCTAATTTCAGGGCAGCCAGGGCTAAGCGAGACTCTCTTGAACAACAACAAACGGGACTCACACAGAAGTAGAGCTAATATGAATTGGGTTACAAAACATTTTCGGAGGTTTCGCTATATCTTAAAAGGAAATCCCAGAAATAGGGTAGGCAGCTTGAGCGCTCTGCATGCAGAAGCCCCAGAGCCGCGCTGGGCAAAATTGTAGCCTACCCAGAAAATGAACTCGGGGTTCGATACCCTCAGCGGGGGCAGATGTTAACTGAAGAGGCCAATAATGGCCATCCATTTTGCCTAGGAGGATATTTTTCCTGGAACGACCACCCATCCCCTCTTCAGCCTGCAATTCCGGTCCCAAGCGCGGACCAGGCGGCCCCGGTGGGGCCCCGCTGCGACCAGCGCTTGCAGCGGTGCAGAGGGCCGACGCATTGTTTCAGCCCCTGGGGTGGGTCTCGCAGGGGGAGGGGAGGCGACGTGGCCTCCAGACCCGCCCTGTACCCTCCCGGGGGACTCGCGCATCAGTGTGTCCCAGCGCCCGGGCTTTGTGAAGTGTGCTGGGTTACCATGGAACCCCCAAAGGAACGCCGCGGAAGGCGGGGGCGGGACGCGGGAAGGCGAGGCTCTGCGGCCGTGCCCTCGGTCCCCTCTCGGACCCTGGCCCTGCAGCGAGGCCTGTCGGGAGTTGTAGTCGCCAGGCGACGACCGCGAAGGATGCGGTGCGCTGCCTGTCCCCGCCTCCCCTAACCTGCTAGCGGGAGGTGGGGAGCGCTGGGGCGGAGGCACCGGCCCGTGATTGGCCGAGGCCGCTCCCAGCCCCCACTCGCGTCCCCTCCCCCGCTCGCCACTTCGGACTTCAGCTCCCGGCGCGCTGAGGCGGCCACCGAGCGAGCGCGCTTGCAGCGGCTCCCGCCCGCCCCGTGCACCCGCAGCTACCGCGCCTCGGCGAGACCGGGACCGGCCTACAGACGGCCCTCACCGCCGCAGCATCCTGGAGGAGTGGGTGATGGCAAGCGGGGACGGGGGGCTTATCCTCTCCGAGCTGGGACGCCCATTCTGCTCCCTTTCTATTTCTCCCCGAAGGGTACAAAGGGGAAGGGATTGGGGTGCGTGTAGGGGCCCGACTGGGGACTGCAGCGGGAGGCGTTGTTTAGATTCGGGGCGGCCGTCGGGACTAAGCTGGGGCGCCATCCCGGCCTCTTTGTACGCCCACGGAGCGCGGTGCAGTGCTTTGCAGTGCCTAGACGCTGTATCTGTGCCTGTGGGATTTACAGAGAACTAAGGTGGGGAGAGGCTGCGTTGAAGGGATTCACGCCCCGCACACAGTAGGCGCCCACCGTCGACAGCCGACGTGCTTTGCTGGAAGGCTGGGCGGGCAGTGTTTGTCCGTGGTCTGGTCCTCCCGAGTCCCTGGGTCGACGCTGCCCTCGGTTCCCACCCACTGCCCAGGTACGCGTCCTCTGTCCATCTCACCTCAGGGTTTAGATCTGCCCAATTTGACCCAAACCTGCCGGTCCATTCCCTTCCGTCCTACTAGCGGAGGGGAGGCCTGGAAAGAACACCCCTGCTGCCCTCGAGGCACCTGCCGGACCCACAAAGGCCTCCTGCAGCCGCCCAGCCCCGCTCTGGCGCGGAGCTGGGTCCCTTCGCTGGAGCTCTGCCTCGGAGCCCGCCAGGCAACATCGATTTAGGTGGGCGAGGGACGTGGACGTCCTGGGCCTGGGGAGGGGGCTGAATCTGAGCTGGAGCGGAGCCCCAAGGAGAGAGGCGTGGGCGGAGGCCTCGAGCTGAGCAAAGATGGGGAGCTGGGTGGGAACAGGTGATCGAGTTTGGAGGAGGGGGCAGTGGCTGCAGAAGGAGAAGGGGGCCGGGTCTGAGGAGAGACCGACGGAGTGGAGCCCGGTGCAGGTGGCGCGAGCGAGGCGAGGCTGCGCTGATGAAGAACGAGGAGGGGAGCAGAGATGCGGGAGGGTGGAGGCCGCCTGGGTTTGAGCAGGGTGGACGAGAGTGGGGAGGAGACCGCTGCTGTGCGCTGTGCAGGGGAGGGGTCCACATAGCGAAGTGGGATTCTCCTTGGGGGAGGGGCAGGTTGCTGAGAGGCGATTCTTTGGCCTTGAAGACCTGCGGCCCGAGTGGCTGGCTAGGCGTGGTCATCGGAGCGGGATGAGGAGTCCCAGTCGGGGCTAGGCTGGCTGGGCTAGGAGCTTTGTTGCCCAGCTTGGAACGAACCCATTGGGGACTCGTTCAGGATTTTGTGATAATCCGCCACGCTCCCGGCACACCCTGTCTTTCTCGCGGAGCTGAAAGGCTATGCCCAGCAGCAGATGCTACCAGGGAGGCGGGATGAGTGAGGGGCGTCTCCTGCCCCGGAGACCCGGAGAACAATAGCCTGCACTGATATACACCCAACGTCGAAACCAGGTCCCGCAGAGTTTAAGTGTGCAGTGTTCTGGTGCAGAAAATGCTCTCGGAGAAGCCTCAGACCACGTGCTGTCTTCTGGGGTTTGCATTAGGGCACCTGCCCCCCCCCCCGGGAATTCCGAGTGGGAGTTGGGCCTTCCCCCAGACTGTGGAGCCTGGGGACAGCCGCCGCCCCCGAATTCTAGTGTTTCTGGCTTCGGCGTCGGCGCCTGCAGCCCGCAGTTGTGGAGCTGCGGGGACGAGTGTGATGGGCGGAGGCGCGGAGCGGGCGAGGCAATACCCGAGCTGGAGGTGCCCTGGTGCAGAGCGGGCTCCCGCGAGCCGAGGCTTTGTCCGCGGACGACCGCCGGGGTCTAGGGGCTGCTGTGCTTCATTGAGGGAGCTTTCAGGGGCTAGTGCAGTTTGTGGCAAAACTGGAGAACCTGTGATGAGGATCACATATTAAGGGTGTGGCTCTTAGTTTTAGAGCTGGCAGTTGGGGACTAATGCTTCCCTTTGCCAGTGACCACACCCAAGTCAGGGCATCCTTTGCAGATTTCTTCCGTATTGTCTGCTGACCCAAGAGTGGGATGGCTCAGCGATCTCTGGTTGCCCATAGGAAAGCAGATGAGCAGAGTGAAAACCTAGAGCAGGGATTCAGCCTAGATGCCCTCAGTCTTGCCGACTTGTCTAAGCACCTTGCGTGTCAGCTTCGCCTTGACAAGTGAAGTAACAACCCAAAGCCAGAATTCTGTTTGACAAGTTTTCTGTATAATTGTGTGGGTGTTAAAGGTGAATCTTTAGCATAAACTTAAATTATTAAAGGTTGAAAAAAAGGCAAAGCGTTTAAAAATTCTTTGCTCTAGGAGTGAAGACAACTTGGCTAAACGACAAAACACAACTGTTGTTTACATGTTTGCCATTATGTTTACTGATGAGCCCTTTGGCTCTCCTCAGTCTTGAATCCAGGGGATCTTCTTTTCCTTCTTTTAACGTAGGGCCACTTTGTGCATCCAGCTTTACATGGGTACTGGGAAATTATATCCTGGTTGTTAGGCTTTTCAGACAAGCACCTTAACTTCTGAGCCATCTCTCCAGCCTTTAAAAAAATTTTTTTAAGTTTTATTTATTTATTTGAGAGAGTCAGAGAGAGAGAGAGAGACAGAGAGACAGAGAGAATGGGTGTGCCAGGGCCTCCAGCCATTGCAAATGAACTCCTGACGCATGTGCCACCTTGTGCATCTGGCTAACGTGGGTCCTGGGGAATCAAACCAGGGTCCTTTGGCTTTGCAAACAAACGCCTTAACCGCTAAGCTATCCCTCCAGCCCACAGCTTTGCTTTTTTTTTAAAAAAAAAATTATTTTAGGGATGGCTTAGCGGTTAAGGCGCTTCCTGCGACACCAAAGGACCCAGGTTCAATTCCACAAGTCCCACGTAAGCCAGATGCACAAGGAGGCACATGCATCTGGAGTTTGTTTGCAGTGGGTGGAGGCCCTGGCACACCCATTTTCTCTCTCTCTCTCTTTTATATTTTATATATATATAGAGAGAGAGAGGGAGAGAGAGAGAGAAAGAATGGGTGCACCAAGGCCTATAGCCACTGCAAACAAACTCCAGATGCAT
The DNA here is from genome assembly GCA_036365145.1 of Orientallactaga sibirica. NCBI lineage: Eukaryota > Metazoa > Chordata > Mammalia > Rodentia > Dipodidae > Orientallactaga > Orientallactaga sibirica. Next base: position 16,071,073 of record JAEOAD010000052.1, on the reverse strand, counting down.
GTGCCCCCTTGTGCATCTGGCTTACATGGGTCCTGGGGAATCAAGCCTTGGTCCGAGGTGCTTGGGCTTCTTAGGCAAACGCTTAACCATTAAACCATCTCTCCAGCCCTTATTTTTTGATCTATAAGAAAATATTTCAGAAAAGTCTTCTAATAGTTCATAAATTCCTATAGGAGAACATTAATTCAGAACATATTTGTTGTAAAATACTGTTGAAATTGGTGTACTATGAATGAAAATAAGAGTAAGCAAGTTTTATTATTTTATAAGATGTCAGATGTTTGATTTTATTTCACTGGTAGTGATAAATGAAAAATAACACTTTACTTTAATTTTTGGGTTTTTTTTTCGAGGTAGAGTTTTATTCTAGCCCAGGCTGATCTGAAACTCACTCTGTAGTCCCAGACTGGCCTCTTGAGAACTTGGATTAAAGGCATGCACAGCCACACCTGGCTTAAAATTTTTTATATGAAGGCAAAAGGTTGAAATGCTTTTATATAAATATTTTATAACTTTAATATTTATGTACAAAAGTGGACACCAGGGCCTCTAGCCACTGCAAACGGATTCTAGATGCATGTGTCACCTTGTGCATCTAGTTTATATGGGACCTGGGGAGTCGAACCTGGGTCCTTGGGCTTTGCAGGCAAGCGCCTTAACCACTAAGCAATCTCTCCAGCCCCTATTTCAGTTTTTGATACTTGTTTTATTTAAAATAAATTGACTTGGGCCTGGTGTGGTGGCAGTGGCACACACCTTTAATCCCAGCACTCTGAAGGCTAAGATAGAAGGATCACTTTGAGTTCAAAGCTAGCCTGGATGAATGAGACCATGCCTTGAAAACCCCAAAATAAATAATAAATAAATAAATGTAAATTGACTTAACCTTAAAATCTCCTGTACCTGTTAAGGGCTGCCACCAATCTCAGCCCAGTTCTGTATTCATTCCCTTGCCTCCTCCTCCTCCCAAATGGGGTCGCTATTACAATCTAGGCTCAGAAAGCCGGGTGGTGGCACACGCATTTAATCCCAGCACTTGGGAGGCAGAGGTTGGAGGATCGCCAAGAGTTCGAGGCCACCCTGAGACTACATAGTGAATTCCAGGTCATCCTGGACCAGAGAGAGACTGTACCTCAAAAAGAGAGAGAGAGAGAGAGCAATCTAGGTGGCTCAAAGACAGTATCACAGGAGAGAGAACGGTACACACTGAGCCACCTCTGCCACTTCCTGTCTGTCTGGCCTTAGGAACTCACTTTGTTTCTCTGCATTGTTAGCATGGTGGATGGATATGGAAGTATGTATCAGGAAGTTTACATGATTTAATAGTCACATAGCCCTGAGAGCAATGTCTGGTAGTAATGAGTGCTCAATAAATGTCATTACCATCACCATTATCATTATATCTGCCCCAGAATTCATGCCCAAAAAGCACCTCCTTGATTCCCTAGTTAGTCTTTTTTTTTGGCGGGGGGGAGAGACAGGGAGAGGAAGACAGATAGAGATGGGCGCGCCAGCAGTCTCTCAGCTGCTGTGAACGAAATCCATATGTGTGCGCCCCCTTGTGGTCAAGTGCAGCATTGCGCCCTTGCGTCACTGCATCTGGCTAAACATAGGACCTGGAGATTGGAACCAGCGTTCTTAGGCTTAGGAGGCAGGCGCCTTAACCGCTAAGCCATCTCTCCAGTCCCCCTAGTTAGTCTTTTATCCCCAGGGACCAGACGACTTAGGCTATCAACAGTGGGAACAGAAAGAGTGATTAGGACTTCTTTCTGAAGTTCCTCCCTTTCAAATAGTAGGAATAGCTCTGTGTGTGGCTTGGTCTCCAGCCACCTCACAAGCACAGCTGTCTTGAGCAGCTGAGATCCTAGAACATTTAAGAATATTCCAGAAGTGCTCTAACCCCAGCTTTGCTGAATCATTCCTATGAATGAGGTTAGCCTAGTGTCTCAGTATCCTACACCATCCAAAGGAACAATCAAGCACCTGAAGCCAGTTCCTTGTGAGGAGTGATGTTCCAAGCCTATTCTGTTCTTGGGGTGGAGAAGAGTGACTGCCATTGGTTGCTGGCAAATTATTGGGAATAAGACATCTTGTTTTCCAAAAACACAAGAAACACAGATACCGCAACTCAACACTATAGAACTGCTAATTTTACAAACACTGGGAGAATTTCCTCCCAGGAGGGGTGAATCTAATTCCCATGACTTAGATCCTATCATTCCCATTGTACAGACAGAGGAGGCACAAAGGTCACCCAGAGAGGGAACTGTCAGAGTCAGTGCTCAAACCTTGAAGTCTTCTTAGGGCCTGTGTCACTCTGTGTTATCCAGAAAAATGGAATCCACCAAATTGGTTTGGGAAACTGAGGCAAGAGCTGATGTTACAGTCTCAAGCTAAAATTTATTTTTCTCAGAGACATTGGCTCAGTTTTTCTCTTACACAAATGATTAGATGAGGCCCACCCACATTATTGAGGAAAGACCCCTTAAAGCCAACTGATGACAGATGTTGCCCCACTCACAGTGTACTTTCAAGACCACACTTAAGTGAGCCTTTGATACCTGGGTATTACAGTCTAACCAAGATGACACAAAAAAAACAACCATCTGCAGGTTCCATCCTTTTAAACACTACCCCAACCTTAGTAGTTGAATACAAAATTTACAGTAAGTTAAAGAATTTGAACTGGCATGGTATGGAACACCTGTACAGATATGGTGGCACACACCTGTAATTCTAGCACTTGGGAGGTAGAGACAGAAGGATCATGAGTTCAATACCATCCTCAGCTGAAACTGTCTCAAAACAAAACAAAAATTAGCAGTAGGTTATGAAATTACACAGTGGAACACTTTGCCATGTTTAAAATAGAATCTGTACCACTTTTCTGACCTATTATCTTCTAACAAAACATTACTTAAGGTAAGGATTCAATAGATAATATAGAAGAAATGACTGATTTAATGATTTAGGTGATATTTTATGGTATTTTCCAGTCATCAAAACATCTGAGTCCTCAATTAAATTTAAAATCATTGGAGTAAGTGAAGTTGAGTTTTTCTGAATGACTGGTTTCTCTTGTTTAAAAAAAGAAAAAAGAGCATTTCTGCATTTTGAATTGAGCTTTGTCACTCCCCGCCCCCTCACATCTGCCCATTTTCATTAGCTTGGCAAAGTATCTTGGGTCTGTCACTGCCTGGACTGTGTGTGAATGTGTGTCTCCTACACATTAACAGGGCCCAGCATTCAATCATACTATCTTCGTGTCACTCCAGGGTCCACTTCCAGGCTGTCCCTTTGTTTATTTCAAATCCACCATGGGATTGCTGGCATTTCTCAGGCCCAGGGTCTTTATTCTCTCTTTTGTCTGATCCTGTCCTTCCCTTTGTCCTTTTGTAGAGTCCTCTATTACTGCAAAAGCCACCTCTTGTATCCTTACCAGTTCAGATTTACCAAAACACCATCCCAATTTTAAAATATAATATCTTGTTTTCAACATATATGGAACCCTTTCCACCTTAGTAGACTGTTTTAAGTTTGCCAAGTTTCCAAGTGGCAATGCATATGCATAAAATGGTGACTGGGTGGCTGACTGAGAGTGTATTTAAAATGTGTATGTTTGTATATGTTTTTTGGTGTGCATACTAGGCAATTGCTCTACCACTGAGCTATACTTCCAAGCCTCAACATATTGAACTACACACACACACCCCTAAATATACTAATGTAATCAAATCAAGGATCAGAAGATGACCAGTAATGAAAAGCCCTATATTCTTTCCTGCAGGGTAACTAACAACTCTCCTGATTTCTTACCGTGCAGTTCATTCGCCTTTGCCCATTTCTGAATTTTTACAAATGGAATCTTACAATAAATACTTTTTCTTTTATTCAACATTGTTTGTAAAGTCCTTCTACTGTCACATTTAATTTATTAATTTTCCTTGCTATATGGTATTCCATTATCAATTTTACCAAGTTTATCAATTAGGTTGTTCATGGATGTTTAGACACTTTCCAGTTTAGGCTATCATGAACACTGTAGCTATAAAGACCCAACCCAAGTTGTTCCTGAAAAAGATTTGTATTTCTTTCTTTCTTTTTTTTTTTTTTTTTTTTTTTTTTTTTTTGGTTTCCAAGGTAGGGTTTCACTCTGGACCTGGAATTCACTGTGTAATCTCAGGGTGGCCTTGAACTCACGGTGATCCTCCTATCTCTGCCTCCCGAGTGCTGGGATTAAAGGTGTGCACCACCATGCTGGATTTTTTTTTTTTTTCCTAGATTTTTCAAGGTAGAGTCTCACTCTAGCCCAGGCTGACCTGGAATTCACTATGTACTTTCAGGGTAGCCTTGAACTCACAGCAATCCTCCTACCTCTGCTTCCCAAGGGCTGGGATTAGAGGCGTGTGCCACCACACCCGGCTCTGTATTTCTTTTATTAAATATTTTATTTATTTATTTGAGAAAGAGAATGACCAAGTCCTCTAGCCACTGCAAATGAACTCCAGATGTATGCACCACCTAAGTGCATCTGGTTTTACATGGATACTGGGGAATTGAACCTGGTTTCTTAGGCTTTACAGGCAAATGCCTTAACAGCTGAACCATCTCTCTAGCCCCAAGATTTGTATTTCTTGCCCTCTTTGGTATCTGTAAGCTGGCGGTAAGTTAGGGAGATGATCCAGCCATTGAAAGTGCTTGCTTGTGCTGGGAGTGGTGGCACACACCTTTAATCCCAGCACTGGGGAGGCAGAGATAGGAGGATTGCTGTGAGTTCAAGGCCACCCTGAGACTACCTAGTAAATTCCAGGTCAGCCTGGGCCAGAGTGAGACCTTCCCTCGAAAAAAAAAGTGCTTGCTTGCAAAGCCTACTGACCCAGGTTCCCCAGTACCCGCAAAATGCTGCATATGTCTGGAGTTCATTTACAGTGAAGAAGCCCTGGCACACCCATTCTCTCTCAAAAACCAAATAAAAATATCTTTTAAGAAAACCTAGAGGTTAAACTCTGAGTTCCTTAAACACATATATTTTATATCCTTCTGAGCATAGGAGTTTTTTAAATATTAATATTAACTTTAATTTATTTATTTGAGAGTGACAGACGTAGAAAGAGGCAAAGAGAGAGAGACTGGGCACACTAGGCCTACAGCCACCTGCAAACGAACTCCAGATGCATGCGCCATCTGGCTTATGTGGGTCCTGAGGAACTGAGCCTCAAACCGGGGTCCTTAGGCTTCACAGGCAAGTGCTTAACTGCTAAGCCATCTCTCCAGCCCAGCACAGGAGTTTTTAAATTTTTAAAAAATTATTTATTTGAGGGCTGGAGTGATGGCTTAGTGGTTAAGGCACTTACCTGTGAAGCCTAAGGACCCAGGTTTGATTCTCTAGGACCCATGTAAGCCAGATACACAAGGTGGCACATGCATCTGGAATTTGTTTGCAGTGGCTAGAGGCCCTGGCACATTCTCTTTCTTTCCCTCTGTCTCTAATAAATAATTGAAAATGAAAAAAAATTAATTATTTATTTGAGAGAGAGAAAGGGAAACACAGAGTGAGTATGGGCATGCCAGGGCCTCCTGCCACTGTAAATGAATTCCAGATGCATGCACCACTTAGTGCATCTGGCTTTACATGGGTATAGGAAATTGAACTTGGGTCCTTAGGCTTTGCAGGCAAGTGCCTTAACCACCGAGCCATCTCTCCAGCCAGCATAAGAGTTTTAAAATTAATTTTTTAGTTTAGCATACAAATAGTAGGTTTCAATATGACCCTTTCTCCTTTTCTTTCCCTCCCTTCCTTTCTCTTCCCTTCCCTTTCCCTTCCCTTCCTTCCTTCTTTTTTTTTTTTTTTTTTTTTTTTTTTTTTGAGACAAGACAGAGTTGCATGCAGCCTAAACTGGTCTCAAACTCACTATATAGCAAAGGATGACCTTGAACTTCTGATCTTGCCTCTCTCTCCCAAGTGCTAGGATTATATAGGCATGCCCTACTATACTCAGATTATCATTATGGCATTTTCTTACACATGTGTGTCATTATACTTTGTTCTCATAGTATAGGATTTAACTGTGTACTTTAAAATATATAATTCTTAAAAAAACCGGGCTTAGTGGCACACGTCTTTAATCCCAGCACTCAGGAGGCAGAGGTAGGAGGATCGCTGTGAATTCGAGGCCACCCTGAGATTACATAGTTAATTCCAGGTCAGCCTGGGCTCGAGAGAGACCCTACCTTGAAAAACAAACAAACAAAAAAACTCTGAGACCAGGGAGTAGAGATGACTTATTTTTGGTGGAAACAAAAGCATTTCCAACATTTCCTTTAGTTTTTTTTGTTTATATTTTTTCAGTGTGTGTTTGTGCGTGCGCGTTCTCCCAACAACCAGAGGAAGCTTAGAAGCAGATGCTTCCCTAGTCCAACCTCCAGATGAGGACACTGCCCATCCCATACCGTGATGGCAGCTTTGAGAGGACCCAGGACTTCTGGGCTACAGAAAAGTGGGGAATGAACTTGTGTGGTTTCAAGCCATCAGTTTGCAGTGATTTGTTATATAGCATTGAAAATTAATACAAGACTCTCCCGTGGCACTTAGCTAAGGCCTCTCATCAAGTTGATGAGTGTGTTGAGCTGAATCTATTTCTCTGCCTTTTTGTGAATGTATACCAAAATAACTGTCCCAATTGTTTTTATTTGGATGGCTATATAATTATATTTCAAAACAGAGCACTTTCCAGAGTAAAAGGGAGTTGCAATTAATAATTTAGTTGTAATCATTAACTGAGGGTCTTCCAGGCATAGCAGGAGATAGGAACGTCCGTACCATGCTATCTCACTGTTTATAGTCCTGGTGCCCCAGGCACCCATTGCTTCATTTGTTCATTGTCGGTCTTTTGAGTGATGTTCTTTCTTCTCCCTACCGACCTCACCCCTGGCTTCTGCTTAAGTAAAGCGGAGAGCCCTTTGCTCCTAACTCTGACAAAAGTGCAGGAAGTCATCAGGACAGCAGGCACATCTAGCCTCTGTGGAGACATGGCAGAGGCAAGGCTGGATAGTCCAAGTGGGTGGGGAGGGAAGCAGAGGAATTTACCAGAAACAGTTGTGGATTTGTTAGCGCTCCATTTTGTGGTCCTTTTCAATGTATACAACTCATTCTAGAAGTTTTTTCAGCCTGGTCCCTGGTTGTTCTAGTCCTGTTTTGTTGTGGTGGTGGGGAGAGAACCCGTTGAGTCACCTCCTGGTCTCCCTGTAGCATCTGGCCCATCGTCTCCAAGGCCTCTCTTCACATGGGGAGGAGACGTCCTCTTCCCTCACCTCCAAGATCTTCACCAGAAGAACCCTTGCCATGTGCTGCTTGAAGGCAAAGGGTCCTTCACTTTCACTGTGTCACTCTCAGTCCATTGCTTCACATTCAGCCTGTTCAGACACAAACATATGCCCCGCACCATTTGCTGCCATCTAATGTAGGCTCCAGACTAACCTCCTGAGACAGCGTGACACGTGCTTCACACTGGTTCCATGCTGACCAGAATGATGGGAAGCAGTCTTGACACTGCTTCCCAGTCCTGTTTTTATATGTCCTCTTAGGAACTTGAACCTGTTTGCTTCTCTCTCACACTCTCTTCCCTTCTTACTTCTCTCCATGCTTCTTCTTGTGTCTTTATAAATGGAACCTAGGGCCTCATACATGTGAAGCAAGCATTCTATCACTGAGCTTCATCTCAGCCCTAGAAACTGTTTTTTGTTTTCTTTTATTTGACTTGTGGGACAGACTAGCCTGGAATTTCCAATTTTTTCTACTACTGCTTAACACTTGGCCTAGTGGTCAAGGAAAATGCCTAAACCCTTCGTGATGGGGTGCCTGGCTAGCACCTGGACACATGCTGAACACACGTGAAATATCTTTTTTAAAATATTTAATTAATTTATTTATTTGAGAGAGGGAGAGAGAGAGAATGGGCACACTAGGGCCTCCTAGCCACTGCAAATGAACTGCAGATGAATGTGCCACCGTGTGCATCTGGCTTTACCATGGGTACTGGTGAATTGAACCTGGGTCCTTTGGTTTTGTCAGCAAATACCTTAACTGCTAAGCTATCTCTACAGCCCTCTTAAAAGCCTTTTTATGTTGTTGTTTTTTTTGTGTGTTTTTGTTTGTTTTGTGTTCTTGTTTGTTTTGGTTTTTCGAGGTAAGGTCTCACTCTAGCCCAGGCTGACCTGGAATTCACTATGTAATCTCAAGCTGGCCTCAAACTCATGGCACTCCACCTACCTCTGCCTCACAAGTGCTGGGATTAAAGGCCTGTGCCACCACACTGGCTTAAAAGCCTTTTTGAGCATCTTGCTTGACATATGATTTGTATGCCATAGAGTTGTTCCCTGTGCAAGTCCCTGGATTTTAGTGTACTCATAGTGTCTCAGCTTTCACCATTTTCTAATTTTAGAAATTCTCATTACCCAAGAAGAAACCTATCTGCAGTCACTTCCCATTTCCCTCTCAAATCTCTTCTCTGTCTTTCTACCTCTGGCATCTGCTCAACTGCTTTCTGTCTTTATGGATTTACCTATTCTGGACATTTCATAGAAATGGAATAATACAGTGCATGGTCTTTTGTGACTGTCAAAGCCTCACATTTTAATTATTAAAAAGGGAATGTAGTGTCTGCACTAGTTTTCACAGTATATACTTTTTTGTTTTAATGTAATGATATAATCATTTCTGAAGTTGCATACAGTTAAATGGTTGCCTGCCAGCATGTTCATGGAAGATGTGCCTAAAGCCTCACTCATGCTTCCCTCACTCTGAAAGGGATAGACCTAGTCAGCTCAGACAACATCTAGACCTCTTTCCATCAAGAGCAAGAACAAATGCCTCAGCAGATGTATAGATGATGAGGAAGATGGCGAACATCTTAACTCTGGAAGGAAAAGGTATATGATGTAGAAAATCTCTGAGAAAACAACTTAAGTGAAAAGGATTTATTTTGGCCCATGGTTTCAGAGGTTTCCGTCCATAGTGGGATGGCTCCATTTGCTTTGGGCCTGTCAGGTGAGGCAAGACCATCATGGCAGTGGGAGCGTATGGTGGGACCATGTGGCTCTTCTCACAGCAGCCAGGAAGCCTGGAGACAGAGAACAGAGAAGGAACAGTGACAAGATAGTATCAGTGACTTACTTTCAGCCTAGGCCCCTACCTCCACGTTTCCACTACCTCCCAATGATGCCATCAAATTAGGAACCCATGCACAGATTAACCCATTGGTGAGGTCCATGAACTTGTGGTCTAATCAGTTCCCCAAAGCTCCACCTTGGGACATTTTATTGGGGACCAAATCTCCAAGTCTTTCAACACATGAGCCATTGGAAAGAGGGGAGCACACTTTATAGCATGTTCCAAATCCTAACAAGGTTAATGGAAGTGCCAGCTAAAGAAGGTTCAGCTGGGCTGGGGAAATGGCTTAGTGGTTAAGGCGTTTTCCTGTTAAGACTAAGTACCCCGGTTTGATTCCTCAGGACCCACATAGCCAGATGCACAAGGGGGCGCATGTTTCTGGAGTTCTTTTGCAGTGGCTAGAGGCCCTGGCATGCCCATCCTCTCTTTCTCTCTATCTGCCTCTTCCTCCCCCCCTCTCTTTCTCAAACAAATAAATTATGTATATATATGGCTCAGCTGCCTTACATGTTGAGACTGTACCAAACAGCAAGTTACAGAGTCTAACTAATTTAGACAACCAGCTACAGGGCTGCAGGTGAGGGAACCCCCTTGGCTGTCAGGTTCCTGCCCAGGACTTCACTTTTCTGGTGTTGGGATGGGATTTGGAGGAGAGGGACCAAGGACAGGGATGGATGTGAAGTGCAAAATAGGTCTGAGGAGATGGTAGGATCTGCTCGGCTGGAGAGGGAGGCTTGGGCAAGCAGAGATCAGAAGACAGATATCCAGGGTTATTAGAGTCAGCTAAAGACATCACTACCATTTTATCTTGTTCTTGCTGGGGTCTACATGCTTCACAGAGTCCAAGACTGCTAGGCATGAGAAGGTGACCTGAGAGATTGGAAGTCAGCAGACTTTGACTTCATCTTTGTTAACTAAGCAAATCCAGTCATTACCCTGAGCTTCTAGAGCACTTTTAGCAATTTTTTTCCTGCAAATTAAAATAAATGTCAATACAATGACACGTCTGGGAAATAATTTAGTGTCCTTATATGTTTAAGAAAATTATATGCATAAATACAATATATTTTTTCCTTTGGATCTGTGTGAAACTAACATCTCCTTCCTTTGGGAACCTGTGTTCAGGTCTTTCGTGTTCCACATAGTCAACAAATAGCACAGAATATGTGTGGTTCATTGGCTAAAGTGCCTGCCTAGCATGTATAAAGCCTTGGGTTTAACCCAACACCACATTCTTGCTTATAATCTGAGCACTTGGGAGATGAGGCTGTTCTGGGCTACATAGCAAGTTCCAAGTCAGCCTAAATAGAGGTCTTAAATACAAACAAACATGCATCTGTATTCTCCATGCACAGATTTTTTTTGTTTTGTTTTGTTTTGTTTTTCGAGGTAGGGTCTCACTCTGGCTCAGGCTGACCTGGACTTCACTATGTAGTCTCAGGGTGGCCTTGAACTCTCGACGATCCTCCTACTTCTGCCTCCCGAGTGCTGGGATTAAAGGCTTGCACCACCACACCTGGCTTCATGCACAGATTAAAAAAAATTTTTTTTTCATTTATTTATTCTTTTTTTTCATTTATTTATCCTTTAGAGATAGAAATTGGTGGCATGCCAGGGCCTCCAGAGAGTGCAAACAAACTCGAGACACATTTGCCATCATGCCCATTCACAGATTTTTAAACTATATCATCCCACAAAGGCTATTTACATAGTGTTTAAGAATTATATATATAGCCAGGCATGGTGGTGCACGCCTTTCATCCCAGCACTCAGGAGGCAGAGGTAGGAGGATCGCTGAGAGTTCGAGGCTACCCTGAGACTACATAGTTAATTCCAGGTCAGCCTGGACCAGAGTGAGACCCTACCTTGCAAAAAACCAAAAAAAAAAAAAAAAAAAAAAAAAAAAAGAATTATATATAATCTTGGGCTGGAGAGGTGGCTTAGCAGTTAAAGTGTATGCCTGTGAAGCCTAAGGACCCCGGTTCAATTCTCCAGGTCCCACATAAGCCAGATGCACATGGTGGTGCATGCATCTGGAGTTTGTTTGCGGTGGCTAGAGGCCATGGCACGCCCATTCTCACTCTCTCTCTCCTTCTCTCTTTCTCTAATAAATAAAATAAAATAAAATCTTTTTTAAAAAGAATTATACATAATCTAGAGATGATTTAGAGTATACAGGAGGATTTGTGTACATCCTCAGTAAATACTATATCACTTCTTATCAAGAACTTGATTATCCTTAGATTTTGGCATTTTGATGATGGGAGAGCCTGGAACCAGCCCCCCTCAGATACGGAGGGATCCCTGGATATCTAGTCCTGTGCACAACACATGATAGTGCTGAACTGGAAAGGCCATATATATAATGAGCAGTTTTTGTCTTAGTGAAAGTATTTTATTGCTTTTTCCCCTCTGACTTCATTAACAAAAAAATTAAGAAGACTCTAAGAAAATGTATAAAGAAGAAAATGAAATGGACCTGAAATCCCATTGCCATAAGATAGCCATTATTAGCAGTTTGCTGACCATCTTTCATGCATGTTATACACACATCCCATTCTGGTTTTGTTTATTTGTTTATTTTTTTGAGGTAAGGTCTCACTCTAGCCCAAGTGCTAGGACTAAAGGCATGTGCCACCACACCCAGCCCATTCTGTTTTAATTGTTGATATTATTTCTATTTTAAACTGGGCATGGTGGCTCACACTTTTTTTTTTTTTTTTTTTGCTTTTCCGAGGTAGGGTTGGCTGACACTTTTAATACCAGCACTCGGGAAGCAGAGGTAGGAGGATTGCCATGAGTTCTAATAATAGTAACAAGACTTTTCTCATTTTGATCAACTCAAATGAATATCATCTCCCCACCCATGTAAACCAAAATGTCTGTTTCTATTTTACTCCATCCATTTAGATACATACACATAGAGAGGTAGGTGTTTTTTTACCTTGTTCATTTTGTCAAAATGGAATTTTGTGTGTTTGTGTCTATATGTGGATGTCACAGATACCTATGTTAGACTTCCATTTTAGTAAAATAAATCTCTGAAACTTGTCTTATCTGGTAGAGACCTTTTTTTAATGCATAACATTCCAAGACCTAGATCGCATTGCAGTTTTGTTGTTGTTGTTGTTTTTGTTTTTTTTTTTGTTTTTTTTTTTGAGGTAGGGTCTCACTCTGGCCCAGGCTGACCTGGAATTCACTATGTAGTCTCAGGATGTCCTCAAACTCACGGCGATCCTCCTACCTCTGCCTCCCAAGTGCTGGGATTAAAGGTGTGTGCCACCACGCCTGGTCTGTTTTTTGTTTGTTTGTTTGTTTTGTTTTGTTTTGTTTTGTTTTGTTTTGTTTTGTTTTTTGAGGTAGGGTCTCATTCTAGCTCAGGCTGACTTGGAATTCACTCTGTAGTCTCAGGGTGGCCTTGAACCCTCAGAGATCCTTCTACCTATGCCTCCTGAGTGCTGGAATTAAAGGCATACGCCACCATGCCTGGCAGTCTGTGTTTTGTTTTTTAAGATAGGATCTTACTTACTTAGGTTTTGGCCCTTGCCTTCCACTTTGTTTGAGGTAGGGTCTCTTGTTTGCTGCTGCATATACCAGGCTAGTTGGACTGTGAGCTTCTGGGGATTCTCCTGTCTTCCTCTCATACGGACAACATCCACTACTGCGTCTAGCTTTATGTGGGTACTGGGAATCCAAATTCAGTTTCTCATGCTTGAGTATCAAGTATTTTTACCTACTGAGCAATCCTTCCCAGCCCTGAAATCTTAATAGATATCTTTTTGAGAAAGTTCTAAAAGAGTATATAGTATTTCAGGGCCAGGTGTAGTGGCGCACACCTTTGATCCCAGCACTTGGGAGGCTGAGGTAGTAGAATGACTGTATTCAAGGCCAGCCTGGGACTATAGAGTGAGTTCCAGTTTGGCCTGGGCTAGAGTGAGACCCTACTTCAAAAAAACAAATCTACTACCAAGCACTGTGTTCTGCTCCACTCATGTCTTTGTCTGATCATATGCTGATTCCCTTATAGTTCTAACTACAGTGATTTCATATAGCATACTTTAATGTTTACCGAGGAAGCCCATAATAATCACACATCTTCAATATACAAATCAATGGTTTTTCTTGAGGAAGGGTCTCATTCTGGTCTAGCAGACTTGGAACTCACTTTGTAGCCCAGGCTGGCCTCAAATTCACTGTGATCCACCTACCTTAGCCTCTGAGTGCTAAGCTTGAGGATATTTTCAAAATTATGCAACCATCATACAATCTAAGTGTAGAAAATTTCCATCATTCCAAAAGAATCCTTAAGCCTATCTGCCATCATTTATCATCCCATCCCCAGCCCTAAGGCATATCAGTCAAATAAGTCAAAATAGTGAAGATACTCTCTATAGTTATACCTTTTCTTGTCCATTCTGGAAATGAGTTATTCTTCATGCTTAAATGCTTTGAAATGTTTTATATCATTGTAAATGCAACATCTTTCCTGTTTCTTGCTACTTATTTGCTAGAAATGGACTATAATATATTATAGACATGGCTTAGCAGTTAAGGTGCTTGCTTGCAAAGCCAAAAGATCCAGGTTTGCGTAACCCAGATGCACAAGGTAGCACAGGCATCAGGAGTTCATTTGCAGCTGCTAGAGGCCCTGGCCCACCCATTCTGTCCCCACCTCTCTCTATCTGCTTCTTTCTCACAGATAAATAAATAAAAATATAGAGCTAGAGAGATGGTTTAGTGGCTAAGGTGTTTGCCTGCAAAGCCAAAGGACCCAGGTTCAAGTCCCTAGGACCCATGTAAGCCAGAGGCACAAGGTGGCCGCATGCATCTGGAGTTCATCTGCAGTGGCTGCAGGCCCTGCCATGCCCATTCTATCTCTCTCTATCTCTCTAATATACAAATATTAAACTGATAAGAACAGATACTACACTTGATCTTAGCCAAAAGGCTGAGAAGTGATCTAATATATAAATAAATAAAATAAAAAATTGTTTAAAAATATTTTTAAAATATATAGTAAAAAATAGCCGGGCTTGGTGGTGCACACCTTTAATCCCAGAACTTGGGAGGCAGAGGTAGGAGGATCATCGTGAGTTCGAGGCCACCCTGAGACTACATAGTGACTTCCAGGTCAGCCTGGGCTAGAGCTTGAAAAACTGGAAAAAAAATTTTAAAAATATTTTTTGGGGGGCTGGAGATGGCTCAGCAGTTAAGGCACTTGCCTGCAAAGCTTAAGGACCTGAGTTTGATTCCCCCAGTTCCCACATGCAAAGCCTAAGGACTCAGGTTCAATTCCCCAGTACTCATGTAAAGATGCACAAGATGTTACATGTGTCTGTAGTTCATTTGCAGTGGCTAGAGGTCCTGGCACATCCATTCACTCTCTCAAGTAAGTAAAAATATATTTTAGGGGATGAAGAGATGGCTTAGCAGTTGAGCGCTGCCTGTGAAGCCTAATGACCTCGGTTCAAGGCTTGATTCCCCAGTACCCATGTAAGCCAGTTGCACAAGGTGGCTCATGCATCTGGAGTTCATTTACAGTGGCTGGAGGCCCTGGTGTGCCCATTCTCTCTCTCTGCCTCTTTCTCCTTCTGTCTGCTGCTTTCAAATAAATAAAATTTAAAAAGTAAAAAAATTTAATTATATTTTTATTTATTTATTTGAAAGTAGAGAGAGATAGAAGAGAAACAGACACAGAGAATGGGTATGCCAGGGCCTCCAGCCACTGCAAACGAACTCTGGATGCATGTGCCTCTTTGTGCATCTGGTTTCATGTGGGTATTGGGGAATCTATCACACCCTCCAAGGCTCAGGGTCCATTGCGGAAGAGGTGGCAGAAAGAATGTAAGAGCCAAAGGAAGGGTATGACTCCTTACAAAGCAGCTATCCAGGCAGAAACTGGCCTCAGTATCCATGACCTCACAGTGCCTAGCAATACCTTTAGAAGACCCTCATAATAGGGGAAAAAGATGATGACATCAAATTAAAAGAGAGACTAACGCAGACATGGAGGGGATATGATGGAGAGTGGCGTTCTGAAGGGGAATGGGGTGAGGGGAGGGAAATATCATGGTTTATTGTCTGCAAGTATAGAAGTATTTTGGCATTTTGATGATGGGAGAGCCTGGAACCAGCCCCCTCAGATACGGAGGGATCCCTGGATATCTAGTCCTGTGCACAACACATGATAGTGCTGAACTGGAAAGGCCATATATATAATGAGCAGTTTTTGTCTTAGTGAAAGTATTTTATTGCTTTTTCCCCTCTGACTTCATTAACAAAAAAATTAAGAAGACTCTAAGAAAATGTATAAAGAAGAAAATGAAATGGACCTGAAATCCCATTGCCATAAGATAGTTTGCTGACCATCTTTCATGCATGTTATACACACATCCCATTCTGGTTTTGTTTGTTTATTTGTTTATTTTTTTGAGGTAAGGTCTCACTCTAGCCCAAGTGCTAGGACTAAAGGCATGTGCCACCACACCCAGCCCATTCTGTTTTAATTGTTGATATTATTTCTATTTTAAACTGGGCATGGTGGCTCACACTTTTTTTTTTTTTTTTTTTTTGCTTTTCCGAGGTAGGGTTGGCTGACACTTTTAATACCAGCACTCGGGAAGCAGAGGTAGGAGGATTGCCATGAGTTCTAATAATAGTAACAAGACTTTTCTCATTTTGATCAACTCAAATGAATATCATCTCCCCACCCATGTAAACCAAAATGTCTGTTTCTATTTTACTCCATCCATTTAGATACATACACATAGAGAGGTAGGTGTTTTTTTACCTTGTTCATTTTGTCAAAATGGAATTTTATGTGTTTTGTGTCTATATGTGGATGTCACAGATACCTATGTTAGACTTCCATTTTAGTAAAATAAATCTCTGAAACTTGTCTTATCTGGTAGAGACCTTTTTTAATGCATAACATTTCCAAGACCTAGATCGCATTGCAGTTTTGTTGTTGTTGTTGTTTTTGTTTTTTTTTTTTGTTTTTTTTTTGAGGTAGGGTCTCACTCTGGCCCAGGCTGACCTGGAATTCACTATGTAGTCTCAGGATGTCCTCAAACTCACGGCGATCCTCCTACCTCTGCCTCCCAAGTGCTGGGATTAAAGGTGTGTGCCACCACGCCTGGTCTGGTTTTGTTTGTTTGTTTGTTTTTTGTTTTGTTTTGTTTTGTTTTGTTTTGTTTTGTTTTTTGAGGTAGGGTCTCATTCTAGCTCAGGCTGACTTGGAATTCACTCTGTAGTCTCAGGGTGGCCTTGAACCCTCAGAGATCCTTCTACCTATGCCTCCTGAGTGCTGGGATTAAAGGCATACGCCACCATGCCTGGCAGTCTGCGTTTTGTTTTTTAAGATAGGATCTTACTTACTTGGGTTTTGGCCCTTGCCTTCCACTTTGTTTGAGGTAGGGTCTCTTGTTTGCTGCTGCATATACCAGGCTAGTTGGACTGTGAGCTTCTGGGGATTCTCCTGTCTTCCTCTCATACGGACAACATCCACTACTGCGTCTAGCTTTATGTGGGTACTGGGAATCCAAATTCAGTTTCTCATGCTTGAGTATCAAGTATTTTTTACCTACTGAGCAATCCTTCCCAGCCCTGAAATCTTAATAGATATCTTTTTGAGAAATTTCTAAAAGAGTATATAGTATTTCAGGGCCAGGTGTAGTGGCGCACACCTTTGATCCCAGCACTTGGGAGGCTGAGGTAGTAGAATGACTGTATTCAAGGCCAGCCTGGGACTATAGAGTGAGTTCCAGTTTGGCCTGGGCTAGAGTGAGACCCTACTTCAAAAAAACAAATCTACTACCAAGCACTGTATTCTGCTCCACTCATGTCTTTGTCTGATCATATGCTGATTCCCTTATAGTTCTAACTACAGTGATTTCATATAGCATACTTTAATGTTTACCGAGGAAGCCCATAATAATCACACATCTTCAATATACAAATCAATGGTTTTTCTTGAGGAAGGGTCTCATTCTGGTCTAGCAGACTTGGAACTCACTTTGTAGCCCAGGCTGGCCTCAAATTCACTGTGATCCACCTACCTTAGCCTCTGAGTGCTAAGCTTGAGGATATTTTCAAAATTATGCAACCATCATACAATCTAAGTGTAGAAAATTTCCATCATTCCAAAAAGAATCCTTAAGCCTATCTGCCATCATTTATCATCCCATCCCCAGCCCTAAGGCATATCAGTCAAATAAGTCAAAATAGTGAAGATACTCTCTATAGTTATACCTTTTCTTGTCCATTCTGGAAATGAGTTATTCTTCATGCTTAAATGCCTTGAAATGTTTTATATCATTGTAAATGCAACATCTTTCCTGTTTCTTGCTACTTATTTGCTAGAAATGGACTATAATATATTATAGACATGGCTTAGCAGTTAAGGTGCTTGCTTGCAAAGCCAAAAGATCCAGGTTTGCGTAACCCAGATGCACAAGGTAGCACAGGCATCAGGAGTTCATTTGCAGCTGCTAGAGGCCCTGGCCCACCCATTCTGTCCCCACCTCTCTCTATCTGCTTCTTTCTCACAGATAAATAAATAAAAATATAGAGCTAGAGAGATGGTTTAGTGGCTAAGGTGTTTGCCTGCAAAGCCAAAGGACCCAGGTTCAAGTCCCTAGGACCCATGTAAGCCAGAGGCACAAGGTGGCCGCATGTATCTGGAGTTCATCTGCAGTGGCTGCAGGCCCTGCCATGCCCATTCTATCTCTCTCTATCTCTCTAATATACAAATATTAAACTGATAAGAACAGATACTACACTTGATCTTAGCCAAAAGACTGAGAAGCGATCTAATATATAAATAAATAAAATAAAAAATTGTTTAAAAATATTTTTAAAATATATAGTAAAAAATAGCCGGGCTTGGTGGTGCACACCTTTAATCCCAGAACTTGGGAGGCAGAGGTAGGAGGATCATCGTGAGTTCGAGGCCACCCTGAGACTACATAGTGACTTCCAGGTCAGCCTGGGCTAGAGCTTGAAAAACTGGAAAAAAAATTTTTTAAATATTTTTTGGGGGGCTGGAGATGGCTCAGCAGTTAAGGCACTTGCCTGCAAAGCTTAAGGACCTGAGTTTGATTCCCCCAGTTCCCACATGCAAAGCCTAAGGACTCAGGTTCAATTCCCCAGTACTCATGTAAAGATGCACAAGATGTTACATGTGTCTGTAGTTCATTTGCAGTGGCTAGAGGTCCTGGCACATCCATTCACTCTCTCAAGTAAGTAAAAATATATTTTAGGGGATGAAGAGATGGCTTAGCAGTTGAGCGCTGCCTGTGAAGCCTAATGACCTCGGTTCAAGGCTTGATTCCCCAGTACCCATGTAAGCCAGTTGCACAAGGTGGCTCATGCATCTGGAGTTCATTTACAGTGGCTGGAGGCCCTGGTGTGCCCATTCTCTCTCTCTGCCTCTTTCTCTTTCTGTCTGCTGCTTTCAAATAAATAAAATTTAAAAAGTAAAAAAATTTAATTATATTTTTATTTATTTATTTGAAAGTAGAGAGAGATAGAAGAGAAACAGACACAGAGAATGGGTATGCCAGGGCCTCCAGCCACTGCAAACGAACTCTGGATGCATGTGCCTCTTTGTGCATCTGGTTTCATGTGGGTATTGGGGAATCTATCACACCCTCCAAGGCTCAGGGTCCATTGCGGAAGAGGTGGCAGAAAGAATGTAAGAGCCAAAGGAAGGGTATGACTCCTTACAAAGCAGCTATCCAGGCAGAAACTGGCCTCAATATCCATGACCTCACAGTGCCTAGCAATACCTTTAGAAGACCCTCATAATAGGAGAAAAAGATGATGACATCAAATTAAAAGAGAGACTAACGCAGACATGGAGGGGATATGATGGAGAGTGGCGTTCTGAAGGGGAATGGGGTGAGGGGAGGGAAATATCATGGTTTATTGTCTGCAAGTATAGAAGTGTTCATAAAAAAAATGGTCGTTAGGTTTTGTAGGCAAGCACCTTAACCACTGAGCAATCTTTCCAGCCCCCACACTCTTTTTTTGCTTTTATTTTTTAAATATTTATTTATTTTCAAGCAAAGAGAGGCAGACACAGAGTGGAAGACAGAATGGGAGCACCAGGGCCTCCTGCCATTGCAAAGGAACTCCAGATGCATGTGCCACTTTGTGCATCTGGTTTTATGTGGACACTGGGGATTCAAACCTAGGTCATCAGGCTTTGTAGGCAAGCATCTTGACCACTGAGCCATCTCTCCAGCCCCAACACTCTTATTTTAAAAATCCTCTTCTTCATGTTTATCTTGAGGATTTCATTTCTTTATCTTACTGCATTTTCTATTAACTTACAAGCATTATTTTAGGGTTTTTGTTTGTTTGTTTGTTTGTTTTTTTTTTTTTCAAGGTAGGGTTTCACTCTAGCCCAGGCTGACCTGGAATTCACTATGTACTCTCAGGGTGGCTTTGAACTCGTGGCAATTCTCCTACCTCTGCCTCCCGAGTGCTGGGATTAAAGGCATGCACCACCACACTTTTAGATATTTTATTTATGTTTTATTTATTTGAGAAAAAGAGACACAGAGAAAGAGGCAGGTAGAGAGAGAGAATGGGCATGCCAGGGTCTCCTGCCACTGCAAATGAACTTCAGACAAATGTGCCACTTTGTGCATCTGGCTTTAAATGGGTACTGGAGAATCAAAACCAGACCATCAGGCTTTGCAAGCAAGTGCCTTTAACCACTGAGCCATCTCTCCAGCCCACAAAGATTATTTAATAATAGTAGTCAGGAGAGTTATCCCTGCTATATTATAATGACTTCAGCTTTAATGGCTCACCTATTAGAATATTTCTTTTATAATTTTTTTTCATTTTGTTAACCTATCATCCTTACATTTGAGCAGTTTAGTTCTGTTCTATTGTTAGAATTTTTATTGGAAATGGTATTTTATCAGATCTGTTTTCAGCATTTATTTGGACTGCTTAGCTAGTATAAAAAATTATATTGTTGGGCTGGAGGGATGGCTTAGCAGTTAAGGCGTTTGCCTGCAAAGCCAAAGGACCCAGGTTCGACTCTCCAGGACCCACGTTAGCCAGATGCACAAGGGGGCACACGCATCTGGAGTTCTTTTGCAGTGGCTAGAGGTCCTGGCGCGCCCATTCTCTCTTTCTCCCCCCTTACTCTGTCAAATAAATAAATATTTAAAAATTATACTGTTAAATTCCATGACCATGCATCGCCCTTATTTTATGGAGAAAATCCTAGGAGGTGAGTCGGTATTTTCCTTTGATACACTGCTACATCATGTTTGCTAGTACTGTATTTTGTATCTTTCATTTGAATTACTTTGGCCCCTTTGTCAAAAATCAGCTGGTCATACATATGTAGTTCTATTTCTGGACTCTCTTCTGTACTATGCATATATTTGTCTGTTCTTACGATTTGACACTGTCTTGGCACTGTAGCTGCATAGTAAGTCTTGAAACCAGGAGTTTATCTTCCTAATTTGTCTTTTTTCAAAATTGGTTTGCTTATTCTAGGTCTTGGGCATTTTTATATAAATTTGAGATCACTTTATCAACATCTACAGATGACCTGTTAGTACTTTGATATGAGGTAGAATCTAAAGATCAAATTGGGAAGAACTGGCTTTTAAAAAATTTTTATTTTGTTGTGTGAGTGTGTGCATACACCAAGCTGTTTGACTGCAGCAAACGAGTGCCAGACATAAGAGTCACTTTGCTTCTAGCTTATCAAACCTGGACTGGCATGCTTTGTAAGCATGCACCTTTAACCATGGAATCATCTCTCCACTCAGAAAATTTACATCTTGATACTGTTTTACAGTCCATGAACACATTGTATTTCATTTATTTAATTTTCTTAAATATCCAATTTCAACATCACTGTTTCATTATGCAGATTTTGCATGTATTTTGTTTTGAAGCAAGGTCTCATTCTAGCCAAGGCTAGCCTGAAACTCATTCTGTAACTCCAGGCTGGCCTTGAACTCATAGTGATCCTCCTGCCTCAGCCTCCCAAGTGCTTATGCCACCACACCTGGCTCATCCCTTTCTTGATGCAATTTAAATGAGATAAAGATGGTTTAATAGTGGAACTTATCTCATTCTGTCAGTTTTCAGAAAAGCATTGGATTAAAAAAAAGAAAAGCATTGGATCACTTGAATTCAATAAAATAAGGGAGATTGGGATGGACAATGTCTAGAATGGTTGGGGTCTGGCAAAGGATGACAGGTGACAATCATTGGAGCAGCTTCATTCCACTGTGCAGAATGCCTGTGATGCCAAGGAACAGCTGGTAGGTAACTCAGAAAGGCATCTGGCAAAAACAGGTGGGTAGAGGCCTCTGGTGTGGGAGTATAGGCACAGGTAGAGAGGCAAACAGCTGGTGTCAGGAAAGAGTGCCAACAGATGTAACTCCTCAGACATGCACACCTCAGCTCTCTGAGGGAGACAATAGCAGCAACTGAGAAGAATGTACAGGTTCCTGGAAGCAAGAAACTAGGCTGTTTACAAATAGCATCTGGGCACAGGGAATCAGTATGTAATACAGATCTGGGGTCGGACTCTTCAGACAGCAGAGTTGGAGTAAGCAGTCAGGTTTGTCCAGCACGACCAGCTATTTCAACGTGGGTTCTCCAAGTGCTGGACTCAACTTCTCTTTAAGGACTGGTTCTTGGCCTGTGTCCAGAGTGAGAAAAGAAGAGTGAGAAAAGAGGCTGCCAGGGACTAGGAACCAAGAAAATCTGGATAGTTCTTCTGGTCACAGCAAGGAAAAGAGCAATTACACCCACATTTCCTGGTGTTGACATAGCTCTTCTAGCTCCCTACTATGTATTGAAATTTCTGCCTATAAATTTCTTCCCACTATGAACTTCTGACTCTTTGAGAATTGGCTCAGTATCTGTCACCTTATACAGGGCCATGTAGTAGGCATTAACCCTGTGTATGAGTTACTCTTCTTGCTGTGATAAAATACCTGAAAGAAGCAACCTAAAGGAGGATTTATTTTGGTTCATGATTTAGAGGGTACAGTCCATCCTGAGGGGGGAAGGCATGGCGGAGTGTATGGCAGCTCACAGCTGTGGCAGAGGGAGTAGGAGGACTGCTTGCTCACATCTCACAGATTAGGTGACAGAGCTCAGGCTAAGACACAGGGAGGCATCGCCTTCAAGGCCTGCTTCCCAGTGACCTTCTTCCTCCAGCGAGGCGCCACCTTCTAAAGATTCTACAACCTCCAACAACACCACCAGATCAGCTGAGGGCCAAGTATTCACTCTGTGCATAAGGCTTTACTTGGGTGCTGGGGAATTAAACCCAGGATGATGGGCTTTGCAATAAAATACCTTTTAACCACTAAGCCATCTCCCCAGCCCCACAGACCAAGTAATTGAACCACATGAGCCTGTGGTGGAAATATCACATTCAAACCATAACACTGTGTCTCTGTGATCTGATTTGCAATTTAGAAAAGCCCAATATGTGAACAGTGTAGAGATCCAGACACCAATTAGAGTATCCGTGAAATAATGATGTCATAGTTCAGGTAGACAATAAGGGCTTGAACTGAGCACAATAGTAGATAGAAAAAAATGCTTGAGTACAGTGCTTGGCTTGAGAACTACTTTCATGGCCAGTTGTGAGGTGGTTTCCTTGAAGTGCCATGTATTAAGAGCTATCCTCTGCCTTGACACTCAGTAGTACTCAGGATTAATTCTCTGTTACCTTGGGTGATGGAGTTAAATGTCATCTACTGACTAATCTGAAGGATTCCTAGAGAGAGAAGGTAAAATCAACTTTAGGAAAGTTTTGTATTTATTTATTTTAATTTTTAATATATTTTTTACTTTTTTATTTTTATTTTTTTTATTTGAGAAAGATAGAGAGGAGAGAGAGAATGGGTGCACCAGGGCCTCCAGCCATTGCAAATGAACTTCAGATACATGTGCCACCATGTGCATCTGGCTTATGTGGGTACTGGGTCCTTAGGTTTCACAGACAAATGCCTTAACTGCTAAGCCATCCCTCCAGCCCTATTTTAACTTTTTTTTTTTTTTTTTTTTTGGAGATAGGGTTTCACTCTAGCCCAGGCTGACCTGGAGTTAACTATGTAGTCTCAGGGTGGCCTTGAACTCATGACAATCCTCCTACCTCTGCCTCCCGAGGGCTGGGATTAAAAGCGTGCCACCATGTCCAGTTTATTTTAACTTTTGAAACAAGATCTTATGTGTAGTCCTGGAATGACCTCCCAGTCTATTCATTAAAATAATGGATCCTTTCTGAGATCTGCTCTTTCCTTTTCTATTCTGTGGGCACTATCTAATTAATCCACTGTACCCTCACATCTCTCTACTGCAGCCATTTTCCTCCTTCCTTTAGGTAGCCTGGGTCAGGTAAAGAAATGGCTATCAGCTCCTATATCACAGTTTCATGAGTGCTGGGATTAAAGGCATATGCCACAATGCCCAGCTTTTTTTTTTTTTTTTTTTTTAATTTAAAGCAGAGTATTACTCTAGCCCAAGCTGACCTGGAACTCATTCATAGTCCAGGCTGGCCTTGAACTCACAGTGATCCTCCTCCCTCAGGAGGCAGAGGTAGGAGGATTGTCGTGAGTTCGAGGCCAGCCTGAGACTACATAGGGAATTCCAGGTCAGCCTGGACTAGAGCAAGACCCTTACCTCAAAAAACAAAAACAAAACAAAACCACAAAAAGGCTGGAGAGATGGTTTAGCAGTTAAGGCACTTGCCTACAAAGCCAAAGGACCTAAGTTTAAATCCCCAGTACCCACATAAAGCCAGATGCACAAGGTGGCATATGTGTCTGGAGTTTGTTTGCAGTGGCTAGGGACCCTGGCATACCCATTCTTTCTCTTTCCCTCCCTCTCTCTCTAATAAATAAATAAAACATTTTTTAAAAACCCCAAGAATGGGCTGGAGAGATGGCTTAGCGGCTAAGGCGCCTGCTTGCTAAGCCTAAGAACACTGGTTCCAATGTCCAGCGGTTCCAATCTCCAGGTCCCACATTTAGCCAGATGCAAAGTGAGGCAAGGGCGCAATGCCACACTTGCCCACAAAGGGGGCGCACGCATCTGGATTTCGTTCACAGCAGCTGAGAGACTGCTGGGGCGCCCATCTCTGTCTTCCTCTCCCTCTCTGTCTATCTCTCTGTCTCTCTCTCCAAAAATAAATAAAAAATAATAAAAAATAATTTAAAAAAACAACCCCAAGAATGGAATCATACCATATTTACTATTTCTTTTTTGTATGTGTGTGTATGTATGTGTGGGCACACATGTGTGCAGGTACATGTGCCAGAGGTCAATATCAGCTGTTTTCTTCAAAAGTTCATATATATATATATAATAATTTTTTTTTTGAGACAGGGTCCCTCATTGAACCTTGAGCTACCAATTCAGCTATACTAGCTAGCTAGTGAACCTACGGATCCTCCTGTCTCCACCTTTTCAGCTTTTACATAAATGTTGGGGATCTGCACTCAGGTCCGTATGCTTGCATAACAAGGACTTTATCCACTGAGCCATCTCCCTAGCTTTGTATATACGATTTCATGTCTGCTTCTTTCCCTACATTATTGTTGCATATAACTATAGTTAGTTCACACTAATTTCTAGCTTAAAAGAAAAAAATGACTTTTTTGTGTTCCATTTAAGTTCAAATCTAGTTTCTTTTTTTCCTTTGGTTTTTCAAGGTAGGGTCTCATTCTAGCCCACAGTCTCAAGGTGGCCTCAAACTCACTGTAATCCTCCTACTTCTGCCTTTCAAGTACTGGGATTAAAGGCATGTGCTCCCACACACAGCCACATTTTTTTTTTTTGTTTTGTTTTTTTTTTTTTGTTTTTTGTTTTGCGAGGTAGGGTTTCACTCTGGTCCAGGCTGACCTGGAATTAACTATGTAGTCTCAGGGTGGCCCCGAACTCTCAGTGATCCTCCTACCTCTGCCTCCCGAGTGCTGGGATTAAAGGCGTGCGCCACCACGCCCGGCCCACATTTTGTTTTTCAGGTAGCTCAGACTTGTACTACTGCAGTAAGGAAAAGGTGTTTATGTTCTGCTTGTGACTTCCACCAATCTGAGAACATAGACTCAAACTGAGAAAAGTCCTTTGCCCAACACCTGCCCCCTCTACCCTGGGAGAAGTTCTGGGAAGCAGCTACTCTAGGTTGCTGGAGCTCTTTGAGTTGCAGCTGCTTCGTCCAAAGGGTTATGATGGAATTCTTTCTGGGGTCTGGGACAGCTGGCAGGAGGCCTGGAAAGCTCAGCTGAGGGAGTGGGGAGGGAGCTGTGATAGTGGTGGCTTTTGGTCACAAATGCTGGGTATTCTCTGGTTAAAATCTTAATTGGGAGTCTGGAATTCTTTTCTCCCATGTATGCACACCTGTCAGCTCTTCTACAAGGTCTGGGGGAATGAGCTTGTAGAGGTGGAGTTTCATCATATTTACATTTCCTAGTACTTGGCCTGTGGATACTAAGAAGGGGCCATGTTTCTGCTTGCATGATCAAGGCTCCTGTCCCAACCTATCTCTCCCCCCTCCCCCACACTGTTTTCCAACAACTGCCAGTTTCTCTTCTGTGCCTTACAGCAAGTGCTCTGTTGCTCCAGTCTTTCCACCCTCTCACAACTAATCCTTGGAGATATGGCTTTTGTCTTCTGCACACTGAGGCTTCTGGATCATTAGGGCCAGTCATGCTGAGCCAGGCCAATCCAGATGAACCCATGGGATTAAAACCTCTTACTTGATCTTAGCTTGTTAATGCACATCCTTGGCTCCACATTCACTTTTCTGAAGTTATATTCCCTTTATCTCCTCCTTGCCTGGGTTTGGCTTGTAGCTCATTTTTTAAACTTTCTCAGGTGAAAGCCCTGACTCAGTATATTCACAGCCATCACATGACCATGGGTACTGTTTGTAACCCATAGCCTCCTCAGGTCAATTTGGTCCTCCCCTACAATGTAATGATAATGGTGGTACAGAACTCCAGATGCAGGTGCTTTGTGGTCTAGTACAGAGCACCCTGGATCAGTCCTTCCTCAAAATGACATGTGTTATCCATGAGCCTCCTGGAACTGCTCAGCTCCAGGTTAATGAAAGGAGGGTTGGTGAGACATTAAGAGTCCACCTTACAAACTGGTTTGGTGTAAGACCAGGTTTGTGACTACAAAGAACACAGAAAGTCACATGGTAGGTGTAAAATGGTCACAGCCTCTCTATAGCTTCTGCCTCCATGTGCTCCTCTTCTGCCTGTTTGGTCCTTATTCCTGTCTAGACTTCTGGTGCCCAAGCCCCAGGGGAAAAATGAAGGAGCCAGGTATAGTGACACATGTCTTTAATCCCAGCACTAGGAGGCAGAGGAAGGTGGATCGGCATGAATTCGAGGCCACTCAGGGACTACATGGTGAGTTCTAGGTCGGCCTGGGTTAGGGAGTGAGACCCTACCTCGAAAAAACTATATATATTTAGGGCTGGAGAAATGGCTTAGCAGTTAAAGTGCTTGCTGGTAAAGCCAAAGGACCTAGGTTTGATTCTCCAGTACCCACATAAAGCCAGATGCACAAGGTGGCACATGCATCTGGAGTTCGTTTGCAGTGTCTAGAGGCCCTGGCTTGCCCATTCTATATGCCACTTTCTCTCTCTCTCTTAAATAAATAAAAAAATATTTTTTAAAAAATGAAGATACTTCCCTTTTACTCTTGCTGCTTCCTCTACCTAAGGCAGGGTTCTACTTGCAGAATCCCTCAAAACATTTTTTTTTTTTTTTGGAGAGAGACAGAGAGAGAGGGAGAGGAAGACAGATAGAGGTGGGCGTGCCAGCAGCTGAGTCTCAGCTGCTGGGAATGAAATCCAGATGCGTGCACCCCCTGGTGGTCAAGTGCGGCTTTGCGCCCTTGCGTCACTTTGCATCTGGCTAAACGTGGGACCTGGAGATTTGGACTGCTGGAGATTGGAACCAGCATTCTTAGGTTTAGGAAGCAAGCACCTTAACTGCTAAACCATCTCTCCAGCCCCCTCAAAACATTTTTGTGAAAACCTCCCAGCTGTCCAAAATCAGGTCCATCACTCAGACCAGCCCTCCTGAACATTGATCCTGGCCTGGGGTGTCTGGGGGGAAGTGACTGGGATAGTGAGTTGGTTTGAGACAGGTTGTCAGTGGAACATCACAGAAGAATGGTCTAGTGGGCATTTGGATGATATAAAAATGTCCCATTCTCTCATTAGCATAGAATAGGTTTTCAGATTCCTGCTTAATTAAGAAAACAGAGAACCAGGGGTGGTAAAGAACTCAGTTCCAAGACAGATAAAGTTTGAGTGTGGGACGTCAGAGAAAGGCGGTCATATAGGAGTGGAAAGAGCTGCCTTTCTTTTTTAATTGATTGTCCAGCTGTTACTGGTCATGACCCCACACAAATACATATACTAGGGAGTAATTAACCCTGAAAAAAAGGGACAGGGCTTGAATGATGGTGGGGCTGAGCCCACAGGTCTTTGTGTCATTTTCCTGTTTTCCTTATTTAGCCATAAATATTATTTATTCTATTTAATTATATACTATTCTATTTATTTTTAGTGCTGGGGATTGAACCCAGAGCATATCACATGTTAATACATATGTTCTACCACTGAGCTAGCCTTGTCCCATAAATATTATTTTAAATCACTTAGCAGTTGATTAAAGCCATTAATGATTAAGGTAATGCTTAATACTTTCTAAATTTAGAAGACAATTTACTTTTTTTAAGACTTGAATTTATTCACTTAAACCCTCAGCATTTCTCACTCACCTCAAACTTCCCCTTTGGTTTTTGTAATCTTTTGAGCCTTTGCCTTGCTATCTTTTTTTTTTTTTTTTTGGTTTTTCGAGGCAGGGTCTCACTCTGGCCCAAGCTGACCTGGAATGAACTATGTAGTAACTCACAGTGATCCTCCTACCTCTGCCTCCCGAGTGCTGGGATTAAAGGCATGCACCACCATGCCTGGCCTGACTTGTTATCTTTTTTAAAAAAATATTTTTGTTAGCCGGGCATGGTGGCGCACGCCTTTAATCCCAACACTCGGGAGGCAGAGGTAGGAGGATTGCCGAGAGTTCGAGGCCACCTTTTTCTTTTTTGAGGTAGGGTCTCAATCCAGCCCAGGCTGACCTGGAATTCACTATGTAGTCTCAGGGTGGCCTCGAACTCACAGTGATCCTCCTACCTCTGCCTCCCAAGTGCTGGGATTAAAGGTGTGCGCCACCACACCCGGCTCTTTTTACTTATTTATTGAGAGAGAGAAAGAAGCAGAGAGAGAGAGGAGCAGATAGAGAATGGGTATGCCAGGGCCTCCAGCTATTGCAAACGAACTCTAGAAGCATGCACCACCTTGTGCATCTGACTTACATGAGTCCTGGGGAATCAAACCTAGGTTCTTAGGCGTTGCAGGCAACTGCCTTAACTGTTAAGCAATTTCTCCAGCCCTGACTTGTTACCTTTTATCTCACAAGAGAATCCCTTTCCTGAGTGACTCCAGGTTGCTCTGTGTCAGCTCTCCTTATACAGCTCCCTTCCTTTTTGGTTGTTCAGTGTTGGGATCAAACTTAGGGCTTCACTTACTAACCAGGCAAGCACTTCCCCTGAGCTACTCTCCATTTCCTTAGCCCTTTGGGGATGGATGGCTCTCTTATGGAGATGGCTGCTAAATGCCACCTTGTTGTTTCTTTCCTTTGTGCTGATGAGAAGAAAAGTAGCTGCAGGGTTCTTTTTTTTTTCTTTTCTTTTTCCTCCCCAAACAACTGCCATGAGTTACATGTTGCCTTTTGTTCCTTATGCAAGTGTTAACTGCTTGGTGCTGAGGAAAAGCATACCAGCCAGCTTGTGTTCTCTGTGACCTGCACTGGCTTCACCTATGACCTTAGGGTTGCCACCTCGGATGCCATTAGGGTTGGTTTAAATGCCTTGTGTCATGGAGCAGTTGAGGAGCTCTCCTCTTGCCTATTCTTTGACATCCCAGGGGAAGGTTATGGAAAATCACATTTCTTCCATGGATTCTGTCAAAATAGAGATAAGAGTCAACCAACACCTGTTAAAAAGAGGAATCTATGCTGGGGGTGTAACTCATTTGGTAGAGTGCTTGTCTAGCATGCACAAAGCCCTGAGTTCAATTCCCAGTGCTTCACAAGGTCATCCTCAGCTGCACAGCAAGTTCAAAACCAGCCTGGGGGCTGGAGAGATGGCTTAGCGGTTAAGGCGCCTGCCTGCTAAGCCTAAGAACCCGGTTCCAATCTCCAGGTCCCACGTTTAGCCAGATGCAAAGTGACGCAAGCACGCAATGCCGCACTTGCCCACAAGGGGGCGCATGCATCTGGATTTCATTCACAGCAGCTGAGAGACTGCTGGCGCGCCCATCTCTGTCTCCCTCTCCCTCTCTCTCTGTCTGTCTCTCTCTGTGTCTCTCTCCAAAAATAAAAAATAAAATAAAATAAAAACAGCCTGGTCAACATAAGACCATAGCCCTCCCAAAAAAAAAAAAAAAAAAAAAAAAAAAAAAAGGAGTCTATATCTTAAACTAATGCCAAGTTTCATGTTCTGTATGCATGAAGGATCTCCTTTGCACCTATTTTGGCTCCTTGTGCCTATGTGGTCTCTAGCTGAGTTTGTGTGGGACAGGCTGTGCAGGCTTCCTTTGTTTGACATCTCCCTATAGGCACGGGGATCTGGGGAAGGTGATGACAGAAGCAGACCATTCCAACACACAGGGAAGAGGTTGGCATTTCCTTGGCAGAACACTGTTATTCTTCTAAGAGTGTAGGGTATGTGCATTTCATGGATGAGCAGCAAAGGGTGCCTTAACCTTGACTGTCCATCCGCTCAGCAAGATGTTCCTTGTGCAGTTCTATGTTAGAATGTTCAGACTCAGTGTTCAAAAGATGGAGGTGCTGTTATTCAGTAAGACTGGTTTTGGAGAGCAGTAAGTGTTGCTATTTTAAACATGAAGAGGCTCTGAAAGATCTCACTCCCTGGTTGTAGTGTTGTCTCCCACCCAGAAGTCCCTGTTCCCAGCATGGTATGTCACCCTAGCTCTAACCCATAACTGGCTGGGGAGCATACGGAGTCTATGCCACAGAATCAGGAAATCTGGGAATACAAGCTGTTTATAGTTGGATAATTCTTGGCATATCAAGACACACACCATCTTGCTGTAGAAGGCATCATTGCTTCCTGAATAAATTGTAGAATTCTTCCAATATGCAGTATAGCACCACACTATTCCTCTGAAGCTGATTCCCTTTTTTGTTAAGTCCAGAGGCTGGAGGGTGTTAGAGCAAACTCGAATCTGTCAAGCTCTAGAATTTGATACTTGTGATTTACGCTTTCTTTTTTTAAAATATTTTATTTTATTTTTGGTCTTAAAATTTTTTTTTGTTTTTTTGTTTTTGTTTTTCAAGGTAGGGTTTCACTCTGGTACAGGTCAGCCTGGAATTCACTATGTAGTCTCAGGGTGGCCTCGAACTCATGGCGATCCTCCTACCTCTGCCTCCCGAGTGCTGGGATTAAAGGCGTGCACCACCACGCCCAGCTAAAATTTTTTTGTTTATTTTTATTTATTTATTTGAGAGCGACAGACAGACAGACAGAGAAAGAGTCAGAGAGAGAGAATGGGTGTACAGGGCCTCCAGCCACTACAAATGAACTCCAAATACATGCTTCACCTTGTACATCTGGCTTAAGTCGGTACTAGGGAATCTAGCCTTGAACCGGTGTCCTTAGGCTTCACAGGCATGCGCTTAACTGCTAAGCCATCTTTCCAGCCCTATGCTCTTCTAATAGCTTTAACTATGTGGCATTTTAAATTTTCTGCCTGAAAGGACAAATATGTGTTCTGAATTCTTTTGCTTGCACAGACAAAAGAGCTGGTTGAATATTTTGTTGTTGTTGTTAAACATAGGGATCAGAAGTTTTTCAAAGAGGTGACATTTATTTTAAGGCCCAGTTGTTCCTTAATGGTGACTTGATTATAATGTTCACTTCTGTCTGATATAAATCCATTCAGACTGCAATAACAAAGCACACTCCTTTAATTCTAAGCACTTAGAAGGCAGAGGTAGGAGGATCACCATGAGTTTGAGGATACCCTGAGAATACATACTGAATTATAGGTCAGTCTGGGCTAGAGCAAGACCCTACCTTGAAAAACAAAAACAAAAAATAAAAAAATAAAAGCATGGAGGGTCAGACATGGTGGTGCACACCTTTAATCCCAGCACTCAGGAGGCAGAGGTAGAGCATCACCATGAGTTTGAGGCCAGCCTGGAACTACAGTGTGAGCGCCAGGTCAGCCTGGGCTAGAGTGAGACCCTACCCCCCAAACAAAAACAAAAACAAACACCGCATAGATTTAGAGGGTAGGGAGATGGTTCAGTGGTTAAAAACATTTGCTTACAAAGCCTGTGGTCCAGGGTTCAATTCCCCAGCATCTACATGTTGTAGTCAGTTCCATGATGCTGGGATGAACATCCAACCAAACATAGTTAAAGAGAGAAATGAGATTTATTTCAGGCTTATAGATCCAGGGGAAGTTCCATCAATGGCAGAAGAAGCTGGCCGCCTTT
The DNA here is from genome assembly GCA_036365145.1 of Orientallactaga sibirica. Taxonomy (NCBI): domain Eukaryota; kingdom Metazoa; phylum Chordata; class Mammalia; order Rodentia; family Dipodidae; genus Orientallactaga; species Orientallactaga sibirica. The sequence continues at coordinate 16,039,300 of JAEOAD010000052.1, read as the reverse complement.
CCTAAATCCAAGCAGAAAGAGACACCACTAGCAGCCAGCAAACACCAAAAAGCAGCAAGCAGGGACCATGCCAGAGCTCAAACCACCTGGCATACCTTTGGGCTGGAACTCAGATCCGCCTCCAGTGACACACCCCGTAGCAGGAGTCCACCTGCTAAGGGCTGAAGCTGCAAACTCAATTTTAATGAGTCCACGGAGCCATACATTCAAACTGCCACAGCACATAAGGTTAGATGCACAAGAAGAGCGTAGATTTGGTCATAGTTCTGAAGCCTGAGAGTGCTGAGCCACAGTGCTCCCTGATTTGGTTCCTGATGAGAGCTCTCTTCCTGTGGCTTAGTAACAACTGTTTTCTTGTTGTGTTCTCACATACAACAGAGTGAGGTCAGGGGAGAGGAAGATATGGATCTCCTGACATTTCTTTTTGTTTTGTTTCGTTTTTTGAAGTAGGGTCTCCTTGTAGCCCAGGCTGGCCTAGAATTCACTATGTAGTCTCAGGCTCACAACAGTCATCCTACCACAGCCTTCCAAGTGCTGGGACTAAAGGTGTGCGCCAACATGCCTGGCTTCTCCAGACATTTCTAATAAGGGCACCAGTCCCGTTCATAAGGGCTTCCCTTGTGACCTAATTACCCCCCCAAACGCTCCATCTCCAATTACCATTTCACCAGGGATTTAGGCTCAATGTGGAAGAGGGGCACATACAGACATGTAGTTCATAGCATGTATAAGCCATATATGAGCTCTGTCTACACAGGTACTGTTTGGGGGAATAAACCAGATGACTTGAAATATCACCATAAATTAGTAAAAACCAGTACTAACCTTCTGTGTTTCCTTTTGACCACAACCTTGACGAGAATGCTGTCTGGATCCACTGTCTATACCAGAGCAGAGGAAAAGACTAGCCAGGGGCATTGATGGTGTTTAAGAGCCTATATTACAGTTATCTCCAAAGCTTTCTCTTTTGAGGGGCTCTTCTGCAAGGTCCAGCATATCCACACTGACTCCATTCTGTTCACACACAGACAGCAGGCAAGGCTGTGGAGAGATGCCAGGAACATGCTTCCTTTGTTTAGTTTAGTAAAGACTAGCTGAGCAAGCTGTAGAATAGGTCCTAATGAGGTTATGGTGGGTGGTGAGAATCATAATGAATGTCAACAGTCAACAGCAGGGAGAGTTGAAGGGGCTAGGCATCTCAGTGACATAAACTTGGAAATGTAGAAGTGTGTGGAAGGACACTGATCTCACAGGCCCTCGTACCATCTCTGAACAGCTGGTCTCACTCATGCCAGGTGTGGTCTGGTCCATTGGGAAAGGCATCCAGTTTAAACAAATACCCTTCAAATTAGTGTTTAGACAAGAAGTGGTCACTTTATACTTCATCCCGCTGAAGAGGTCACCTGTGGCTCACCCACTAGGCTGAGTTTCTCTTTGTTTTCTTTAAATATAGTTTTTTATTTGAGGGTCAGAGAGAAAGAGGCAGAGAAAGTATGGGCATGCCAGAGCATCTTGCCACTGCAAATGAACTGCAGACTCATGCACCACTTTGTGCGTCTGGCTTTACAAGGTGTTGTAGTTACTTTCATATTGCCGGGACAAACACCTGACCAGAAGCAGCTTGTGGGGGGACAGGGTTATTTAGGGTTACAGAATCCAGGGGAAGTTCCATCACAGCAGAAGAAGCTGCCTCACTCCAGCATCCAAAGCAGAGAGAAACCAACCAACAAGCAAGAACAGCCAGAGCTGCAACTCTCTCTGAACACACCTTAGGCTGGATGACAAGATCTGCCCCTGACAGCTCCTGCAGCAGGCTGCTGGAGACTTAAATAGGAAAGTTAACCTTAATAAAAAAAATCCCTGAGGCTATGAGGGATGTACATTCACATTCAAATCACCACACATAGGTGCTGGGGAATTGAACCCAGGCCATCAGGCTTTGCAAAGCAAGCACCTTTAACTGCTAAGCCATCTCCCTGACCCATCACTGTGTTCTTACCTGTGTCCTGTTCTGTTCTCCAATGTTCTGAGAGAGAAGGAGAGGAGAGAGAAAGAGAAAGAGAATTCTTTCTGGTGTAATCTCCTATAGGGCCATAATCCCTTTATATCAGGGCCCCACCTTTATGACCTTACTTAACCTTACACACTCCACCTCTAACTATTGCTAGCAGCACTGGGGGGCTTGGGATTCAGGATGATTTGGGGGCATGGGGAGATATAAAGTCAGTTCATATCCACTTCAAAGACTGACTTTCAGTCTCTTATAAACTAGCTCTGTGACCTTGAGGAAGTTCCTCTGCTTCCTCTTTGTCAATATGGGAGCAGTCATTATACTTGTCTAGGGCATTGTAGGATTCAATAAGATTATGCATATTACTGCCTTGGTGAAGGGCCCTCCCAGATAATTTAGCTGGGGTTCTGTGGCCATTTTATCCATAGGATACTCTTGGTTCCTAGAATGAGTTCCCTCTACAGTGGTCCTAGTTGTTTCCAACTGGGGTTTCCAGAACTAGCCCTGGTTTGTGGGAATGGGTCCCCAACAAGGGAAGTTCTTGGACTCCCTGCTATTCTTTAAGGCCTTGTGAGGACCAGGTTTGCCTGGAAGTAGAAAAGGACAGGTTGCATGGTGGTGGCAGCCCAAGGTCTGAGGGAAGGGAGGAGGGGTTTGAACTGTATGAGCAGTTCCACATCTTCTTGTAGGAAAGGATGGCACAGAAGGAATCATGCCATCTGGCTCTCAATGAAGATTACATTGGGTTCCTCTTGCTTTTAGTTAGCTTTTGATTTTTAAAAATTGTTTGTTTATTATTTATTTGTTTATTTGAAAGTGACACAGAGAAAGAGGCAGATAGATGGAGAGAGTGGGTATGCCAGGGCCTCCAGCCACTGCAAACGAACTCCAGATGCATGCACCACCTTGTGCATCTGGCTTACTGGGTCCTGGGGAATCAAGCCTCAAACTGGGGTCCTTAAGCTTCACAGGCAGGCATTTAACCACTAAGCCATCTCTCCAGGCCCAGGTTTTGATTTTTAAAATACCACATTTTCACTTGGGAGGCAGAGGCAGGAGGATTGCCATGAGTTCGAGGCCACCCTGACACTACAGAGTAAATTACAGGTCAGCCTGAGCTAGAATGAGAACCTACCTCAAAAAAAAAAAAAAAACACATCTTATTTAAATTTTACAAAGGAGTGCAGGAAAGGGAAAGCCAAGAGGTAAGTGGAGAGAAGAGAAGTACACCGTGTGGAGCCCAAAAGCCCATGTGAGGCAGGTGTGGTTCAGGAGTCCATGTTAACAGATAGGGATCTGTGGGGCTGGGGGAGGGAGTGTGGAAAGAAAAGAGAAAAGAAAGTTCAAGGAGCTCCTGCCATGTAGGGAGTGGGAGGAGATAAAGAACCCACGTGCCCAGCCCAGGCCCACCTGAGGGGAAAATTCACCCAAAGCTGGAAGTAGTAATCAGAGAGCCAGAGAGCCTGCCCTCCCCTTGCCAAGATATTTATAACCTTAGGGTGGTGGGCTGTCTTTTGGTTAGGACTAGGGCCTGTCTTAAGAAGATAGTAGCTCTGGGGGCTGAACTTGACCAACCACAGTGTTTAAATCCTATGAAAGACCTCCCTCCCAGGAGGGGTCCTGACTATTTGTGAAAAAACAGTTCTTTGGAAGTAGGCAAGAGATAAGAAAAACTTCCCTGCCCTTTTTACCTTCAGGGGTCCAGTCACCCTAACTGTACCCCCCTTTATTTCCCCCTCTCAATGAGAAGACACTCTAACTGCTGTTAGAGGACAAAGGAGTCATGATGTCAGATTGTTACCTATTTCCTGCCGAATGGGGCACAAAGTTGTGGCAGTTAGAGAGTCCCTCCCAGAGAGGGGAACTATTCTAAAGGACCCGGAAGTGTATGATGGGGTGCAGGAAGATAGTCTTGGAAGAGAATGATGGGAGAAAGAATAAAAGTAAGGAGTTAATGAGAAGTGAGCACACAGCAATCTGGTCACCTTCAGGGTTGTCCTTCTTATGGCCTTCTAGGCCTTGGGGAGCATTCGAGGTAGATGGAGTGGATTGTCCTAAGACCATCTGAGCATGAGCTGGCTGAGATTTCCTTCCAGAACTGTTCATCGAATGGCACAGTAGTGTCTGACATGGCGTGAATCTGTTTCCATATGACTTGTAAAACAGACAAGATATTAGCAGAGTTATCAGAAACATATACACAACATTTAACTTTGATACCATATTTTGTATAATAACCTTCCATAATGCACCTTTCAAATTTGTCCTGGTTGTAGCCAGGGCCAAAGCTTGGTACCTTAGAGCCATTGGGTGCCACTAAAGGCTAAAGGCTGTGCAAATACATTTTTGGTCTCAGGACTTGTTTAAGGATGTAAGATCAGTTTTCTCAGGCTGTGGAGTAATTTCCCATCCCTGCTTACCCTGACCATGGGATTTAGCTCTGAGAGGAAGGGGTGGGCCTGAATGATGGTGAAAAGGACTTTGACCTTGACCAGATCCCCTCTCACCTTCTATAGGAACATGCTTGCCAATTCAGCCAGCGTTCGGATTCTCATCAAGGGAGGCAAGGTGGTGAATGATGACTGCACCCATGAGGCAGATGTCTACATTGAGAATGGCATCATCCAACAGGTGGGCCGTGAGCTCATGATCCCTGGAGGGGCCAAGGTGATTGATGCCACTGGGAAACTAGTCATCCCCGGAGGCATCGACACCAGCACCCACTTCCACCAGACCTTCATGAATGCCACATGTGTGGACGACTTCTACCATGGGACCAAGGTAATGCTTCCATTTGCCGAAAGTGGCTTCTTTGTTTCTTAGTCTCCATGTGAAAGGGTGCTTCTGCTGTATTGCTATCAGAAGAAGGATGTCTCTAGGGGGCACTGTGGCTGCTAGGATAGGGATTTCCAACTAAATGCCATGGACAGTTTAAAAGAAAGCATGTCATCCTATTTTATTCTTCCTTTTTTAAAAAAAATTTATTTATTTATAGCCAGGCATGGTGGCACATGCCTTTAACCCCAGCACTTGGAAGGCAGAGGTAGGATTGCCATGAGTTCGAGGCCACCCTGAGACTATATAGTGAGTTCCAAGTCAGCCTGGGCTAGAGTGAAACCCTAACTTGAAAAGCAAAAACAAACAATCAAAAATGTATTCATTAGAGCGAGAGAGAGAGAGAATGGGCACACCAGGGCCTCTAGCCACTGCAGATGAACTCCAGACACATGTGCCACCTTGTGCATCTGGCTTATGTGCATGCTGGGAAATCAAACCTGGGTCCTTAAGCTTCGCAGGCAAGTGCCTTAACTGCTAAGCCAACTCTCCAGCCCCATTCTTATATTATGTCATATAATACTGACATAGAAAAAAGATGAGAATCATCTGGTATTTATTATTGTATAGAGGGTAGGTTAGTTTGATGGATTTGTTTAAATGTGGTAGACTAAATTAAGCCCCCAAATCTGTAACAGATTATAAGTCACCTCTAACTGTTTTAAATGACAGAGACTATAAAAGAGATATAGCTGTCTTCTTCAATCTCTCCTAGCTTATTCATTTCTTTTTTCTTTTCCTTTTTTTTTCTGAAACAGCCTCTCTGTAGCCTAGTCTGGTCTCAAATTCTCAGCTTTTTTATACAACTTAAGCTGTTTTATACAACAGCTTAAGGTACCTTATAATTCACCTGTTTAAAATGGAGAAGAGTTGGTGTGGTAGTGCATGCCCATAATCCTAGCACTTAGTAGGCTGAGGCAAGAGTATTGCTGCGAGTTCAAGGCTTGCTTGGACTACAAAGAGAGTAGCAAACCAATCAGGGCTACATAGCAGAATTCCCCCCCCCAAAAAAAAATCAAAAATCTGGGTGTAGTGGCACATGCCTTTAAACTCAGCACTCCAGAGGCAGAGAGAGGAGTGAGTTTAAGGCTACCCTGAGACTACATAGTGAAACCAAGAAAGAAAGAAAGAAAGAAAGAAAGAAAGAAAGAAAGAAAGAAAGAAAGAAAGAAAGAAAGAAAGAAAGAAAGGAAGGAAGGAAGGAAGGAGAGAAAGAAAGAGAGGAGGAAGGAAGGAAGGAAGGAAGGAAGGAAGGAAGGAAGGAAGGAAGGTGGGAAGGGAAAGAAAGAGGAAAGAAAGATAGAAAGAAGAAAGAAAAAAAGGGCTAGAGAAATGACTTAGTAGTTAAGGTACTTGCTGCAAAGCCTAAGGAACCAGGTTCAACTGCCCAGGACCCACATAGAGCCAGATGCACAAGGTAGCACATATGTCTGGAGTTCATTTGTGTTGGCTAGAAGCCCTGATGCACCTATTCTCTCTTTTTCTGCCTCTTCTCCCTCTCACTCTCTCAAATAAATTAAATATTTTACAAAAAAGAAAAATAATTCAAAACATCAAATAAAATAAAACAAAGTGCCCAAAGCCAGGTATGGGGTGCACACCTTTAATCCCAGCACTCGGAGGCAGAGGTAGAAGGATGGCTGTGAGTTTGAGGCCACCCTGAGACTACATAGTGAATTCCAGGTCAGCCTGAGCTAGAGTGAGACCCTATCTCAGAAAAAAAAAAAAAAAGTGCTCAAATCAATGTTTTCTAATATATTCATTGTAGATTGGTTTTGACTATGTTACTTTACACATCATGTATAAATGAAGTCAAGTAGTATGTACCTTTGTGTTGGGCTCTTGTTTTTTCTTTCTTTCTTTTTTTAAATTTTACTGCGTCATTTTGTACATCTGGTTCTGCATGGGTTCTAGGGAACTGAACCTGCTTTACAAGCAAGTGCCTTGCCCTCTTAGCTGTCTCCCAGCGGGTTCTTTTACTCGTTTAATACAACTTGTAGCATGTCGTTGCATTTTGTTCACTTACACTGTTTTATGGCATTCTACTATGTGAGGTGCCACATAGAATTTATTCATCTTTTGGTCATTGTGTATTTGGGTCTTTGCCAGTTTGTGCCTTCTACAAATACTGTTACTGTAAATATTTTTGTACATGTATTTTGGCAGTCATTTATGTACACAATGTTGTGCATATTCCCAGGAGTATAATTGCTAGGTCATAGTATAGTACATGTATGTTCAACTTTTCTAGATTCTGTCCAATAATTTCTACTGTTTGTGACAACTTATTCTCTCAACAATAGCATAATAGTGTAAGAGGCCACAGTATTTGACATTAGCCTAACTGCTAACCATGTCATTCTATCCTGACGCCCATTCTGCAGTATGCTTAGACCTTGTACCAAAACTTAGACCTTGGTGCTGTTTCCCCTGCTTGGAGGAGACCTTTCTGTCCAGGGCTGTATGACACACTGACACTCTGCTGTCTACCAGCCTTGCAGAGAGCAGACTGGCCTTCTCTGTCTTATTTTTCCACATTATCAGCTGTCAGGGTCTCATTTGCCAGGAGTGACAGGGTTTCCCTGAGAGCCTTCAGCTCTTTATAGTTAATGAAGAGCTCTGTTCATGCATCTCTTTATGAGGTGGTGGGTAACTCTTGATCTTTTCCAGGCTGCTCATCCATAGGGACAAAACATCTGAGCCCCAGACCTTACGACTTCTGTGGGTTTGAGCTGTTTCAGCCACCCCTACTCCATATTATGTATTGTGGGAAATTTAGACCACAGACCTCACCCCTAAACCATCTCAGTTGCTGATGTCTTCTAAATGGACCTTTTTGTTATATCCATCCCCTAAACAAGATTGGACCTTACCTTTGTAGCCCAACCATCTATTGCTTCTAAGTAATAGAGCCTCTGATCCAGCCTTCCCTAGACCTCTCCAGTAGACCTTGCTGGCATCTTGCCCCAGGCTTCTTAAGAAGGAACTTCCTGCCCTGCCTTCTCTTCTTCAAAATCCCTGAATCTCCCCTCCATTTGCTGTTTCTACAGCAGAAACACTTTGACTTCCTATTTCCCACCCATTCCAGAAAAATCTACTCCATAGGAAAAATACTCTCATGTTAACACTGGCTAAAGGGAACCTTTAGATTTAATTACTCATGCCACCTTGGCCTTCATGCAAAGGCTGTCCACCCTCGATAGCCACTGATCTGCTAAGCTCACACCAAGGACGGTTGATTTACTTCAAGCATCTCAGTTTATAATAGAGTAATAATCCTGAAGAAAAGCTCCCAACAGATAAGCCAACAGCAGGAGGGATCACGTTGTGTCTCTTCCTGCTTGTCAGTCAGATCTACTGGGTCTTGAACCCTGGACCCGCCCTCCTCAGCTTTTACACACTTGTCAATTTAGAGGCAGCCACCCGGGTGTTGAAAACAAAACAGTTGAAAGCCTAGCTTTGCCAGGAGCATCTGGTTGTTCTTTGTGCTGAGTCTGAAAGGATTTCTCTCCAGCACTGTAGCGTTGCCTGTGAAGCTGCGGCAGGCTCTGCCTGGCTCCCCTGCTCACAGCCCTGTCACTTGATCCTCTAGACCATCTTGCCTGTTCCAGGCACCAGTTCTCCTACATCCTTTAACCTGCAGACCCTGCTCTCCCAGGACCAGAAGTCCAGCCTCTTCCTTGTGGAGAGGCAGGCAGAGGGCTAAGGAAGCATCCAGTGACCCAGCTGTGTTGTTGGTTAAGGTGTGGGATTTCAGTCCAGCTTTGGAGCCTTGTGTCAGCATTCTGCTTAACTTACATAGAAGTTGGATTTATTCTCTTGTAGCTCTCTCTTATTGCATTACAAAGAATGTTTCAATAGGCTCTTGCCTGCCGTCAATTAATACTTTTGAACAAAAATATTGGGGCTGGAGAGATGGCTTAGTGGTTAAGGCGCTTGCCTGTGAAGCTAAGGACCCCAGAACCCATGTAAGCCAGGTGCACATGGTGGTGCATGCATCTGGAATTCATTTGCAGTGGCTAGAGGCCCTGGCATGGCCATTCTCTCTCTCTCTCTCTCTCAAGTAAATAGATAAAAATTTAAACATATATCGTGTGTGTGTGTGTGTGTGTGTGTGTGTGTGTGTGTGTGCGTGCACATATGCCACAGTGCATGTGTGGTCAGAAGACAATATCGAGCATCAAGAAATTAATTCTGTCCTTCCACTTTGTTTGAGACAGTCTCTCATTTTGCCACCAGGCAGGCTGTATAGCTGGCCCCTCTAGCTGTAGAATTCTCCTGTCTCTGCCTTCCGTTAACATTAGGTAAAATAGAGCTACATACATATGTGCCACTTTGTATCCAGCTTTATGTGGATGCTGACAATTTGAATTCCCCCACTCCCCCCCATCAGGCTTACTTATCAAGAACCTTTAACCACTGAGCCATCTCCCCAGTCCCAACCAAAGGTTTTTCCAGCCAGGTGAAAATATCAGAACCAGTTTTTCAAAATGATAGGCACCAGCCTCTTCACTAAGATGCTGGTAGGTGGGGTTAGCCATGTACTATTAAGTAAAGCTTCAGCATACCTTTCCTGCAACCCTTGATTCTAAAAATATCTATCTTAAGAACCAAGTCTAGACTGATGGTTTTCAGTCCTTGAAAGAAAATTACATAGACCCACTTGGGGAATTCTTAACAGGTGCCAATATCAGACTCTAGCCCAGACCAATTAAATCAGTGTCTCTAGGTCTACCTCCTCCTCCATCCATAGTTTTTAAGCCTCCCTGATGATTCTAACCACTGACAGAAAGATTACTAAGGAACTTTCTTGGCTGTCTGAAATAGCCCTGTGCCTTGGCTATACTCTGGTGCCCATCTGACCATCACCTCAAGGGACAATGCTGACAGCTGAATTCTGTTTGATAGCATGGGTCTGCTTTGCCAATCTTACCTGCTTCTGTTTTCCACTCATATTCTAGGGTACTGGACTTGGGCTTCCAAAATCCAATCTGAAGTCTGTACTTGCTAGGTGTCTGTGGCACAGCGATCTGCCCTTCCATCAACAAAAATCATGAAGAGAGAAGTGGGCAGTGGTAGAGCAGTCATCAAACAGAGTATGGGCTAAGGGTAACATACTTCTTGGAGGGCCCAGAGACTACATCTTGCCTGTACCAAGGGGCTTGTGTGGTCCCAGAGGCAGCCTCCTGTGAACTCAAAGCATCAATAGAAGACCTTACAGTCAACCAAATCCTAACCAAAAGAGTGCTTGTCTGGCATAAGATAGGCTTAAGGGACATTTAGTGGTCTAGGCTGGGATGGCTTGCCATGTCTGTACCCCAGTGGAGGGTCCTGGCTTTTCCTCCTTATTTATCACTGCAGAGGACATTATTGTTCAGGGTCTCCCTCTAACCCAGGCTGACTTGGAACTCACTCTGTAGGCCAGGCTCATGGTGACTCATGGCAATCTTCCTACCTCAGCTTCCCAAGTGCTAGGATTATAGAAATTAGCCACCATGCCCCGCTCGTTTATACTTTTGCTTTGACTCTAGTTTCTGCCCATTTCTGTTCAACTCTGGTCAAAATATTTTTCCCAGCCGGGCGTGGTGGTGCACGCCTTTAATCCCAGCACTCGGGAGGCAGAGGTAGGAGGATTGCTGTGAGTTCGAGGCCACCCTGAGACTACATAGTTAATTCTAGGTCAGCCTGGATCAGAGTGAAACCCTACCTCAAAAAACCAAAAAAAGAAAAATCTTTCCATCCATAACAATATATATATATATATATATATATATATATATATATATGTATATATATATATGAAATAATAAATTAAAAAATATATTCTTTCCCATCTTTAAGCACTGTAATAATACTTATTGCCTGTGGGGAACCAGCACCACATGGTCTTGTTTACAAATTGATGTTCCAAGTTCACATATTTCTTTTTTAAAAATTTTTTTTTCATTTAAAATATTTTATTATTTATTTATTTGAGAGAGAGAGAAAGACAGAGAGAGAAAGAGGGAGAGAGAGAGAGAGAATGGGTGTGCCAGGGCCTCCAGCCACTGTAAACAAACTCCAGACACAGGCGCCACCTTGTGCATCTGGCTTATGTGGGTCCTGGGGAATTGAACAGAGGCCTTTGGCTTTGCAGGCAAATGCCTTAACCTCTAAGCCATCTTTTCCAGCCCAATATTTTATTTTTATCATTTATTTATTTGACAGAGAGAAAGTGGGAGAGAGAGGGAGAGAGAGAGAAAGAGAGAATGGGCACACCAGAGCCTCCAGCAACTGCAAACAAACTCCAGATACGCATATGCCCCTTTGTGCATCTGGCTAATGTAGGTCCTGGGGAATCAAACCTGGGTCCTTTGGCTTTGCAGACAAATGCCTTAACTGCTAAGCCATCCCTCCAGCCCCACATATTTCTTTATTCCTATAAAAAGCGGAAACCTTCAACATCATATAATCCCACTCTACAAGTGATGCAAAGAACCAGAGAGTCATGATGACTTCATCTAATCCTAATTATTTCCCACAAGGATCCATCTCAAAAACTATCAATATATGAATTAAGAGATTACATTATCATTTTGTTTTGTGTGTGTGTGTATATCTCTGTGGTATGTGTACATGCATCTTTGAATGACATATTTATATTGTTTTTTTCTTTTTTAATATTTATTTATTTATTTGAGAGAGAGAGATACAGAAATAGGCAGGTAGAGAGAGAGAGAGAGAGAGAAAATGGGCATACCAGGGCCTCCAGCTACTACAAACAAACTCCAGATGCATGCGCCACCTTGTGCATCTGGCTTACATGGGACCTAGGGAGTCGAACCTGGGTCCTTTGGCTTTGCAGGCAATCGCCTTAACTGCTAAGCCATCTCTCCAGCCCCGGCATATTTGTATTGTATGGATGCATATGTACATGTGTGTAGAGGCCAGAGGTCATCATCAAGTACCTCCCTTTATCATTCTCCACCTTATTTATTGAGACAAGTTCTCTCATTGAACTCCAAGATCTTGATTCACCTATATGGTTAGCCAGTTTGCTCTAGGGCTCCTCCTGTCTCCGTCTCCCAAACACTCAGATTACAGGTACACACTACCACACCTAGCATTTATGTGGATGCTGGGATTCAAACTTAGGCCCCCACACTTGTACAATAAGAACTGTACTGCCGGGCGTGGTGGCGCACGCCTTTAATCCCAGCACTTGGGAGGCAGAGGTAGGGGGATTGCTGTGAGTTCGAGGCCACCCTGAGACTACATAGTGAATTCCAGGTCAGCCTGGGCCAGAGTGGTGAGACCCTACCTCAAAAAACCAAAAAAAAAAAAAAAAAAAAAAAGAACTGTACTGACTGAGTCATCTTCCCAGCCCCATGTTCTTTTAAGGTCTAGCTTATGTAGCCCAGTTTAACCCTGAACTCTCAATCCTTCTGCTTCTGCCTCCCAAATGCTAAGATTATAAGGCATGTATCTCCATATCTGATCAACATGTGAACTTCTGAGAGACACATTTAAACCATTACAATTTTCTTCTAGGTTATGAGTGTCCTAAGCAAACTAGATTGAACTGAAATTCTAACCACAGTATCCCAGCACCCTTCATTTCTCTCTGTCATGTCTCTAGTCTCTTTGGAATCCATTTTTCCCACCAGACCTCCTTTTAGGCTCACTGCCTTGACTCTCCCTTTGCCAGATATAACATACACTTGGATTTATGTTTGGGAAACCGTGGTTCTGAGCCTTTAAGACTCAGTGACCATGAAAGCCTATTTTTCCAGCTCGGAGGTAAGTACAGTGCTCAAAATGGGCCTTTGTCATCCCGTAACAGGCTCCAAACCCCTACTGGTACCCAGAAACATGTGGGTCCTCCCAAAGACATGAAGTTTTTTTCTTTCCTGTCCCCCTGCTATGATAGGGGTACACCTGAGCCATCAGACCTGCACGTCTATATCAGTCATGTGCCTTTTTGGTCTTTGAATGCCCACTCAGGTAGCCTTGTTGTCTGGCCTTCACAGGTGAGAAGCTGGGTCTCTGAGGTTTTCACTTGCCAGGCTAATAAGTGCAGGCAGGTCTGGCAGCAGCCCCCCTCAGCAGCTTCAGGGCACTGTCACCACTTAACTGTGGAAATAAATTAGGGCCTTGACAACATTGAAATGAGGAGGGATAGAGCAAATGGGGCTGCACGTGTTTCATTTGGATTGCCGATCATCCCTTCCTCTCCAGCATCTGCGGACAGTCTGGACTTGTACTAAGTATCCACATGCTGGTCTGTAAACTTTTCCATTTTGGCATTGGAAGCGGTTTTGCTAAAGAGGTGGATGACAAAGGACCTCCCTGTGTAGCTCTATTTTAGAATGGTTTCCACAGGCCCCTTGGCTCCTCTGACGTTGGCAGCCACGTTCCCTCTGCCATACAGCTCCCTTTGAGGATCATCTCTAGTCTCCATGGTAACTGCATGTCGGGAGACAGTCTGCTCAGTGCTGGGGCTTTGTATTAAACACAATGAATTTAAATTAGATGCTCAGTAGCGAAGATAATCATTCTGGATCAGAGAAAAGCCTGTGCTCCTCATTTCAAATTTTAAATGTTGGCACAATTCTCAGTGTTAGCCCTATAATTCAAGCCCCAACCACACCCTCTCCTGTGTCAGCTGCAGTTAGGTTCCACTTCTCTTGGACCTTTCTCCATTCTCTGGCCAAGGAATCTTGCAACTGGGAAGCTTCTTGGTCAGGCCAGGCCACCCCAAGCTCAGGAACTCAGGAAGGGCTAATAGAAAGAGCCTGGGGCTCTGGTCCTATGAAACCTCATTTATTCTGGCTATGCAATATTCTTTTATCCCTTTTCTCATCTAAAATAAGAAAAGTAACCCTTATCCTACCATCATTTAAGAAAAAATTTTATCTTTGTCAAATACAAACAACATAAAAATTTTCCATTTTCAGTCTGGAGAGATGGCTTAGTAGTTAAGGCTCTTGCCTGCAAAGCCAAAGGACCAAGGTTCAATTCCTCAGGACCCATATAAGCCAGATGCACAAGATGGCACATGCATCTGGCTGGAGCTGGAGGCCCGGGCACACCCATTCTCTCTCTCTCTCTCTCTCTATCTCTCTTTCTCTCTCTCCCTCTCTCTCTTTCTCTCCCTCTCTACCTCTTTCTTAAATAAATAAATAAGTAAATAAATAAATAAATAAAATATTTATTTTTCCCCCATTTTAACCATGTCTAAGTATACAGTTTTGTGGGATTAAGCACATTTGCTTTGTTGCACTGCTGTTCCCAGCATCCACTACCAAAGCTATTTCATCTTTCCCAACTGAAACTCCATAACCACTAAAGCTAATTCCCTATTCTCACTCTCTACTAGCAACTATTCTAATTTCTGTCTCTATGAATCTGACTATTCAAGTCCCTCATATAAGTGAAATCGTACAGTCCTTTGGGACTACTTGTTTCACTTAGTATAATGTCTTCAAGATTTATCTGTGTTGTAGCATGTCAGAATAATATTCCATTATATGTAAAGACCATGAGAAAGAGAGAGAGAGGGAGAAAGAGAGAATGAGCGCTCCAGAGCCTTCAGCCACTGTAAATGAACTCCAGATGCATGCGCCACTTTGTGCATTTGGCTTACATGGGTTTTGGGGAGTCAAACCTGGGTCCTTTGCAGGCAAGCACCTTAACCACTAAGCCATTCCTCCAGCTCCTGTGAGTGAATTCTTGAATTGACTCTACTTTTTAGCTATTGTGAATGCTATGCCCAAGGGTATATACATATCTGTTCAAGTCCTTGCTTTTAATAAGATAAATAAGATAGTAAATGTTAAGTGCACTGCACATAGTGGGCCATCAGTTAGTATTAATTTCTTTCCTGAAGTTAAACTCAGAAGCTACTGCCACAGTGGTCCAATGACACCTGTGAGGGTGATGTCACTCTGTGCTAGCACAGGCTGCTACTGTATCCCTGAGACTGCCGATCTGCCTTGAGGAGATTCGTTCACTCTAGAGATTAAAGGAAATGTCTTAACCATGGAAATGTGCCTCACCATAAAAACCACGCATTGCTTTTATACTCCTCCATCAATTAATATCATATAGTCCTAGTTCTAACTTTAAAAACCTGCCAGGCCTGCAGTATGTACTTCCTTGTCAGCCGTCTATTATAAGCACACCCTCAGGGGGACCCTGAAGCTGGGGTGGGTCTGCCTTAGGCTGCAGGCTCTCTGCTTAGTGACTTATTCAGCAGCATTATACCTGTTCTCAGTCTCACAGAAGAGTGTTGAGTAGGAGTACAAATACCTGGATTGCAGTGTGGCTGGTCTCTGAAAATCTGTGATGGCTATGAAGATGAGAAGAGGGAAGTACTTTGCTGGACCCATGACCCATCCTCAGAGTGTTCCATGCATTCAAAAGAAAGGGACAGGGATTTGGGCTAGTTTGGGTCTAATTTCCTCAGCTGCCCAAGCCTGCTTTCTCTCTTTCTCTCTTTCTCTCTCCTCTCTCTCCTCCTGGCTTTGGCCAAGCCCTGTAACTATCCCTCTTGATGACCCTGAGATTCATTTTCCATATGTTTTTACCAAGCCTCATCTTGGCTCACATCAGCACTCATGGTTTTCCCCAAAACTTTGGCTTCACTTCTTATTCTGCTAGGAAGTCTGGGACCCAGAACTTACTCTCTCTCAACACTCCCCGGTGTGACCCAATTGTCCCCTTCTCTATCCACACTTGCTCCTGTATGAATGAGAAGTGTCTCAGCTTAATAGCTACAAATATTTTTGTGACTTTTCCTGGGGTGATGTGAACAAAGGTCTGTTCACACCAAATAGGGCTCCAACAATAGACCAAAGACATGATTCCACACAAGTCTAGCTTAGCAAACCAGTGAATTTATTGGGGTTACCTACAGATCATGGGTATAAATGGCACCCTTTTCATAGGGTGTTATGAGAATTAAACAAGCACTGGGCCTGGAGAGATGGCTTAGTAGTTAAGCGCTTGCCTGTGAAGCCTAAGGACCCTGGTTCAAGGCTCAATACCTCAGGACCCACATAAGCCAGATGCACAAGATGGCACATGCATCGGCAGTTCATTTGCAGTGGCTGGAGGCCCTGCCGTGCCCTTTCTTTATCTGTCTGCCTCTTTCTCTCTCTGTCTGTCACTTTCAAATAAATAAATAAATAATAAAAAAGAGAATTAAACAAGCATAGATTAAATGCTCAATGATGATAGTTTTAGCAATTTTCTTCACTGCTTGAATGTACCTCTCAGCTCTATCTCATTATGTCTAAAAACTCTCTTCTCTCTCATGCTATTTTTCAGCCACTAAAGCATCAAACCTCCCCTATAACTTATTTTCCTTCATTATCAAACTCACTTCTGGGACTGGGAGATGGCTCAGCAGTTAAGAGCACTTGTCCTGGAAGCATGAGAGTCTGAGAGGGCCTGAGTTTGGTCCCCAGCACCCATTTAAAAAGCCGGGTATGGCCACACATGCCTATAACACCAGCCCTGTAAACAGAAACAGCAGAATCACTGGGACTCACTGGTTAGCCAGACTGACCCCCACCAAAAACAAAAAAACAACATTAATAACAAAGCATGGGATCCAGGCTCAGAGAGAGACTGTCTCAAGGAAGTAATGCAGCAGAGAAATCGAGGAGGATACCTGCTATGCTCCTCGGGTCTCTGCATGTTTGCAGATGGGGCACTTGCAATCTGCACACACACATGCATATACTATACATACACACCACACACACTATACACAAACATATACATCAGAATTAAAAAAAAAAACTCACTTCTGCTGGGAAGCATATGCCCTATCCATCCCAGCCCCAAAATTCAAATTTGTCATTCCCACACTGGCATTGAGCTTGTACACTTAGCCAAAGTAGCATTCCTAAGTCTGATGTCCATGTTCTCTGCTCACAGGAAGCCTAATGTGGCTGCTTATGATGTGTGGCCAAGGTCAACAAGAAATCCACCTCTCCCAACAGCCTCCTTTCCTGGGCCATAGAAGGGTCCACGGAAGGTAGTGAGACCAGATTCCTTTCCACATTCACTCCTTAGACGCCCTTTTTGTCACATCATATTAGTTGTCAGACTTTCCAATTGGATTAATTCCAGCTTAATCAAAGTCCATACACTTGATCCTAATGAGATTTGCTTCAACCCAAATGAAATGGTCTTTTCTGTATCCCCTGGCTGTGCCCCTGACTTTGCCACCCCACTTTTCCACCTTACAGCCTTCCTGTTCTAATGTGACCTTTCCTTCCATGGGCCTTCTTTTAAAATTTATGTTCTCTGTCTGGAGAGATGGCTCAGCACTTAAGGCACTTGTCAGCAAAGCCCAAGGACCTGAGTTCAATTCCCCAGTATCCACATAAAGCCAGATGCACAAGGAGGTGTAAGCATCTGGAGTTCATTCGCAGTGGCTAGAGGCCCTGGAACACCCATTCTCATTCATTCATTCTCTGTTCCCCCTCTCTGCTTCTTTCTCCCTCTCTCTCCCTCCCTGTGTGTGTGTGTGTGTGTGTGTGTGTGTGTGTCTAATAAATAAATACAATATTTTAAAAGTAAATAAAATAAAATTGATATTCTCCATCATACTCGAGAACTATCTCCTGTGCTGGCTTGTATTCACATAGTATTCTTAAGTTATTTCTATTTAAAAAAATGAATGTTTTCCAGGGCTGGAGAAATGGCTTAGTGATTAAGTGCTTGTCTGTGAAGCCTAAGGACCCTGGTTTCGAGGCTCAATTCCCCAGGACTTAAGTAAGCCAGATGTACAAGGTGGCACATGCATCTGGAGTTCATTTGCAGTGGCTGTAGGCCCTGGAGCGCCCATCCTCTCTCTCTCTCTCTCTCTCTCTCGCTCTCGCTCTCGCTCTCGCTCTCTCATCACTCTTAAATAAGTAATTTTTTTTATTTTAAAAAATGAGCGTTTTCCCCTGTCCTGTTTGCCAGTTTGACTCCATACTTCAAAAAGTATTTACAAAAAAAAAAAAAAAAAGCCGGGTGTGGTGGCGCACGCCTTTAATCCCAGCACTTGGGAGGCAGAGGTAGGAGGATCACCATGAGTTCAAGGCCACCCTGAGACTACAGAGTGAATTCCAGGTCAGCCTGAGCTATAGTGAGAGCCTACCTCGAAAAATCAAAAAAAAAAAAAAAAAAAAAAAAGTATTTACATTTCTCACTTCTGGAGAACCTGCTACACAGGACCAAGGGCACAGAGTACACATTATGTGCAGGCATGGATGTTTTTCATATGTTATCTCACCTAATTCCCCTAGTAACCCCACGAGAAATGTATTCTTGTACCTGTTTGCAAAATAGAGAAATGGAGCTCCAAGTGACTAACACTTTGCTCAAGGTCTTAGAAGCGACGCCATTGTGAGGGGTATACATTTCTCTTTGCCGCAACCAAATACCTTACAAGAAGCAACTTAAGGGGGGTTATTTCAGCTTAGTTTGGAAGGATACAGTTTATCATGGCAGGGAAAGCATGGCGATAGAAGCATGGAGCACCTAGTGGCATTCAATCTGAAAATAGGAAGCAGACATGAATATTGGCTTTCAGCTCGCTTTCTAGTTTTTATTCAGTGTAGAACCCTAGTCCATGGAATGGTGCCACAGTTAGAGTAGGTCCTACTTCAAATAACTTGAGTCTAGAAACTCACAGACATGCCCAGAGGTTTGTTTCAGGTGATTCTAGATCTAATCAAGTTGACAATAATAGAGATTAACCATTGAATATATATTTTTGGTTTGTTTTGAATATTTTTATTTTTTTACAAGCAGAGGGAGATAGAAGAGAGCTAGACAAAGAGAATAGACATGCCAGGGTCTCCAGTCACTGCAAACAAACTCCAGATGCATGTGCCTCTTTGTGCATCTAGTTTTACTTGGGCATTGGGGGATTGAATCCATGTCATTAGGCTTTGCATGCAAGTGCCTTAACTGCTGAGCCATCTCTCCAGCCCTTGGATTGTTTTTTATTTTACCAGTGTTAGAGCCGGGTGTGGTGGCGCACGCCTTTAATCCCAGCACTTGGGAGGAAGAGGTAGGAGGATCGCAGTGAGTTCAAGGCCACCCTGAGACTACACAGTGAATTCCAGGTCAGCCTGAACTAGAGTGAGACCCTACCTCAAAAACAAAACAAAACAAAACAAAACAAAACAAAACAAAACAAAACAAAACAAAACAAAACAAAACAAAAAAAAAAAAAAAAAAAAACAGTGTTAGTCCCTCCTGGCCTCAAACTCACTATGTAGCTGAAGCTGGCTTTGAACTCTGAATCCTCCTGCCTCTACCTCCCAAGTGCTGGGAATATTAAAGCATGCACTCCTCCGTTGGCTCTGGAACTGGGATTTAAACCTAGATTTATCTGCCTTAAAGTCTGATTCATGTTACCATACTATTTTGCCTCTGAATATAGCATTTGTGTCCTTTAGTTGTCAGGCACGTTAGGTGTAGGAACTAGTGATTTTCCTAGAGTGCATCATGGATTGAATGTTGCCTTTTTTCTCCTAGGAAAGTTAAAT
Organism: Orientallactaga sibirica; assembly: GCA_036365145.1. Classification (NCBI taxonomy): domain Eukaryota; kingdom Metazoa; phylum Chordata; class Mammalia; order Rodentia; family Dipodidae; genus Orientallactaga; species Orientallactaga sibirica. The sequence continues at coordinate 16,019,917 of JAEOAD010000052.1, read as the reverse complement.
GAATCAAGTGTGAGTTTTAAATATAAGAATGCTTAGGAGCCGTGCATGGTGGCGCACGACATTAATCCCAGCACTCGGGAGGCAGAGGTAGGAGGATCGCCATGAGTTCTAGGCCACCCTGAGAATACATAGTGAATTCCAGGTCAGCCTGAGCTAGAGTGAGACCCTACCTTGAAAAACAAAACAAACAAACAAACAAACAAGACTGCTTAGGATGAACATTAGGAGGTGAGGAAGTGGGACCATGCTCTATAGAAGATGTGGTGGAGGCTGTGAGCCCTGATGGACAGACTGGAACATGAAAGGAAGTTCAGTAGTGGAATTAGTTGCAAATGTGGAAGTTAGAGAAACCCCATCAGCTACAGGATGAGCTCAACTATCTACCAATTACCTGCCCCAAGAAGGCTTTAGAGCTGGGTGTCACCAGAAGGACAGAGAGGACAACCCCAAGAACTGATGAGGCAGCACCTGGATGCCTTAGAGACTGCATTCTTCCGAGGAAATAGGCATTGGACAGAAGGATTGGGAGACTCCACAAGTATGGAGTGGCAGTCAGCATTCCTGCAGCTTTGTCAGAGAAAGGGTCAGTAACCAAGCAGCCTTAGCACCCACTGTGAGCTAGCGGAGTTATCAGTGAGACCCAGCATAAGGCTGGGAAGAGCCTGTTGACACTACGTCAGTCAGAGTATATGATGAATGCTAGAAGGAATGGCTACATAATTTGTAAAAAGGACACAATGTAAAAAAAAAATGAAGAACTCCTTGTTTTTCAAAAAAGCATATTAAGAATTTCTGTGACAGTGACCCCCAAATATTAAAGCATACCTTGCATGCAGCTGCATAAGGTCACTGGCCATGAAACTGCACCTGACTGATAGGCTTATGTTGTGGGATAGGAAAGGTACTTCACTGTGTGCCAAGGAAGGTTCTAAGTGCCAGATAAACATCGTCACATTTGATGCAAGCCCTTCTCTAAGGGCTGCTTCTATCCCCAGGCATGGTGGTACTAAGCTAGCTTCCCAGAGGATCAGGTGAAGGATGTTAGAGAAACTACTGAACTATTATTTTTTTCTCTCTGTCTCTCTCTGTACTCAAGGACTGTGTAAGTTTTTAAAAAAAATGGAAGATAATTTTAATGTGAAATGAAAAAGAAGTAGTTCAGCAATTCTTTGAAAAGCAGACCCAGCTAAACAAACGATGCCTGGATGTTTGCATATTGCTTACTAATTTACAAAGCACATCTGTATTAGTCTGTTTTCTGTTGATATAATGAAATACAAGGGGTGCATAGTTTTTGTGTGTTTTTTTTTGTTGTTGTTGTTGTTTGGTTTTTAGAGGTAGACTTTCACTCTAGCCCAGGCTGACCTAGAATTCACTATGTTGTCTCAGGGTGGCCTTGAACTCATGGTGATCCTCCTACCTCTGCCTCCCGAGTGCTGGGATTAAAGGCGTGCGCCACCATGCCTGGCGAGTGCATAGTTTTATACTCAAAAGAAGCTGACTCACAATTCTAGAGGTCCAAGGCCATAAGATGCTATGTCTATTGATGGTCTCTTGCTGGCAGAGTCCTGAAGCAATACAGGGCACAGATGGCAAGAGCTAGGGAGAATATGGATATGTGTCTATATATTCTCAGGTCTCTTCTTATAAACTCACCAGTCTTCGATCATGGGGATGTCTGTCCCATAACCTTATGTAATCACCTCTCAAAGGCCCCAATACTAAACACCATAGAAGGATTAAGTTTCTACTTTCTTAATACCTCACATAAAAATTAAATGCTGCCCTGGCTCACCCATTCTCTCTCCCTCTCTCTCTCTCTCTGTCTCTGTCTCTCTCTCCCCATCTCTCAAATAAATAAAATAAAATAAAATAAAATAAAATAAAATAAAATAAAATAAAATAAAATAAAATAAAATAAAAGACTTGCTAGTAAGGCCCAACTTTAAAATAAAATTAAATACTAACCTATTGGTCAAACAAATCACTCAGACAATATCCAAACCATCACAATGTCAAAAACATGTCATTTTATTTTCAGTGCAGTATTGCCCCCCTTTTATTTTTATTTATGAAACAGAGAGAGACAGAGAGAGAATTGGTACACATGCACCAGGGCCTCCAGCCACTGTAATTGAACTCCAGATCCATGTGCCACCTTCTATACATGCATGACCTTGTACAGATGTGTCACCTTGTGCATCTGGCTTATGTGGGTTCTGAGCAGTTGAACCTGGGTACTTAGGCTTTGCAGGCAAGCGCCCAAACCACTAAGCCATCTCTCCAGCCCCAGTATTCTCCATTTACCATGCATTCCCCTCAAGCCATACACCTAGACAGTAGAATCCTGTTCACCTTCTCACATGCATATACACACCTTTATCATACACCTGTATGAACATATTTGCTAGGAAGTCCCACCCTCTTCTCAGTGAAAACCCCATGGATCAGCTCTGGTCTAATGCCGTCTCAGCAGCATAGCTAAGTTTGTCCCTTGACTGAAGACAACTACATTGGATGAGAAAGTGATCTAGGAGAGAGGAAAACATAGAAAACTCAGGGAGACAGGTTTAGATCTGCAGCAATATGGAGGATGGTAAGCAAGTGACTCTCTGAAGCTGTTTGCCTCGATAACACCAGAAATGCACTGTGCTCATTGATGTTGGCTCTCGTCTTGACAGGACCTAGAATCACCTGTGAGGCATGCATATATTACACATATTGTATATAGGTTAGCCTCTGTGCATGTCTGTGAAGAATTATCTTGGTTAGGTTAATTAAGGTGGGAAGACCCATCTTAACTGTGGGTGACGCCATTTCATGGACTGGGGTCCTGGACTATATAAAAAGGAGAGCGCTAGCTGAGCTTGGCATTATTTAGCACTGTTTGCTTCCTTGCTGTGCTGACTATGACCAACTGCTTCAAGGTCCTGCCACCATGCCTTCCCCACCATGATGGACTGTAACTTGGAACTGTACGCTGAAATAAAGCCTTCCCTTAAACTGCTTTTTGTCAGGTACTTTTGTCCCAGCAACAAAAAGGACTAATATGAGGCCCGTGCATTGTCCCCTCCCACACTGTGATGTCAGCAAATGAACGGAACAGCTATAAGTACCTGAAATTTTTAGTTTGCTAAGCAGGCAGCTGATTAATGTGGACACTTCTACACAGCTTGGTGTGATGAATTTGTGAAGTATAAAGGTGACATTTATAAAGCCAGGCATGGTGGTGCATGCCTTTAATCCCAGCACTCGGGAGGCAGAGGTAGGAGGATCGCTGTGAGTTCGAGACCACCCTGACACTACATAGTGAATTCCAGGCCAGCCTGAGCTAGAGTGAGACCCTACCACAAAACAACAACAAAAAAGAAAGAAAGAAAGAAAGAAAGAAAGAAAGAAAGAAAGAAAGAAAGAAAGAAAGAAAGAAAGAAAGAAAGAAAGAAAGAAAGAAAGAAAGAAAGAAAGAAAGAAAGAAAGAAAGAAGGAAAGAAAGAAAGAAAGAAAAAAGAAAAAGAGAGAGAGAGAGAAAAAAAAAACCCTGTTTCAAGCAAGGTGTAATGAGACGACCAAAACCCCAGGGTTGTCCTCAGAGCTCCACACATGTGGCTTATGCATGCCCCCCCCCATCATATACATCTACATACATACATAATTTTTTTTTTTTTTTTTTGGTTTTCTGAGGTAGGGTCTCGCTCTGTAGCCCAGGCTGACCTGGAATTCACTATGTAGTCTCAGGGTGGCCTTGAACTCATCATGATCTTCCTACCTCTGCCTCCCAAGGGCTGGGATTAAAGGTGTGTACCACCACGCCTGGCTATTTTATTTTATTTATTTATTTGCAAGCAGAGAGAGAGGTAGAGAGAAGAGAGACAGACAGAGAGAGAACGGGCACAACAGGGCTTGTAGCCACTGCAAACGAACTCCAGATGCATGTGCCCCTTGTGCATCTGGCTTATGTGGGTCCTGGGGAATTGAACCTGGGTCCTTTGGCTTTTCAGGCAAACGCCTTGACCACTAAACCATCCCTCCAGCCTGCAGCTGTAATTTTTTAACAAAAATAAAATTTGGGGGGCCTGGAGAGATGGTTAGTGGTTAAGGCTAATGCCTGTGTTCGACTCTCCAGTTCCGCAAAAGCCAGAAACACAAGGTCATACAAGTGCACAAGATCGCACATGCACACAAGGTGGCACACATGGCTGGAGGTCAATTTGGAGTCCCTGGCATGCCCAATCTCTCTCTCTCTCTCTCTCATAATAAAAGGCCAGTCTGTTGGGCTTACCTGAATTTATTTTTTCAAGATTTATATTTATTTATTTGAGAGAGAGAGAGAGAGTGACTGTGGGCACACCAGGGCCTCTTGATGCTGCAAATGAACCCCAGAGGTATCTGCCACTTTGTACAAGTGCCTTTATCTGCTGAGCCATGTCCCAGCTCAGACGAGTCGTTTTGTGTATGTGCTGTTTAACTTTTTTTTTATTTTAGTTTTTTGTTTGTTTGTTTGTTTGTTTGTTTCCAGGTAGGGTCTCACTCTAGCCCAGGCTGACCTGGAATTCAGTATATCGTCTCAGGATGGCCTTGAACTCACAGTAATCCTCCTATCTCGGCCTCCCAAGTGCTAGGATTAAAGGCGTGTGCTACCACGCCCAGCTTAACTTTTTTAATTGATAGCTTCCATAATTATAGACAATTAACCATGATAATTCCCTCCCTTCCCCCTCACAATTCCACCCTCCATCATATCCCCTCCCCCCTCAATTAGTCTCTCTTTAATTTGTTTGTTTGTGTTTTCAGGGTAGGGTCTCGCTCTAGCCCAGGCTGACCTGGAATTCACTCTGTAGTCTCAGGGTGGCCTCAAACTCATGGCAGTCCTCCTACCTCTGCCTCCTGAGTGCTGGAATTAAAGGCATGTGCCACCACACCCGGCTCTCTTTAATTTTGATGTCATCATCTTTTCCTCCTATTATGAGGGTCTTGTGTAGGTAGTGCCAGGCACAGCGAGGTCATGGACATCCAGGCCATTTTGTGTCTGGAAGATTGCATTGGAAAAAGTCCTACCTTTCATTTGGCCCTTACATCCTTTCCACCACCTCTTCCACAATGGATCCTGAGCCTTGGAAGGTGTGATAGAGATGTCTCAGTGCTGAGCACTCCTCTGCCACTTCTTCTTAGCACTTCTTCCCAGTGGTCACCACCAACTGAAAAGAGAAGCTTCTCTAAGAAAAAGTGAGAGTAGCATTAATATATGGGTATGAATGTTAACTAAAGTGCTTACTGGTCAGTTTGGTGAGCCTAATATATGCATTTAGCCAGACAACTGCAGGCATTACTCCCCTGGGGCTCATGACCTCCTCCACCATAGGCTTTTGACTAGGTTTTCAGTATCAGGCATGTATTCCCTCCTGTGAAGCGGGCCTCTAGTCCAATATGAGAGCAGTTGGTTTCCACCATAACAGACATGCCACTGTTGCACCTCTTGGCACATTTGGCCTGGCTGGCCAATCTTAAGGTTTACAATGTCCACTGCTGTTTATCACCATTGATGACTTCTCTCTCCCATAGGGCTGCATGCAACGTAGCTTTTTCCATTTTTCTATCAGCTGGTCCACAGGGAGGAGGTTTTCAGCTCAGCTCCAGCTTGATTTCTCAGTGACCTGCAGCCCAGACATGTGGAGTCTTCAGCAATAGGGTCTTGCCATAATCTAGTTCTGTTGAGAAACTAAGAGTGTTGGCAATGGCCTGTAATGTTTTGAAGGCATCAGGGACCTCCCTAGCCAACAACTCACCGGAAGGTATCCCATCCCTGGTACTGAAATTTTTCTAGTAATAATCAATGGCTTTTAGGTGTGCTGTTGTCAAAAGAAGTAGGTTTCCATATGGCTTATTAATAACATCTTAAATTTTGATTAACCCTCTTCTCACCCTTCCTTTACTCAATCCCTTCCCCTGACCCCACTTAGGCCATTGCATCCCCAGTAATCTGTTTATCTATTTACATATATATGATACTCTCTCCTTAAGTCCTCCCCTCTCCTCCCTCCCTTATATTCCCTTACTATCTTACTGGCCTTTGCTACCAATTTTGACTCCAACTCGCATACAAATTTAAACGTTTGTAGCTAGGATCCACATATAAGAGAGAACATGTAATGTTTGGCTTTCTGGGCCTAGGTTACCTCACTTAGTATAGTCCTTTCCAGATCCATCCATTTCCTGCAAATATCATAATTTCATTTTTCTTTACCACTGAATAGAACTCCATTGTATAAATGTACCATTTATTATCTTCCTTATCCATTTGTCACTAGAGGGACATCTAGACTAGTTCCAATAAACATGGATGAGCAAGTATCTCTAAGGTAGTGAATGGAGTCCTTAGGATATATGCCTAGGAATGCTATAACTGAGTCATATGGTAGATCTATTTTTATCTGTCTCAGGAACCTCCACACTGATGTCCACAATGGCATTACATTCCCATCCTTGCCAGCATTTATTGTCATTGGATTTCTTGATGGTAGCCATTCTGACAGGAGTGAGATGGAATTTCAAAGTAGTTTTAATTTACATTTCCCTGATGGCAAGGATGTAGAACACTTAGATGTTTATATGCCATCTGTATTTCTTCTTTTGAGAACTCTCTGGTTCCATAGCCCATTTTTAACCGGGTCGTTTGATTTCTTATTGTTTTGTTTTTTGAGTTCTTTGTATATTCTGGATATTACTCCTCTGTCAGATGTATAGCTGGCAAAGATTTTCTCCCATTCTGTAGATTGTCTCTTTGCTCTATTCACAGTGTCCTTTGTTTATTTTTATTTATTTATTTGAAAGTAACAGACACAGAGAGTGAGGCAGATAGAGAGAGAATGGGTACGCCAGGACCTCCAGCCACTGCAAACGAACTCCAGATGCATGAGCCACCTTGAGCATCTGGCTTATGTGGGTCCTGGGGAATTGAGCCTCAAACCTGGGTCCTTGGGATTCATAGGCAAGCGTTTAACCGCTAAGCCATCTCTCCAGGCCCTGTCCTTTGCTTTACAAAAGCCTTGTAATTTCATTAGGTCCCAGTGATTGATTAGTGGTTTTACTTCCTGAGCAACTGGGGTTATATTCAGAAAGTCTTTGCCTATGCCAATATACTGAAGGATTTCCCCTAATTTTTCCTCTAGCAGTTTCAGAGTTTCGGGTCTGTTATTAAGGTATTTGATCCATTTGGACTTGATTCTTGTGCATGGGGAGAGATAAGGACCTATTTTGTCCTTCTACATATAGATATCCAGTTTTCTCAGCACTATTGGTTAAAGAAGCTGTCTTTTCTCCAATGAATATTTTTGGGATTTTTGTCAAAAATCAAGCCAGGCGTGGTGGCGCATGCCTTTAATCCCATCACTCGGGAGGCAGAGGTAGGAGGGTCGCCGAGAGTTCGAGGCCACCCTGAGACTACATAGTGAATTCCAGGTCAGCCTGAGCCAGAGTGAGACCCTACCTCGAAAAACCAAAAAAACAAAGAAAACCAAAAAAAACAAAAATCAGGTGGCTGTAGCTTCCTGGGTTTACATCTGTGTCCTCTATTCAAACTGTTTAGTTTCAGTAGTTGATATATGGACATGTGTTACTCGATTTTACTCTGCATCTGAAATATTTTGTTACTAATGTATCTTAAACACATTAACATGGCTAATTAAATTTTAAATAATTTTAGCTGCCTATAAGTTTATCTACATAGCATATATTAGAAATTATTTTAGTGTGTATTATAAATATACATAAATATATTATATTATATTATATTATAAAAACAATATATTCTATTAAATAACATTTAAAAAAGAAGAAAAAAATAAATTACTCAGGATCTCATCACCCCCAAATGTCCATTATTAATATTTAACATTCTTCTTTCCAGCTTTCTTCCTTTTGTGGGGTTGTATGACTGAACATAGCACTAACTATCCTGTGTATGTATACTACTGAATTCTGCCTTCTTCATTTATTACAGTGTAACTTTCCACTTAGCCTCCAGGAACATCATCTCCCTGCCTTCCGTTAAAGCTCTTCCTCAGCTCACCTAAACCACATAGTTTTTGTATAAACACAATCTCAAACATGTGATAGGCACATAGTCACATAATCTCCAACGATTCTTCTGAACATGTTGGGAATTACCACAGGCCTTTGTTCCACTGATGATCTCTGCAAGGCTGTTCTGTGTAGTGACACTAAAAAGGTCTGTTATATCCATGATATCATGTTCCTGTGAACACTGTGCTTGTGGCCCTCATCCCAAGGTCAGAACTGCACATATTTTAAAAGCCAGTCCTATGGGTATCTTGTCTGAGAGGAGACAAATTTGTGCAATCTAATGTCAGATGGGCCCTGAGCCTGCAGCTAGCGATTTTACCGAGCTTGAGAACTTTGGTTTGGAGGCCTAGAGTAATTGCAGCAGTAATGGTAATACTTCCAGATTACCTGTACCTCCTCCAGAGGCTGTCACATCTGCCACCCCTAGGAAGGAGCTGAAGTGCTGAGGGACCACATGGTTGCTACTGGGTTTCAGCCAGTAAGTGAGTGAAGTTCACTACCTGATGTCCCACACTCCTTCCAGAACTTAGTTCCCGTACTTAAACCCAGGCAAGAAGGACCTCTGCTCTGGGTGCTGGACTCCCAAGGGAGGATGCTTGGACCCTCTTTCCCGTGGCACCCAAAGGCTGCCCAGAGCCCCCTGCACAGTCCACTCCTAGACCTCTCTTGGCCCCTGGAATTCTCTGACAAAAGGCCAGGAGCCATTCCAAGACTCACACAAGCCTGACTCTGTCAAGGGCAGCATTTTACAAGGGTGGGCAGAGCTTAGACCTGTGAGCTGCAGCATTAATCCAGGGTAGAAGGTATGTATAGCCTGGACCAGGCACAGAGGCCAAGGCTAACATCTGCAGTGCAGAGCAATTTCAAGAGCCCTCCAACCAAATTCTAAATCCAAATCTAGTCTTCTGGGTCATTATAAGGATATAGTGGTCAAAGGAGGGTAGTAGCTGATTAGCTTAATCTATAGTTGGAAATTTGGCAATAACCACCTTTTGTACTCTTGTCATGGGATCCTCAGATGTTCAGAATGGATCTTTTATTACACTGTGCTATTTGCACAGTCCCTTTTTGCTATCCAAGGCTGTAGTTATGCTGAGGGGGTACAAAGGGAAACAATTTAGAACTACAGAAGAATAAGACAATTAAATGTGTAACATTCTAGTATATCAGACAGCCCCATGTGCACATGTACAAGCAAGAAACGCATGGCAGGGCAAAACCGAGTACAACCACCTGCTGTGAGGATGAATCAGCCTGGCAGGATCCAGCATAACCAGGAATAGAAGTCAGCTCCTAAGATACAATCTGCCCTGCTTCTCCTTTCACTCTCCCCAGCCCAGTTCCTAAACTTCTCACACAGAACTACACCCCCTGTTGGCCACTTCAAGCAATGCAAGGCATCAGACCACTGAGGCCTCAGCCAAGGTTCTGAGGTTTTTCATTGTAAAAAATTTTTTGGTCATCGCTGGGCGTGGTGGCACACACCTTTAATCCCAGCACTCGGGAGGCAGAGGTAGGAGTATCAGCGTGAGTTCGAGGCCACCCTGAGACTACATAGTGAATTCCAGGTCAGCCTGAACTAGAGCGAGACCCTACCTCAGGAAAAAAAAAAATTTTTTTTTTTTGGTCATCGAACTAGGTTTTCTTAATTCCTTATTCCTCAGCAATATTTCTCAATCATGATCAAAGGTTGAACTGATTAGAGAAGCATGAAATCATAAAGCCAATTTCATTGTGCTTTAATCACTCCTAGGGTAAACAAAACTTCATTTAAATAATTAAATGCATATATCAGGACACTACGAAATCCACTCCCTAAGTGATATTTGACTGGACTTTTACAGCTATCTGATCAGGAAGCTATACAAGTGTGTGTGTGGGTAAAGAACCTGTACTTCAGGGAAATTAACCTCGCTGTATGATCCATCTAGGAACTTGACCCTGGAGCCCTCATGCCAAGTTACTGAAGGACTCCACTAGAAGGACATGTTTTCCCAAACTTGGATAACTTGGGCATTCAACTATGTCATCTGTATATTAAAGTTTGCCAAAAGTCATTTCAGGGAGTAGGTTTTATTGGGAAGATAGGGCTGTCCTTAGGCTTGGTAACATACTAAGTGGTTTTTCCAAAGCACCAAGCTAGAACACTGGATGAGGGAGAAGCAGGGTTACCTTCTAGACAGACAGCACTGAAGAGTTGCATACTCTCCCCCAGCTTTATACAGCCCCTCACATTTTCCCAAACCTTGCTGGGTTTAGTCATTACAGCATCAGTTGTTGTCGTGAGCGTATCCTGAGCCTTGTCTTACCATGACAGTTTCTTGGGTACAAGCAGAGCTGTAATGAAATTGCTTTCCCTCACTCCCTTAGGCTGCACTTGTTGGGGGCACCACCATGATCATCGGCCATGTCTTACCTGACAAGGAGACCTCCCTTGTGGATGCCTATGAGAAGTGTCGTGGTCTGGCTGACCCCAAGGTCTGCTGTGATTATGCCCTCCATGTGGGGATCACCTGGTGGGCACCCAAGGTGAGTGTTGATGGAATCTTCAAAAAAGTACAAGTGGTCTGGTGCACTGAGGGACATGTGGGCTGATCCAGCTGGGGCCTGTGCTATCCTATGTGTGTGGGTACCCTCCTGCCACCAGCCTAGTTCCTGTGTGCCAATAGAAAGAACATAGAGGAGCCCATAAAGACAGTGGGTTGGCCTGCTCTGCTTAACGCTCAAAGCCTATTTTCCAACAGTCACAGTGAGCCCCAAGCTGCAACAGAGTCCAAGGCCAAAAGCCAGCCTCTGGAGCATTGCCCGCCCCACTGTGACTGCAGGCCCTCAGTATGCCCCAATGTGCACAGGAGATGCCACAGTATTGGACTGAGGTTAGTCACATCCTGGCTCAGCACTGCCTGGCACAGATGTCCCTGGGGACCTTCTTGCCCACTGGGCTGAGCTCTCCAAGGAGAAGGCCTGAGGCCAAGCTGGGTCCCACAGTCAGCATTTTGCCTCTGTCCGTGGCCTCTGGCTTTCCTGTTCTCCCCGGGCCCTGGCTCCAGGACAAAACTTAAGTCTCCTCTCCTGAATTGCTACTTCCTTGCTTTTTCTGAAAATAGATATACAGCCATTTAGATTTTGCTTTTGGAATTTGCTAATTATTGCCCAGGGAGACAGCTTGATGGTTATTCTTCATCCGTTATTTATGAAAACCTGTGCCTGTATTTTGGTAGCTGCCCTGGAATCATGAAAACATACATTCAGAAGTGCACAAAACTGTGCTGTTATGGACCTTGGTCTAGAGGGCCTGATTCCCTTCTTAGATGATAATTTAAAACCTCACTCTAGAGGCCAGGCATGGTGGTATACCTTTAATCCCAGCACTTGGGAGGCAAAAGTAGGAGCATCACTGTGAGTTCAAGGCCAGCCTCAGACTGACTACATACTGAATTCCAGGTCAGCCTGGGCAAGAGGTAGACCCTACCTCAAAAAAACAAACAAACAAACAAACAAAAAACCACTCTAGAGCTGAGGAGATGGTTTAGCAGTTAAAGGTTCCTGCTTGCAAAGCCTATTGGCCTAGATTCAATTCCCCAATACCCACATAAAGTCAGATGCACAAAGTAATGCATGTTTCTGGAGTTGGTGTGTGGTGGCAAGAGGCCCTGGCATGCTCATATACTCACAAACATAGTCTCTCTCTCTCGACACAAATAAAGGAAAATATTTTATAAATAAGCAAAACTCACCAGCCATGGTGATGCACACCTTTAATCCCAGCACTTGGGAGACAGAGGTAAGAGGATCACTATGAGTTTGAGGCCACCCTGAGACTAAATAGTAAATTCCAGGTCACCCTGGTCTAGAGCAAGACAGTATGTCAATAAATAAATAAATAAATAAAACTCACTCTACTTCTTGGATTTTAACCTTAAGTTGGGGTTCACCCAATCTCTTCTATTAGTTTTTTTTTGTTTGTTTGTTTGTTTGTTTTTGGTTTTTCGAGGCAGGGTCTCACTCTAGCCCATGCTGACCTGGAATTCACTATGTAGTCTCAGGGTGACCTCGAACTCTCGGCGATCCTCCTACCTCTGCCTCCTGAGTGCTGGGATTAAAGGCATGCACCACCACTCCCGGCTCTTTCCATTAGTTTTGACTTGACACTTACAGAAAGCATCGGAGTCCAGAAACACACATAGCATGAAAGCCTTCCCTGTATCTAGCTAACAGTGCAGACTTTGCTGCACTTAGCTCAGATAAGGGTCTCTCTTTTGAGCATTGGTGCCTCCCCAGAGCCTGTCTGCATCCTCCTCAGGAGTAAGCCTGCAACTGAGTATCCACCAAGATCCCCAACAGCACTGAGGCCAGGCCAGCCATTCCTCCTAAGTTGTCAGAGGTGGTATAGACTGTCCTGCATCTAGAATTCAAAATTCTTTGTTACAGTAAATACCATTTGTTAATTATAGATTTTCAAAATAGAAAAGAAAGCAAACACATAATTCAAATTCATCCTTATAGTTGTATTAGCTCATTTCCTGTCGTTCTTTTTGTGTATACTTTTCACACAGTAACCTTTAGCCTGAGTGGGAGCACTTTCTATTTTTCTGCACAGTCATCTTTATGACCTTCAGTATAATGGCCACCTAATGTTCTAGCAAGTAGAACAATCTTAACTTGTTTCCCTACTGTTAGGCCAATGTTGCTCCCATTTTCCCCCCCAAAAAAATGTTTTGGGAATGAATATCCATATTCACATAGCTTTATTCATGTTTTGCTTTGTTCTTAATAAGATTTTCCCAATCTCTAGAATTTTAGCATGAGTGTGCCTTTTTGGTAACAGTACTTCCTCTATGGGGTCTGGAGGACAGAACACAGCACAAACAGTTGTTCCGTCTACCCACCAAGAAGGTGGGCTTGGAGTCAGGACTTCAGGACAAGCTTATCTGATAGAGGGAAAATAATGTCTATAATGTAATAATGTAATTCTTGTTATTGTGTTAGCTTGACAGTTTTCAAAGTTTATTCTTGTGCATTCATTTGCTCAGGTGATCTCACAGCAGCAGGGGGTGGGTGGGGAAGAGATGATACAATACAGAGGAGCTGGTGGTCATACAAGGCCAGTTCTGCATCTCCTCCTTGCTGGACATCAGACTCATTTGGCATTTGTCTTTGCATCTTGCTCTCCAGGTGAAAGCAGAAATGGAGACATTGGTGAGAGAGAAGGGAGTCAACTCATTCCAGATGTTCATGACCTACAAGGACTTGTACATGCTTCGAGACAGTGAGCTCTACCAAGTATTTCATGCCTGCAAGGACATTGGGGCAATTCCCCGGGTTCATGCTGAAAATGGGGAACTTGTGGCTGAGGCAAGTCTTCAATAGATGTTATTAGATGGGGGTGGAACCTAAGGAGACAGTTTGCAGGGAGAGCCTCATCGCTTGTCACTGATTCTGCAAGGTTCAGATAAAACAAGTTGTAAAACAAAGTATGAGATGTAAACATTTTGGGTGCCAAATCTTGGTCAGAAATCCAAACTTTTCTACTATCTATAAAAAAAAAAAAAAAAAAGCCAGACGTGGTGGCGCATGTCTTTAATCCCAGCACTCAGGAGGGAGAGGAAGGAGGATCACCAAGAGTTTGAGGCCACCCTGAGACTACATAGTTAATTCCAGGTCAGCCTGGACCAGAGTGAGACCTTACCTCAACAAAAAAAAAAAAAAAAAAAAAAACAGGGCTTGGAGAGATGGCTTAGAGGTTAAGGCACCTGCCTGCTAAGCCTAAGAACACCTGTTTGATTCTCTAGGTCCCACGTTTAGCCAGACACAAAGTGATGCAAGGATGCAATGCCGCACTTGTCCACAAGGGGGCACATGTGTCTGGAGTTTGTTCACCAGCTGAGAGGCTGCTGGCATGCCCATTCTCTATCAGTATCTCTCTCTGAGTCTCTCAAAAAAAAAAAAAAAAAAAAAAACAGGGCTGGAGAGATGGCTTAGCAGTTAAGGCGCCTGCCTGTGAAGCCTAAGGACTCAGGTTCATCTCCTCAGAACCCTTGTAAGCCAGATGCACATGGTGGCACATATGTCTAAAGTTTTTTTTTGCAGTGGCTAGAGGCCCTGGCATGACCATTCTCTCTCTCTCTCTCTCTCTCTCTCTCTCTCTCTCTCTCTCAAATAAATAAATTTAAAAAAATATTTTAAGCCCGGCATGGTGGCACCAGTACTTGAGAGGCAGAAGTAAGAGGATCACTGTGAATTCAAGGCCACCCTGAGACTACATAGTGATTCCAGGAGAACCTGAGCTAGAGTGAGGCTCTGCCTTGAAAAACAATAAATAAATAAATAAATAAATAAATAAAATTTAAATCTCTTTCTATGGGCTGGAGAGATGGCTTAGCATTTAAGGTGCTCGTCTGCAAAGCCTAAGGACCCAGGTTTGATTTCCCCAGAACCCTCTTAAGCCAGATGCACAAGGTGGCACATGCGTCTGGAGTTCGTTTGCCATGGCTAAAGGCCCTGGTGCACCCATTCTCTCTTTCTCACTCACTCTGTCTCTCTCTTTCAATAAATAAAAATAAAATATAAAAAATTGCTTTATAGTCTCAAAAGCTTTCTAGTCTAAGAGTTACTAAAATTAGAGACTTGCCTAATTAACAGTGCTTGTCTTCAGTGTCCCCAGGCCTATTGACTAGTTAATGAACTATTTTGTTGTTGTTGTTTTGGTTTTTTGAGGTATGGTCTCACTCTAGCCCAGACTGACCTGGAATTCATCATGTAGTCTCAGAGTGACCTTGAACTCATGGCAGTCCTCCTACCTCTGCCTCCCAAATGATGGGATTAAAGGCGTGTGCCACCATGCCCAGCTGTTGTTGTTTTTGAGGTAGGGTCTTGCTCTAGCTCAGGCTGACCTGGAATTCACTGTGTAGTCAAAGGGTTGCCCTAAACTCACAGTAATCCTCCTATCTTTACCTCACGAGTGCTGGGATTAAAGGCATGCGCCACTACACCCGGCTCTATTTTTATTTTTATTTATTATTTTTTTTAGTGAACTATTTTTAAGAGAAAAAGATATATCTAGTCATTAAGAAATGAAAGTCAGCCAGGTGTGGCAGTGCATGCCTTTAATCCCAACACTCAGGAGGCAGAGGTAGGAGGATTGCCTTGAGTTCAAGGCCACCCTGAGAATACAGAGTGAATTCCCAGTCAGCCTGAAGTAGAATGAAACCTACTTCAAAAAAAAAAAAAAAAAAAAAAAGCGAAAGTCGAGAGGCTAACTGCATGGGGGGGCCCTAGATTCATCGCTGAGAAAATGAATTTCATAGAAGGCAGACGCATACAAAGCCTACTAGGATGGGCTGTGGCCAACATATTTTACTGTCCTTTGGGTTTGATATTTTCTTTTACTCTGATTCAGTTTTCTTTCTCTTGCTATTATTCAGGGTGCTAAAGAGGCACTAGATTTGGGTATCACTGGCCCGGAAGGAATTGAAATCAGTCGTCCAGAGGAGGTAAGTAAAACTTCCTTTGTTCATTCTCAGCTTTTATCATGTAGACATACTGACTAGTTAGCTTTGTGGCACTGTTAAAAAAAAAAAAAAAAAAATTCCAGGGCTTAGCGGTGAAGGCACTTGCCTGCAAAGGCAAAGAACCTCAGTTTGATTCCCCACGGCCCATGTAAACCAGATGCACAAGGTGGCATATGTGTCTGGAGTTCATTGACAGTGACTAGAGGCTCTGGTGTGCCTCTCTCTCTCTCTCTCTCTCTCTCTCAAATTCCATTCTCTGTCTCTTAAATAAATAAAATATTTTTTAAGTTCCTGATAAAACAACTTGGAGGAAAAATTTATTTTGCTGTGCATGGTTTCAAGGGTTCTGGTTGATGTTTACTAGTCCCCATCTGCTTGAGCAGAACATCATGACAGTGGAAGAATGTGGCAGAAGAGAGCTGTTTATTTCATGGCCAAGAGAAAGCAGAGAGTGAGACAGGAAGCAGCTAGGGATATTATACTACCAGAGCCCATCCTTAGTAACCTACTTCCTCTAACTCAGCCCTATCTCCTAACTTTCCATAACTTCCCAAAATAGCATCACCATCTGGGGATCAAACATCCATATCATGAACCTATAGGAGACATTACATATGCAAGCCACAACACGTACAGAATCTTCTAGAAGAAATGTTAAAATTTAATTTATGTCATTTTGTCCATGGGTGAAATTCCTGTCTGGAAGCTTCCCAGGAAACCAGCTTCCTTCATGCTGAAGTCAACTTGACCTTGAGCTTTTTAAAAAATAAAATAGGGCAAACTCTGTCATCCCCCAATTTATTCTGATTTCAAGGCTTTGGGGGAGACAGTGTCAGCACTCCAGGGGTTCCTTTATTCAAAATTGAATGGGGAGATAAAAGAGCCTGAAAGAGCCACCTTTATATGTTAGAAGAAATTCCAAACTATAAACCAAAGGAGTAGCATTTTGGAGAAGAGATTCCCATCCGAGGAATACTTTAAAATCCTCCCATCTCAGAAACAGAGGCACAGGCCTCTCCCTTCCGTTATTATTCGTTGAGTGAAAAGTGAAAGCTCAGTTCTCCCCTGCCTCTGCTTGTATTCCTGCATGTATTTTTTTTTTTTATGGCACTGACACAAATGTCCAGTGGTCCCTGCTGAGTAATTCTGCTCTGATGGAACCACATGAGATAGAAAATGGCATCTAGAACCAGGCATGGTGGCACACGCCTTTAATCCCAGTGCTTACACTCAGGAGGTTGAGGTAGGAGGATTGCCATAAGTCTCAAGGCCAGCCTGGGGCTACAGAGTGAGTTCCAGGTCAGCCTAGGGTAGAGTGAGTCCCTGCCTCAAATATATATATATATGTAAATAATAGTAGTGATAATAACAATAGCAACCACAATAATGGCATCTTGGGCTATGACTTTGTTCATACCTTTTCTACCTTTCCTCCCTTCAAAGCCTAAAATGCTGAGTGGTGGAAGGACCTGGTAGCATATTCTCATCCTGTAAAAACAGCACTTGGGAAACAGAGGCAGGACGTTCACAGATTCCAGGCAAGCCTGGGCTACATAATGAGAGCCTATCTCAATACAGACAGACAGACAGGCAGGCAGGCAGGCAGACACATAGACATACAATGCAGGGTAGTGGTTTTATATCCAAGAGACTAGGAGTGGTCCCACCATCACCCAGGAGCCAATAGGCCCACCTTCTTCCTGTCTTGATTAGTCCCAGTCTGCTGCTACCTTGAGCATAGGGCCTTGTCCCCAAAGGAGACCCAGTCCCTGTGAGCACAGCCACTCCCTTCTGCAGTGGCCTGAAGGAGATGATGAAGCTGGGTTGCTTCTTGTCCTTTGTTTCTAACAGCTGGAAGCCGAAGCCACTCACCGTGTCATCACCATTGCAAACAGGGTAAGTAACCCATCTAAATGCTAGAACCATTGTGTGATCTCATTCTCCTCTAAGGGCCACACCACAAATGGCTTGGGCCTGTTTGCTGTTCTAGTCTTTCTTGGGTGGGCTCAGATAAAACCCTTAAACAAAGCACTGGTGGAGTGTGGTTAGTGTGGTTAGAGCTTTACCTAATTAAAATATTCTTGGACTGGAGAGATGGCTTAGCAGTTAAGGCACATGCCTGTGAAATCTAAGGACCCAGGTTTGATTCTTCAGGTCCCACATTAGCCAGATGCACATGGTGGCGCATGCGTCTGGAGTTCGTTCGCAGTGGCTAGAGGCCCTGGTGTGGCCATTCTCACTCTCTCTCTCTCTCTCTCTCCCTCCCTCTCTCTGTCTCAAATAAATAAATAAATAAATAAATCATTCTTTTAACCCTAGCACATGAGAGGCAGAGGTAGGAGAAGTTCAAGGCCAGCCCGAGACTACTACTAGTGAATTCCAGGTCAGCCTGGGCTAGAGTGAGACTTAACCTTGAAAAACAAAAAAAATACATAAATAAATTTCTTTTGACCACATATATATCACACTGTCCTCTGATCTGCTGTTACAGTGTGTGAAATCAGAATGATAGTGACACTTTTCACAGGATGGAAACTCAGATAGTCTCAGGCCCTCTCTTAACTCCTGAGGCATCTCTCCAGCCCCAGGTACCTTGTTTTTTAGTTCAAACATATGTGCAGAGAAGTTAAGCTGTGGACCATGTTTGCATAGCTTTGTAACAGAAAAGCTAGTCCACATAACAGTCTGTTCATGATATTAGTCTTGTCTGACCTAGACTCTTAACCTTGTTCTTCTTCAGGGTAGATTCTATTTGTTGATAAGGCAGCCTGTACACTGAAGGCAGTGGATTTTCAGTATATAATGTACAACTGCTCTGGATCATCACATTTATGAGCAGGAAATTAAAACTGACAAAGCTGTCCCTCTATAAGTTATAGAAATGGTGAAATCAAAAAATGTGATTCAAGCCGGACGTGGTGGCACACACCTTTAATCCCAGCACTTGGGAGGCAGAGGTAGGAGGATCACTGAGAGTTCAAGGCCACCCTGAAACTACATAGTGAATTCCAGGTCAGCCTGAGCTGAGTGAGACCCTACCTCAAAGAAAAAAAAAGTGACTCGGGCTGGAGAGATGGCTTAACAGTTAAGGCACTTACCTGTGAAACTTAAAGTCCCATGTTCAATTCCCCAGTACCCACATAAGCCAGATGCACACGGTGGCACATGCGTCTGGAGTTTGTTTGCAGTGGCTAGAGGCCCTGGAGCACCCACTCTGCCTCTTTCCCCACCCCTCTCTCTCCTTTGATCTCTCAAATAAGTAAATAAAATATATTTTTATTTTTCAAAAAAAATGTGATTCAGCAGCTTTGACCCAAGGTTACCTTCTGAGTTTGCAGGTTCTGGTGCTAACTGCTAACTGCCACCCCTTGCTCCATACAGTTCCTCAGTCTGGCTTGTGTTCAGGCCACCTGCATTCTCAGCCCAAGACTGTCACCTGAGGGATGGGGATGAGCAACACACAGGAATATGCTGTTGCAGGGCTGAATGTAGCAGGGTTTGGGGGTGCTTATTAGTTGTGTGGACTGTACTCTTACCTCCCAATGTCTCTTGTGTTTAGACTCACTGTCCCATCTACCTGGTCAATGTGTCCAGCATTTCTGCTGGTGATGTGATCGCAGCTGCTAAGATGCAAGGTGAGTCCTTGGGTTTTGACGGATAATGTCCTTTATGGGGAAGGTGGATCAAACAAGGGTAAGATCCAGCCATCTCCACACTCTCCACACTCTCTTGGCTTTCCCATTTGTCTGCTACTATCTGCCTCAGACACCCCCCAGCCTGGGTTCAGTCTTCCTCCACATGTGTATGCATCACAGCTTTCTAGAAACATCTATTTCTTTGCTTCAGATCTGGTAAAATTACCTAAGTTTTAAATAGTCTCAGTACTTGGTGTTAGGTATGACTACAGCTGCAGTGGTGACTAACAAAACTAATGCAGTCCAGTGGGCACAGGGAAAGGGTGGAGGTCCCTGAAGAAATATCCGTTTGTGGTCTTAGCTTCCCTTTCTGCCACCTGGAAACCTGAGGGGCACTTGTGTGGTTCCCAGTGTGGTTCCTCTATAATAGTTGTAATTGTTTCCCTAGAGCTGGTAGTTGCTGGTAGCCCAGCTCAGCCCAGCATGGGAGGCTGCTGAAGGCCTAATAATAGGAGAAACAGTTGGAGCCACTGCCTTGGGGATAGAAGTCAGAAGCAAGGGTACCCCAGCCTTCACACCATTCTGCCCTCTGGGCCCAATCTCTTGCCTTTTCCCTAATCCAGGACCTTCATGGAGGCCCATCTGCTAGAAGAATCTCCCTCCTGAATCCCCCTGCCCTGCTCTGGGTATCACCCCAGAAGTTCTCTGAGAACTTGATCCTACCAGAAAACACCTGCCTGCTCAGAAAATAAACTGAACTGCCCATCAGGCCTGGCACTCATACCCTGAATGCCTGCCACACCACCACCCAGTTTCACTCCCCATATCACCCCTGCATATATCCAGGCCAAACTAGACTCCCCACAGGACCCCTCTATACTCCCAGTCTCAACACATGCCCCTCTCTTCCCCCTTCCCAAGGTCAGCAAAAGAATAGGAGAATCCCTGGACTTGAGTATACTTGTACTCTCACACATCTGGGTGAGCTTAGTCAGGTCCCTTCCTATCTGCCTTTCGCTCCTCCTATACAGTGAGAGGGGAAGCCCAACCATTGTTCAGGACTAGGAGCTTCCTAATTATATTTTAACCCTTTTTCTTCCAGGGAAGGTGGTATTGGCTGAGACCACCACTGCACATACCACGCTGACAGGCTTGCACTACTATCACCAGGACTGGTCTCATGCTGCCGCCTACGTCACGGTCCCTCCCCTTAGACTGGACACCAACACCTCCACTTACCTCATGAGCCTCCTAGCCAAGTAAGGTGTTGCAGCAGTACAGCCTGCTATTGATGCATGGTGCACACCACATGGGGGTTGTAGGTCTTCAAGATCATGTCTTAGAGGTACAGGAAACAAACCTGACCTAGGTTTGGTTTTGTTGTACCCATACAATAATTTTACTCTCTTGTATTAAGTATTACTTGAGTATGGTTTATTTTTTTCCTGTTTCCTTATGTGTGTGCTTTTCTTTCTCTTCATCATGAAGGATCCCTTAGAGTATTTTCTGTAGACCTGGTTTAGTGGTCATATATTCCTTGACTATTTTTGTTGTGGGATGTCCTTATTTCTCTATAATTTGGATGGATAGCTTTACTGGATAAAATAATCTTGGTTGACAGTTGTCATCTTTCAGAACTTGGAATACGTCATTTTAAGCCCTTCTGGCTTTTACAGTTTGTGTTGAGTAATCTGCTGTTATCCTGATAGGCTTGCCTTTATAAGTGACTTGCTTTTTCTCTCTAATTGCTTTCACTATATTTTCTTTGGTTTGCATGTTTGATAGTTTAATGTTTGATCTCGTCATAGTGTCCCGAATGTCTCGAAATTCCCATTCATAGCCGGGCATGGTGGTGCACACCTTTAATACCAGCATTTGGGAGGCAAAGGTAGAGGATGAGTTCAAGGCCACCCTGAGATTACATAGTGAATTCCAGGTCAGCCTGGGCTAGAGTGAGACCCTACCTTGAAAAACCAAAAATAAAAATAAAAAAAAGAAAAAAAGAAAGAAATTCCCATTCATATCTTCCTATTAGTTTGTCTTTCTCTTTGTTGGACTGTACTAGGTCTGCCACCTGGTCTTCTAGTTTAGACATTCTGTCCTCTCCTTGATCCATTCTACTGGTGAGGGTTTTTACAGAGTTTTCCATTTGACTTACTGTTTTTCATTTCTAGTATTTCTGATTGACGTTTTTTCATTATTTCTATTTCCTTACTCATGTCTTATATTGATTCCTTTGATTTCTTCTTTGATTTCTTTGAACATAAGATATAATCCTTTTTAAAAAATTCTTTGTCAGGCATTTCATCTAAATCGGTCTCATTGGAGGTCCATTTCTGATGGATTTATAATTTTTGGTACAATTGTATTATCTTGGTTTTTTGTGTTTCTTGTATTATAATGTAGTGATTTTTGCATCTTTAGTTAATTTGATGTTTGGGTTTTCTAATTAGCTGCAGTATTCTCAAACATGTAAATCTGACTTGATATTTCTTCAGGGTAGGGATTTAAGGTGCCAGGTGTGGCTCTTATATTCCTCCTAGAGTAATAGCCAAAGTAACCCTAAGTGTTGAGTTTGCCTGCTATGCAATATTCTAGTAGACTGGGTAGAGCAAATTACTGGCAAATTTCAAAATTCAACTGAGCAATATACACATTCAGTCAAAACCAGCACAGACTATTTATGCAAGAGTATGGATTAAAACAAACAGATTAATAATATCAAAGTCCCTAAGGTTGTGTGTTGCCCCACACCCTTAATCCTGTCAACTGGGAAGTTGAGATTTCTGGTCTGAAATGGGTTCCAGGTCAGCCTGGGACCGAGTGAGACCCTGCCCCCAATAATGACAGAAGAAAGAGACAAAGGCCCTATAACTCAGGAAATGTCAAAGGCAACAGTTGTCAACACCAAAATACAGCTTATTTGAGAATGGTAAAGCAGAGCAAGAATATATCAATCAAATCTAACACATAAGCTGCCCTGACATGGAAGGTGAGACTGGCACTTCCAGTGCAGGCCTATGTACCTGGCTTTGTGTAAGTAGGTCATGTTACCTTTTGGGATGACTTCCAATCTCACCTGTGTTGAATGCCCACCTTGATTTCTCTCTGTTGCACTATGGATTTGGTTAGGCTGCTGAAGTCACTGGATCTGGTCTTCTGATTGGCTGTGCTGGATGCTGTGTGGCTGGAGGGTGGATGAGTTCTCAGGTGGTTTGTGGCACTGGTGGTTGGGGGAAGGGAGGCTGTGCAGGGTGCCTGGAGTTGTACTAGAGCTCAGCTGGCCCCTACTATCTTCTCCATGTTTCTTGACTTTGTGAGGAAGCTGGTGTGAATGGAAAATCCCTTCACCTGGCTTCTGCTCCTGCAGCCTGCACTGGGCCAGGCAGGAGCACAGATCGGGGCCACAGTGGGAGCCAATTCTGGCTGGTCTCCTGCTTCATAGAACCTCTGGGTCTCTCCTGCTTCTCTGCTGTGGATGATAATTCCTTATACACCTTCACTTTTTGGTAGAAGAGTGTATTTTGCTGCTTGTCTGTACCCCCCCCCCAGGCTGCTTTTGTGTGGCTACAACACCACCTTGAATTCCTTTTTAAACTTTTTATTTATTTTTTATTTATTTATTTTTTTTTGGAGAGAGAGACAGAGGGGGGGAGAGGAAGACAGAGATGGGAGCGCCAGCAGTGTCTCAGCTGTTGTGAATGAAATCCAGATGTGTGCGCCCCCTTGTGGTCAAGTGCAGCATTGTGCCCTTGTGTCACTGCATCTGGCTA
Source organism: Orientallactaga sibirica (assembly GCA_036365145.1). Lineage (NCBI taxonomy): Eukaryota > Metazoa > Chordata > Mammalia > Rodentia > Dipodidae > Orientallactaga > Orientallactaga sibirica. Next base: position 15,996,919 of record JAEOAD010000052.1, on the reverse strand, counting down.
AATGTGGGACCTGGAGATTGGAACCCCTGAAGATTGGAACCAGTGTTCTTAGGCTTAGGAGGCAGGCGCCATCTCTCCAGCCCTTGAATTCCTTTGTAAACATTTTTTAAAAAATATTTCTTTGCAAGCAGAGAGAGAGAGAAAATGAAAGAATGGGCATGCCAGGGCCTGCTGTCACTGCAGACAAACTCCAGATGTATGTGCCACTTTGTGTTTCTTGCTTTTCATGGGTACTAGGGAAGTGAACCCAGGCTAGTAGGCTTTTAAAGCAAGTGTTTTTAACCACTGAGCCATCTCAGTCTCCCAGCCCTGAATCTCTTGTTTGTTTGTTTGTTTGTTTGTTTGTTTGTTTGTTTGTTTGTTTAAGGTAGGGTCTGGGACTGACTGTAGCCCAGACTGACCTGGAATTCACTAGGTAGTCTCAGGGTGATCTTGAACTCATGGTGATCCTCCTACTTCTGCCTCCTGTGCATTACCACGCCTGGCCTGAATCCCTTTTTTAAAAGTCCTTATTGTAAATGCATGCTATGTTATAGGATCTGAAGTATAATTATTTTCTTTTTTTTTCTTTTTTTTTCTTTTCTTTTCTTTTTTTTTTTTCGGTTTTTCAAGGTAGGGTCTCACTCTAGCTCAGGCTGACCTGGAATTTACTCTGTAGTCTCGGGGTGGCCTTGAACTCACAGCAATCCTCCTACCTCTGCCTCCCAAGTGCTGGGATTAAAGGCGTGCACCACCACACCCAGCATTTTTTATTTTTTTAATATATGTTATTTATTTATTTATTTATTTGACAGAGAGAAAGAGGCAGAGAGAGAGAGAGAGAAAATGGGCACGCCAGGGCCTTCAGCTACTGCAAATGAATTTCAAATTCATGTGCCACCTTGTGCATCTGGCTTACGTGGGTCCTGGAGAATTGAACTGGGATCCTTTTTGGCTTTGCAGGCAAATGCTTAACCACTAAGCCATTTCTCCAGCCCCCCCCCTTTTTTTTCGGTTTTTCAAGATAGGGTCTCACTCTAGTTCAGGCTGACCTGGAGTTCACTCTGTATTCTCAGGGTGGCCTCAAACTCACACCAATCCTCCTACCTCTGCCTCCCAAGTGCTGGGATTAAAGGCATGTGTCATCACAACCGGCTTGTTTTTTATTCATAGAGAATTGGCATGCCAGGAGGGCCTCAGCCACTGCAATCAAACTCCAGATACTTGCACCACCTAGTGGGCATGTGCAACCTTGCACTTGTCTCACCTTTATGTGGGATCTGGAGAGTTGAACATGTGTCCTTAGGCTTCACAGCCAAGCACCTTAACTACTAAGACATCTCTCCAGCTCTGAAGCATAATTTTAACATTTTAATTTTAGAAATTTATAATTACTTTAATTTGGCTTTTATAACATTGATGTCATTTTTATGATGCAAAATACTTGAAAGAAAACCCAAACACCAGCCACAATTACTATAAGATAATATGAGTTGCTCCACCATTATCTACTTTATGATGAAGTCTCAACTCGAGCAAGAATTTTAAAAATACAATCTATGTACTCTCCTTTAATCCCAACATTCGGGAGGCAGAGGTATGACAATTACCATGAGTTTGAGGCCACCCAGAGCTACCTAGTGAATTCCATGTCAGCCTAGGCTACAGTAAGACCCTATTTTAAAAAAACCAAAAAAAAAACAACAAAAAAAAAAAAACTATGTATTTGTCCTTTATTTAAAGTCTGACTTCATGGGCTGGAGAGATGGCTCAGCAGTTAAGGCACTTGCCCATAAAACCTATGGACCTGAGTTCAATTCCCCAGTACCCATGTAAAGCCCAGATGCACAAAGTAGCACATGCGTCTGAAGTTCATTTACAATGACTAGAGGTCCTGGCATGTCCTCTCTCTTTCTCTGCTTCTCCTTCAAATAAATAAACAGAATATTTTTTAAGTCTGTGTTGGGGTCCCCCCCAAGGCCAGCTCAGGAGGGACAATAGGGTCTCTGCCGAATTGGGGTGAGCAGCGCGGAGTCACGACACAGACTCCGGGAGTTGGGTGAAAGCGGAAGCGAGAATCCACAAACTCCTTTATTTAGCACAATGCACATAGGGTTTAAGGGGCTGCTAATCCTTGTATGGAGTGGTCCCCTTTTGGTGACCATTGACAGCCTGTCTCTGGACAGGACATCTCGTAGTAGGCTTCTCGCGAGCATGGGACTGTAACTGTTGTCACATCAAGCCTGCACAAAACACCATTTTTACAGAAGCCACTTCCTGTTTTCTTCTGCCATGCGGTCTCGCTAGGACCAGGCCTGTATTGTGCCATACATATCCTCCTTTTTGTTTTTATTATTGGCAACCCTGAGAGGAATGGTTTATTGCCAAGCACAAGTCTGACTCATTTTTAATGTTTTTTATATTTTGTTTATTATTTATTTGAGAAAGAGAGAATGGGCACATCAGGGCCTCTAGCCACTGCAGATGAACTCCAGACGCATGTGCCACCTTATGCATCTGGCTTTACATGGGTACTGGAGAATCATACCTGTGTCTTTTGGCTTTGCAGGCAAGTGTCTTAACTGCTAAGCCATCTCTCCAGCCCTATATATCTGACTTAAAAATATTTTTTTATTGACAACTTCCATAATTCTAGATAATATCCCATGGTAATTCCCTCCCTCCCCCCACTTTCCCCTTTGAAACTTCACTCTCCATCATATACTCTCCCCCTCTTAATCAGTCTCTCTTTTATTTTGATGTCGTGATCTTTTCTTCCTATTATGATGGTCTTGTGTAGGTAGTTTCAGGTATTGTGAGGTCATGGATATCCAGGCCATTTTGTGTCTGGAGGAGCACGTTGTAAGGAATCATACCTTTCCTTTGGCTCTTACATTCTTTCTGCCACCTCTTCCACAATGGACCCTGAACCTTGGAAGGTGGGTTTGAGATGTTTCAGTGCTGAGCACTCCTCTATCATTTCTTCTTAGCACCATGGTGCCTTCTGAGTCATCCCAAGGTCACCACCATCTGAAGAGAGAGAAGCTTCTCTAACCAAAAGTGAAAATAGCATTAATATATGGGTATGAACATTAAGAGAAGTGCTTACTGGGCAGTTTGGTGAACATAGTATATACATTTAGCCAGACACTAGCAGACATTACACCCCTAGGGCTCTTGACTCCCCCTGTTGTAGGTTTTCAGTGTCAGGGATGTATTCCCTTCCATGGAGTGGGCCTCCAGTTCAATTGGAGAGCAGTTGGTTTCCCCCATAACAGATATGCCACTATTGCACCCATTGGTTCATTTGGCCTGACTGGCCAAATTTAAGGCTTGCAGTGTCCACTGTTGTGTATCTTCACTGGTGATTTCTCTCTCCCCCATTGAACTGCATGCAGCATAGCTTTTTCCAACTTTCTGTCAGCTGGTCCACAAAGAGGGGAGGCTTTCAGCTCAGCTCCAGCAGGATTTCTCAATGACCTTGCAGCCCAAGTATGTGGAGTCTTCAGCAATAAAAATCTGACCTCTTAATAAAGAAACCAGACATTTTTTTCATTTAGACATGTAATATGTCTTGTACTTGACAAAGCCGGCTGTGTTTTAAATTTTAAAGCATTTGAATGGGTGGTTTTCTCTCTCAGATTCAGAGCAGCATTGGGGGATCTCAGAAGTTCTCAGGAAAGTAAAATTCATTCACACCTGTTCAGTGGCACCTAATTGTGTGGGAGTCTTCTTAGGAAGTTGGGTGCTCAGTTCTAAGTGGAAGTTGAGCCCAAGCTGTGGGGTCTCTGACCTGCAGCCCATGATCCTGTGATGGGGAACTGCCTCTTCCAATCTAAGTCCTACCTGGGTGTCTGGAGGCCCCAGAGGAGATGATAAAAGCCTGAGATCCCATCATTTCTGAAAGGTGCTGCAGGTGCAGTAAGTATGGTGAACTTCAGGGAATCTAGAACATACCTGCTCTTTGGTCATCATCTCTGCGGTCTGGGGAAATGTCAGTCCATGCCACAGGAAGCACTGAGTCATCTTACTGTAAATTTGCTGAGGGAATTGGTCATTTGGCAAGAGCTATAATTCATAAGCCCTCCATGCCCCAGGAGAGACAGCCCTCTATGTAGTCTAGTCAGGAATCATCTGAGAGCCTCCTGACTGACTATGTCAGAGGATGACTCTGCTTTTGACTTCCCTTCTGAGTGGTCAGCCCAGTGGCCCATGTGCTCACCTACAAAGAAAATTAGACTTCAATAGCTGACTCTCACAGCCTCACTGGAGACTAGCCTCCATTGCTGCAGCCAGGGGATCAAACACAGCAAGGTCCCTCCTGGGGTGACCTGCTCTGGTTGTGTGGGCATCTTCCCCTCTGTCCCTCCTGGTCTCTGACCATCAATCCACAGAGGTCTCAACATGGGCCACCTCCCTGCCTTCCTCTTTGGCAGATGGCAAGCCACCATGTGTCCTCTCCGTTGTCCTGCTTAGAGTCTTACCTAATCCTAGAACTTACTGACATCCTGGTTGTGCCTTGGCCACTTACTGGCCTTACTGACTGACTGAGGACCTGGTCATGAACGGCACTGGTGACAAGCCCATCGACGTTCAGACTGTGTTGGTTTTTATTAAGTCAGACTTCTGTCTGGGCTCCTAGGTTCTTCGTCTCTTCTCTGGGCACTATGGCTTCAAATTACTTAGCAACGCTTAGGATTGAATTTGGAAATGCTTTGCCAAGCACCTGTTTGTGACCAACAGAGATATCGGATGTCAGAGAGCTGATGAGAAGCAGTTGGAATGTGAGGCCTTGACCATACAACCACCTTCACCCTCTCTTTGTCCCCATCTGATGGGGCTCTGATCTCCTGTCCCCTCACCAGTCACTTCCTTCTCTTTCCACAGTGATACTCTGAACATTGTGGCATCAGATCACCGACCATTCACCACGAAGCAGAAAGCTATGGGCAAGGAGGACTTCACCAAGATCCCACATGGTGTGAGCGGTGTGCAAGACCGGATGAGTGTCATCTGGGAGAGAGGAGTGGTAGGTTCCTGGAGCCCTGCCTGCTTCTGTCTCAGTGAAAGTGTTTACTTCAAGGATCCTTAAAAAAAAAGACTTATTAGGAGGGCTGGCTCAAGCAATGGGCTTGAGAAATGGCTCAGCAGTTAAGGCACTTGCCTGCAAGACCTAAGGGCCTGAGTGCGATTACCCAGTACCCATGTAATGCCAGATGCCCAAGGTGGTGGCTAGAGGCCCTGCCATGCCCATTTCTCTTTCCCTCTTTCTGCCAATATATATATATATCTTTTTGGGGGGGCGGTTCAAGGTAGGGTCTCACTCTAGCTCAAGCTGACTTGGAATTCACTCTGTAGCCTCAGGATGGACTGGAACTCACAGTGATCCTCCTACCTCTGCCTCCTGAGTGCTGGGATTCAAGGTGTACACCACCTTTATCCAGCTAAAACATTTTTTAAAAAACTCATTTGTGTGCTGTTGTGCCTCCTAACCCCACATGTGCTTTTACCCATGGTGCCTAGTGGGCTCAGGTGTCCCCTCCATCATTCACTGGCCTGTTTTTTCCTTGTGAAGGAGCCTCTTACCACTGCTAGGACTTACCCTTCACAAGCCCCAGCAATTCTCCAGTCTCTGCTCTCACAAGACTGGGGTTTCAGATGTGTCCAGCTGTTTCTATGGTTTCTGGAGATTGAAACTCAGGTGTTCCAGGCCCTCACACTTGCACAGGAATCACATTTAACTGCTGAGCCATCTCTCCAGCCCTAAAAGTATCTTTTAAAAAAATATTCTATTTATTTATTTATTTGAGAGAGAAGGGAGGGGCAGATAGAGAGAGAGAATGGACATGCCAGGGCCTCTAGCGATGCATCTGGCTTACATGGGTTCTGGGAATCAAACCTGGGTCCTTAGGTTTCACAAGCAAGTGCTTTAACCACTAAGCCATCTCTCTAGCCTCTCAAAACATCTTTTTAATATTTTTTATTTTTATTTATTTATTTATTAGAGATAAAGAGGGGAGAGAGAGAATGGGTGCACCAGGGCCTCTAGCCACTGCAAACAAACTCCAGACGCATGCGCCACCATGTGTATCTGGCTTTATGTGGGACCTGGAGAATCAAACTGGGGTCCTTAGGCTTCACAGGCATGCACTTTAACCACTAAGCCATCTCTCCAGCCCTCAAAACATCTTTTTAATGATTGAATATTCCCTCCAACAGAAGTACGATACTTTAATCCTTTCTTCTAAACTTTTGGCTATTTCTAATTTTTGTACTTTCAAATGATGCTATGGAGAACTCCTTGCTTGTGAATATATGTCAGAATTTCTAATTACTTCCTTAGGGACAGATTCCTAGAAAGAGTTTTTGAGCCAACAGATATGGACATATTTAAAGTTCTTAGTATGTTTTGTGTAATTGAATTTCAAAAACGATAGGGACTGGTACTTCATTTGAATACCACCTGTTCTGCCCATGAGAAATAAGTATTTTTGGTCTTGATCTATCATGGATTCAACTCAACACAGAGTACCAGCCCAGAGAGATCGGAAATCCTGAAGACTAAGCCACTAGCACAAGGAAAGGCCAGAGAATGGCTCAGGACAGACATCTTGAGGAGTCCTAGTTCATTCTACAGTCCAGCAGTAGTAAACAGAGAATTCTAGAAATAAATTCATGAATTCAGAATTCATAAATAAATTTGGGGGGATTGTGGAGGTTGTTTATTTTTATTTTTATTTATTTATTTATTATTTTATTTATTATTTTATTTATGTTTATTATTATTATTTATTTTTTATTTATTTTTATTGTTATTTATTTATTTATTTATTTTTATTATGTTTATTTATTTATTTATTTTATTATTTATTTATTTATTTATTTGTGTGTGTGTGAACATGTACATGTGAGATACAGAGAGAGGAATATTGCACACCAGGGCCTCTTGCTGCTATAAACAAATTCAAAACACAGACACCACTTTGTGCATCTGGCTATACATGGGAACTAGGGAATTGAATCTAGGCCAGGAGGCTTTGCAAGCAAATGCCTTTAGTTGCTGAGCCATCTCCACAACCCCATGTTTTTTTAAATTTAATTTATTTATTTGCAAGGAAGGGGGGCGGGAAATGGGCATGCCAGGGCCTCAGGAAAACGAACTCCAGGTGCATGTGCCATTTTGTGCATCTGACTTTAAGTGGTACTGGGGATTTGAACTCAGGCTACCAGGCCTTGAAAGCAATTGCCTTTAACCACTGAGCCATCTCTCCAGTCCCATGGTTTTGGTTTTTTAAGAAAAGGTTTCAAACTATAGCCCAAGCTGGCAAGGAACTCACTATGTAGCCCAGATTAGCCTAAAACTCACTTCAGCCTTCCTAGACCTAAGATTATAGCCATCATGCCCAACATTTTAAGTTTTAAATAACTTTTATTACAATTTTTGTTAAAATTATTATACTGTTGTTGTCAGTCTCCTAAATATTTATAAAACTTGAGAAATGAGTATATATAAAGGTCAGTATTGTCTGTGTTTCAGGCATCTAGGGTGAGGGCGTGGAAGAATCCACACAGAACCTTTGCACATGAAGGTATGCCCCTGAATCTCCTTAATGGACGCATAGGTGGAGTGCCCTTTGCGCCAGCCAGGAAGCCTTTGGCACAAGGCACCATTGTGGCTAGATGAGAAAAAAAGGAGCAAGGGGATCTGGGGCCAAGCCCTGTAGGCTGACTTATCTGAGATGATACCCACAGCATTGTTCTCCTTGGACCATCTGAGCTAAAAGGCTACATGCTGGGGTCACGAGTGCCTATGGTAGGAGGCAAAACTGTAGAGCCTGGCTCGCTTGACACTTCTGCCATTTTTCAGGTTGGAGGAAAGATGGATGAGAACCGTTTTGTGGCCGTCACCAGTTCCAATGCAGCCAAGATTCTCAACTTGTATCCCCGCAAGGGCCGCATCATCCCTGGAGCTGATGCCGACGTGGTGGTGTGGGACCCAGAAGCCACAAAGTAAAATTTGCTGCTAGTCTCTAGGACTTAGAAAGTGATTTTTTAAGAACTTGTATTATAGAACTCCAAAGGCCTATAATCTTTGTACCACTTTCGATGGAGAGAAGTGTGACCCTCGTGTGCCAATTGCAGTCTTCCCCCACCATCCTCACGTGATCTTTCCTCTGTGCCCCTATGTCCCTTTTATAAGGATACTGGTCAGATTGCAACTAGGCACACCTGTATGACCTTTTTTTGTATTAATTACCTCTCTAAAGACTTTATGTCCAGGCCAGGCGTGGTGGCGCACACCTTTAATTCCAGCACTTGGGCAGCAGAGGTAGGAGGATCATGGAGAGCTGGAAGCCACCCTGAGAATACATAGCGAATTCCAGGTCAGCCTGAGCTAGAGTGAGACCCTACCTCGAAAAACAAAAGCAAAACAAACAACAACAAAAAAAGACCTTATGTCCAAAACTGGCCACACTATGAGATGCTGGGGTTTGGGACTTAAGGAAAAGAATTTGATAGGATGAAATTCAACCCATAGCAGCCAGCCCTGGAGTACCGTCCCTTCCCATCGGGCATTCCCTTTCTGTCGAGTTGTGCCATCTGTTCCTGTGCTCAAGAGCTTCCTTGTCTCCCACTAGGACCATCTCAGCCAGCACCCAGGTACAGGGTGGAGACTTCAACCTGTATGAGAACATGCGTTGCCATGGTGTGCCACTAGTCACCATCAGCCGGGGGCGTGTCGTGTATGAAAATGGGGTCTTTATGTGTGCTGAGGGTACCGGCAAATTCTGTCCCCTGCGGTCTTTCCCAGACACTGTCTATAAGAAGCTGGTACAGAGAGAGAAGGTAAGTGGGACAATGACAAAGATGTATGGGAAGAGGTTGAAGCCCCCGTTCAGGGACATCTTCCCCTTTAAATCTCAGATATTATCATAATGTGTATTAGTTATTTTTTTATCATGTGACTAGAATACCTGACAGAAACTACTTAAGGTAGGAAAGAAGTTGTAATTTGGCATGGCAGAGTTTGTGACAGTGGAAGTGTACAGATATGGCTGTTCACATGCAGCAGGCTAGGAAGCAAATGGAAGCCTGAAACACAAGCCAGTTAATAACATCCAAAAGTCCAACCCAGTGACCTCTTTCTGCCAGTCAGGCCCCATCTCCTACAAGTTCCATGGTCCCACAAAACAGAAGGCTGGTGAGCATTACAAGGAATGATTTGTGGAAAAGGTATAGCCTGAGACCTTTGCAGCTCACTCCAAGGGGTGAAGTCCTGCTCTTCATGGAATAGACCTGGGTTCCTGTGTTCCAGAGGTACTGCAAAGGGACCTCTGGTTCTTAAAGATATGCCTGCAGCTTCCTCAATGCAGCCCCTGAGCAGAGTCCAGAAAACTGTCAAGACTAAGTTACTGTGAAGCCCACTTGAACCACTGAGTCTTTAACATTCTCATATGAAGGAACCTGACCTTCCATGATTGAATTGTGGAATTTTTTTTTCTGTGCAGCAACCTGCATAGTGGAGGAAGAGCACATGTCTGCTTTTGAGCAACACTGTTTTCTTCCACTTTGACCTTGGGCAGTGGTGCAGCTGCTGATTAAAGTTCTCCATTTGGTCAACTATGGGGATGATGGGACTGTGGCTCAAACTGACCTAGTCAGAGCACTTCCTAAGAAAGTTGTCAGGGAGTGAGGCAAAGAGCCCTTCTGTGGTGATGAGGCTAAGACCATAATGTCCCAGGTACTGTGCCCAGAACTTCCCTTATAGAGAGTTGAGAAAACAGAACAGTCTCCTCCTTGAAGAAGATGAGGTTACTTTTGCAAAACACATAGAAATTCGGATGATGTGCTGGAGAACTGGCTTAGAGGTTAAGGCACTTGCCTGCAAAGCCAAAGGACCCAGGTTCCATTCCCCAGGACCCACATAAAGCCAGATGCACAAGGTGACATATGCATCTGGCATTTGTCTGCAGTGGCTAGAGGCCCTGGCACACCAGTATTCTCTCTTCCTCTCCCTCTCTCTCTCTCTCTCTCTCTCTCTCTGCTCTCTGTCCATCTCTTTCTCTGTCTCAAATAAGTGAATAAAATATTTTTAAAAATAAATTTGGGGGCTGGAGAGATGGCTTAGGGGTTAAGGCGCCTGATTCCTAACCCTAAGAACACTGGTTCCAATCTCCAGCTGTTGCAATCTCCAGGTCCCACATTTAGCCAGATGCAAAGTGACTCAAGGGCGCAATGCCGCACTTGACCACAAGGGGGCGCACACATCTGGATTTCATTTGCAGCAGCTGAGAGACTGCTGGCGCACCCATCTCTGTCTTCCTCTCTCTCTCTCTCTCTCTCTCTCTCTCTCTCTCTCTCTGTGTGTGTGTGTGTGTGTGTGTGTGTGTCTCCAAAATAATAATAAATAAATAAATAAATAAATAAATAAATAAATAAATTTGGATGAAGTCAAAATATTATAGATAGATTGGTGAGAGGGAATAATTAAGCAAACAAAGGCTGGGGCGAAGGCTCATCGGTTAAAGGTACTTGCTTGCAAGCCTGAAGCCCAAGTTCATTTTCTCTGAATCACATAAAGCTACACACTGTGTGATCCCAACACACCTACAGCAATGGAAGGCAAAGCCAGGAGAATCATGAAGCTCATGGGGCACCTAGACTGGTGCAAAACAGCAAGAGACTGTCTCTAAAAGAAAGTGGAAGGAGAGGAAAGGCATTCTAAGGTTGTCCTTAGACCTCCACATATGAGCATGCATGCTCACACACACACACACACACACACACACACACACACACACACACACACACGCAAATTTAACAAAAGAAAATAGCTTTAGGGAAAAGCTCCAATAGGCTTGGAAATCAATAAAAATTAAAATGCCACCCTACTTCTGTTACACCAGATATCATGAATTACAGTGTTGACCAGCAAGCCTCAGAGTTATGCTTGCAGCCTGGTTCCACTGTGTGACCTTGGGCTCATTGTTTAGCCCTCTGGGCTTCAACTATAACACAGAGCAGCAGTAGCGCTTTCTCATACAGATGAGTGACAGTTAAGTATATTGATATGTGCAAAGCAGAATCCTTAGAGGAGCTTCTAAGTGCTTAATGTTAGCTATTATTATTCATTCCCATGTGAAAGAAAAAAATACAAAGAATCAGATTTATGGTGGGAAAATCAAAGAGAACATTCCAGTAAGTATACTGATTACAGAGGCCCTCTATCTAAAGCATTAGCTATAATGACAACTTAAAATCCTCAGGAAAAAAAGCCTATTGTATAGTCTCTGTTCTCTTTTTTCAAAATGATTTTATTTATTGTTTATTTGTAAGCAGAGAAAGAGAAGTGGGTGCACCAGAGCCTCCTGACACTTCAAAGGAACTCCAGATGCATGTGCCACTCTGTGCATCTGGCTTTACTTGGGTATTGGGGAATCCTAGTGGTCAACTTTGCAAGCAAGTGCCCTTAACCACTTGGGCCATCTCCCCATCTCTAGTCTCTTGTTCTTCATCTCAGCCATTTGGTCATAGAATGCAAGTATGAAGAAAAAGAAAGAAATTTTTAAAAAGACTCATTTTCCAAAAGTTAAAGATGAACAACTCCTAAAGTGTGAGCCTCAGGGAAGCAGCCTTGGGCAGGGCTGGGTGTGTAAGGAAGGAAGGAAGGAGCTATTCTAGAAGCTGTCCCTGCTGGGCGTGGTGGCACATGCCTTTAATCCCAGCACTCAGGAGGCAGAGGTAGGAGGACTGCTAGGAGTTCAAGGCCACCCTGAGAATACAGAGTGAATTCCAGGTCAGCCTGGGCTAGAGTGAGACCCTACCTTGAAAAACTAAAAAAAAAAAAGAAGAAGAAGAAGAAGAAGAAGAAGAAGAAACTGTCCATGCCAAGTCCCCAAGACCCCAGCCTCAGATGCCAAGAAGTCACAGTCCAACATAGCAAAGATCCAACAGTTCAGACCATGTTTGGCATACCTATTTATGGCCTAACTATTGATTTGTTATCAGAGAACATCAAGGAATATGTCCAGAGTAGCTATATTTAGCCTCAATTTCCACCATGGCTGCCAGATCACAGTGAAAAGTTAGACCTCTCTGGAGCCTGGCAGTGAGGGGACACCACTGCACTTGTAGGGATACTGATAAGTCTGAGTGCTTCTCAAGTCTTCCGTCTCAATTATCCTTGAAGGGTTCCATCCACATGGAGGGGAGCTAGTTAAGCTCTCTGCATGCACACCTGCGCACATGCACCATACAAGAGGTGCAAGAGAATAATTCGCCATCCCTTGGGCACTAGTCACAAGAACCCTCGTTACCTGCATGAGTTGGGTCAAGAGCAGAGTGGGTCCGCCATCCACTTGGCTCTGATGTTGCTATCTTGTCTCTTCATCAGACCTTAAAGGTAAGGGGAGTGGATCGCACCCCCTACCTGGGCGATGTCGCTGTTGTTGTGCATCCTGGGAAAAAAGAGATGGGAACACCACTGGCAGACACCCCCACACGGCCAGTCACCCGACATGGGGGCATGCGGGACCTACATGAGTCCAGCTTCAGCCTTTCTGGTAAGGTCGTGGGTGAGGTGGAAGCTAGCTGGGGGAAGAAAGGTCCCTGCAGTAGGCTGCATCTTGCCTCCACAACTTATCTGATGGTAAGCTGTGTCTGCTGTTAGAGACACACACATGGAGACATGGGAGGACAGAAGAGTTCACCAGCTTCTCCAATAGGCCAGGGCCCACCCTCTGGTCTTTAAGCTCAGATGTTTTTGTTCCTTGAAACATCATGAGGGTCCCACATATCCTGTGCCCCAGACCTAAGCTCAGAAAGATGGCCTCTGCGTCTTTCATGGGAATACACCCGACTGCTCCTTCCCCTCCCTAATTTCCCTGAACTATCTTTAAAAAAAAAATGTTTTAATTAACTTTATTTCAGAGAGAGAGAGAAAGAGGCAGATACAGAGAGAGAGAGAGGGAGGGAGAGAATGTGCATGCCAGGGCCTTCAGCCACTGTAAATGAACTCCAGATGCATGTGCCACCTTGTGCATCTGGCTTACATGGGTCCTGGAGAATCAAACCTGGGTCCTTTGGCTTCACAGGCAAATGCCTTAACCTCTAAGCCATCTCTCCAGCCCTGATGTATCTTTTATTCTCATTATTTGCTTTTTTCTCCCCCAACCTTGCTACCCCATCCTCAACTGTTGCCCTGCTTTCATGGTTAAAAAAAAAAAAAAAAACACCACGAGTTTTATTATGAATATTTCATCAACTTTAAGTAAGAAAAAAATGGGGGAAGAGGGCTGGGGAGATTGCTTAGTGGTTAAGGCACTTGCCTGCAAAGACAAAGGACCCAAGTTCAATTCCCTAGAATGCATGTAAGCCAGATGCACAAGGTGGCACATGCATCTGGAGTTCACTTGCAGAGGCTAGAGGCCCTGGTGTGCCCATTCTCATTCTTTCTCTCTCTCCTTCTCTATTTCTCTTCCTCTTTCTCTGTCTCTTTCTCTCTCTCTCAAAAACATAAATACTTTTTTTCTTTTTGCCTACAACTCTGTTTCTCTCCCTTTTTCTCTGTCCCTTGAGCCATAACCTGGCCCCTGCCTTCCTGTAGAATCCCTGGCTTCCTTGGACATGTCCTCTTGTCCTCATTTTTAATACCAAGATCTCCCAGTGATACCAGTGAGCCCTAGGGTCCTCTAAGCCATGGTCGTCTGTGCAGTCACTATATGGCAGTCACATGCCTCAGGTGTTCTGGGGACATTGTGGTGGGGGCACTGTCTTATAAATAGTAGAGGCTATGAGGAGTCCTTCCAGCAGATTTGGTGGAAACTGTCTCTACCATTTGAAAGGTCAGGGGTCTTCCTGATCCCAGCTTAGTAGCCCTCAGGATTAGCCAGAGAGAACCTGTTCTGCTTGGGCTATGCTGAGGCAGGAACATTGAGAGAAGCAAGGCCCAGGTCATTGCATAGGAAGCGTGGAGTTCACTGTGGAATGAGGTGAGGCTCCCAGTATGAGAGGCAGAGACTACGCATGTGCTTCCCACTGGAGATGCTGGTAGGCTGTGGGCATTGTTTTCCTAACACAGACTTCCACTTCTAGCAATGATGGGGTATGAATTCTGGGGAAAAGGGGCATGTTTCTAGAACACTGTCCAGATACATTAAAGCCTTTCCAGTCCACCTGGGCACAGCCACACCTGTAGCAGCCAGCTTCTCAAGAAGTGACAAGACCCACAGGCTTGTGGGATCTCACTGGCCTTTTCTGCCCCTACCTTAGAGCCATGACTGACAGAACTCCCCGCAGACACAGCAGACCCCAGGAAACATCCTCCAGTCTTGTCTCTTTTAAGTGAGGTGTGCTGAAGAGCATCCACTGAGCTCACTAGGGCAGCAGGCAATCTTTTTAGGTTGCAAGATGTGTAAGGCCTTTAGGGATGGGTCTTTCATTTTTCAAAACAGTGAGTGTTCTGCTTTCTCCTTCTCTGACCGACTCATTTAGTTCTGATTATGAAGGTCTGTATGCTAATAGGTTGATCCCATGATCAGTAGTGAGGCTGGCAGAGTAAGTGGAGCAGCTCATAAAGTAGGGTCTGAGTCAGGAAAGCCTGGGTTCAAGTCCTGGCTCTTCCTTTTACACTGTAAAATGGGGTAAAGTTATGTAACATCCCTGAGCCTCAGTTGCTTTATCTGTGAAATGGAATGGAGCCAGGAGAATTGAATGAGTCAATAACCCACAGAGAGCTTAACTCAGCCCCAGCATGACGTGAGCCATCAATGGTGGCTATGGCCTGTTTCCCAGGGCAGAGGCAGCCTGGTTAACCCTTTGTACTTTCTTCCCACAGGTTCTCAGATCGATGACCATGTTCCAAAGCGGGCTTCAGCTCGGATCCTTGCACCCCCTGGAGGCAGGTCGAGTGGCATTTGGTAAAGGCACTGACCAGCCCCAACAAGTGAGGATGCACCACTACCACCCACCTGCACACCTTCTGGCCACAGCTGCAGGGGCGGGAGAGGCTGGGCTAGGCAGCACATCACCTGCAGGGGCCTCAGGAACTGGGGAACCTTCCCCTCATCTTAACATGATTCACGGGGCTTTGAGCCACCCTAACAGGCACTTTGAGCTGTCCCTCCTGCTGTGCTCCTTCCTGCCTTGACCCAGGGGCTTCTCTGGGCCCTGAAAGCCCACACTATGCACAGAGCCTAATGCATAGCACCTGACCCAGCCCCTCCTCTCACCACTGCCTCCTGTGCTGGCTCTCTGGAAGGTCCAGACTTTAGTGCCCTGCCTTGCCACCAGGCCAGGTGTCCAGAGCACTTTAGCAGATATGTTTCATAAGTAAAGGCCTCCCTTCCTCACCCCTTAGGTCCTGTGGTGACATTTCTCAAGTCAGACTGGTGTCATCTTCCCAGCCATGCCCAAGATGTCCCATTTCTCCTAGCTCACCCCTGGTCCTGTATGGGTGCAGTAGGGACACGTTGGGTATAGCTGTGGTTAGACACTCTGTGCCCTTTGCCAGTCTCTTTACACTCCCCCACCATACTCTCTGGGAGTCCCAGGCCCAGAGGCATAGCCAGGTGGGCATGGGACTGGTTCCAGGCGCGTGTAAATGGTTTTGTTTTGCACGTTTGGTTTGCGCAGTGGTTTGGTTTGACTTGTTTGTGCATCCTGTGGAAAATAACGGTGCTTCGTGTCACTAGCATAGCATAGAAACAGGAGTAGATGTGGTTCTTAGGAGACGCTGCACTCACCACCAACCAGACAACGCAGGGCAGAGGCGCAGGAGGAGGAGCTGCTCGCACAGGGCCTCTCTCCTACCCAGAAGCCCTGAGCCATGTCTCTCCCACCCCAGCCCCTGCTATCCCCTCATAGTTTTCCTGCATTCTGGTGGGCCTGAATGCTGATCCTGAAGACCTTCTCATCTCTGACCTTGGTCACTTCACTTCCAGCACTAACCCCACATCCATACCCACATACACCCCCCCACATAGCTTCCTGTGACTTCCCCTTGCTGGACAGAGGCCTGTCCACTCCTCCTGTGTGATTGGCAAGAGGCCTCATACCCACTGAGAGAGGGGGAGTGGGAGGGACCAGCTAGCTTCCAGGAAAGAAGGGACACCAGCCTGTAGGACCTCATTGTGTAGGTGCTGTGGCATCCTTTGCTCAGCACCAGCTCTCATGGGTGTTGGCCTCCTCTCCCACATCCATTGGGCCCTCCCTGCTTCAGAAGCTCTACAAAGGTTCCCATGTGTGGCTGTGTCATCCAGCTACCTGTCCTTGATAAGCCTTGTGTTCCCCTGGGAAGTGATCTCACATCATATCTTTTGTTTGAGTACCCCAGGCTTGCAGGGGTCTCCTGGAATCTGGGTAATGGTCACACTCGATCATTTCTATAGTGTTTCTCATCTATCAAAATACTTCTTTATATAAGCTCTTATTTGCTCCTCACAACAGTGAGACACATATTACTCTTCCCATCTTACAAATGAGGGAACTGAGGTCTGAAAAGTGTAGAGCCCTGGTCCCGGAAGTGTCTGTTACTTCCCTTATGACCTTAGCTGTCTAATCTAGTTGTGGAGAAGAGTTGTGAGCTGTGTCAATCCTACCAGGAGTTTAACCAAATAGACCATTTTCTCCCTCATAGCATTCTGTCTTGTTTTGCACAAGTAGATTTTTCTCATCTTTGTTTTATACAAACTAATGCATGATTCTTGGTTTGGGTCAGGACTAGAAAAACATTAGGGGTTCGCCATGTGGTTTGAACTGTATCATCGTCCTCTCTTCACCTTCATTATCCTCATTTAGGAGCTGAAAGGATGGAGATGGTATCCAGGGAACAAAGGCAGCCATGGGACAGTAGGTGGTGGCCCCAGAAAAGTCTCCATGGAAAACAGAAATGGTGATAGTAACCCCTGACACATTATCTTTTTTTGAGACAGAGTCTCACTATATCATAGCCCAAACTGGCTTTGAACTCATAACGATCCTCCTGCTTTAGCCTCCAGAATGGTGGGATTCTAAGGTGTGAACAACCATGCCTGGTTACACATCTTCTTTGTCCATTTCTGCCCTTGCAGGGTCATGGGTCATGGACCTTGGGCAGATGCCAAAGAGCTAAGTGGTGTGGGGCCAGCTGGGCAGTGTCCTGCCTAAGCTAGGAAAGCTTTACCTTCTCTGAGTGCCTCCACCTGAGAGATGCATGATCCAGAGTGCTGGGAGATCCCATGTTAAAGAGGCCACTGTAGGCCTTCCACTTCATCCAGTCCCACCCTTCCATAGACCGTGTGCTTGCTCAAGAGCTTCTAGATGGAAATCAGGAGGTTCAAGGAGTCAAATAAATGTGCGGTCATTCCCTACCACTCTTCCTGCCCCGTGCAGAGCTCCAGCCAGCTCCATCACCAGCCCACTGGCTGGTGGCTAGAACAAAAAGGGTTCTGGTTGCACCGAATGCAGCTCTCAAACTGGTCTTGTACTTGCTGAATAAATACTGTTGTTCTTGCCTTAGCTGCTCTCTAGGTTTGTGGGGTTAACTTACCAGAAAATTGTGCTACTGTGTGTGTGTGCGTGTGTGTGTGTGTGTGTGTGTGTGTGTGTGTGTAGTGCTAGGAGTCCACAGTAGGTCTCTTGTCAAGCCAATGCCATGATGAGGGTGTTTCCCATACTAACCCAGAAACAACAGAATCATGAGGAAGCCAAACCCCCTCCAGCTACTGAGGTGGCAGGCAGGTCCTGGGAACTGGACAAAGCTGCCAGCACCCCAGCTCCCAAGGACTGCCTCACTTCTCTGTAAATGTCATGGTGCTAAGATTGTGTCAACCACAAGATGACACATTGGTCCTGTGCTTTGGCCACTGTTGAGGCAAAAACAAAACAGCCCAACACGTTGTGTTCTGGTGCAGGTTTGTATTAAACTGTAGCTACTTCTCACATTGCCTCCGTTGTGTTTGTTCAACGAAGAGGGAACCTGGCAGAGAGCTTCTTCTACAGTGGCTAGTGAGATTCCATTACTAGGAAAACAGCTTTGATCCATCACTCCAATTCAGCTCCCTGGGATGCCTGGGCAGAGTGTAGAAAAATTTAAAAATATTAATTTAAATAGACAGTTTTTGAGGGGGTCAGCCATGTCTCTGGAGAGCTTAGAAATTCTGATGGGGAAGGGGAAAAAAGTTTTTGTTTTTTGTTTTTTGTTTTTCAAGGTAGGGTTTCACTCTAGTCCAGGCTGACCTGGAATTAACTATGTAGTCTCAGGGTGGCCTCGAACTCTCGGCGATCCTCCTACCTCTGCCTCCCAAGTGCTGGGATTAAAGGCGTGCGCCACCACGCCTGGTGAAAAAAGTTTTTTTTTTTCAGAAATATTTTATTTATTTATGAGAGAGAGAGAGTCAGGAGAAAGAGACCCTGGGCACACCAGGGAATCTAGCCACTGCAAATGAACTCCAGACACATGGGCCACCTTGTTCAACTGGCTTTACGTGGGTACTGGGGAATCAAACCTGGGTTCTTAGGGTTTGCAGGCAAGTGCCTTAACCTCTGAGCCATCTCTCCAGGGCACCCCCCCCCCCACAAAAAAAGTTTTGTTTTTGTCTTTTGGACTTTTTGTTTGTTTGTTTTGGTTTTTCGAGGTAGGGTCTCACTCTAGCTCAGGCTGGCCTGGAATTCACTATGTAGTCTCAGGGTGGCCTTGAACTCAAAGTGATCCTCCTACCTCTGCCTCCCAAATTCTGGAATTAAAGGTGTGTGCCACCACATTCAGCCTTTTTTTTTTTTCTTTTTATTGTTGTTTTGGTTTGATTTTTTTGTGGGGGGGGCATTGGTGCCAGATTTCCTGGAACAAAATAGGTAAGTTATCTGAAGTCAGAATAATTAGGGGAGGCATTAGAAGCAAAAGAGGGGGGGAATCTAGACACCTCCAATCTATCCTTTGGCGCCTATTCTCTTGGCTACTATTTTGGAAACCCATAATCCTCTACCCGCAGAGCTTTGAACTGTGGCCTCATAAATTGGATAACAAAGAGCTATCTCAAGGCCAGTGTGTCTTCAAAGGACCTTTTGGCTACTCTCTGACTTTATAGAACCCTAGGCCTTTAGGGCTAGCCACTGGACCCTCAAACCCTCTGCACTGTGTCCAAACTCCTCCAGCTTCTCTTTCGATCTTGGCTGGATGTTAGGAGGGATGACCTGCTTAAACTCACACTAACGTGAAGGAGGCCTATACCTATAGTCTCAGCACTCCTGAGGAAGGAAGATCATGACTTTGAGGTCCACCTGGACCACATCGTGAGACCCTGTTTCAAGGAAAGAGTGAGTGGATTGTGCCTTCTATTACTGTGGTGGCTTTGTACTTGGTTATTAACCCCCAAAGACATAACCATAATGAAGACTTTTAAGTAGCGGGGGACGTCTGCACACTAGACTTAACTGCCCCAAATATAGTGTCTAGGTGGAAAAAAATGTAATAGTCACACATCTGATAGGCCACATGCATGGCATCAATCTACTGAGAAAAATGAGGCACTTGGGAAAACCCTGGCTGCTTTAACAGGCTCATACTTGAAGACATGACCATTTAGTAGAATCAGTATTTGGAGAAACCCAATCCAGTCAGCAGCTAAGCAACCATCAGCCTAGAGTTCTTGGAATTCTGGAATTATAGGCTGACACACATGCAGGTACAGGTGACAGTAAGAATTGGGAAAGGATACCACAGGTATGAAGAAATGTCTTCATACAGGAAAGCTGTACTATACACTATAGTTCTAAGGCTTTTAAATACTATGAAAGTATTGTACCTAAAGAATTCAGAATTGAAAAAGGCAACATTCTTTTATTACTTCCCACACCAATACATGGGAGTAGTTTCAAAACCAAACTGCAGGTACCAAAGAGGAATTATAAAGTGCTCTTGAAGCACACGTTCAACCTCCACAACTTAGAAGGAACTTACCACCAAGTCATATCATGAATGGTTCACCCATGAAAACCTGGTGCTTGGAAAACTGAACATCCAAATAAACCTCAGCAAGTCCCACGTCTTGTCCCCTTGGTGGCGCTCATGTTCCTCTTTTGGGATACCAGGGGCTCTGTCAGAGGACTGACTGTAAGAGCAGGCCTTTGAAGCATTCTTCCTATAGGGCTCAAGATACTTCTGGTCCTCCTCAGAAGTTGTTTTCCAGTGGCTTTTGTGCCCCCAACAGTGAAGCGGTCCCTCTGATGCCTGGAAGCCCAACATGGTGATGCAACTGGGAACTGATTAAAAGGGACTCCAGGTAACCAAGACTACTGAACCCATGAGGACAGTTTACCATCCAGAATTCCAGCTAGAGCGGGGCGTGGTGGCACACACCTTTAATCCCAGCACTCGGGAGGCAGAGGTAGGAGGATCGCCATGAGTTTGAGGCCACCTTGAAACTGCATAGTGAATTCCAGGGCAGCCTGGGCCCTGGGTCGAAAAACTAAAAGATAATAAATAAAAATTTTTAAAAATCCAGCTAGTAAATGGCACCAAATAGATGATACAACTGAAACACCAGCACTATATGCGTGAGCTTTTAGGCTCAGAGGCGCTTTGGAGGGCTCATTCAATTGACTGCTGTTACTATGGGTGACGGCATGCAGAAATCCCAATCTTAAAGTGACAGCTTGCTTTTGATAGTGAAAATGTGAAGAATTTGCATTTCAAGAAAAATATTCAATGCATCTGTGAAACTAGCCAAGAAACAGTATTCTTATATAGAATGAGTTTATTTATGTAAAGCTAATCATTGTGAAAAGCAAGATGTTTTTAAACCCCCAAAAAATTGGCATCATCTTAAGCTCATGGCATCATGGTCATGAGAACTATCAAGGCAAGATGGTAGTTTTGCACATCCCTGGTCTATTCTTTAAGCAAACCCAGTACATTAGGGTTCACAGTGGATTAATGTGATCTGAATAGGGTGAAGCTTCCTTCCAGATCTGTGGGTTCCCAACCAGGGGCAAATTTTGCCCACCAGGAAACTTGAGAATGTGAACAATTTGGGCACACTTTTAAAAAATTTTTTGATTTCTTTATTTGCAAGCAGAGAGAGACAGATAATGGGCACATCAGGGCTTCTAGCTGCTGCAAACGAATTACGGATGCACCTTTTGCATCTGGCTTTATATGGGTACTGGGGAATTGAAACTGGACCTTGGGCTTTTCAGGCAAAGTGCCTTAACTACTGAGCAATCTCTCCAGCCCTTGAACATACTTCTTAAAAGGCTGTCAGAGCCAGGCGTGGTGGGGCACACCTTTAATCCCAGCACTTGGAAGCAGAGGTAGGAGGATTGCCATGAATTTGAGGCCACCCTGAGACTGCACAGTGAATTCCAGGTCAGCCTTGGCTACAGTGAGACCCTACCTTGAAAAACAAAAAGGAGGGATATTTGAAAGGATGACATACTGTACATCTCAAAAGGCCACATATTTAGTAAAACAGTGTGGGCTTATCTTCTGTTTCTGCACAAATGTTTTGCTTTGAGTAGGCAAGTATGCAAACAAGTTCTAAGATGTAAGTATATACAGCTTGATAGATTTAATAAAGTGAACACCCAGATAAAGACAACATTGCCATTAGAAACCTTCCCATCTTTATCCCCCATATTGATAACTGTTCTTACTTATACCGTTATATGTTAGTGTTGCCAGGTTTGGAACTATATATAGTGAAATCACGCAATGCATACTCTTTGTTCTGGCTTTTTTGCTCAATATTAAGTTTATGAAATATAAACCACATACCATCTTCTTGTCTAACCCATGTGCAGCACTGTTTAAGATGGAAGGGCTTTATCATCAACACAGCCCTTGGGAGACATACTCAACACATACCAACCTACAGCAAATACTGTCCTGGCAAGAGTGAAGATATTCTAAAGAGAAATGCGTGTACTCCTTCCTTTTGCTGTCAGACTATTGAGACAATGACCTTCAAAGAATTGGAATTTCCCCAGGAATCTCATGCTGAGGAAGGAATGGGCTGGGATCCTGTGCCAGCCAGAGGGGAAGCTTATCTCCTGGATAAAGATTTCACACAATGCTGACAATTTGCAGGACAGACCAAAAGCTAGGAGCTGAGATACCCATGGATCAATGATGGGTCAGTGTTGGGTGGGACCAGACCTTGACTAGGACTGCTTAGTTAATGCACATCTCTTGACCTCTATTTAAACCTGTCCAACCCCTGAAGATGGACTTAGGGGGTGGAGAGACACCACTGATCCTCTTTATTTGTCCTTCTTCCCAGTGTGACAACATTGAATAAATCTCCTTTTACTCCTATTACCTGTTTCCTTAATTGACCTATTAGGAACAAGTGGCTCAGCCTAGCTTAAGGGTTGCCAGAGCAACCCTTAAGGTTTTGACTTTAACAGCTCTGGTGACAATTTTAAGAAGAGTCAATAAGGAAAATAGTATTTTTCAACAAATTGTTCTTAGATAACTGGATATATTCACATACCAAACGAATTTGGAACTTGTGCCTCACATCATATGCACAAATAACTCAAAATGTACCAACTCTAAGAGCCAAAAACTATGAAGCTCTTTTAGGAAAAAGAGGTAAATCTTTATGACCTTGATTTGGTAAGAGAGCCATATATATGACACTACAAGCACAAGCAACAAGAAATTAAAAATTGTGTGCTTCAAAGGAGACCACTAAAAAAGGTGAAAACACAGAATCGTACTTCATGCCCTGGAAAGAATTAGGGACTAGCTGGAGAAGCAGAGGAGTTTGGGAAAGGAAAAGCCTTGGTAGCAATCTCCTTTGGGGTGCCTTCAGCTCCTAGGTGGCCAGAGCAGCGGCGACAGCAGCAAGCAAAATACTAGAAAGGGTAACTTTTTCCATCCCATCCACTTCAAGGCTAGTCTCATCTATGTTCTCTGTTGTAATGGGCTCTTCTAGGCTCCCTAGCAAGGGACACTGGCCACGGTACTACCCAGGAAGACCTCCAGATGGCGCTTTAAGCTTTAGTCTATTTCTTGGCTTTAAGGCTCCTAAGGCTGATTTAGAACTGGTAAGGTTCAAAGAAAACTATACCTGTTACATAGCTCCATCCCAGGCCTCCAGAGCGGCTCAGGATGGTGCAGCCACCACGTGAATGAGGGATTATAACAGCCTTTCTCATACCTTGAATTCCCTTGAAGTTGTTCCTTTCAAAGCCAATCTCCAAGTGTAGGATAAGAGGAGAGGGAAAGGGATTTTATTTAGCAAATAAAAATACAGAGCATACACTTAAATCTGAACTTCATTTAAAAAATAACTTTTGGGGCTTGAGAGATGGCTTAGCGGTTAAGGCACTTGCCTGCAAAGTCTAAGGACAAAGGTTCAATTCCCCAGAACTTAATGTAAGCCAGACACACAAAGTGATGCATGTACACAATGTCATGCATGCACACAGCTGGCACACTCATCTGGAGTTCAGTTGCAGTGGCTAGAGGCCCTAGTGTGCCAATTCTCTTGCTCTCATTAAAAAAAAAAACTTTTTAAGTGTATTATAAGTATATTCCACATAGTATTTGTGGTATAGTAGTACTAAAAAACATTGTCTGAAATTCAAATTTAAAATGTCTTATTTCGGGGATGGAGGGATGGCTTAATGGTTAAGGTGCTTGCTTGCAAAGCCAAAGGACTCAGGTTCAATTCCCCAGGACCCACGTAAGCCAGATGCACAAGGTGCTACATCTGGAGTTCATTTGCAATGGCTGGAGGCCCTAGCATGCCCATTCTCTCACTCTCTCTCTCTCTCTCTCTCTCTTCTCTCTCTCTCTCTCAAATAAATAAAAATAAAATATATTTAAAATGTCTTATTTTTTAGGCAATTCTAGTTTGGGCTAACTTAATGAGTTTTTCACTTTCCATTTAATATGTACCTGTGGAACATCAACTGGGCTTGCATTAGATACTACAAAAATGTGGCTGGATGGCAGGTGTGGTGGCCCACAATGTTTGACTTAAGCACACTAACCTTGTGGTGCATGTATGACATGGGTGAGAGCTGCCTAGAGGGCAATGACACTCACAGGTTTAAAAGTTGGAACAGCTGATTAGTATGGAGGTACAGATTCAGAAACCACAGAAAGAGATGAGGCCACACTGGAGTGTCTATAGAGAAGGGAACGAGACAAAATCTGGCTGCCAAAGTGGTATGCAGTGAGGAGGAAACAGAGAGTTATGTGATAGGGACAGTTTCAGTTTGACAAGTTGAAAAGGATTCTTGAGATGGGATCACCAATATTTGAGGATAGACTTAGGAAACAAAATAGAACGGAAAAAGAAATGTCAAAATGTCATATCATGGCACCAAAAACACAGGCAACAAAAGAAAACAAGGGCAAATTGGATTTTATGATTTTTTTAAAATTGCTGTATCATAAACTCAGTAGGTCACCATAAAAAGATATTAAGGGATGGAGGGATGGCATATGGGTTAAGGTGCTTGCTTGCAAAGCCAAAGAACACAGGTTCTATTCCCCAGGACCCAGTAAGCCAGATGTACAATATGGCATATGCATCTGGAGTTCATTTGCAGTGGCTGGAGGCCCTGGTGCACCCACCCTTTCCCTCTCTTTCTCTCTCTCTCCCTCTCTGCCTCTTTCTCTCTCTAAAATGAAAAATAAAAATTAGGGCTGGAGAGATTGCTTAGTGGTTAAGGCACTTGCCTGTGAAGCCTAAGGACTCATATTTAACTCTCCAGGTCCCACGTAAACCAGACACACAGTGACACAAGCGCACAAGGTCACACATGCACACAAGGTGGTGCACACATCTGGAGTTCAATTGCAGTGGCTGACACCCTAGCATGCTCTCTCTCTCTCTCTCTCTCTCGCTCTCGCTCTCGCTCTTGCTCTTGCACTCTTGCACTTTTGAATAAAAAAAAAGGGGGTGGGCACACGCCTTTAATCCCAGCGCTCAGGAGGCAGAGGAAGGAGGAGCACAGTGAGTTCAAGGCCACCTTGAAAATACAGAGTGAATTACAGGTCAGCCTGGGCTAGAGTGAGACCCTACCTCGAAAAACCAAACACACACACACACACACACACACACACACACACACACACACAAAGGCCAGCCTATTGCGCTTGCCTCAAAAAAATTAAAATTTGGGGCTGGAGAGATGGCTTAGCGGTTAAGGCACTTGCCTGCGAAGCCTAAGGACCCCAGTTCGATTCTCCAGGTCCCATGTAAGCCAGATGCATATGGTGGTGCATGCATCTGGAGTTCGTTTGCAGTAGCTAGAGACCCTGGTGTGCCCATGCTCACTCTCTCTCTCTCTCTGTCTCCAATAAATAAATAAATAAATAAATTAAATTAAATCTTTTTAAAAATTAAAATTAGAAAAGAAAATTAAAGTAGAAAGGAGACTTGTTGGGAAGAAGGGGTCCAATGGGAGTGAGAGGAGGAGGGAAAACGTTATAGTGGTGAATATTATCAAAATACATTACATATGTATGAAGTTGTTAAAAATAAAATTATTTTGTGTGTATATGCAGATATATGTGTGTGCATTTAGCATAGAATATGTGGGGTGGTCAGAAGACAACCTCAGGGTGTTGGTCCTCACCTTCCACCTTTTTGAGACATGATTTTGACATTTCTCTCATGGAGACATCTATGTCCCCCCCCCCTTGATATTAGCAGGCCACTGTGGTTTTTTAAACCAATAGGATATGGCCAAAGTATAGGATTTTGAGGCTAGGTTATAAAAAGGAATGTAGCTGGGGGTGGTGGTGCAAGCCTTTAATCCCAGCACTCGGGAGGCAGAAGTAGGAGGATTGCTGTGAGTTCAAGGACACCCTGTGACTACATAGTGAATTCCAGGTCAGCCTGGACTAGAGTGAGACTCTACCTCAAAACAGCAACAACAAAAAAAAGAAGAATGTAGTATGTTTTTGTTTTTGTTTTTCTTCACTGAAATATTTACTCTTGAAACTTTTTTTTTTTTTTTTTTTTTTTTTTTTTTTTTTTTGGTTTTTCGAGGTAGAATCTCACTCTTAGCCAGGCTGACTTGGAACTCACTATGTAGTCTCAGGGTGGCTTCAAACTCATAGCAATCCTCCTACCTCTGCCTCCCAAGAGCTGGGATTAAAGGCGTGTGCCACCATGCCTGGCTAGGCTCTTAAAACTTTTAACTACATGTGAAAGTCCAATTGCCCTGAAACCGCCATATGGTGAGAAAGCCAAAACTAGCTAAGATAACACAAAGATAGAGGCTTGTCCAGAAAGTCTCTGATGTATAAGTCTCAGTCACCATTTCACTGCAATGGCACCCTGAGGCAAAAACTATCCAAATAAGCTCTTCCAAAACTCCCATCCCACAGAGATTGAGATAATAAAATGGTTGTTTATACCACTAAGTTAGAACTGCTTATTGCATAAAAATAGATAACTATGGGTCTAGAGAGATTGATTGTTCAATGGGTAGAGTGTTTGCTACTCAAGTATGAGAACTTCAGTTCAGATCCTTAGTACCCAAATAAAATGATAAAATGTTAGGCATGGCAGTGTACACCTGTAATCCTGTGCTAGGGAGGGGGAGGCAGGAGAATCCCTAGGGCTTACTGGCTCAAATTTGGTGAGCTCTAGGTTCAGTAAGAGACCCTGACTCAAAGATAAGGTTGAGAGTGACTGAGGAAGACCCCTAGTGTTGACCTCTGGCCTTTACACACACACACACACACACACACACACACACATGCATACACACATGCATATCACACATATACACACACACTAAAAATAGATAACTGGAACACTTTAAAATGTACTCACAGAGAATCTAGGGGGAAAGTATATAGGAATTCTTTGTAAAATGATCTCCTGCCTCAGGTGTGATGAAGAGATGAGGATATAATGATCACAGTCTTTCTTTTCAGAATTACTCAGGGGCTGCCAGTACCACTCAAGAGTACATCTCCAGGGCTGGAGAGATAGATGGCTTAGCAGTTAAGGCACTTGCCTGCAAAGTCTAAGGACCCAGATGCACATAGTGGTGCATGCGTCTGGAGTTTGTTTGCAGTGGCTACAGGCCCTGGTGCGCCCATTCTCTCTCTCTCCTTCTCTCTGTGTGAAATAAATAAATAAAAATAAAAATAAATTTAAAAACAAAGAGTACATCTCCAAAGCCGGGCGTGGTGGCGCATGCCTTTAATCCCAGCACTCGGGAGACAGAGGTAGGAAGATCACCATGAGTTCGAGGCCACCCTAAAACTATAGGGTGAATTCCAGGTCAACCTGGACTAGAGTGAGACCCCTCAAAAAAAAAAAAAAAAAAAAATCCAAACACGAAACTGGTCTGGAACTTCACAAACTAGAAGGAAGTAAAATAAACGGAGTCTGAAATTTCTTCCTCGTCTTTATAACATCCAGATACCTAGTAGGTGCAAATTGGAACAGCTTTAATTTTCCAGTTCTGGGGCTAAGAACAAGTGTAGCCTAGTTTCACTCTCTTACTCATTGATTTGTCTTGGCATTATTGCCAATCAGAGCCCTTTTCTGAGAATTGTTTTAGATGAGAAGAGAGGGTATTGATTCACTATATGCTTTTTTTCTCTTTCTTAATGTATTTTTGTAACCTGCCTCTTCTTTTTCCTGAGAAAATGGAGACAGTTGGGGTTCTTTGACACCAGTATCCCTGAGGTAGAATCTAAAAGAGCTGATAAATATTCAGAGGCGAAAACTTGACTATGAAGACTTACTTTTGAGTCACATAAACAAAATGTAGCATCTCTGACATGTCAACAAGCCCATTTGGATCCAGTAATGTTAAGCAAGGGTCCTGAGCAACAGTGAGATGTAGAGCTTGAGTTTATATAAAAGATGACGGAGTCAAGGAGGAGGCAAAAGAGGCCAACATCCAGTGAGGAAATCTACCTCTGGGATAGTGTAGAAGGGAGGATAGCAAGGAGTAAAGAATTGGGGCTGGAGAGATGGCTTAGCAGTTAAGGCCCATGCCTGCAAAGCCTAAGGACTCCAGTTCGATTCTCCAGGTCCCACCTAAGCCAGATACACATGGTAGTACATGTGTCTGCAGTTTGTTTGCAGTGGTTAGAGGCCCTGGGGCGCCCATTCTCACTCTCCCTCTCTCTGTCTCTAATAAGTCAATAAAATCTTAAAAAAAAAAAAAAAGAAAGAAAGAATTAAGAAACAAAAATGCCAGAGTCTGGATTAATAGATGACCAGTTTTGGCATTAAGATCAAGAGCTGAGGGCATGAAGAGCTATAATAATAACAGCAGTAGTTAAAGGCAAAGTATGTGTATAAGCAATAAGAAAAAATGTGAGCTGAGCGGGGTGTGGTGATACACGCCTTTAACCCCAGCACTAGGGAGGCAGAAGTAGGAGGATCACCATAAGTTCGAGGCTACCCTGAGACTACATAGTGAATTCCAGGTGTCAGCCTGAGCTAGAGTGAGACCCTACATTGTAAAAACCAAAATACAAAGAAGAAAGGGAGGAGGAGAAGGAGGAGAAGAAAAGAAGGGCTGGAGAGATGGCTTAGCAGTTAAGGCGCCTGCTTGCTAAGCTTAGAGAGGCCCGATGGATTCTCCAGGTCCCACGTTTAGCCAGATGCAAAGTGATGCAAGGGCGCAATGCCACACTTGCCCACAAGGGGGCGCACACATCTGGATTTCGTTCACAGTGGCTGAGAGGTTGCTGAGCGCTCATTCTGTCTCTCCTCTCTGACTCTCTTCAAAAAAAGAAGGAGGAGGAGGAGAAAGAGAGAGAGTGGAAAGAAAGAAAGAAAGAAAGAAAGAAAGAAAGAAAGAAAGAAAGAAAGAAAGAAAGAAAGAAAGAAGGAAGGAAGGAAGGAAGGAAGGAAGGAAGGAAGGAAGGAAGGAAGGGAAGGGAAGGAAGGAGGGAAAGAGAAAGAAAGAAGGAGGAGGGAGGGAGGGAGGGAGGGAGGGAGGGAGGGGGGAGGAGGGAGGGAGAAAGATGTGAGGAACAATGGTAACCTTTGTCTTCAATTGACTCAATTACACAACTATTTATTGGAACTCTATTATGTGTCACATTTTGTGCTAGATGCTGAGCAGGCTGATGACTAAGACAGAATTCCTGCACACCAGGGACACATAGTCTGACTGGGGAGACAGATTATAAACAAAGGACATTTCTGTAAGATGTGTGTAACAAAGGAAGGAGATACGCACAAGGTGGGTAGAGAGGTGACCACAAGATATCCATGGGAGTCTGGGCGGAGGGAAGAAGAATCAGAAGCAATCTACACAGAAAGAACCAAAATGATGAACTCACAATGGGGTTGGGCATACTTGAAGTCTTGAGGAGGGGGAGCAAAGGTATGGAGAGGAAGGGGAGGTATCCCTCAGTCACCATTTCACTGCAATGGCACCCTGAGGCAAAACTATCCAAATAAGCTCTTCCAAAACTCCCATCCCACAGAGATTGATATAATAAAATGGTTGTTTATACCACTAAGTTAGAACTGCTTATTGCATAAAAATAGATAACTATGGGTCTAGAGAGATTGATTGTTCAATGGGTAGAGTGTTTGCTACTCAAGTATGAGAACTTCAGTTCAGATCCTTAGTACCCAAATAAAATGATAAAATGTTAGGCATGGCAGTGTACACCTGTAATCCTGTGCTAGGGAGGGGGAGGCAGGAGAATCCCTAGGGCTTACTGGCTCAAATTTGGTGAGCTCTAGGTTCAGTAAGAGACCCTGACTCAAAGATAAGGTTGAGAGTGACTGAGGAAGACCCCTAGTGTTGGCCTCTGGCCTTTACACACACACACACACACACACACACACACATACACACATGCATACCACACATATACACACACACTAAAAATAGATAACTGGAACACTTTAAAATGTACTCACAGAGAATCTAGGGGGAAAGTATATAGGAATTCTTTGTAAAATGATCTCCTGCCTCAGGTGTGATGAAGAGATGAGGATATAATGATCACAGTCTTTCTTTTCAGAATTACTCAGGGGCTGCCAGTACCACTCAAGAGTACATCTCCAGGGCTGGAGAGATAGATGGCTTAGCAGTTAAGGCACTTGCCTGCAAAGTCTAAGGACCCAGATGCACATAGTGGTGCATGCGTCTGGAGTTTGTTTGCAGTGGCTACAGGCCCTGGTGCGCCCATTCTCTCTCTCCTTCTCTCTGTGTGAAATAAATAAATAAAAATAAATTTAAAAACAAAGAGTACATCTCCAAAGCCGGGCGTGGTGGTGCATGCCTTTAATCCCAGCACTCGGGAGACAGAGGTAGGAAGATCACCATGAGTTCGAGGCCACCCTAAAACTATAGGGTGAATTCCAGGTCAACCTGGACTAGAGTGAGACCCTACCTCAAAAAAAAAAAAAAAATCTCCAAACACGAAACTGGTCTGGAACTTCACAAACTAGAAGGAAGTAAAATAAACGGAGTCTGAAATTTCTTCCTCGTCTTTATAACATCCAGATACCTAGTAGGTGCAAATTGGAACAGCTTTAATTTTCCAGTTCTGGGGCTAAGAACAAGTGTAGCCTAGTTTCACTCTCTTACTCATTGATTTGTCTTGGCATTATTGCCAATCAGAGCCCTTTTCTGAGAATTGTTTTAGATGAGAAGAGAGGGTATTGATTCACTATATGCTTTTTTTCTCTTTCTTAATGTATTTTTGTAACCTGCCTCTTCTTTTTCCTGAGAAAATGGAGACAGTTGGGGTTCTTTGACACCAGTATCCCTGAGGTAGAATCTAAAAGAGCTGATAAATATTCAGAGGCGAAAACTTGACTATGAAGACTTACTTTTGAGTCACATAAACAAAATGTAGCATCTCTGACATGTCAACAAGCCCATTTGGATCCAGTAATGTTAAGCAAGGGTCCTGAGCAACAGTGAGATGTAGAGCTTGAGTTTATATAAAAGATGATGGAGTCAAGGAGGAGGCAAAAGAGGCCAACATCCAGTGAGGAAATCTACCTCTGGGATAGTGTAGAAGGGAGGATAGCAAGGAGTAAAGAATTGGGGCTGGAGAGATGGCTTAGCAGTTAAGGCCCATGCCTGCAAAGCCTAAGGACTCCAGTTCGATTCTCCAGGTCCCACCTAAGCCAGATACACATGGTAGTACATGTGTCTGCAGTTTGTTTGCAGTGGTTAGAGGCCCTGGGGCGCCCATTCTCACTCTCCCTCTCTCTGTCTCTAATAAGTCAATAAAATCTTAAAAAAAAAAAAAAAAAGAAATAAAGAATTAAGAAACAAAAATGCCAGAGTCTGGATTAATAGATGACCAGTTTTGGCATTAAGATCAAGAGTTGAGGGCATGAAGAGCTATAATAATAACAGCAGTAGTTAAAGGCAAAGTATGTGTATAAGCAATAAGAAAAAATGTGAGCTGAGCGGGGTGTGGTGATACACGCCTTTAACCCCAGCACTAGGGAGGCAGAAGTAGGAGGATCACCATAAGTTCGAGGCTACCCTGAGACTACATAGTGAATTCCAGGTGTCAGCCTGAGCTAGAGTGAGACCCTACATTGTAAAAACCAAAAAAACAAAGAAGAAAGGGAGGAGGAGAAGGAGGAGAAGAAAAGAAGGGCTGGAGAGATGGCTTAGCAGTTAAGGCGCCTGCTTGCTAAGCTTAGAGAGGCCCGATGGATTCTCCAGGTCCCACGTTTAGCCAGATGCAAAGTGATGCAAGGGCGCAATGCCACACTTGCCCACAAGGGGGCGCACACATCTGGATTTCGTTCACAGTGGCTGAGAGGTTGCTGGAGCGCTCATTCTGTCTCTCCTCTCTGACTCTCTTCAAAAAAAGAAGGAGGAGGAGGAGAAAGAGAGAGAGTGGAAAGAAAGAAAGAAAGAAAGAAAGAAAGAAAGAAAGAAAGAAAGAAAGAAAGAAAGAAAGAAAGAAGAGAGAGAGGAGAGAAGGAAGGAGAAGAAGAAGGAAGAGAGGGAAGGGAGAGGAGGGAAAGAGAAAGAAAGGGAGGAGGGAGGGAGGGAGGGAGGGAGGGAGGGAGGGAGGGAGGGAGGGAGAAAGATGTGAGGAACAATGGTAACCTTTGTCTTCAATTGACTCAATTACACAACTATTTATTGGAACTCTATTATGTGTCACATTTTGTGCTAGATGCTGAGCAGGCTGATGACTAAGACAGAATTCCTGCACACCAGGGACACATAGTCTGACTGGGGAGACAGATTATAAACAAAGGACATTTCTGTAAGATGTGTGTAACAAAGGAAGGAGATACGCACAAGGTGGGTAGAGAGGTGACCACAAGATATCCATGGGAGTCTGGGCGGAGGGAAGAAGAATCAGAAGCAATCTACACAGAAAGAACCAAAATGATGAACTCACAATGGGGTTGGGCATACTTGAAGTCTTGAGGAGGGGGGAGCAAAGGTATGGAGAGGAAGGGGAGGTATCCCGAACTGAGAAGATCCATCAAATAGAGAATTTAGAATAGAGAATTTAGGAACATGAATGGGCATGTCAGAGAAGGATAGTTGGCCAGAGGAAGAAATAAGAACTTTTTACAAATGGAACAAAGTATTGGGACAGAGACAACATAGTTGGTAAAAACTCAAGTGATAGACAAAGATGTC
The DNA here is from genome assembly GCA_036365145.1 of Orientallactaga sibirica. NCBI lineage: Eukaryota > Metazoa > Chordata > Mammalia > Rodentia > Dipodidae > Orientallactaga > Orientallactaga sibirica. Next base: position 15,964,366 of record JAEOAD010000052.1, on the reverse strand, counting down.
AAGTTCAAAGGCAGCCATGTTACATGGGAGACTTGTTTTGTTTTGTTTTGTTTTGTTTTGTTTTGTTTTGTTTTGTTTTGTTTTGTTTTGTTTTCGAGGTAGGGTCTCACTCTAGCTCAGGCTGACCTGGAATTCACTATGTAGTCTCAGGGTGGCCTCGAACTCACAGTGATCCTCCTACCTCTGCATCCTGAATGCTGAGATTAAAGGCGTGCGCCACCATGCCCAGCGAGACTCTGTCTTTTGTTTTTATTTGTTGTTGTTTTTGAGACAGAGTCTCACTATGTAGCCAAAGCTGGCCTTAAATTCATGACACTCCAACTCTTAAGTGCTGAAATTAGAGGTGTGAGCCACCATGCCGGGCTAGGAGACTGTGACTCAAACAAGAACCTGAAGTAATATGTATAAAAAGAAATTTTTGTTAGCTCGATTTAGGCGTAAAGGTGCAGACTTTCTCACAGGAGAGGAAAAGGAATGATTGACACAGGTAGAGAAAACTGCCTTTGCAAATTAAGAGTAGTAACGAGCTGTGATCGGAAGCCATAAGGCAAAAAAGGTGATCAAACACATCTTCAGCCATCCCATGTCGCTGAAAAAGACTCCGCTTTTGCCTTGCGGAAGCCCTACGAGAGAGAAGAGCCCGTCATCGTCATCCGGCCACGACGGAATCAGATGTAAAGGCTTTTCCTTCTGCGACAGACAGGGTGGAGGAATTGTTACCCTGTTGCTAGGGAAAAAGGAAGGGGCTGTTCCCAGTTGCCATGGTGACAAGGTAAGAGCGTTCCCTGGGTACCGCCGCACGTTTACCGGGCAGTTTCTTCTCCTCGTTGCTATGGCGATCTAAAGGGATTGTTCTTGTCTCCCGCACCTCCCGCCGCAGTTGCTTAGACAAGGTGGAGGTAAGAGTTGTCCTCCTCTCGCCGCCCGGTTGCCTTGGAGACGGCGGGTGCCCTGGCCCCGCCCCGCTCAGACTGACAGCGTCGGCCGCATCGCGCCTGCGCAGTGCTCTCGTCCCCCCGCAGTCTCTGTGCGTTGAAGCCGGAGACCGCGGCGGCCTCTGCTAGGACCCTCCGCCCGCAGCCGCCGGCCGAGCCGCAGCTTCTCCCGCAGCGCCGCTGCCGCCCGTCCCTCGCCTGCTGCCCGCGCCGGATCCGCGTTGCGCACCGTGAGTTGGGACGGAGGCGACGGACGGCGTGGGGCTGAGTCAGCGGGAGGCCCGGGCCGGGGCTGGGGGAGGGGAACCGGGCTCCCCATCCCCGCCTCCCCGGGCCCGCGTCTCCCACGCCGGTCTCGCGTCTCGCTCTCTCGGGGCTCCCCGACGGCCAGGCCTCCCCAGCCGCTCCGCCTCTCCTTCCCTCCTCCCTGTCGGCCTCCTCCGACCTGCCGCGGAGTCCTTCGCACCTCTGCCCTGGCCTGGTGTTTTCCTCAAACTCCTTCCCCGCTTGTCCTTGTCCCTCGTCCCGTCTCCCTACTCTTGGGCCTGGCGTCTATCGGCCTCTGGCTTTCCCCGGAGGTACGCCGGAGAGAGTGACGAGGGAGAGCCAGTGGTGACTTGGGGGAGGGGGGCATTCTGCCTGTCCAAGGATTGTACCCACAAGCTCCTGCCCTGGCTACTTTAGGGAAGCTAGTCTGTACAGTTGTAAAGTGGCTGCTGAGAGCTTGTGGGGCTTTCAGAGTAGGTTTTGTGAGCGTGGGGTCAGCCCTGTCATGACCAGCTACTGCTGAGTGCGTGCACAGGGCTCCTGCGTGAGGGCCTTCTTGTGGTCTTAGCCACTGCCTCGGTCTTACTATGCAAGGGAGTAGAAGTACGGGGGAGGAGGGGTAGCAAAGGTTGTATTTGGGAGCTAAGTTCTTGTGCTTCCGGTATGTGCTCCTTAAAATGCCTTTTAAAAAATCACATTACAACCTTGGTATAATGTGAGGTTTGAAAACTGACCTGTCTCTTCACGGTATCATAGCAAATGCTTACTGTTTGCAGCCTGTGGGAGTACTGAAAGATTTTCTTATACCAGTAAGGTAAATTCTGTCAAGTAATCAAGCAGCTAATAGTGAGTTTTGACAGCATGCACAGATTGGAGAGGAGGAGTTGTTAAGGTTTGCCAGTGGTGTGGCTCTGAGGCCTGTACCCCTTGCTCCTGCAGTTGCGGTCTTAGTGGGGACTATCACCTGGTAGGGGTTCCCTGGGTTGTATTTGCCACCCACCCACTTGCCCAACCTTGTAGTAACTAGTGTGGAAACCAAGAAGAGTTCCAAATTGTTTTTCTTTTCCAGAAAAAAAAAAAAAGAGTTCTTAATAGACATGCCTCAGCTTGAGGGCTTCTGAGTACTGTGTGTACCTTATTGCCAGCCTCATTTGATTCCTTTGGTTTTCCCTGCTTCAGATTTCAATGTGTTCTTAGAAAATACATGTAAATATAAATCAGTACTATTGTACAAGAAGCTTTGGTTTCTTCATTTTTTTCTCCAGGCTGCAAAGGAATGGTGTGGTCCACTCCTAAAATCATGGTGAAAGAGCCACTCATTTAGTTTCTGAGGTTGTAAACAGTGAGAAGAATGATTTTGCTCCTAAGCTTTGCTCAATCATGGCCTACTGGCAGCCTCATCAGGGCCACTCCCTGCCCCCATGTCCATTAGATTAGTTTACAGTAGCTGTCGCCCTAGTTTTAGACATAGAGATGAAGTTCAGGAAAACTGCAGCCCCCTTCCAGCCAGTGGAGTTTCTTCTGTTGCGAATGCCAGTGTGGGGTTTGGCGGGATGCACCTGCCTGTAGCGATGGGAACACTGGGGCCAAAGAGTTACATTCCTTCTTGTGGTCCTCTCAGTCGCATAGCTCACCCAAATAACCGAGGAGGGCAGGAGAAGACAGCTGTGCTGGAGAGCTGCTCTTCGGCGCTGAGTATATTTTGGGAATCAGTGTTATTATTACTGGGGTGGAGGGCTGTGAATCAAGCAAGAAAATGTGTCAAGGCTAGATAGATCAGGAAGGTGTGTGTGAAATGTTCCCTTTCTAGCTTGCTGTGGGATAGTACATTTTCAGAACATCAAAGTGGTTATTTTATATGGGTTAATTTACCTTTGAAATACATACCAGTGTTTGATGAGATGATGATGAATGCCTTATAATATGCTCCTCTTAGGAAACAGTACTAACCCTCTCATACACATTGTCTACTTAGCTGTTACTGAAGGGAATTGTTAAGATCAGGGACAGAGAAAAAATAAAAGATCAGGGAGAGGGACATGATTTGAACCAAGTTAGACCCAAGTCTATGTTATAGCTTTTTAAAAATATATATTTTGCTGGGCGTGGTGGAGCACACCTTTAATCCCAGCACTCGGGAAGCAGAAGTAGGAGGATCGCCATGAGTTTGAGGCCACCCTGAGAATACAGAGTGAATTCCAGGTCAGCCTGAACTAGAGTGAGATCCTACCTCAAAAAATCGAAAAACCAGCCGGGCGTGGTGGCGCACGCCTTTAATTCCAGCACTCAGGAGGCAGAGGTAGGAGGATCGCTGTGAGTTCGAGGCCACCCTGAGACTACAGAGTGAATTCCAGGTCAGCCTGGGCCAGAGTGAGACTCTACCTCGAAAAACCAAAAAAAAAAAAAAATCGAAAAACCAAAATATATATATTACATATATATATGTTGCCGGATGTGGTGGCACACGCCTTTAATCCCAGCACTCGGGAGGCATAGGTAGGAGGATTGGTGAGTTCAAAGCCACCCTGAAACTACATAGTGAATTCCAGGTCAGCCTGGGCTAGAGTGAAGCCTTACCTCGAAAAACAAAACTATATATATATATATATATATATATATATATATATATATATATATATATATATATATATATATATTTTTGCAAGGGGGGAGGATAGGCAGCCAGGGCCTTTTGCCACTTTGTGCATCTGACTTTACATGGGCCCATCAAGCTTTGCAAGCAAGCACTTTTAACCACTAAACATCTTTCCAGTCCTATGTTATGATTTTATAGGACTACATCTTCTTGATCCTAAGATATACCAGAAATTTACCAACAGCTTTTAGATCAAATTAATACACACACACACACACACACACACACACACACACACACACACACTTGTGTGATCCTAATTTCAGAAGCATTAAAACAAGAAGTGTCAAGGCTAGAAGGAGGTATTTGTTTGTCCTGTAGTTAGAAATAATGGTGCTGGGGGCTGAAGAGATGGCTTAGTGGTTAAATGCTTACCTGTGAAGCCTAAGGACCCCAGTTCAAGGCTCGATTCCCCAGTACCCACCTAAGCCAGATACACATGGTGGCACATACATCTGGAGTTCGTTTGCAGTGGCTAGAGGCCCTGGCATGCCCATTCTCTCTCTCTCTCCCTTTCTGTCTCTCCCTTTCTTTGTCTCTAATAAGTAAATAAATTTTAAAAAGAAAAAAAAAGAAATGATGGTGCTGTTTCTGTGTGATAATACCAGTACTCCCCCTACCTCCTAAGAGTACATGCACTACCAGGGTGGGCTTCTCCAAGGCCTTCCTTCAAGTTAGCTTTTTTCTTTTTCTTTTTTCTTTTTGGTTTTTCTTTTTTTTAAATTTTTGATTATTTTTATTTATTTATTTGAGAGCAACAGACAGAGAGAGAAAGAGGCAGAGAGAGAGACACAATGGGCGCACCAGGGCCTCCAGCCACTGTAAACAAATTCCAGATGCATGGCACTACCTTGTGCATCTGGCTTACATGGGTACTGGGGAATTGAGCCACAAACCAGGGTCCTTAGGCTTCACAAGCAAGCGCTTAACTGTTAAGCCATCTCTACACACCCCTTTTTTGGTTTTTCAATGTAGAGTCTTTCTTTAGCTCAGGCTGACCTGGAATTCACCATATAGTCTCAGGCTGACCTTGAACTCGCAGTGATCCTCCTAGCAGCCTTCCACATGCTGGGATTAAAAGTGTGCACCACCACTCCTGGCAAGTTGGTGTTATTGTGAGGTTATATTTGTAATATGATCGGCTAGGCTTGGGCATGCTGGAACATATTGAACAGGGGGAAATTCCCATGTGGGAATCCAAACTAGGGCCTTAATATGGTACTCTCCAGAAACTGAACAGTCATCTGACAGCAAACATCTTCCAAGTTATACCTGAATTTAGCCAAGAAACATTTTTCAGAAACTGCATAGAAAATATAATTTTTCTGACCGGAATTCATCTGGCATAGTTTTTTTTTCTTTTTTCTTTTCCTTTTTTGGAGAGAGAATGGGCATGCCAGCGGCCTCTCAGCCACTGTGAACAAACTCCGACACGTGCGCCCCCTTGTGGGCAAGTGCGGCATTGTGTCCTTGCCTCACTTTCCGTCTGCCTTAACGTGTGGGACCTGGAGAATCGAAAGAGGGGTTCTTAGGCTTAGCAGGCAGGCACCTTAACTGCTAAGCCATCTCTCCAGCCCTGGCATAGTTTTTTACAGACACATTTGTAAGGTTCCCAAGTACATGTTCCTCTCCCATTAGGATATTAAAAATGGAGAGGACCTCAGATGACATAATGTTCTTGTTTCCAAATTTTGACTCAAAGACACTGAGTTAAGTGACTTGCCCCAAGATCACCCAACTAATGTAGAAAGTTTGTAAAAACATTTTGTCAACTGTGTACATCATGCAAATGATTGTGGTTATTAGTGTCTGAATCAGGATTAGAACTCAAATTTCCAGACTAGAGAGATATTCTACAACACTACATGTTTCATCTGTCATGCTTAATAGTCCAAAGGGTTTTAATAAAAAATAATTTGGTAGTCTGTAATTAGCCCTGAAGTCAAGGGCTTGTTTTATTGTCTGAGATGTTGCAATACTAGGCAAAACAGTGCCAAGCTGTCTAATTAAATATTTATTCTTGCCACCTTAAAAATGATTTTTTTAGCTGGGCGTGGTGGCGCACACTTTTAATCCCAGCACTTGGGAGGCAGAGGTAGGTGGATCACCATGAGGCTACCCTGAGACTACATAGTGAATTCCAGGTCAGTCTGGGTTAGAGTGAGACCCTACCTCGACAAACCAAAAAAAAAAAAAAAGATTTTTTTCATGCATCCCAACTTAAGTAAAATTTTCTCTTTTTAAATGTGCATCAACTAGCATAAAGCAAGTAAAGTTGGGTTCTTGAAGTCTCAACTTCTTATCTGTGAAGCTGCTGCATTCCAGAAAGCAAGGTGGAAAGGGCAGATAGGTAGCTGAGAGCAAAAGCAATCACGTTGACAGCTCCAAGTTTACCTTCAAATTCTCAGATGTAACCTTTTGTAGGTCCTGAGAACCACAGAGACTTTTCAGCCCCATCCTGGGAAATTGAAGTAGTCTGGACTCTGGGAATAGGCAGATATGAGTTCAAATCCCAGTCTCATGACTTCCTGGCTGTGTAATGTTGGGCATGTTACAAAACTCTTGAGTGCCAATTTCCTCGGTTATAAGCCTATATAATAGCTATTTTCCAGGATTGTTGGAAGAATAAAATGAGCAAAGGTATGTAGAGTACCTACTTAATAAGAGATAGCAATTGTTATTTTATATTTAGCAATGTCTAAAATTAAAAAAAATAATGGTTTCATGGGCTGGAGAGATGGCTTAGCGGTTAAGGCACCTGCCTGCTAAGCCTAAGAACGCTGGTTCCAATGTCCAGTGGTTCCAATCTCCAGGTCCCACGTTTAGCCAGATGCAAAGTGACGCAAGGGCGCAATGCCACACTTGACCACAAAGGGGTGGCACACATCTGGATTTCGTTCGCAGCAGCTGAGAGGCTGCTGGCGCGCCCATCTCTATCTGTCTTCCTCTCCCTCTCTCTCTGTCTCTCTCTAAAATAATAATAATAATAATAATGGTTTCAAAAGTTTCTCCTGAACTAATTCAGTAACCCTCATTCCTTGGGAGCCTTTTCATGTGTTTGACATGCATGGGGAAATTTGTCCTGTGAAGACCTGGAACTTAAGTATTTCAATTACCAGAATAGAAGAGAGTGGATATATGACATGAAATGGTTCTTTGTCTCCATGTATCTGCTGAGCTGGTTACCTGACAGAATGGCCAGGCATAAGCGGTTGACTGTAGCAGAGCCGACTTGTGTGTGGTGAGAGTTAGTCCTCCACTCAGGGAGGCCAGCCTGGGGAGTGAGCTTAATTTGAAATATTAAAGCTGCTGAATTCTGCCTTGTGAGTAAAGTCCATGTAACCTTCATTCTCTTCCTCTACTGTCAGAGGTGTACCTTGAACCCTTTGTTCAGATTAGCTTCTGCCCACAAGAGAACCAGAAGGCAAGGAAAAGGATTCATCCATCTTCGGAGGGAAACCTCCTCCTCGTGAGGTCATTTGGGATGGGAGCAATTACAGAAGGGCTCAGAGCAGACAGTATTGAGGAGCCAGGACAAGCCATTCAGGTATGAGAGAACACATGGACTTCAATTACTAGATTAAGTTTATTGGAGGAGAAACTATCCATATATAATCCTCTAAAGACTGTAGCCCTTTGGGAAAAATAGTGCAATGGTGTTTCCTTCTGGGAAGTTGGATGTGGGGAAAGGAAAAAGAAACTCAAAGGAAAACTTTCTTCAATATTTGACCTGTTAAAAAACATATGCAGCCAGGTGTGGTGGTGCACACCTTTAATCCCAGCACTAGGGATGCAGAGGTAGGAGGGTCGCCTTGAGTTTGAGGCCACCCTAAGACTAAGTAGTGAATTCCAGGTTAGCCTGAGCTACAGTGAAACTCTACCTTGAAAAAAAAAGAGACATATGTATATTTTCATAATTTAGTGAAGACCACATAGAGGTGGTAATGGGCATTGCTCATAAATACATTCAAATATAAAAGAAACAATTGCCTTTATTTAGAGCCTTCACTGGTGGGACATGGGGTTAGATTGCTTCCTCCTAGCAGACCAAAACCAGGCTTTTTTTTTTTTTTTTTTTTTTTTTGAGGTAGGGTCTCACTCTAGTCCAGGCTTACCTAGAATTCACTAGGTAGTCTCATGTTGGCCCTGAACTCACAGCAATCCTTCTACCTCTGCCTCCCAAGTGCTGGGACTAAAGGCATGTGCCACCATGCCTGGCTCCAGTCTCTCTCTCTCTCTTTAAAAAAAAAAAAAGATTTATTATTTATTTATTTGAGAGAAAGAGGCAGATAGAGAATGGGCACTCCAGGGCCTCTAACCACTACAAACAAATTCCAGACACATGAGCTACTTTGTGCACCTGGCTTATGTGAGTCCTGGGGAATCAAACGTGGGTCCTTTGGCTTTGCAGGCAAGTGCCTTAACTGCTAAGCCATCTCTCCAGCCCCAAACCAAGCTCTTAAGTGAGGAGAGACCCCTAATTCCTATAGCCCAGGACACTTAATGAAACACTCACCCACTTTTCCTACTCCTTTCATTCCCTCTCTCTCCCCTCTCTTTTGATTTTTCAAGGTAGGTCTCACTCCAGCCCAGGCTGACCTGGAACTCACTCTGAAGTCCCAGGCTGGCCTTGAACTTTGTTGTTTTTATATTTTGGTGTGTTAGCCGGGCGTGGTGGTGCACACCTTTAATCCAGGCACTCGGGAGGCAGAGGTAGGAGGATCACCGTGAAGTTCGAGGCCACCCTGAGACTTCATAGTGAATTCCAGGTCAGCCTGAGCTAGAGTGAGACCCTACCTCAAAAAACCAAAAAGAATAAAAAATAAAATAAAATATATTTTGGTGTGTTGTATGTGTATGTGATGTGGTATATATGTGATGTATGCTGTGTATGTGCAGATGTGTATGTGCCTGCGAAGACTGAAGGAGAACATTGGGTGTACTTTATTGCTTATTCCTGTTTTCTTGAGATGGAGTTTCTGACTGATCACAGGGTTTGCTATTTCCACAAACCCCAATGATTCTCTGCTGTCTACAGAACAAGGGATACAGGCATGCATGGCCACACACAGCTGTTTACGTAGGCACTGAGGAGTTGAACTCAGGTGGTCTCAGGCCCTCTCAAGTCTTCATGCTTGCACAGCAAGTGCTCGAACCTGCTGAGTCATCTCCTCAGACTGATTCCCCTCCTTTGAAAAGCTGAAGAAATTATTATTTCCTTAGTAAGCTAATTTAATTTAAACTATTGAAAAAGTGGCATCTGGGGGCTGGAGAGATGCTCAGCACTCAAGGTGCTTGCCTGCAAAGTGTAACAGCCTCAGTTCAAGTCTCCAGGTGTCACATAGAGTTAGATACACAAGTGGCTCATGCATCTTGAGTCTTACAGCTTGTAGCTAATGGAGGCCCTGGTGTGCCCATTCTCTCCGTCTCTCTTCTATTTTTCTCTGCTTGCAAATAAACATATATATACTTTTTAAAAGTGGCATCTGGCCAGGTGTAGTGGCACATGCCCTTAATCCCAGCACTTGTGAGGCAAAGGTAGAAGATTGTGATGAGTTTGAGGCCACCCTGAGACTTAATAGTGAATTCCAGGTCAGCCTGGGCTAGAGCAAGTCCCTACCATTTAAAAAAAAAAAAAAAAAAAAAAAAAAAAGAAAGAAAGAAAAGTGGCATCTGAACCATATGACCTCTGTGAAAAATCTGTTAACTTATTTTCAATAAAATAGTAACAATAATTCTATTCCTCTTACATAAATCAAGAGAGCTTGAAACTTAAGGGAACCCCAAGTGAAGTCTGTATCTACTCTGTGCTGGAAGCAACAATCTAGAACAGACTGCCTAGTCTAGCACACCTTTCACACAATGGTTTATTAAAAGCTTCTGGGGCTGGAGAGGTGGCTCAGTGGTTAAAGATACTTGCTTGCAAAGTCTGACACCTGGGTTCGAATCCCCACTACCTATGCAAAGCCAGATGCACAAAGTAACACATGCATCTGGAGTTTGGTTGCAGTTTCAAGAGGCCCTAGTGCATCTATACTCTCTTGCTGTCTGCCTCTCTCTGTGTCTCAAATAAATAAAAATATTTTAAAAAAAGCTTCTGTGGGCTGTAGAGATGGCTTAGCAGTTAAGGCGCTTGCCTGCAAAGTCTAAGGTCCCAGGTTCAATTCCCTAGTATCCACATAAGTCAGATGCACAAGGTGGCACATGTGTCTGGAGTTTACTTGTAGTAGATGGAGGCCCTAGCACATCCAATCTCTCTATCTGCCTCTTTCTTTCTTTCTTTCTTTCTTTCTTTCTTTCTTTCTTTCTTTCTTTCTGTCTGTCTGTCTTTCTTTCTTTCTCCCTCCCTCTCTCTCTCTAATAAATAAATAATTAATTAATTTTAAAAGCTTCTGTTAGGAATGACTAATGAATGAACTGTTATAAAAATCACTGAGTAATGGTGAGTTTTTAATTTTGTCATTAGTTGGCTAGTTGTCTGCTTTTTTTTAGCTAGGTGTCCTGTTGATTATAGCAAGATGACACACCTATCAATTGGGCACGTGCCTTGGGTGCTTACTCAGACATTAGAATGGGTCATGCTGAGTAATCTGCATTCCATCCCTTAGTCTTCCCTTTGGCTGAGAGTACAAATCTATGAATAGTTGGCTGAGTTGGTGAGGCATCCCATGGATTTTCCCTTGTGTACAGTTGGCAGGCTAGTCCTGACCCACACACTAGATCTCATTTTCACTAGCACCATATTCTATGAACTTTGTGACTCTGACATGGTTTTACTAGCCAACTTCTTATCATAACATCAGTATTCTGAGCTCTGGACACTTCATTTGCCTCAAGTAAATAAAGAATTGGCCAATCTGACATGTTTTGACTCCACACAAAAGGTTGTTTTTTTTTTCCTAAAACTATTTCCTGTATATGGGAGATATATGCCACTTATATAATGTGTTTAAAATAACTGAGCAAGAAGCATGACTCCAAATCTGCCTTGTACTTCTGGAAAAAAATATGTGTAAAAGCCTTAAAAGTACACCTACCCTTATATCAGAAATTGTCATTCTAGGACTGTTTTGAAACTCAGAGGTATATATAAAAATATTTGTATGTGGGCTGGAGAGATGGCTTAGTGGTTAAGGCGTCTGCCTGCCAAGCCTAAGAATGCCCGTTCAATCTCCAGGTCCCACTTTTAGCCAGATGCAAAAGTGATGCAAGCATGCAACACTGTGATTGCCCACAAGGGGGTACACGTGTCTGGAGTTCGTTCATAGCAGCTGAGAGGTTGCTTGTGTGCCCATTCCCCCCCCCTCTCTGCCTCTTCCTCTCTGTCTCTTGCTCTCTCTCTCTCTCTCTCTCTCTGTTTCTCTCTCAAATAATAAAAAAATTGTATGTGAATTTTATCAAGACAGCATTAATAATAATATCAAATATTTAAAACAAAAGAACAACTAGGGACTTGTCAGGTTATCACAAGTAAAATACTACATAGCTATTAAACCATTTGTATAATGATATTGGAGCCAGGCAGAGAGACACACACACCTTTCTTTAATCCTAGCACTTGAGAGGCTGAAGCGGGAGGATCTTGAGTTCACGGTCTAGACTATACAATACTGTCTCAAAATATAAATAAATATAACCAGGTATGGTGGCACATGTCTTTTTGTGTGTTTTTGTTTTTGTTTTTGGGGGGTTTTTTTTTGTTGTTTGTTTTTCAAGTTAGGGTCTTGCTCTAGCTCAGGCTGACCTGGAATTCACTATGTCGTCTCAGGGTGGCCTTGAACTCACGGCGATCCTCCTACCTCTGCCTCCCGAGTACTGGGATTAAAGGCATGAACCACCGTGCCCGGCTCAACACAAGTCTTTTGTTCCAGCACTCAAGAGGTTGTGGTAGGAAGATTACTGTGAGTTTGAGGCCAGCCTGGTGGTACAGAGTGAGTTCCAGGTCAGCCTGGACTAGAGTGAGACCTTGCTTCAAAGAAAACCAAAACAGGGGCTGGAGAAATGGCTTAGTGGTTAAGGCATCTGCCTGCAAAGCCAAAAGACCCAGGTTCAATTCTCCAGGACCCATGTAAGCCAGATGTACAAGGAGCACATGCATCTGGAGTTCATTTGCAGTGGCCGAAGGCCCTGTGCACCCATTGTCTCTATCTGCCTCTTTCTCTCTCTCTCTCTTTCTAAAATAAAGTAATTTTTTTAAAAAAAAAAAATGGGGCAGGCTTTGCAAACAAGTGCCTCCAACTACTGAGCAATCCACCAACTCCGACATTTTTATTTAGAAAACTATGGGCTTGGGGAGATTGCTTAATGGTTAAAGGTGTTTACTTGTAAAGTTTGCCAGCTTAGTTTGACTGATTTCCCAGTATGTAAAGCCAGATGCACAAAGTGGTGCATGCATCTGGAGTTCATTTGCAGTGGCAAAGGTCCTGGCATGGCATGCATCTCTCTCTCCCTCCCCTCCCTCACTCTCTCTCTCCTTGCAAATAAATACTTTTAAAAAATATTTTATTTATTTATTTGAGAGACAGAAAGAGGCAGATAAATAGATAGAATGGGTGCACCAGGGCCTCCAGCCACTGCAAACGAACTCCAGACGCATGCGCCCCCTTGTGCATCTGGCTTACGTGGGTCCTGGAAAATCGAACCTGGGTCCTTTGGCTTTGCAGGCAAACGCCTTAAACGCTAAGCCATCTCTCCAACCCCAAATAAATACTTTTTATAAAGAAAGATTATAGGGCTGGAGAGATGGCTTAGTGGTTAAGACACTTGCCTGCAAAGCCTAAGGACCAAAGTTCGATTCCCCAGTACCTATGTAAGCCAGATACACATGGTGAAGCATGCATCTGTAGTTCATTTACAGTGGCTAAAGGCCTTGGCACACCCATTATCCTAATCCACTAATCTTTCTCTCCCAAATAAAATAAATAAACTTTTTTTTAAAAAGACGATAGTATGGCCAGGCATGGTAGCGCACGCCTTTAATCCCAGCACTCGGGAGGCAGAGGTAGGAGGATTGCCATGAATTCGAGGCCACCCTGAGACTATATAGCTAATTCCAGGTCAGCCTGGACCAGAGTGAGACCCTACCTTGAAAACCAAAAAAAAAAAAAAAAAAAAAGACAATATTATGAAAAAAATATTTTTAAAATCATAAATAGCTATAACTGCATAATCGATTGCTATTTTTCTTAATGGTTTTCAGTGTTTTCTCAGCTTTTCTACATTAATCATTGATAACTTAATTACATTTTAAACCATGATGTACAGATTCCATGTAGTCGAGAAATCTCTAAGAAAATCAGAGTATTTCTTTTTTAAAATGGTTATTTTGTTTCACTATTATCATGATTAATAATATAAATATGCACTCTTAGAAGTATTTCTAAAGATAGCCTCTTCACTTCTTGAGAGAGCACATGCCTTAAATATGTTTATGTTGTATGAATGTGTCTTAAAAAACAGCTGGAAAGGGCTGGAGAGATGGCTTAGGGGTTAAGGCGCCTGCCTCCTAAGCCTAAGAACGCTGGTTCCAATCTCCAGCGGTTCCAATCTCCAGGTCCCACGTTTAGCCAGATGCAGTGACGCAAGGGCGCGATGCCGCACTTGACCACAAGGGGGCGCACACATCTGGATTTCGTTCGCAGCAGCTGAGACACTGCTGGTGCACCCTGCCATCTCTGTCTTCCTCTTTCTCTCTCTCTCTCCCTCTTTCTCTCTCTCTCTCTCTTTATCTCTCTGTGCCTCTCTCCAAAATAATAATAAAAATTAAAAAACAGCTGGAAAGGCTGGAAAGATGGCTCAGCAGTTAAAGGCACTTGCTTACAAAGTCTGCCAGTCCAGGTTCAATTCCCAAACTTTCCGTGTAAGCCAGATGCAAAGAGTGGCACAAATATCTGGCATTCATTTGTAGTGGCAAGAGGCCCTGGCACACTGCCCACCACCCACATGCAAACAAAATTAATAATTTTAATTTTATCTTTTTTTTCCGAGGTAGGGTCTCACTCTAGCCCAGGCTGACCTATGTAGTCTCAAGGTGGCCTTGAACTCACAGTGATCCTCCTACCTCTGCCTTCTGAGTGCTGGGATTAAAGGTGTGCGCCACCATACCCGGCAATAATTTTAATTTTAAAAAACCAAGTCTGGGACTATCCAGAGTCCATCTATCCAAATGAAGCAGTCTCTCTTGATTCAAATAAGATTTTTCTAAATTATTACAAGAAAATGGGTCTTAATAAGGTCCTCTTTGCATTTTTGGCGTTAAAATTTATCAGAAGACAAACTGAAGAGATGGCTCAGCAGTTAAAGGCTCATTTATTTATTTACTCATTTATTTTATTTTGAGAGGGGGAAAGAGGCAGAGTTGGGGGGGTTAAAGGCTCTTGCTTTGCAAAGCCTGATGGCCCAAGTTTGATTCCCTAGTACCCATGTAAAGCCAGATGCCCAAAGTGGCACATTCCTCTGGAGTTTGCAGCAGCAGTAGACCCTGGTGTGCCTATTCTCTCTGTCTATCTGCCTGTTTGTCTCTCTCCCCCTCTCTTTTCTCTTTCTCCTTCTCTCTCTCAAATAAATAAATATTTTTGAAAAGTTATCAGAAGGGGCTGGAGAGATGGTTAGCAGTTAAGGCATTTGCCTGCATAGCCAAAGGATCCTAGTTTGATTCTCCAGGACCCACGGTAAGCCAGATGCACAAGGGGACGCATGCGTCTGGAGTTTGTTTGCAGTGGCTGGAGGCCCTGGAATGCCCATTCTCTCTTTCTCTCTGCCTCTTCTCCTCTCTCTCTCTCTCAAATAAATAAATAAAGTTATCAGAAGACATAGGCCTAGGCTTTCTTCCACTCTTTCCAAATTCTCTGGATTTCCATATCCTCAGTGGTACAACCCCCCCCCCCGCCAAGACTTTACCTTGTGTTTGGGTGTTTGTGTCCCTAGCTAAACTTGTTTCACAGTCTATGCCCAGGCTACAGCCTTCTTCACTCTGTCCTTGGTCGCATTCTGTTCAGACATCAGCTCAAAGGCCTCTTTCTCTTCTAGGGATGGACTCTGAGCACTGAGTAGGAGTTGCTTCTGGCCCCTCCTGAGGATCTGGGACATGGAGTTGAGGGACATATGGCCTGTCACACAGCCTGGTCTGTGGCACAATAAGTATTTGCTAAGCAGGATTTACATCTTCTTCCAAGTAGTTCTGACTACCCAAATACTTGTCCCAGATGGGGTAAATGGAATTACTAGTGAATAAGTCTTTGGGTATATCTGGCTGGGGAAGTTCTACCATCAAAGTAATTGTTGCAGAAGTAGTCATCCTGAGTACATTATTGTCCTAGTCACCTTGTAATATGATATTATTATAATATCTAGTCACCTTGTCGTAGTATTTCCTGATAGGTAAGAAATGAAATCTTAGCTTCTTTTGAGTCAGCAAGATCATACTTGGGACTAATGTGTGCTGCTATGTGAAAGGGTAGGTCGGAGACCACTGGTTGAAATCTAATAATCCTTCCCATATGTGGAGTGTTGTGCTGAGGGCTTATCTCCACTGCTGTAAGATATACTTTGTGGCCAGACTTTTCTACGCACTAAACTCTTGGCAGTCATCCATTCCTCAGACCCTCCTTGAAGGACTCTGATTTGTTCTGATTTTAGATTGATAGAGTTCACAGCTGAAATCTCCTACTTTAGACACCCTATTAGCCCCCTTAAGTGACAGGACCACTGCTAAATACAGAAGTGTGTTATGCTGGCTCCAAAATAGCAAGGTATGTGTGCTTTAAGACAACTTGATAAGACTAGTATTCCCAGAAAGTCTAGTTGTCAGGTTTATAAGTTATTCTAACAAATTTGCATATTGTTTCACAGTGCCTCATTATAAGTATACAGTAACAAGCACTTGCCCAGTCATTTCTCTGAGTTGTATTTATAGTCATTATGGGGTATACAATAAGGAAATTAAACCCCTGTCCATGATGAGACTCCAGTCTGGTATGGAAGATAAGATGGATATGTGGAATGATTTGCGCATATGGAAATACTGGATGCCTATAAGACATTTTTAGTGGTTTATTATAAGATATAATCTCTTCCCTGAAGAGAAGATACATGAGATATAGTTCTTTTCCCTTAAGAGACTTAGTTACATTTCTTGTGACTAGTTAAACATGAAATTATATGTCACTACCACATAAGGGGATAAGAACTTGGCAGCAATAAGAAAGAGTGCTTTGGTCTAGCCGGGGCGTGGTTGTGCATGCCTTTAATCCCTGCACTTCAGAGACAGAGGTAGGAGGATCACCACAGTTGAGGCCACCCTGAGACTACATAGTGAATTCCAGGTCAGCCTCTCTCTCTCTCACTCTGCTTCTTTCCTTCTCTCAAATAAATAAATAAAAATAAAATGTAAAAAAATTATTTAAAAAAAAAAAAAAGAGTGCTTTGGTACCCAGTAGGGAGAGCCTTGGAGAGCTAGGGAAGGCTTCAAAGAAGGGAGCCTCTGGATCCGGGCGGTAGGATGTGTAGGAGCTTACCAGTGGACAGCCAACTGAGTAAGATTCCGGCAAAAGAGATTAACCGTGGAGTCTAACTCGTTAACAGATTCTGAGCAGAAAATAATCACTGTGACCTGGAGTCACTGGAAAAGACTTCACAAGGAAACAGATCCTGGCCTGGCCCTGAAACTAAGAAGGGTGGGAGTAGACAGAACAGAACGGACTTTCCATGAGGCCAGGTGCTACAGCATCATTAGTATGGCCCTGGGAGCCAGTCAGTGGAATCATAATCATGTCACTCTTACCAGATTAGGGTATATGATGTGTTTGAGTTTGAAAGAATAATGGTGACACTAGCTAGAAATTGGGATGTTTGAAGAGATAGTCTGGAGAAGAGTTTAGCTCTTGATATAGAGAACTATAAACATTGTGACACCGGGGTATGACAATGGAGACATCCATGTGAATGATCATGTAGAACCAGAAACTGAGGGTGAGGTTGTGAATGGAGCCATTGATTTGGAGTCAATAACATAGTGGTGGGTGGGTGGCCCGACAGAGAGTTCTCTCAAGGACTTGAATAGAGCCAAAAGTTAGGTCCCAAGTGTCAGGCCTGGAGAATTGGGTTTTGGTTTGTTTGTTTGTTTTTGTTTTTGTTTTTTGAGGTAGGGTCTCACTTTAGTCCAGGCTGGCCTGGAATTCACTGTGTAGTCTCAGGGTGGCCTCAAACTCATGGCGATCCTCCTACCTCTGCCTCCCGAGTGTTGGGATTAAGGGTGTGTGCACCACCACGCCCGGCTTGAGAATTGTTTTTAATTAGGAAAGAAGTGACAAGATGGAGAAAAGATGGTTCAGTGGCACAGGAAGAGAAAGTGACAGGGAGAAGGTTCTAAGGTTGTTGATGTCACTAGAAGAAAGTCTTGATGGTTGCTTAGAGTGAGAGTTCAGTTAGATGTTGGTGATAGAAGCCAGATCATATGGCAGTATATAAAGGGGGGTATGGTGGAAAGAAAGTAGAGGTGACATATGCTCACCAGGGAATGGCAACAGGGAAGGGGGAAAAAGTGCCAATCTGAAGCAGTAGGATAATTTGTTATAGAGATGAAGAAATGGCTTAGTGGTTAAGGTGCTTGCCTGCAAAGCCTAAGGACCCAGGTTCAATTACCCAGTACCACGTAAGCCAGATGTACAAGGTGGTGCATGCGTCTGGAGTTCATTTGCAGTGGCTGGAGGCCCTGGCATACCTATTCTGTCTGTCTCTCTCTATATATGTACCCATTCTCTATCTGCCTCTCTCTCAAATAAATAAATAAAATAAAATTAGTTGTAATTTTCATGAAAGGGAATTTTCACAATGTCTCAGCAAGGGTTAGGCCCATTTTAAAGCTTAGGAAAGAGAGCAGCCCCCTTTCCTTCTCTTCACACTCTGCCTGCATCTGACATCCCTTGTGTTTCCACCTTGCCTTCGTCAGTCCTCCACACAGGTGCCACCCTTGCTAAGAGTTATAATGTATTTGTTATAAATTTCCTATATATACAAATAAAATTTGTTGTAAAATAATTCTATTCTTTATCAATAAGCATACATAAAATTCGAATACTTTTTTCATAACTTTTGTAGTTGTGGGTTTTTTTAATATTTTTTTATTTATTTATTTATTTATTTATTTATTTATTTATTTATTTATTTATGTAAGAGAGAGATACAGAAATAGGCAGGAGAGAGAATAGAGATGGCTTAGGTTAAGGCGCTGCCTCCTAAGCCTAAGAACACTGGTTCCAATCTCCAGCGGTTCCAATCTCCAGGTCCCACGCTTGTACAAGGAGCACATGCATCTGGAGTTCATTTGCAGTGGCAAAGGCCCTGTGCACCCATTGTCTCTATCTGCCTCTTTTCTCTCTCTCTCTTTTCTAAAATAAAGTAATTTTTTAAAAAAAAATGGGGCAGGCTTTTGCAAACAAGTGCCTCCAACTACTGAGCAATCCACCAACTCCGACATTTTTATTTAGAAAACTATGGGCTTGGGGAGATTGCTTAATGGTTAAAGGTGTTTACTTGTAAAGTTTGCCAGCTTAGTTTGACTGATTTCCCAGTATGTAAAGCCAGATGCACAAAGTGGTGCATGCATCTGGAGTTCATTTGCAGTGGCAAAGGTCCTGGCATGGCATGCATCTCTCTCTCCTCCCCTCCTCACTCTCTCTCCTTGCAAATAAATACTTTTAAAAATATTTTATTTATTTATTTGAGAGACAGAAAGAGGCAGATAAATAGATAGAATGGGTGCACCAGGGCCTCCAGCCACTGCAGCACTCCAGGCATGCCCCCTTGTGCATCTGGCGCATGTGGTCCTGGAAAATCTGAACCTGGGTCCTTTGGCTTTGCAGGCAAACGCTTAAACGCTAAGCCATCTCTCCAACCCCAAATAAATACTTTTTATAAAGAAAGATTATAGGGCTGGAGAGATGGCTTAGTGGTTAAGACACTTGCCTGCAAAGCCTAAGGACCAAAGTTCGATTCCCCCAGTACCTATGTAAGCCAGATACACATGGTGAAGCATGCATCTGTAGTTCATTTACAGTGGCTAAAGGCCTTGGCACACCCATTATCCTAATCCACTAATCTTTCTCTCCCAAATAAAATAAATAAACTTTTTTTTAAAAAGACGATAGTATGGCCAGGCATGGTAGCGCACGCCTTTAATCCCAGCACTCGGGAGGCAGAGGTAGGAGGATTGCCATGAATTCGAGGCCACCCTGAGACTATATAGCTAATTCCAGGTCAGCCTGGACCAGAGTGAGACCCTACCTTGAAAAACCAAAAAAAAAAAAAAAAAAAGACAATATTATGAAAAAAATATTTTTAAAATCATAAATAGCTATAACTGCATAATCGATTGCTATTTTTCTTAATGGTTTTCAGTGTTTTCTCAGCTTTTCTACATTAATCATTGATAACTTAATTACATTTTAAACCATGATGTACAGATTCCATGTAGTCGAGAAATCTCTAAGAAAATCAGAGTATTTCTTTTTTAAAATGGTTATTTTGTTTCACTATTATCATGATTAATAATATAAATATGCACTCTTAGAAGTATTTCTAAAGATAGCCTCTTCACTTCTTGAGAGAGCACATGCCTTAAATATGTTTATGTTGTATGAATGTGTCTTAAAAAACAGCTGGAAAGGGCTGGAGAGATGGCTTAGGGGTTAAGGCGCCTGCCTCCTAAGCCTAAGAACGCTGGTTCCAATCTCCAGCGGTTCCAATCTCCAGGTCCCACGTTTAGCCAGATGCAGTGACGCAAGGGCGCGATGCGCACTTGACCACAAGGGGGCGCACACATCTGGATTTCGTTCGCAGCAGCTGAGACACTGCTGGTGCACCCTGCCATCTCTGTCTTCCTCTTTCTCTCTCTCTCTCCCTCTTTCTCTCTCTCTCTCTCTTTATCTCTCTGTGCCTCTCTCCAAAATAATAATAAAAATTAAAAACAGCTGGAAAGGCTGGAAAGATGGCTCAGCAGTTAAAGGCACTTGCTTACAAAGTCTGCCAGTCCAGGTTCAATTCCCAAACTTTCCGTGTAAGCCAGATGCAAAGAGTGGCACAAATATCTGGCATTCATTTGTAGTGGCAAGAGGCCCTGGCACACTGCCCACCACCCACATGCAAACAAAATTAATAATTTTAATTTTATCTTTTTTTTCCGAGGTAGGGTCTCACTCTAGCCCAGGCTGACCTATGTAGTCTCAAGGTGGCCTTGAACTCACAGTGATCCTCCTACCTCTGCCTTCTGAGTGCTGGGATTAAAGGTGTGCGCCACCATACCCGGCAATAATTTTAATTTTAAAAAACCAAGTCTGGGACTATCCAGAGTCCATCTATCCAAATGAAGCAGTCTCTCTTGATTCAAATAAGATTTTTTTCTAAATTATTACAAGAAAATGGGTCTTAATAAGGTCCTCTTTGCATTTTTGGCCGTTAAAATTTATCAGAAGACAAACTGAAGAGATGGCTCAGCAGTTAAAGGCTCATTTATTTATTTACTCATTTATTTTATTTTGAGAGGGGGAAAGAGGCAGAGTTGGGGGGGTTAAAGGCTCTTGCTTTGCAAAGCCTGATGGCCCAAGTTTGATTCCCTAGTACCCATGTAAAGCCAGATGCCCAAAGTGGCACATTCCTCTGGAGTTTGCAGCAGCAGTAGACCCTGGTGTGCCTATTCTCTCTGTCTATCTGCCTGTTTGTCTCTCTCCCCCTCTCTTTTCTCTTTCTCCTTCTCTCTCTCAAATAAATAAATATTTTTGAAAAGTTATCAGAAGGGGCTGGAGAGATGGTTAGCAGTTAAGGCATTTGCCTGCATAGCCAAAGGATCCTAGTTTGATTCTCCAGGACCCACGGTAAGCCAGATGCACAAGGGGACGCGATGTCTGGAGTTTGTTTGCAGTGGCTGGAGGCCCTGGAATGCCCATTCTCTCTTTCTCTCTGCCTCTTCTCTCCTCTCTCTCTCAAATAAATAAATAAAGTTATCAGAAGACATAGGCCTAGGCTTTCTTCCACTCTTTCCAAATTCTCTGGATTTCCATATCCTCAGTGGTACAACCCCGCCAAGACTTTACCTTGTGTTTGGGTGTTTGTGTCCCTAGCTAAACTTGTTTCACAGTCTATGCCCAGGCTACAGCCTTCTTCACTCTGTCCTTGGTCGCATTCTGTTCAGACATCAGCTCAAAGGCCTCTTTCTCTTCTAGGGATGGACTCTGAGCACTGAGTAGGAGTTGCTTCTGGCCCCTCCTGAGGATCTGGGACATGGAGTTGAGGGACATATGGCCTGTCACACAGCCTGGTCTGTGGCACAATAAGTATTTGCTAAGCAGGATTTACATCTTCTTCCAAGTAGTTCTGACTACCCAAATACTTGTCCCAGATGGGGTAAATGGAATTACTAGTGAATAAGTCTTTGGGTATATCTGGCTGGGGAAGTTCTACCATCAAAGTAATTGTTGCAGAAGTAGTCATCCTGAGTACATTATTGTCCTAGTCACCTTGTAATATGATATTATTATAATATCTAGTCACCTTGTCGTAGTATTTCCTGATAGGTAAGAAATGAAATCTTAGCTTCTTTTGAGTCAGCAAGATCATACTTGGGACTAATGTGTGCTGCTATGTGAAAGGGTAGGTCGGAGACCACTGGTTGAAATCTAATAATCCTTCCCATATGTGGAGTGTTGTGCTGAGGGCTTATCTCCACTGCTGTAAGATATACTTTGTGGCCAGACTTTTCTACGCACTAAACTCTTGGCAGTCATCCATTCCTCAGACCCTCCTTGAAGGACTCTGATTTGTTCTGATTTTAGATTGATAGAGTTCACAGCTGAAATCTCCTACTTTAGACACCCTATTAGCCCCCTTAAGTGACAGGACCACTGCTAAATACAGAAGTGTGTTATGCTGGCTCCAAAATAGCAAGGTACGGTGCTTTAAGACAACTTGATAAGACTAGTATTCCCAGAAAGTCTAGTTGTCAGGTTTATAAGTTATTCTAACAAATTTGCATATTGTTTCACAGTGCCTCATTATAAGTATACAGTAACAAGCACTTGCCCAGTCATTTCTCTGAGTTGTATTTATAGTCATTATGGGGTATACAATAAGGAAATTAAACCCCTGTCCATGATGAGACTCCAGTCTGGTATGGAAGATAAGATGGATATGTGGAATGATTTGCGCATATGGAAATACTGGATGCCTATAAGACATTTTTAGTGGTTTATTATAAGATATAATCTCTTCCCTGAAGAGAAGATACATGAGATATAGTTCTTTTCCCTTAAGAGACTTAGTTACATTTCTTGTGACTAGTTAAACATGAAATTATATGTCACTACCACATAAGGGGATAAGAACTTGGCAGCAATAAGAAAGAGTGCTTTGGTCTAGCCGGGCGTGGTTGTGCATGCCTTTAATCCCTGCACTTCAGAGACAGAGGTAGGAGGATCACCGTCAGTTCGAGGCCACCCTGAGACTACATAGTGAATTCCAGGTCAGCCTCTCTCTCTCTCACTCTGCTTCTTTCCTTCTCTCAAATAAATAAATAAAAATAAAATGTAAAAAAATTATTTAAAAAAAAAAAAAGTGCTTTGGTACCCAGTAGGAGAGCCTTGGAGAGCTAGGGAAGGCTTCAAAGAAGGGAGCCTCTGGATCCGGGCGGTAGGATGTGTAGGAGCTTACCAGTGGACAGCCAACTGAGTAAGATTCCGGCAAAAGAGATTAACCGTGGAGTCTAACTCGTTAACAGATTCTGAGCAGAAAATAATCACTGTGACCTGGAGTCACTGGAAAAGACTTCACAAGGAAACAGATCCTGGCCTGGCCCTGAAACTAAGAAGGGTGGGAGTAGACAGAACAGAACGGACTTTCCATGAGGCCAGGTGCTACAGCATCATTAGTATGGCCCTGGGAGCCAGTCAGTGGAATCATAATCATGTCACTCTTACCAGATTAGGGTATATGATGTGTTTGAGTTTGAAAGAATAATGGTGACACTAGCTAGAAATTGGGATGTTTGAAGAGATAGTCTGGAGAAGAGTTTAGCTCTTGATATAGAGAACTATAAACATTGTGACACCGGGGTATGACAATGGAGACATCCATGTGAATGATCATGTAGAACCAGAAACTGAGGGTGAGGTTGTGAATGGAGCCATTGATTTGGAGTCAATAACATAGTGGTGGGTGGGTGGCCCGACAGAGAGTTCTCTCAAGGACTTGAATAGAGCCAAAAGTTAGGTCCCAAGTGTCAGGCCTGGAGAATTGGGTTTTGGTTTGTTTGTTTGTTTTTGTTTTTGTTTTTTGAGGTAGGGTCTCACTTTAGTCCAGGCTGGCCTGGAATTCACTGTGTAGTCTCAGGGTGGCCTCAAACTCATGGCGATCCTCCTACCTCTGCCTCCTCCCAGTGTTGGGATTAAGGGTGTGTGCACCACCACGCCCGGCTTGAGAATTGTTTTTAATTAGGAAAGAAGTGACAAGATGGAGAAAAGATGGTTCAGTGGCACAGGAAGAGAAAGTGACAGGGAGAAGGTTCTAAGGTTGTTGATGTCACTAGAAGAAAGTCTTGATGGTTGCTTAGAGTGAGAGTTCAGTTAGATGTTGGTGATAGAAGCCAGATCATATGGCAGTATATAAAGGGGGGTATGGTGGAAAGAAAGTAGAGGTGACATATGCTCACCAGGGAATGGCAACAGGGAAGGGGGAAAAAGTGCCAATCTGAAGCAGTAGGATAATTTGTTATAGAGATGAAGAAATGGCTTAGTGGTTAAGGTGCTTGCCTGCAAAGCCTAAGGACCCAGGTTCAATTACCCAGTACCACGTAAGCCAGATGTACAAGGTGGTGCATGCGTCTGAGTTCATTTGCAGTGGCTGGAGGCCCTGGCATACCTATTCTGTCTGTCTCTCTCTATATATGTACCCATTCTCTATCTGCCTCTCTCTCAAATAAATAAATAAAATAAAATTAGTTGTAATTTTCATGAAAGGGAATTTTCACAATGTCTCAGCAAGGGTTAGGCCCATTTTAAAGCTTAGGAAAGAGAGCAGCCCCCTTTCCTTCTCTTCACACTCTGCCTGCATCTGACATCCCTTGTGTTTCCACCTTGCCTTCGTCAGTCCTCCACACAGGTGCCACCCCTTGCTAAGAGTTATAATGTATTTGTTATAAATTTCCTATATATACAAATAAAATTTGTTGTAAAATAATTCTATTCTTTATCAATAAGCATACATAAAATTCGAATACTTTTTTCATAACTTTTGTAGTTGTGGGTTTTTTTAATATTTTTTTATTTATTTATTTATTTATTTATTTATTTATTTATTTATTTATTTATGTAAGAGAGAGATACAGAAATAGGCAGGGAGAGAGAATGGGTATGCCAGGGCCTCTAGCCACTGCAAAGGAACTTGAGATGCATGTGCCCCCTTGTGCATCTGGCTTACATGGGTCCTGGGGAATCAAACCTGGATCCTTCAGCTTTGTAGGCAAGTGCCTTAACCTCTAAGCCATCTCTCCAGCCCCTAGTTGTGGTTTTTAATATATATTTTTAAATTATTTTATTTTAATATATACATTTCTTTTTGTTGATCTCACAGCCCAGGCTGACCTGGCACTCACTCTGTAGTCCCAGTTTGACCTCCAAATCATAGCGATCCTCTTACCTCTGCCACCTGAGTGCTGGGTTTTAAAGGTATGTGCCACTACACCTCGCTATGTTGTGTATTTCAGTAAGCTTTACCACAGATTTCTCAATATCAGTCTAATCCATATATCTGCCACTTTGAATATAATATCTCATTTCTTCTGTGATATCCCATCCTACTGGTGCCAATAAGTGTCACCATCAACTGTTGTTGGGTAGTCAGGGCACTTCTAACATTTGTACATACAAATATCTGTCTTTACTATCACTGCAATAGTGACTTTTGTAGGTTATTTCTTCAGGGTATATTCCATAAAATGGAGATATAAAGGAAGAGGGTACAACTGGAACATTCCAAAAAAGAAAAAAGGTTAGAGCCAGGTATGATAGCATAGACCTGCAATCTCAATACTCAGGAGCCTGAGGCAGGAAAAATGCTGAGTTCAAGGCAAGCCTAGGCTACATAGCAAGGCCCTATCTCAAAAACACCAAAAAAAAAAATAATAATAATAAGATAAATAAAAGAGCTGGGCATGGTCCAGATCATGGGAGGCAAAGGTAGAAGAATCACTGTGAGTTTGAGGCCAGCCTGGGACTACAGAGTGAGTTCTAGGCTAGCCTGGACTAGAGTGAAACCCTACCTCAAAAAAGAAAAGAAGGGCCTGGAGAGATGGCTTAGCTGTTAAGCGCTTGCCTGTGAAGCCTAAGGACCCCGGTTCGAGGCTCAATTCCGCAGGACCCATGTAAGCCAGATGCACAAGGTGGCACATGCATCTGGGGTTTGTTTGCACTGGATGGAGGCCCTGGTGCACCCCCATTCTCTATCTATCTGCCTCTTTCTGTCTCTGTGTATCTGTCACTCTCAAATAAATTAATTAATTAAATAAAAATAAACAAAAAAAGAAAAGAAAACTAGGGCTAGAGATGGCTTAGCAGTTAAGGAGCTTGTCTGCAAAGCCAAAGAACCCAGGTTTGATTCCCCAGGACTTACATAAACCAGCTGTACAAGATGGTGCATGCTTCTGGAGTTCATTTCCAGTGGCTAGAGGCCCTGACATGCCCATTCTCTCTTTCTTCTCAAATAAATAAATTTTTAAAATTAAAAAATAGCCAGGTGTGGTGGAACATGCCTTTAATCCCAGCACTCGGGAGGCAGAGGTAGGAGGATCGCTGTGAGTTCAAGGCCACCCTGAGACTACATAGTTAATTCCAGGTCAGCCTGGGCCAGAGTGAGACCCTACCTTGAAACCACCCCCCAAAAAATTTTTTTTAAATATTTTTTTTAAAAGAAAAAAAAAATAAGATGATTGTTCAGCATTCATGGTTATCCAGTCAACTTTCAGGTAGAGTTTGGTATTAGATGAATTTTGATTGTAAGAAAGTCTGCATATTTAATGACAAAAGGGAAAAGAAGTTATAGTCAGCCCTCTATGTCCATCCAGCAGCAGATTAAAAATATTCACAAAGGGCTGGAAAGATTGCTCAGTGGTTAAGGCACTTGCCTGCAAGGCCTAACAACCCAGGTTCAGTTCCCCAGTACCCACATAAAGCCAGATGCACAGAGTGGTACATGCATCTAGAGTTCATTTGCAGTGGCTACATGCCCTGGTGCACCCATTTTCTCTTTCTCTCTCTCTCTCCTTGCAAATAAATAAACAAATAATATATATATTATTTTTAAAAGTACAAAAAGTTCCAAAATGCAAAACTTGAATTTTTCCATGTTCTAATAGTACTGTGTTGAATCCATGTGATTATAAGTAATCTTCTTGTATTCTTGTGTCCTACTAAATCATCCACTTTGACCCTGAACCTGATTTAAAATATAAGAGAGGATATGCATAGGAGATGTGTGTGTGTGTGTGTGTGTGTGTGTGTGTGTGTGTGTGTGTTTGTGTACATATATATGCAGCAGTATGCCATGCCATTTGATAGGACAATTGAGCATCAGTAGATTTTGGTATCCATGAGGGAGATTCTAGAACTAATCCTCTATGGGCTCCAAGAGACTATTTGGGGAAAGTAGTTTGGTGCAAAGGAGCTAGGAAGCAGAAAGGAAATCATCTGTGGGACACCATGGAAGGGATAACTTCACAGGGAAGGACAGCTTTCATTCTGAGACTGGTAGGAGGGAGAGGATGACTCTTCTTAACAGGTGGAAATGGAAAGATGACTGGACTTCCTGCTAACAAACGACCTCTGCTCCCTCTGAAACAGAGCCAAGGCCGCTTGCTGAGGGAGATGAAGGGAATGGCAGTGGAAGATTGAGTTCTCTGAATTAGCCACAGTGCAGATTGAGCCTGGGTGTGTGGAGATGAATAAATCTTATTGTTTAGGGGCTTAGACCTAGTTGGGTATATGAATTCATAATGAGCCTGTTTTCCAGGCTGGCTTGGAGAAACAGCAGGAGGGGATAGTGGGATTGGAGTTGCATGGTGTGTTCAGGGCAAGGTTTTTGAGGAGAAAGAATTTAGAATGGCTGTAAAACAGCTGGCTCTAAGGCCAGAGTTGGAGGGAAGGGCTGCAGATCTGCACTTAGCTGCTTATTCACCAGAACAAGGGAGTCGAGTGATTAGGGCCCTACTGAGAACAGAAGACAGATTTGGAATGAAGGATGAGTCATGAAGAGGTCAGAGACAGAAGATCTTCATTAGAATTTTATGATTTGGCCAACATTGGTTTTACCTTTGTGTCATATTTGGATTTTTTATATGGGTGTGTATAACCTATCATATTTTTTGTTTTGTTTTGGTGTTTATGTGTGTGCGTGTGCAGGTGTGAGCATGCCACTGGGTGTGTGTGGAAGTCAGAGGACAACTTTGGCTGTTAATTATCATTTTATATCTTGTTTGAGGCAGAGTCTCTTGCTTATCACTGTGGTCTCCAAAGCTAGCTGGCCTAGGAGCTTTTCCTGTCTGTCTCCTGTCTCAGGTGATTCTCTTGTCTCTGCCTCCCTTCTGGCCATAGACCCACTGGGATTACAGATGCCCACCACAGCACCTGGCTTTTATAAGGGTTCTGGGAATCTGAACTCAGGCAGGTACTCACTTGCACAGCAAGTACTTTATGCACTAAGCCATCTCCCCCGTTGACCAATCACATTTTTAGCAATAACATTTTAGCAAAATCTCAGGAGAAGAACCGGAGGCTTTAGGATTTATCTGGTTTGCTTTAAAACTGGTAAAGGAGGCATAGAGATGGAGGGTGATTATCGAGTCAGGCTTGATAAGGTGGTTGGAACTGTGAGAACTCTGCTTGTCAGCTCCTATGGTCTCAGCTTATCACCATTTACAGCAGCACCCGGCCACTAGCCTTTATCTGCCTGTATGCTATAGTAGTTAAAACCTGAGCCAGGGCTGGAGAGATGGCTTAGCGGTTAAGGCATTTGCCTGCGGAGCCTAAGGATCCCAGTTCGATTCTCCAGGTCCCATGTAAACCAAATGCACAAGGGACGCATGCATCTGGAGTTCGTTTGCAGTGGCTAGAGGCCCTGGTGCGCCCATTCTCACTCTCCCCCTCTCTCTTTCCCTCTCTCTCTGTCTCTAATAAATAAATAAATAAAATCTTTAAAAAAAAAAAAAAAACAGCGAAACCTGAGGCAGCTTTCCCAGGCTTGATAGTCATGTGCAGTTACGTGGTCGGGTTGTTTCCATCTCTGTCCACACGCCCTACTGAACCATTCCTTTCTGGATTTTTTTTTTCCGGTTTTTTGAGGTAGGGTCTCACTCTAGCCTAGGCTGACTTGGAATTCACTATGTAGTTTCAGGGTGGCCTTGAACTCATGGTGATCCTCCTACCTCTGCCTCCCGAGTGCTGGGATTAAAGGCGTGCGCCACCATGAGTGGCCCTTTCTGGCTTTTGCCAGTGAATAACCATCTGACCTCTTTGAGTGAAGAAAGATCATTTCTGTATCATCCAGACAGATGCCACCCCTTGCTAGTAGTGCAGTTTTGAGAGTGGTGTGTGGGTTTCCAATTTCACTCAACCCCTGCGTGGGTACAAACTGTACAACTGAATGTAGCTCTCCTGTCTCTTGCCCATTTTCAAAGTTGGCCTAAGGCCCTTGCCTCCTCTAACCCTTTCCCCTCATGTTCTCCTGCATCATCTACTTTGACCCTAACTTTGACAGCCTTGTTTGTGACCTTTACTTCACTCACTAACGTCACATTACCTTCATGTTGCACAACTGAAGTTATGTGCATAGTTAATGATACAAAGCAGTCACAGGACTGATGGCTTGGGACAGGCAAGATGGAAACATGAGGGATGTTAGGTGCAGGAAGAAGGCTATATTAACAAAGAGCCAATTTAATACTACATGCAAAACAGTGCACCTCAGCTGCTATCCCACCTGGCTTGAGGCCCAAGGGGAGCAGTTTGCTCCTTCCTAGAGGGGCTGGCTGGGAGCCAGCCTCCTGCTTAGTCCTGGCTTTCATGAAAGTGCATTTTCACAATGTCCGCGTGAGGGTTAGGCTCAGTTTAAAGCTTAGGAAAGGGGGCAGTACCTCTTTTCCATTGTCTCACACTCTTCCTAGTAGAGATGCAATTCAGGTACAAACCTGTTCTGCAGGTGCAGGTACAAGGCCCTCTGGGTTACTGCCCTAAGCTCTCCATACTGAATTTGTCTTGCCACCATGCTGTTAAGTACAGGAAACAGAACACATTTTCTTTCAGCCTTGCATCTGTCTTTTAACTAAATGTGGATCATCACCAGCTGGTGTTTCCAGTGGTCATGTTTTAGTCCAGTGAGCAAAGCTCTGCCCATCGCCCCACATAACAGTGGTATTAGTTTTGTCCCCTGGAGCCCTATTTCCAAAACACTTCAGTAACATGTCAGGAAACTTTATTTTGAACTCATGCCTGCCTGTGCACTCACTGTGCTAGCTGAAGGGCTAAAACATAAGGCAATGACTTATTTAAAATCAAACTAAAAGACTGTTTTAGTCAGACTTACCTATAACTGTCAGAATGCCCAGATCACGGGTAGAAGATACATCCTACGGCCAAAATTCTTTTAGTTTGGGTATCAATTTCTTAGTGCTATTTAGGTAAATGTGCTTCTGCCCTGAGAGAGGTTGTTAAGACATGTGCTCTCAAACTCTTTTCTTCCCTTCTGTGGATGGATGTTGGCTCTGCTTCTGAGTTAGGCAGACCACACCTGTGCCATGCTCCAAACTCATAAGCTATTTCACAATACTCTTGCTCAAAGTCTGTACATCTCACTTCTCCACATGCACACATTTGGCCTAAAGGAATCCTGAGAGAGTCAGTCTGAATGGGTTAAGCTACTCCTATAGAGGCAGAAGTATGCTCTGGGAAACCACACCACCAGTCCAGTGACAGCTCCAAAGCAACCATCATTAACCCAGAGCAAGCTCTACAGAGCAAACGAACAAAGAGGGACTCTTCAACTTCAAGGGTCCAAGTGACAAGAGATTTGATCTGTAGTGGTTTCCTGTTGTTCCTGTAACAAGTTACAAATTTAGTGACTTACAACAATACATATCAGTAATCTTACAGCTCTGGAAGTTGGAAGTTCAATGTTTTTCTCAGTGAGTATAGTGAGCAGAATGATGGCTCCCCAAATATCCTAAACTCCGGAACTTGTATTATATTACTTTGACAAAAGAATGAGTTTACTTCATATGGCAAGAGGTGTGATTAAGTCAAAGATCTTGAAGCCGGGTGTGGTGGTGCAAGCCTTTAATCCCAGCACTCGGGAGGCAGAGGTAGGAGGATCATCATGAGTTTGAGGCCACCCTGAGACCACATAGTGAATTCCAGGTCAGCCTGCACTAGAATGAGACCCTACACCAAAAAAAGAAAAGAAAAGAAAAAAAGAAAAATAATCTGGACTGGAGAAATGGCTCAGAAGTTAAAGGTGCTTGTTTGCAAAGTCTGATGACCCTGGTTCAGTTCCCCAACACCCACATAAAATGAGATGCACAAAGTGGTGTATGCTTCTGGAATTCATTTGCCATGTTGCACTCATATATTCTCTCCCAAATAAAATTAATGGGCCCTCCCTGCACATGCATCCTTACAAAAGGGAGGTTGAGAGGAGTTTGAGAAAGAAGTGAAGGAGACTCATCCACAGAGTTAGAGAGAGAAGTAGTGTTACTATAAGCCAAGGGAAGTCTAAATCCACCAAAAGCTAGAAAAGAAGCCACATGCAATTCCCTTCAGAGGAATTGTGCCAACACTCTGATTTGGGGCTTCTGGCCTCTAGATTGAGCAAATTCTTTTCTGTTGTTTTAAAACACCCAGCTTTGGGGACTGGAGAGAGAGTTCTGCGGTTAAGGCATTTGCCTACAAAGCCTAACAACACCAGTTTGATTCCCCAGTACCCACTTACAGTCAGATGCACAAAGTGGCACATGTATCTGGAGTTCATTTGCAATGGCTGGAGGTCCTGGTGTGCCCATTCTCTCTGTCTCTCTTCTCATCTCTTCTCTCTCCCTCCTTGTAAATAAATAAAAAAATATTTTTCTAAAAACACCCAGCCTGGGGCCGGAGAGATGGCTTAGCAGTTAAGGCACTTGCCTGAGAAGTCAAAAGACCCAGAACCCATGCAAGGCAGATGCACAAGGTGGTACAAGTGTCTGGAGTTCATGTTCAGTGGATAGAGGCCCTAGTGTGACCATACTCTCTTAAAAAAAAAAAAAAAAAACTGTCGGTCGTAGCGCCGCCCACCTTTAATCCCAGCACTCGAGAGGCAGAGGTAGGAGGATTGCCGTGAGTTCAAGGCCACCTTGACACTACATAGTTAATTCTAGGTCAGCCTGGACCAGAGTGAGACCCTACCTCAAAAAACCAAAAAACAAAACAAAAAAGAAACTCAGCTTTTGGTGATTTTTTTGCTTGTTTTGTTTTGTTTTTTGTTTGTTTGTTTTTGTTTGTTTGTTTGTTTTGTTTTGGGTTTTTTTGGTTTTTCGAGGTAGGGTTTCACTCTAGCTCAGCCTGACCTGGATTAGTCTCAGGGTGGCCTTGAACTCATGGCAATCTTCCTACCTCTGCCTCTCAAGTGCTGGGATTAAAAGCGTCCGGCTTTAATCACCAAGTCCAGCTAGCTTTTGGTAATTTTTTTGCATGTATATGTGTATGTGGTACATGTTTGTGTATGTGTGGGTGCACATGTATGCAGGTGTTTGTAGAGACCAAAAGCTGGGGTCCTTCCTCATTCACTCTCCACCTTACTTGTTGAGACAGGGTCTCTTACTGAACCCAGAGCTGGCCAACGTGACCTGGGGTCTGCCTGTCTGCCTCCTGAGTCGTGGGGTTACACACTCCCCCAGCCTTTATGCCAGCACTGGGGTCCAAACTCTAGTCCTCTACACCATTTGTGCAACAAGTGCTTTACTGACAGAGCCATCTCCCCAACCCCAGCTTGGGTTATTTGTTATGGAAGCCATGAGAAAGTAGCACAGTAGGTCTAAGTTCAGGTATCAGTTTCTTCTGGTGAATATCCGTGGCCTTATCCTCCTTTACTGACTGTTGCTGCATCGCTCTGCTTCTGTCACCTCCCTCCCTTACTCCAATCTTCTTGCTTTCCTCCAATAAGGACCCTTGTTGGGCCCATCTGGACAATCCAGGGAATCTTCCAGGGAATCAGGTACTTAACTTCATCATATCTGCAAAGTACCTTTTGCTATTTAAGGTAGCATGATCACAGGTTTCCTACATTAAGACATGGAAGTCTCCAGAGGCCTACCACAATCAGTCCTAAAGGGTGTGCATGGGAGTGGTGTGTTGATTGACCATATCTCAGTATATTCCTATTGGAAACTACTCAGAAAGTTTAAGAAATATAGAATCAAGGGAAATCCTACTTAATGAAGAACAAGTATACACAAAGTATTACCCTCCCAGTTTCCTTCCAGCAGAAAATGTAGAAGGGCCTGTATCAACAGTAGTGGAAGGATTAAGGAAGGCAAACATGTGAGCTAGGCTGGATGCAGTACTCCCTTGAATTTTTTGAGGTAATGATGGGATGGGGGATGTGTGTTCCACAGCACTCACCTTTGGTATTTACCAGGTAGACTAAACTGGAGGGCCTTATGGCTTAAATCAGTAAGGGCACTTTGTACAGCCATCAGTCATACAGCTGGTGCCAGTGGAGACATAGGCCTCCAGAGATATGTCACAAGAAGTATTCATGGTGTGAATACTGGGAGTAATGGTTAAGTTCCTCTAATTAAAGGGTTAGAGGCCTGGAGAAATGGCTTAGCAGTTAAGGCGTTTGCCTGCGAAGCTAAAGGATTCCGGTTCAATTCTCCAAGACCCACGTAAGCTAGATGCACAAGGGGCAGATGCCTCTGGAGTTCGTTTGCAGTGGCTAGAGGCCCTGGTGTGCCCATTCTCTCTCTGTCTGCCTCTCTTATATCTCTCTCTGCTTGCAAATGAATAAATAAATAAAATTTTAGGGCCTGGCGTGGTGGCGCACGCCTTTAATCCCAGCGCTTGGGAGGCAGAGGTAGGAGGATCGCCGTGAATTCAAGGCCACCCTGAGACTACAGAGTGAATTCCAGGTCAGCCTGGGCTAGAGTGAGACCCTACCTCAAAAAACCAAAAAAATTAAAAATAATAATAATAATAAAATAAAGAGTTAGAGACCATGTGATAGGTGCCCCACTATAAATAAAAGATGGAGCTAGTCCTCAGGGGTGTTGGTCAGAAGGGAGGGTGAGAAGCTGAGGAATCAACCTATGACACATTTCTATGCACAGGGAAGTCAGCACAGGAGCAAGGGACCCAGTGATATTGTTGTTGAAGGAGGATGGAGTTACCTGAGGCAGTCTGAAAATACATCAAGACCATCAGAAGCAAAGTCCCCATTATGTTCCTATCTGTCTCTCTGGCTCTGGAAAATAATTTCTTCCTCAGAAGCAAATAAAACTTCCTCTTTGGAGAAGATAAGAAAGCATTCATTATTAATGTTTATTTTCACACTTACAGATGAAAGGCATGCTGACTTCAAAGAGGTAGATTGGGACTGGGGAAGGGAATGAATTCTTGACATTAAAACTATCTACTAGAAAATACTCTTGCCTATTTTGAAAAAGTTTCTTGTGGTTGAATAAAGTTGAGAATTACAAAAGAGATTTGACAACCAATGAAAGGATGAGGAAAGACTCTATTAAGACAGAAATGTTTGTGTTTCCCAACCACTGAAACTCATTTCTAGGACAAAGGAGTAAACAAACATGTCAGCAGGCAGGCACTCGCAGCATGCTTGAGGAACACTGGAGAAGCTCTGGCCAGTGCCTTGGAAGGATGCCAGGTAGTCACAAGCTTACTTCTGCTTCAGCTCCCCTTTCATAACACAAAGGTTGGAGACTCCAATTAATGAATTTCTTTTTAGGAAAATCTCATTGGATACTTGCTATAGTTTACAACATAAAGTTCAAGATATGGGACACAAAAAGCACACATCCAGCTAGGCGTGGTGGTACACGCCTTTAATCCCAGCACTCAGGATGCAGAAGTAGGAGGATTACTGTGAGTTCAAGGCCACCCTGAGACTACAGAGTGAATTCCAGGTCAGCCTGGGCTACAGTGAGACTCTATCTCAAAAAACAAAAACAAAACCCGCATCCCCAAAGGGCTACCTCTGCATAGATAGCACTGCCACCTGACCTCCTAGACAGGAGGCTGCTTGAGGCCAGGTTATAGCCCCCCTCCCAAGGCCGTTGTTTCAGAGTCTTGTCTACTAGCTCAGTGGACTAATCAGCCAGTGCTGTGATACAAGTGTCATCAATGACCAGCTTTCTTGGCTTGGAAGAGGAGGCTCCTTGACCTTTTTTTTTTTCAAGGTAGGGTCTTGCTGTAGCCCAGGCTGGCCTGGAATTCACTATGTAGTCTCAGGGTGGCCTTGAACTCACAGCAGTCCTCCTACCTCTCTGCCTCCTGAGAGCTGGGATTAAAGACATGCGCCACCATGCCTAGCTCTTTGACCATTTTTAAATGCAAGGATTTCCCAGCAACTCAGCATTCTGTGGTAAGATGAGGTAATATCTGTTTTTTGCATATCTGATCATAAAGAATGCTATATATACTTAGCTTCTTTGGAAATTTTGACAGAAGAAAACAGCTAAGTGGTCATTAATAGCTCTGACTCCTCATTGACAGCTTTTTTGGCATCTATATAGGAAGTCAGTACATTTCTTTATTTTTACTTCCCATATTCCATTATCCTATCACAACATTCTGGAACCCAAGAAAGGAAACTGAAGTTTCAGGAGTTAAGGGAAAACCACAATGTAAAAAATATGTCATGTGGTGACTCAGCTTTCTACTGATCAAGCTACTAGCTGATCAGCCGTGACAGGATCAGGGACAGGACAGGAACAGGAGTAGCTGGGAGAATTTGCACATATTCTCTGGAGTTGGGCTTCTCAGACATAGCCTTGCCACTGACTAACCAAGAAAGCCTATGAAAAATACAGCATCCTACCTTCCAGTGAGTTGTTGGCCAAGGAGGTCCTGGTAGCCTCCAAAACATTAAAGGCTTTTGCCAAGGCCCTTGGTTTCCCTTGAGAAACAGATGGTAAGACCCTATTGCTGAAGACTTCTCTTGCCTGAGAGGCAAGGTCACTGAGAAAGCAAGCTGGTGCTGAGCAGAAAACCTTCTCCCTATAGACCAACCAACTGAAAGCTGGAAAAAGCTGCACTGATGCAGCCGTATGGGAGACAGAAGTCATCAGCAGTGAAAACAGTGGACGCTGAATATTCAAGTTTGGCCATACAGGCCCAATGACTGAACGGGTGCAATAGTGGCATGTCTACTCATGGGGTAACCAACTGCTCCATAATTGGACTGAAGGCCCTCTCTATGGGAGGGAATACATATCTGGTACTGAAAAACCTAAGCAAAAGTCTATGGCAGGGGAGGTCATGAGCCTTAGGGGTATAAAGCCTGCTCTTGTCTGACTAAATGTATATTTTATTCCCACCAAGCTGCCCTGAAAGCACTACACTTAATGTTCATATTTACATATTAATGCTACTCTCACTTCTGGGTAGAGAAGCTTCTCTTTTCAGATGGTGATGACCACTGGGATGACCCAAAAGGCAACATAGTGCTGAGAAGAAGGGATGGAGGAGTGCCCAGCACTGAAACATCTCTATCACACCCTCCAAGGCTCAGGGCCCATTGCAGAAGAGGGGGCGGATAGAATGGAAGAGCCAAAGGAAGGGTACGACTCCTTACAATGCAACTGTCCAGACCGAAATTGACCTTGATATCCATGACCTTGCAGTGCCTAGCAATACCTTCGCAAGACCCTCATAATAGAAGTAAAAGATGATGACATCAAATTAAAAGAGAGACTAATGGAGAGAAGGAGGGGATATGATGGAAATTGGAGTTCTAAAGGGGAATGGGGGGGGGGAGAGGGAAATACCATGCACTTTTTGTATGTAAGTATAGAAGTTGTCAATAAAAAAACAATACAGCATCCTAAGCTATACCTGGAATCTACATTACTACTCCAGTCCATTCATGTGTACTATAAATTTTGAGGACCTGTGGCTTGGTCTTGAGGTCACATTTGGTTTGAAGGGCTGCCGAAGCCAGAAGAGACCCTGCCATTCCTTAGCAGGAAACTGATCTTTCTCTTTTGCTGTCCCTTTGACCCAGGAGAGAGTTGTGCACCAGCTCAATTATCTACAGAGAAGTACTGGTTTATTATTCATTGTCATTCTACTCTAATAATAGCCAGTAATTCTAGAATCCAAAACTGTCCTAAACTGATATAGAAACCAGGTTTTTTAAAAATGTTTTTATTGACAACTTCCATAATTGTAGACAATAACCCATGGTAATTCCTCCCCCCCCCACTTTCCCCTTTGAAATTCCACTGTGCATCATATCCCCTCCCCCTCTCAATCAGTCCTTTATTTTGATGTCTTTTTTTCTTTTTTTTTTTTTTTTTTTTTTTTTTTTTTTTTTTTGCAAGGTAGGGTCTTACTCTGGTCCAGGCTGACCTGGAATTAACTATGTAGTCTCAGGGTGGCCTCGAACTCTCGGCGATCCTCCTACCTCTGCCTCCCGAGTGCTGTGATTAAAGGCGTGCGCCACCACGCCCCGCGATGTCATGATCTTTTCTTCCTATTATGATGGTCTTGTGTAGGTAGTGTCAGGCACTGTGAGGTCATGGATATCCAGGTCGTTTTGTCTGGAGGAGCACATTGTAAGGAGTCCCACCCTTCCTTTAGCTCTTACATTCTTTCTGTCACCTCTTCCACTATGGACCCTGAGCCTTGAAAGGTGTGATAGAGCTATTTCAGTGCTGAGCACTCTTCTGTCACTTCTCACACCATGGTGCCTTCTGAGTCATCCCAAGGTCGCTGCCATCTGAAAAGAGAAGCTTCTCTAACCAAAAGTGAGAGTAGCATTAATATACAGGTATGAACATTAGAGAAGTGTTTACTGGGCAGTTTGGTGAAGATAGTATATACATTTAGCCAGACACCAGCAGATGTTACACTCTTAGGACTCATGACTACCCCTGTTGTAGGTTTTCAGCAATAGGGATGTATTCCCTCCCATGGGGTAGGCCTCTAGTCCAATTAGAAAGTGGTTGGTTTCCCCCATAATAGACATGCCACTATTTCACCCATTGGCTTATTTGGCCTGGCTGGCCAATTTTTTTTTTTTTTTTTTTTTTTTGGTTTTTTGGTTTTTTGGTTTTTTGAGGTAGGGTCTCACTCTAGCTCAGGCTGACCTGGAATTCAGTAGGTCATCTCAGGGTGTCCTCAAACTCTCAGCAGTCCTCCTACCTCTGCCTCTTGAGTGCTGGGATTGAAGGCATGCACCACCACGCCTGGCTCCTGGCTGGCCAAATTTAAGGCTTGCAGTGTCCACTGTTGAGTATCTCCACTGGTGATTTCTCTCTCTCATTGAACTGCATGCAGCGTAGCTTTTTCCAGCTTTCTGTCAGCTGGTCTACATGGAGGAGGTTTTCAGATCAGCTCCAGCAGGATTTCTCAGTGACCTTGCAGCCCAAGTATGTGGAGTCTTCAGCAGTAGGGTCTTACCATTTAATATTTATTTCATTTATTTGATAGAGGGAAAGAGGCAGAGAGAGAATGGGCACACCAGGGCTTCCAGCCACTGCAAACGAACTCCAGATGCATGCGCCACCTTGTGCATCTAGCTTACGTGGGTCCTGGGGTATCAAACTGAGGTCCTTTGGCTTTGCAGGCAAATGCCTTAACTGGCAATGACCTGTAATGTTTTGGGGGTGTCAGTGACCTCGCTGGCCAACAACTCACTGGAAGGTATCCCATCCCTGAAACCAGGTCTTTAGAGGCAACCATCTTTACCTCTTTCATTGTGGTAACATTCTGCAGTTTTTCCTTGGCTCTTAGAAGAAAGGGCCGTAACGAATTTCTCATGTAGGCCATAGGAAATGTTCCCTAGGCTCTAGAACTCCAGGCAGTCTCTACTTGGTTGTGGTTCAGAAGAGATATGACTGCTTTGCTGAACTGGACACCATGAAGGAAGCTTTGTATGATGGTTAATAAGAACAGCTGTGTGTGGTCCAGGTAATTCAGTAGAAAGGATAATAATATCATGAACATAATGGTAGGTGGACTTACTTCTCAGCTCAGCCTCAATGTTCTTGAGTTATGCTGGGAAAATCAGCTCCTCATGCCT
Source organism: Orientallactaga sibirica (assembly GCA_036365145.1). Classification (NCBI taxonomy): domain Eukaryota; kingdom Metazoa; phylum Chordata; class Mammalia; order Rodentia; family Dipodidae; genus Orientallactaga; species Orientallactaga sibirica. The sequence continues at coordinate 15,926,185 of JAEOAD010000052.1, read as the reverse complement.
TTCCATATTCTATAAAACGTAAAATGAGGTTATTACCGGTTCCCATTGCCCAATCATGAGGCTAGTGTTGGGACTACTTTGAATTTCTCAGATGAAAGATAATATAAAACAACAAAGAGTTGTTACATAGGACAGGGTTCTGGAAGACCAAAAAGGAGAGGGCTGCAGGAGAGCAAAATTGAAGGATGTCAGGATGACCTACTCTGCTACCATGGGGATTTTGGGAACCTTTATTCACCTGCTTGTCTAATGAAGGATAATATGAACTCTTGTCATAGAAGAGGCAGCCTAGTGTAGTGATTAGAGCAAAGCCTTTGGGATCACTGACCTGCCAAATCAGAATCTTCAAGTGGGGCATTTATCACCTGCAGGTTTAAGAAATTGCCACAGTCATTCTGGTGCACACCATTTTTGAGGAAAACAGTCTCACTAGACTACTGACCAGCCAAAGAGGCTGTACACTTCCATGTCTCTCACACTCATGCTCTCCCCCATTCCTGAACACCCTTTCCCACCCAGCCCTTCCCATACATGCATCTTATACATTAAACACGTAATCTCTTGGGCTGGCTCATTGCTAAATGAACTCAACCCCTCCTCCAAGGTCAAGTCACTTTTGCCCAAAACCTTTTAAAGGAAGGAATTATTCCTAGAAATGAACAACCAACATTCAATCACCAAAGACAATGAGATGAATCTCTGTAGCCCACATGGAAAAGTAATCATGATACTTTCTGAGCAAAAAAGTTACAGAACATATTTTTATTCCATTTTTCTCTAAATAAGTATATAAATATACATATGTAGTTTGAATTATATAAAAGTCTGAAGAAAATACATACCTCTTAATAGGGAACTTTTCAATTTTATGCACATCTCTATTATTTGAATTTGCATACTACTTACATAATTTTTCAAGTTTAATAAAGTAATTACTAAGACAGTAATTGCTTGCATGGTTAACAGGGAGGAATCAATTGCCTTTATAGCCATTTTCTATCATGTTATCATTCTTTTTGTCTCTACTGTTTAACCATGAGCTCCTGGAAATTGCAGTATTTCTCTGCCTGTCACCAGTGCCTGGTACTGCCTCTGAAACTTACTGAGAGTATAGTACATATTTATTAGACTTAAGAGATCTAAAGCATCTAGGCATGGAGTTGAACACCTATTATTCCAGCACTGAGGAGGCCAAAACTGGAAGAGTGTGAATTTGAGGCCATCCTGGGCTACACAGCAGGACCTTGTCTCTAGAGAGACACAGATCTGGCACTGAGGTATAGCTGATGGTGAGTCGGAATGTCTAGTCCTCAAGAAGGACGTTAGCAGGAAGGACGAGATGAGGGTTGGACTGATAATACAACCTCCACCTCAAAAGAGAAAGTTTAGTCAGGTATGATGGCTCACATCTAGAGTCCAGCACTCAGGATGCTGAGGTAGGAGGATTACCATGAAATTGAGACCTGCCTGGACTACAGAGTGGGTTCTAGGTCAGCCTGGGCTAGAATGAGACCCTACCTCAAACAAAAAGAAGGAAGGAGGAACAAAAGAATAGAAGGAAGTAAGGGAGGGAGGGAGGGAAGAAGGAAGGAGCTTGACAGTAGTGGAAGAAAAAGAGGACTTCGGAGGTGGCATTTGGTTATAAATGGTTGTGAGTCACTCTTACTCACTGTATTAAAAGCCATGACTCAGACTGGGGAGGTGACTTAATGGATAAAGCAGTCACTCATCCAAGCCTGAGTTTGATCCTCAGACCTCACATAAAGGGGGAAACTCTGACAGCAAGATGGAAGGTGGAGACAATGTTCTGTAAACTTGCACTTAGCAGAGCAAACAACAATAGCAGAGTGAGATCCAGAGAGAGAAATGCTGCCTTAGTTGAGGTGGTAGGGTGAGAACTGACCCAAAAGTTGTCCTCTGAGCTCTGCACACACAATGTGGCATGTGTGCACCTGCATTCATAAACACAAACACACAAACACACACACACATACAAATCATGACTCCAGTTTTATCATGACTCCATATCTGCCTGCCCCAAAGTAACCAGTACTCTTTTTCAAAATACAATAAAACTTGGGCTCGAGAGATGGCTTAGCAGTTAAGGCGCCTGCCTCCTAAGCCTAAGAACACCGGTTACAATCGCCAGTGGTTCCAATCTCCAGGTCCCACGTTTAGCCAGATGCAGTGACGCAAGGGCGCAATGCCACACTTGACCACAAGGGGGTGCACGCATCTGGATTTCGTTCGCAGCAGCTGAGAGGCTGCTGGCGCGCCCATTTCTATCTGTCTTCCTCTCCCTCTCTCTCTGTGTCTCTGTCCAAAAAAAAAATACAATAAAACTTGCCATTACTTTATAGAACATAATGAAAAGAACATCTCTTCATACAGTATTCTTTTAAAAAAAAAACTTTTGGGAGGCAGAGGTAGGAGGATCGCCGAGAGTTCAAGGCCACCCTGAGACTACATAGTGAATTCCAGGTCAGCCTGGACCAGAGTGAGACCCTACCTCGAAAAACAAAAAAAAAAAAAAAAAAACTTTTTGTTTATTTTTATTTATTTATTTGAGAGTGACAGACAGAGAGAGAGAGAGAGAATGGGCACACCGGGGCCTCCAGCCACTGCAAACAAATTCCAGATGCATGTGCCACCTTCTGCATCTGGCTTATGTGGGTCCTGGGGAATTGAGCCTCAAACCAGGGTCCTTAGGCTTCATAGGCAAGTGCTTAACCACTAAGCCACCTGTCCAGCCCACACAGTATTCTTAATAACCCCCTTTTGTCTCTTTTTCTCCAGAATCCTACATCATGAAGTTGACTAAATGGTCTCTCTGGAAGGCCCTGCCACCTTTTAGGCATCCACTTTTAGTCTCAGCTTCCCAAGTTCTAAATGAGGCCAGCTATAAATAGATAACCACTGTCTGTGTACTCTCCATTCCACTGGAAGGAAGCATGGAGCATTCCTCCTCATCTTCCTCACTGAAGCTACTGTCATGTCAGTCAAGTCCACACAGGTAGTTGATTTCCTAGTCTTTACCCACACCAGCCATGCACCTTTGGGCTAAGCCACCTGTCCAGCCCACACAGTATTCTTAATAACCCCCTTTTGTCTCTTTTTCTCCAGAATCCTACATCATGAAGTTGACTAAATGGTCTCTCTGGAAGGCCCTGCCACCTTTTAGGCATCCACTTTTAGTCTCAGCTTCCCAAGTTCTAAATGAGGCCAGCTATAAATAGATAACCACTGTCTGTGTACTCTCCATTCCACTGGAAGGAAGCATGGAGCATTCCTCCTCATCTTCCTCACTGAAGCTACTGTCATGTCAGTCAAGCTAGACTTTTCACCATGACCTCCCCTTCAGCCACACAGGTAGAAGTTGATTTCCTAGTCTTTACCCACACCAGCCATGCACATACTTTGGGCCAACTTCCTAGTAGAAATTGGAGCTGTATAATTTCTTAATCTCATGTTTTTGGAAAATCAGAAATAATTATGAATCTTATAACTAAGAGCAGCAAATGAAATATGTTTACTTCTATTATTTTTACATTGAAAACCTACAATAGCATGTTCTAACAAAAATGTAATGTGTAATCTTAGGACTGAGGATGTAGCTAGGTGGTAGAGTGCTTGCTTGGCAGGCTCAAGGCCCTAGAATCAATCCCCAGCACTGCAAAGGAAGTGATATTTAGGGCTAGAGAGATAGCTCAGTAGTTAAGGTACTTGCCTGCAAAGCCTAAGGACCTAGGTTTGATTCCCCAGTACCCACGTAAATCCAGATGCACAAGCTGGTGCATGCATCTGGAGTTCATTTACAGTGACTGGAGGCCCTGGTGTGCCCATTCTCTCTGTCCATCTCTATTCTATCTCTCTCAGCTTACAAATAAATATTTTTTTTAAAGAAGTGATATTTAAAGTCACATTTTAGGGAAATCATAGATCTTGTTCCCATTAAGTAATATTCTTTATAATTTTTTAAATTTTTAATTTAATTTTATTTATTTATTTGAGAATGAGAGAAAAAGGCGGGAGGGGGTAGAGAATGGGCATACCAGGGCCTCTAGCCACTGCAAACGAACTCCAGTTGCATGTGCCACCTTGTGCATCTGACTTATGTGGGTCCTGGGAAATCCTTTGGTTTTGCAGGCAGACATCTTAACTGCTAAGCCATCTCTCCAGCCCAGATAATTTTTTAAAATTTTATTATTTATTTGTTTGTTTGTTTGTTTGTTTGTTTGAGAGCATGAAAGAGGCAGACACAGAGAGAGGGAGAGAGAGAATGGAGGTGCCAGGGCTTCTAGCCATTGTAGGCCCACTCCAGACACATGTGCCACCTTGTGCATCTGGCTTGTGTGGGTCCTGGGGAGTTGAACCAAGGTCCTTTGGCTTTGCAGGCAAGTGCCTTAACTGCTAAGCAATCTCTCCAGTCCCCCAAGATATTTTTTTAAATATATTTTTATTTATTTATTTATTTATTTATTTATTTGAGAGAAAGAGGTAGAAAGAGACAGAGAGAGAGAGAGAAAATGGGCATGCCAGGGCCTCTAGCCACTGTAAACAAACTCCAGATGCATGTGCCTCCTTGTGCATCTGGCTTACATGGGTGCTGGAGAATTGAACCAGGATCCTTTGGTTTTACAGGTAAATGCCTTAACTGCTAAGCCGTCTTCTCCAGCCCCCCAGATAATTTTTTATATCGACTTATTTTAGAGTTGGGAGTGATGTGAGAGGAAGTAAAAACAAGTTACTCAACAAATATTCACCTACTTTGGCCATGCTTTGGAAGTAAAAAAACAAGCGCGTCCCCTGTCCTTGAATTCATGGTATAGTTTTAACATAGTTGGCCATTATTAGTGAAATATGGCATAAATCCCATAGTATTAGAAACAAGTAACTGAGTGCATCTTGCTCACCTCTAGCCTTGTTAAGATAATATGTGGGTCAAAATGGGAAGACAAGTTGAATTCCTCCTCTTCCTTGCAGGAAGGAGTTGCTTCTCTCCTGAGAAGTCCAGACTTCTGTTTTATTTCCTGCTGCACATACTGTACTTTCACATCGTTTATGCTTTTGATATATTTTCTCAAGGAGCTAGCTTCAGCTTATTCATAAGAACTGTATAGCTCCTGCTTTTCTTTGGAAATAGTGTGTATGTTACAAATGGAAGATCTTGGCAAGATATAATGTTAGAGCATATTAACAATGGTTTGTTATAGTTCTTTTCTCAGCCCTTTTTTAATGGACAGTTTTTATACATATCTTGATCATAATAACCACTACCTCCTCTTGTCCCACTCCTTCCACTGAACCCCTCCTTTCCAACCAGTCCCTCTTCCACTTTGATGTCTTTTTCCTTATGTATTTGTATAATCCACTGAGTTTAATTAGGATTGCCTGCATGAGCATATGTGGGGGATTATTTATCAGAACATATTCAACTTACCAGTGACAATACCACTGTAGAAAATATTTCCCACTCCCTCAAAACTGTCAGTAACTCCTAAAGGAGGGATGGGGGCCTCGTGCTCTCCTCCATCATTGATGATGGAGTGTTGATGGGCCAAAGTATTGTGCTGTCTTTCTTATACAGGTAGCAACAGTTTCTGTGAGGTCATGAATACGACAGCCATGTGATGTCTAGAAGACAGAATTCCACAGCACTCCTCCCCTCCTTTGTCTCAGCCCTTTTCTAAAAAATATTTTAAATATTTTATTTATTTATGTATTTGAGAGAGAAGCAGATAGAAATAAAAAGAGAATGGGCATGCCAGGGCCTCTAGCCACTGCAAACAAACTTCAGATGCATGCGCCACTTTGTACGTCTGACTTACATGGGTACTGGGGAATTGCTTAGGCTTTGCAGGCAAGCACCTTAACTGCCAAGCCATCTCTCCAGCCCTTGAAATACAGACAGAAAGAGTCAGAGACAGGCAGACAGATAGACAGATACACAGAATACTCATACCGGGGCCTCCAACCACTACAAACAAACTCCAGATGCATGCACCACTTTGTACATCTGGATTTACATGGGTCCTTGGGAATTGAACCTGGGTCATTAATTTGCAGGCAAGTGTTGCAGGCAACAGCTGAGTCATCACTCTAGCCCCCTCTTAGCCCTTTATTTATTTATTTTTTTATCTATCTATCTATCTATCTATGGTTTTTTGAGGTAGGGTCTCGCTCTGGAATTCACTATGTAGTATCAGGATGGCCTTGAACTCTCAGCAGTCCTCCTACCTCTGCCTACTGAGTGCTGGGATTGAAGGCGTGCACCAGCACACCTGGCCTCTCAGCCCTTTGTAAGCTATGCTTTATCATTAGTCACTTCAGGCTGTTTGGTGTCAAATTCGCAGAGTCCCACACAAGATTACACCAATTTTTCTAGTCACAACCTCAGTCCTTCTCCAAAGCACAAGTCTTCCCAAAGGATAGGAAAACCTGATCTTGCAGGGAAGTAAGTGTCGTGCCTGCCTGACTTGTGTAGCCACAGCAGGTGGTGACTGGGCTTTTGATGAAATGGATGTGACTTAGCTGCACTGTATGTTTGCCAGGTTAAGGGTCAGATGAGGAACCCTCAATCCCCTTCTCAGTCTTATCAACTCTGATATTTGCTGGGTTTATGAAATATGGTAGTTCTGATCCTTGATCCTGCTACTAATAGGTCCAACTTGATTGTGACCATTGATTATACCCAAAAGTTCATTATCTGGCTAGAAAAATAAGGACACATAATGGATTTTTGGAGGCCTAGGTTTGTCTGAGTAGGAGGTGGACTCTTCTCACAGCGCAGAGACTGATTGACAATGTGGCATTAAGCAGTGTTTCTACAATACCCCAGGAGTTGGTACAAGCCCTAACACTTTACAGCTGGGAGCTGTCCAACATTTCAGCATATTTTTTACATCTGCCTATTTAGAAAGAAATTTAATGATGCTGTAGCCATCGTGACTGTTTTGCTGTGTGCTGTGTTCTAAGGAAACCGACACAGCTCAGGATTCTAGCCTGTTAGGTCTTTAGATCTGACAACTTCACGATCAGTTCTTAAGGTCATGGCACACTGAGAACACTATCTACAGTTACTTGTTCAGGCATATCTGTACCAGAGAATTTAATACAGCAAGAGATGTACTTCTCCCTATATTGTGGTGTCTTGAAAATCAGAAAAGTAACCAGAACTTTCGTTACAAGCATGAAATCAGAGCAAATAGAGTTGGAAGATGTTAAGAAATCATGTGTCATCCACACGGTGGTCAGGCTTGATTAATTCTTCCCTTTCCACGAAATGACATTTTACAGTCAGGTTTGCATTGCATTGCTTGTCGGGGGAAAAAAAATTTATTTTGGCTTATAGATTCAAGGGGAATCTCCATGATGGCAGGGGAAAACAATGAGTAGACATCACCTCCTCACCAACATCAAGTGGACAATAGCAACAGGAGAGTGCGCCAAACACTGGCAAGGGGAAACGGGCTATAATACCCATAAACCCGCCCCCAACAATACACTGCCTTCAGGTGTTAATTCCCAAATCTCCATCAGCTGGGAACCTAGCATTCAGAATGCCTAAGTTTATGGGGGACACTTGAATCAAACCACCACATTCTGTCCCTGGCCCCCATAAACTGATAACCATACATGATGTAAAATGCAATGCATTTAGTCCAACTTTAAAAGTCCCCATATTTTTTTAAATCAATCCTAATGATGTTCAAACATCCCCATAATCCAAGGTCTTTTAACTGAGCCATAATACCAAAACATCCCCCCAAAAAACCCATAAAGGCACTGAATAAATACACACTGCAAAAGATGGCATTGGGCATAGCAAAGAAATATTCAGCCAATACAAGCTTTAAAACAACCAGGGCAAACATCAAACTCTGCAGTGCCAAGTCCAACAATTCTAGCCAATAACAAGTCTCCAGGTCCAGTAATCCTAACCAGCAACAAGTGTCTGGAGTTCTAATTCTGCCTCTCCAGCTAAGCTACTCACATTCCTGGAAAACTTCATCCAGGGCCAGCAGCTCTCCTTAGCAACTATCTCATGGTCCTGGCATCTCCACTGTGTCTCCACTGCATCCCACTATCCATCTTCATGGCTCCATCGGATCTCCATGCAGGCATCTAGCAAACCTGCTTCACACTGCCCATGGCCATTTCCAAAACACAAGACCATGTTACAAATCCAGTGACTCTCTTTCCTGTATTTCTTATACTCCATAATACCAAGTGGGCTGCCAGTTTGTTAATCCAGGGGGAATAAAGCAGATTTTGAAGAACAGGACACTCCTTCAGCATTCAGGCCCCTTCAAAAGACTGCATTCTTTCTCTTGTCCCAATGCAGGGCAGCTGGCCCAATCTCAAAGGTTGTACTCTCTCATACAATTGCAGCTGAACGAGCAGAAGTTTCAGCCCAAATATTTCATTTCTGTGCCATATCCCTCTGCTCACATCAGTCTGTTTCTACACAAAGCAACCCTGCACACATTATCAGGACACAGGCATAACAGTAAGCCTCTCACACAAACTGCGTCTAGCCCAATCCAAGCAAAGCTCTTTCTCACCCTCATAAGCCAAACCTCACAGTCCATAGTTCTTGCTGCATTCAGGTCTTTCAACTCTGATCTGAATTGTGCACGAAGCTGTACTTACAGCACTGCAAGGTGTCTCTTAGGCCAAGGTTTC